>OY776111.1:377161463-378361463 GCA_963675035.1 Allygus modestus | reverse complement strand
AACAAGTAGTAGATTTATTTTTTACTTTCAGCATTTTCATTTCTCAGAACCTTAATAGTGAATTCAATCTGAGGAAGATTTTGAGTTTAACATAAGTCCCCGAAGTTAAAGAAAACATTTTATGAATTAAACAGCAATATTTTTAAACAATGTAATTTTTGAATGGAAACAATTAACATTTTATATTTTACTAGCTCTCCTTGCTATAAAAACCTTTAATTAATAAGAATATTAAAAAATTAAGTATTTAAGTCATCAAAAGTTAAAAAGGTTTTGATACGGGTGGATGATCCCATTAATTCATAATATATAAGGATAACTCCGTAAAGAGAACTGATCTATTTATTTCAGGTATTTTCGTGTGAATAATAATAACACTAGTAAAAATACCTTATAGACTTAATGTTTATCCGGTATTAGAGATCAATGCATGTTATTTTATTTAAATTTATAAACTTAAAATAAAAGGCATAACGCCAATTCTTTGATTTTGACTTATTACATTGTTACTGGTATTGTTTCAAAATGTTTTACTTCAGCAATAAATGCTTAGTATTTTTTATTTTTTCAAATCAGACCAGTTAGAAGTAACCCATTTAATGTACTTGTAATATTTCAGACCCAGTATCCCCTTGATAAATGAACCTCGGGTCTGACTTTGGTACAAGCTAATTCAAGCAGAGGGAAACTAAATGCAATCATTAATATCAATGATAAGTTCGTACATTACTAAGGGTAGTCTGTTTTGCTCTCCAGTTCGCTTCCCTTACAGTAATTCTATACGCAATTGCTTTTTGTTTTCAATGTTTTGCTTAGTTTTTTATCTGAATAGTGTTAAACAATTTTAGCTCAATTCGAATTCAAAATGATTGTAATGCGTCAATTTATGTTACTTTAGCTAAATAATTTCACTATATACCACCTGAAAAACAGAAATATGACCTTTTTCTATAAAATTATGTCATGTAATCATATATACAGAGTGTCCAGCTTATGATTTGACAAACTTTATTGGGTTGTTCCGGAGCACAAAAATAGAAAGATTCGTTGTACAAACATGTCCCATGTCTCAAACCGTTTCCGTCTGCCGGTCTGTTTATGTTTTTTACAAAACCTCAATATCACAAAGAAAATTTGAGATACAATAATAGATCTTGGTACACATTTTCATCTATGTCATCTAAGAATTTCATAATAATTTCATTTTCTTAAAACGTTCGGTTTTAAAAAGGTGGCAGGTTGCAATAAAATGATAAGAAACCAGTTATTCAGATAATGTAAAGCCAAAACAAACTATGTGGCATATTTAAAAATTGATTGATGGTATGAAAAAAATTGTCAACGTTTGAGACTAAATTTGAGTTGGTTCTATTATAAATCAATAAATCTTTTAATATAATCAACAGTTTCATTTGGTTTGAAATTTTCGAATTAATTGTTTTTTTATACTTTTTGTATATTCACAGTTGTTTAGATTTTTAACTGTAAAAACTTTATCCTGCTGCCATTTTGAAACAGGAAATTGTAGGAAACTGAAATTTGTTTGGAAAGTTAACCTTACACAGGTGAACTTGTATATTCCATAAGTTTGGTTATGAAATCTTAAACCACCTCTGAGATATTGAGGTGTTTGTACAAAATCCATTCACATAGACAAACATGACAGACAGACATGTTGCGTGTCATTCTTTGTTTGTTTCGGCCTCTCACATAACCCGGTAAATTATATCATAGTGGAAGCTGGACAAACTGGAGATGAAAGTCCTACGCAGGAGTATAGGTCAGTTATGAAATTTGGGTTTAAATGATAAATATATTTTATTGTGTCGTGAGACGTAGTTTATTATCCTTTTTAATTGTAGCTGTATTGTAATACTTAAAAAGTGTTAATTGTGTTACTTTTTTTCTTAAAAGAACATTATTAAAATAAATATTGTGAGATACTGTTACAAATTACGAAACTAACATAAGTAAAATTCCAGTCTGTAATCAAATACTTATAAATAAGGCAATTAATATTAATTGTAACGTTTAATAAAATATTATCTAGATAAACAGTAATTTTGTCTATAAATATATTATATATAAAATACAACGTTACTGTAAAAATTATAATAGAGACGATGACTCATAACAATATTGGCCTGGGAGTGAGAAGTTAATGGAAATGTATTACGAGATTTACTGTTATTGTTGACTGTGTGATCGTTTGTTACGTTTATAACATTGTCGTCATATCGTATACTAAAACACATTATATACAGTATATTCG
The DNA here is from genome assembly GCA_963675035.1 of Allygus modestus. Lineage (NCBI taxonomy): Eukaryota > Metazoa > Arthropoda > Insecta > Hemiptera > Cicadellidae > Allygus > Allygus modestus. The sequence continues at coordinate 378,359,191 of OY776111.1, read as the reverse complement.
TGAATTTATGGTTTTGTACGTATTTACTTAATGTCCTTAATGAATATGTTATTTAAAATACTTGAAAAGCTAACATTTTGTAGATTTATTCCACTGCTTCAACTGATTTTCAAGGTGCCTTTCCGTTTTTCCCTCTGTAAACTTTTGATTAGGTGAGGACTTTCGAATTATATTTGCTATTTCATAAACTTGTGAATTAAATTGTTGTTTATTATTACATACAATGAAATTAAGGTAAAGATTTAAATAGTATTCAATAGTTTCTAAACGGAAAACTTGTCATTATGTCACCCCTGTTCATATAATTCAACAATCACTAAGTAAACATCCATCAATTTATTTCATCCATTGATTTGTTACTGTTGTATACATTATTTACGTTTACTATCATAATCATATCTTGATGGCTGTGTAAACCATTATCGATGGGACTGACCTCAATAACTTTGCTATCAAAAGGCCTCATAAAATGGACATGCTGTAATTCATATTGTTATTTTTGAGTTTTAAATATATTACTATCATGCAAATAACTATAATTTAATCAGTAATAAAAAAAATTGTTACCTTTCAATGTCCTGTTTGTTTCAATATGTTACATGTTTCGTATGAACAACCACATCTTCAGGCAGCATCTTCAAAATTTGTCATATAAATTTAAAACTGAAACACTATAATACGCTCCCATCGCGGTGCGTGCACGCTAGGTCGTACCGGCGGCGACTGGAGAATCATTGAAGGTCAAGTGACGGGGTTGTATGATCCTGTGGTCAGCTGTTTTCTGGTCTTTATCTTGCCTGATTGATAATATTTTCAAGCAATGAGTTTACTTGGCTATTCACCTTGTCGTTCAAAACATTATTGCCCTCTGATTTAACTGCCTTATAAAACTCGAAGTTTTCTAAAGCTGTTATTCTATTTCTATTGTTACACTGATGAAGGATATGAAGGTTGACATATAATTTAGAGTAATTATGCTAGCTGATAACTAAATGTTCTGCATAGATGGAAGTCTGTATGTTTTTATGTTTAGGTAGATGTTCGTTAAATCGGATCTTAAATGAGCGTCTGGTCTAACCAGTATAAAAGTTAAGGGCAATCACTGAATTTGATTTTATATACACAACAGGAATGATACCTGTAATTCTTATGGGATTTTCGACTTAATATTCTTCCCAATGTAATTGTAGCCCTGTCATGAATTTTTAAAGTTGCGTTTCTTAAATATATTAGAAACCTTTTGGCTTAAATTATTTCCATATGTCATTGTTACTGATGTCCAAGTTTATTTTATTACTGATTTAAACATCAATATCCAGCAGTAGGAAAATGAATTCAGATATAATTTAATCACTGACATTATTGAATAAGTTAGTTAAAATTTTGTATTCCATTTTGATTGTTTCCAAAAATTTAATCAGTATAATAATGTACTGATATGTAAATCATTTGACAATCAGGTTTTCCCATTTCCCAAACAATTCCCATTTGATTGTTTAAATATATTTGAGCTAAACTGCAGGGGGAGATCAGTTAACTAATATTTCTGCCTTTATTTGTTTATAATATTGATTCGCATTACATTCCAACGCGACATTTAGAGTACATGATGTCCTCTCACAAAAGATATTCATCTTTTGTATGCCCGAAATTGTCCAATGGAGTGGAGTGACTTTTACATTATGTCAGTAACTTCTGAGACCTTCCCTGAAATTCATATATAAAGTCATTTTTAATTTCACACTTTAAACTCTTTGCTAAGAATAAATTTAACTAAACATATACATATATCTATGAACATTTGACTACTTTAACACTTAATTTCTGTACATTTTATTTTGATATGTGCTAATTTTTTAGTTAATTTGCACTTTGTAAATTTATTTACTCCGTAAATTGTTAGAATACTTATTTTTACTTTAAACAACATGTTTTGCTTTCATCTTATATCGCTATTCTTTTAGTGAATTTTCCCCTGTAGAGAAGAAGCTATTACCGTAGGTTTCATGGTAAGACTTAAGCCCAAGACCATGATAACTTTTTGTTTTGAGGTCCCCAGATGCCAAAAAAACCATTCGTTCAAATTTTTAAATATGTATATATATAGCTATACATTTCAATTAGAAACTGAAAACTTAGTTAAACATCACACTATATTTCTATACATACACTATATTTCTATACACTATATAGCTATACATTTCAATTAGAAACTGAAAACTTAGTTAAACATCACACTATATTTCGCTTTCCGCGTCTTCAGGTGTATAAAATAAAGTATATAAAATGTATAAATTAAAACTATAACATTTAACAAAATATAAAAATTAAAATTAAATATAAACAAAAATCATATGTAAATTGGTTTTTAAGAACAACTGTGGCATGATCTAACTTAAGTTTAGACCATGAGGGAATTTAGTCTTCATTACCATTTGATGGGCCTGTTTCATGTATTTCAACTCTTGTACTGTGGATTCTTTACCGAGTTGCCGGATTGGTGTTATATTATACAGGTCTTCAAATCTTTCTTTGTGGGAATCGGCATGCTTTACTAATGGTCGTTCCAGCTTTCCATGGTTGAATGCATGTGTTGAATGCATACCTGTGTCTTGTAACTCTGGTTCTAAGCCTATGTAAACTTTCGGACATTGCTTGCATTTTACCTGATAAACTATGTTAGATGAGTCACAGGGCAGATTATTATTTATAGGGTACATTTTATTTGTCATGCCTCTTGAAAATGTTGAGGAGCTTGGCAGCATTTCCATACGAAGAATCTTGGTTTTTTACACGGTTCTGTTTTACTTTTTGCTCTCGAAATGCCGGGTTGTCTTTAGGAGGAAGTTTTGGCTTCGATATAATTTCTTTTAGTATAGGTGGTCTTCGAAATATTATTCTTGGTGTTATTTTAAATATTAAATTAGGAGATGTTGATTGCTGAAATACATTATAAGCCACTGTCAGCAAATTATTAAGTTTATATAACCCAGGATGGTAAGTCGTTATAAATTTGGGGTCCTCATTCTAAAAAGTTGATTGATTTTTCGATTTTAAACTTTTAATATTGAATTTAGAGTTAAGTAACTTCCTCGGGTAACCCCTTTTGGTAAAAGCTACTAATAAGTCGTCAATATAGTCTTCCATTTGTTTTCTTCATTACATATATTTATTGGTCTTTTTGCCAGGCTTTTCGGGATGGATTTTTTCATGTGAGGAGGATGGCAGCTGTCATAATTAGGTACTGTAAAGTATTCGTAATTTTCACATTAATGTAACTTTTTAAAATCCCTTTATCTAGATATACATTTACATCTAAGAACGTTACAGATGATGTAGATATTGTCCATGTGAATTTAAAATTACTAAAATTATTTAGTGATTGTCAGAAATTGTCAAGTTTATCACGACCAAATGTCCATATCATGAATATATCGTCAATGTATCGTTTCCAGAAGATGGGTTTAAAGGTTTGGGAGGCTAAAAAGTAATTTTCAATTTTACCCATTTAAAGGTTTGCATAGGAGGGTGCCATTATTGTTTCCATGGCAGTACCTTTTTGTTGTAAGTAATACGAATCTTGGAAACGGAAACAATTCATGGTCAGGATAAATTGTATTAAGGTCGTCAAAAACTTTGTGGATAGAGATTGAATTTTCCGTTGTTCTAAATAATGTTTTGCTCTATTTATTCCCTCAGAATGTAAGATTTTTGTTTACAATAAAGTTACACCTATTGCCACTAAAAGAGATTCATTGGGTGGTGGTTGAATAACATCTTTCAACTTATCCAAAAATTCCTAAGAGTTTTTTACATATGATGGTAAGTTTGTAACTATATCTTGGAGACTGTTATCTACAAATGCAGATATTCGTTCCGTATGAGATGCGATAGATGCTACCATAGCTCGTCCTGGTGGAGGTATAGTGGCTTTATGTATCTTTGGTAATATGTAAAAAATTGAGCTTTTGGATTCGTTTGGATAAGCAGTTTGATGGATTCCTCACTCAATCCTTCCTTTGAGCTATTCGATTTTATATATTTATTATATTTTATATATATATATATATATATGATTCTGTAGGCTCGATAACTCTCGTAAAAAATTTCCAATGTTAATGAAATTTGGTACAAATGTGTAAATTACAATTCATTTGAACGAGTTCGAGTGGGTATACCCAATATTTTATACCCCGAAAATATTTTTGTATATTTTCACATATTGTTTTTATGTAAATCAAATTTTAATTTACACCATGGAATTCAGCTTTAAAAAACAAACAATTTAGTATTTTGATCGTTGCTCTACGTCAATTGGTTACTGATACATTGAAAGTACTAAACACACTACGTTGTCTAATAATATTCTTATGGAGAAAAAGATACATTTTATATCTCAATTATTTATGAACATAAACTGACGCAACTTGGTATATGGCTTCATCTGATTGTAATTTATTGTTGTTTGCATTAAAAATTAGTTTTTCCATATGGTTCCCGTAGCAGCAAACCTAGGTCCCCATGTTATTCTTAAGAAAAATAATTAAAATGTTCTATTTCGCTAACTTATGAATTTATATTGATGCAAATTGGTATATAACTTCACTTAGATGAGTTCTATTGATATTTTCATAAAAAAAACATTATTTTGTGCCCCTTGTTCCAGCAAATCTTCGTACTTCTCCCCAATGTTATTCTTATGGAGAATAATTAATATTTTAAATAACGCTTATTGTGTATATATTACTTATGAATCCTGGTAAATGGCTTAATGTGTTATCAAGATATCCAATGGAAATTTGCTGAGTACTCAGGTTTTCTGTGACGGGGGTATTTGATTATACATTTTAAAAAATATATACATCAATCAATACAAATTATTATTCGAGCGAGGCATTTCGATTGCAAAGTAATCATCTTCAGGTTCTCGACAAGTAATTAAACTTAAGGTTACACATTTAAAGTAAATAAAATCATCAGATAACATAAATATGTAAAACTAAGTACAGTTGACTAAGTTATGAAAGAAACATTTAGATTCAGTGAAGTATAACATAGATATTATATAAAAATAAAATCGAGTTTTAGATAAGTGGAGGATTTTTAATAGGTAATTGTTTACAACTACATTTTGAAATATCATTATAAATAATATTTCAAAAGCATCAAGTTCATCTGGGTTTCTAACTTCCTTTAGTAATTTACAATTATTAAACTAGTGATTGCCATCAATGGCGTGTTTTGTAATAGCAGATTCATCTATATTCGTATGTTTGAAGTGGGCTTGGTGTAAATTGAATATTGTCCATATTGATCTTCTGTTTTGTAATATATATACTTTTTCACATTTATTACTATTTATTTGGTATATTCCATTTTGGTTTTAATAACAAATTTAATATATGTTGGAGAGAAAAAAATATATATTTGGAAAGCCATAAACTACAGCCCAGTAGAAATTAAAATAAAAATACTTGAAAATAAATGGTAAACAAGATAACATTCTTCATCAACAATAAGTTTAATATTTTCTTGGCAATCCCAAAGAAAAATTTTTAAATTAAAATAAAAGTGGAATAAACCAAATAAACTGTAATCGTTGTGAAAAAGAATGTATAGGACAAACAAGAAGATCAACATAGAGAAGATTCAATGAACACCAAGCCAACTTAAAATACAATATTATAGATAAATATGCTATTGGAAAACACGCCATTGACGACAATCACTTTTTAAATAATTGTATATTAATAAAGGAATTCAGAAACCCAGATTAACTTGATACAGTTGTAAATTCCAATATTAATCTTGTGGAGTTATTTTATTTAGGAAGTCAGCTGAATATAATGGAAACATTTAAAACATCTGACCATATATCTATGAGATGTTCGTGCATAGAACGGGATAACAGATAGTTATTTAACATTGAGAGCCATTTTAAGGGTACTTGCGTCGTTGATAACTAGCCAAAGTCTAACTTTCAACAATAAAGTATCGTAAGTATTGTACTTATCCAACGATATTCTTGTTAGACTGTGCTATGAAAACCTTTTTCATAACATCATAACTTTAAACAATCAAAATAAAATTTTAATCTTATTAGTTTCCAAAAATGGTATGCATATTATTATTTTATACTAATATAGAGTCATTATTACTTTAAAAATGATTATAATAAACACACTAAATGGCACTCTGTGTGAAACCCTTTGTCAACTGTTAACACAGACAACCAAAACAGTACATACCATGAGCTTAACTACTAGATGACAAAGAGATAAAGTGAATAAACAACTGAAACGAAAGATATCAAGCATTTAAAGTTGCATTACAGTTACTTATTATAGTTTATTTCCACTTGTAATAAATGTAAACCTTAGTATATTCTAAAAGCAAACATCACCCCGGTAATATAACACTTAGTAACAATATCATTCTTGTAACTTATCACAATTGCTGTAGCCAAATGTTATAAAAAAAAAAAAATGGAAATTTAAATCAGAGTCGTAGTCCAGTCCTTTTTTGGAGGTTATCTAAATTAATTTGGCAAAGTCCTATGTTTACAACCAGCTTTTTCATTACGTAGGCCTAGACTAATTGTAATTCATAACTGAGAATGAATAAATATAAGATATGAATCGACATTGTTATACTTTATAGTTTTTCAAATGTGGTTTATCAAAATTGAGACCTGGTGGTTCAAATTCAGCTTAGGATAGCCGAGGACGGTGAATTAATTAGTTTATTATTTATTTTTCGTAATAATATCTGTGGTCTCAACCCCTTACACAATATAAGAGCATACTTATAGTAATTATTTTCTTAACGGTTATATTTTGAGATAGATACTTAATCGGATATTATATGTTTTTGTTAAATTATTAACAAAACCATAGACGTCAATATACAGAAATAAAACAGCAGGCCGAAAGGAACACACATAATCTATATCTACACACAAAAATCGTTATAAGGATTTTAGAATTTGTATCGTGTTCACTACTTAAAGTATCATACAGTAGCTATAAAATACATTTTATAACGTCTAAGCTGGATTATAAATACCTTTTCTCAAAAAACAACCGGCCCCTAATATATTTACACGGTAAAAGTTGTATTTCGGTTAAGTTATTTCAGATATTTTGAATAAATGCTAACTATATGATTTTCCTAATTCTTAAAATAATGAGTAACTCTCCAGTTCAGACTGTTAATTTGTTCAGAAGCGTTAATTTCCCCCGAGCATAGACCAACAATTATTATTCTTAATCCAAGCTTTATTTTATTATATTTTTACTTTCCTACATTTATTCATCTTGTTAAACAATATTATACTATAATCATGATCAAATCTAAAATTATTAAAATCAATATAAATAAAATCGAGAGAAAAATACATTCACATAATAAGTTTCGATTTAACTGACCGAGGACATTATTAAAAAGATTTCGAGTAGTCTACCGCTTCAGAAGTTTACAATGACAATAATCATCTATTGAGTCATTTTTGATCATTGTTGATGATTTTACTGTAACATTTGATGAAAAAGAAACACCATTGACTATTGAAGTGAGGGTTTTTATAATGGTAAAATATAGAAAATGACTTTCAGTTTTGGTGTTCGTTAAAATATAGGTATGATTACTTATTCTTCACTTGCAGCAAAATGATTGTCTAAATGCAAATGTCTAAATGAAAATTGGGAGTACCAAATATTAGAAACATATTTAAATTAAATGATTGTGCCGACTATAAATACGCAATATATACAGTCCTAATAATTAACTTTTCATTTTCTTATGTGGTTGCAGTTACTTTTACTTTTATGTTAGCAATAATGTTGTAGCTTAATTAACCGGTATGTCATCATTAGCTAATATTACTGTTATGATTGTTATGATATTAGGTACAAAATTTATTTTAGAGTGCAGATTTTTAAAATTATAAAAAGTAAAGAAGCGAGCTTTTGTTAACGCTGTCAACTTTGTATCGTAAATTGAATGAATAAATAAAATAAAATTAAGCTACTAAACTTCCATTTTAAGCATTCCCGAATATGAGATGAAATTACGTTAGAAACTATGACAGCAATGTGAAGTAAAAAATAATTGTCTTTTATTAGACGAATTTACAATCAAATATAGGATTTTAAATTTACATCGAAATTCGTAAAAGTAATACACTGTTTACAACTCCCTTGAGATGGTTTCAAAATTAAGAGGAAGTCAAAAGCAATCTACCTCTGCTTCAAGGTCCCAATACTCGGTTTTGCTAAAAGGATATTTTAATTAAAGTGTTTTCTTACTCTTTACCATTTTAACAATGTATATGCAGCTCATTAACTTACATCGTTAACTAAGTGTTTAAAGTTTTAAATATAAGATAACCTGTATTGCATATAAGGACAGTAGGCTTTGCTTGGAGACAGCCATAATTTAAGCATGAAGATACAAATCTCTTGAGTGGCATTTGTCGCCCTCCTTGCACCAAGGGACGCGCGATGTGCCTACTGATGTGCTGTATTGTAAAGGAGGAACGCGGGGCTGTTTTGAATACGGAAACCTCTTCACCTTTTCAATGATAGTGAACTACTTTCACTGAATGTCTTTAAATCTCAGTATGGCTCAGTAACAGATTAGTTACCACGCCTAGATGTGAAAACTCTTTTTTTCTAAAATTTCCTTGAGCCAACGTACTGTGTTTTGTCAATTTAAAATTTTATTTAATGATTCGCTAAATATCTGTGCAATAATTGTGAAGGCTTAAAATCTTTGGCGTTTCATGTTCTATCATTTAATAAGCATTCATTTAAAATCTGGCATTTTGTTTACCATTTTTTGGACCAAAATCAATTTAAATTTTAAACTCCCTATTAAGGGGGATGGGGTAAGATTGTTTTGCCTAACAATGTTGTCCATATAATATAATTTTAAAACTAACCAAATGAAACAACTTTCATTGTAAGAATTTCAAAATAATTTTAAAACCTAAGAAACGAATTTTAGGAATTTATACGTATTTTCACCTTACTAAACTTATCGTTATAACCTTTCATTGTCTTAACTATAGATTCATTGATGAGTAAGCACTTCTAGACAATTGTTTTATAAAAATAGACTCGTTCTCATTTTTTCAGTTGTTAAAATGTCAGTACCATCACCAAAGCCAATGTGTTGTAATCAAAACTAGTAGATCCTTCTGCTCTAGCTCACCAAATGTCCTTGTACTTCTAATACCTCCCAATTTATATTCCCCTCGTAGCGTATTGTACATACTGCTTTGTCATTCCAAAAGTCATTCATATTGTATGTAATATATGTTTTTGCTGCTATGCTGTATTTTGTCAATAGACAGGTGGATGGAGAATTTACAATTTAATTGATTTCTATTAGTATTACGCAAGATTAAAACTTAATTTAAGCTTGGAAGGACTGAAGGGCAGAGCCATAAAGACGAACGGAACTATTTACGATTTCATAGAACCTGCATCTCCTTCTATTTTAATTGACACATCAAGCAAAAGGATGGGTTTAGTAGTCTGTTAAGTCTTTCTCTTATACAAATTACACTCGCGTATTACTAAGCAGGTTGAAAATCCTTGATATTTTATGAGCTTTCAGGGTTAAGTTGAAATAAATAACAAAGACCTAATTTAAATATATCATAAATTGCTTGCTTAAGAGATCTGTTTTGTTTCAGTATCGGAGACGATGTGTGGTTGGCGGCCGGAATTGTTGCCAGGATGGATTAGCCACGCCGCAGCCGTGTCGAGTGCAGCTTGTTGGCAGCGGATGTGGGGAGACTTATGTCTTAGGGACCATACATATATTACGTAACGCACTTAAAGGGAGGGGTTACGGCGTAGCACTACTCTGCGTTATTTGGGGGTGTGGGGATGGCTCAGCGTCACGTAACTCGCACACTTTCAATATGATGCTAGGAATGGTAGAACAATAATTTCGGTTTATGAATATTAGTAATGCTTTACTATTTATTATGTAGTTTTGTACATTATTGTTTAATTAAATAATAAAGATTGTTTTAAATTTATTTATTACTTTAGTTTGTTAAATTTTAGCTCGGATAGTTTGTTTAACTGCTTGAAACTCGAAACCACATATCAATTTTATGGTTTTTCTCAAATTAGAATTTCTTTTTTGCATTTTTCATAAAGTTTCTGTGACTATTTGTTTTGTTAATTTACAGAAAATGTTTTCAATTCAAATAATTTGTTATGAATGGTTTAACACATGTATTTTGTAAATTAAAAACTATATCATTTAAATTATCACTCTTACATTATCTAAGCTTTCAAAATTTAATATAGTTAGGTGTTACGTAATAGTTGGGGGTTGAGGGTTATTCTAACATGTTATAATGAAGTTATATAGGGAAGGAGGAGGTGGGTTTGAAATTACGTACAAATGGCTATGTAATAGTTGTATGGCCCCTTAGACGAGTGCTGCCTGGAGAGGGAGGTTCCATTCACAGACTACGAATCTGACACATATAAACATTGCTACTCATTCTTGAAGGCACTCTTCTTACTTATAAATATTACATTTAATAATAAAAACATCAAATCATTAATGTGGTGCCTGGGGACTTTTATTTAATTTGTTTACTTCTTTTATTAACTTTTATAGTTAATTTCTGTAGAAGCAGTTGCCAATGACTTCAAGACTTGTAGTAAACATGTAATTATTGGATTATTCAAAGGTTTTATATTTAATTTTAATACTTACTGATTGATTATGGTAGTACCAAATCAATAAGTTTTAAAGTAGCCGTCAGGAAAATATTGTTACCTGCTATTAAAGATAGTGATAATAAAAGGAATGGTTCGATTATAATACAATTAATATTAATTTTAAATAATAAACCATCGATCGAAAATTCTTACTAAATTTCTATACAAAGAGGACTCAAAATGGTGTAAGAGGGTAAGCGAGTCACCGACTATCACATTACGCCACTTTCTGAAAGAACATCGGAGTTCGGAGCCAGTTGCTCTCTATTGCTCCGACAGTTAGTTCGGATATACGACGCAATGTGACCAATCCTATAACCTGCTTAAGTTGTGGGTGTTAAAAATGATTAACAGTTAGTTAGTTTTAATACGATCAACCAGCACTCTGCTGATTTAAGTACAATGACTGATGTTTCACTGATTAATCACTATGGTAAACCTTAGATGAGACGTGATTTTCACCTTTTGTGATAACAGGACTACTGATATCATTCCAGTATGCGTTATACAAAATAATACATTGATTTATCATTTACAACTATCTTCATTATAACATAATTTTTTAAACACTTTGTAACCTTTTGAAATATCCAGATACAGGACTGCTGGTATCACGAAGGATGTTTTGTACCTCCTAAGTGGGGGGCAAGCATGTGAAGCTGATTGTAACGCAGGATGACCGATTACGGCCCTTCGACATACGATTATATTCTAAATTAATAATTCATTTATAATCACGGTTTAACAATATACTCATTTATATACAGGTAGTCTTTTCAAATTATTTTATTCGTCGCTCATTCCAGCTTACTTTCGTTGATTATATGATTGTTTAATGGGAGTTCCTATTGAGTGACTATAAATGTTTCTTATAATAATAAAACATATCTGTCTAAAACATATGTAAGAGCCCCGTACGATAAGCGACCATAAACGGATATGAACTATTAATGTCATTCGATAAATTCATTGCATTCACTACTTGCTTTGGCATCTTATTAAACATTACTAACGATTACTAACATTAGTAACGAAATATTAAGACATGAATGATAACAAATTATATAATGATTGGAATAAAGGTTTGATAGACATTGTATAACTAATTTTACCAAAAAACATTAGGATTTTGTTTCTAAATAGTTTCCTAAAGCCATTTCATCCTTCCAAACATTCGATTAAAAGATTTACTAGTCTTTCAGTCTAGTTCAAAAAGATAAACAGTAAAAGATAAGGATATAAGTTAACGTAAATAAAATACCCCCGTCACAGCAAACCGAATTTCCAATGTACTCGTATAATACCACATCAAGCCGCATACCAAGTTGCATAAAAATATATTCATAAATATATGTACAATTTTAATTATTCTCCATAAAAATAACATTGGGATGAGTATGTAGGCTTGCATACAAGGAACGCAAACAATTGGTGTTTATGCAAATATAAATATAATTCAACTAAGTTAAGCTACATACCAAGTTTGATCAATATACATTATAAGCGATATATATAATTTTAATTATTCTACATAAGAATAACAAGACGGATGAGTACGCAGGTTTGCCACAAAAAGGCACAAAAATGGGTTTTTATGTGAGCATCAATATAACTAAACTAGGTGAAGCCTCATACCAAGTTCTATTAATTTATGTTCATAATTAAGGGGGACATTACATTTGACTTATCCTCCATAAGAATAACATGGGGGATGAGGACGCAGGTTTGCTGCTATGAAAATTATCCTTAAAAATTCATTTTTTTGTGCAAATTACAATAGGCCACAACCAGATGAAGCTGTAAACCAAGTTTCGTTAGTATACGTTTATAAATAAGCGAGACATAAATTGTTCTTATTCTCCATTAGAATAGCATTGGACAACGTACTGTGTTTAGCACTTTCAATATCTCTGTAACCAATTGACATAGATAAATTATCAAAACACCAAATTGTGTGTTTTTTTTAAATCTGAATCCAATGGTGAAAATTAAAATTTGATTTCAATAAATATTACATGTAAAAACTTTAAAAAAACTATTTTTGAGGTATAAACCTTCCCCCCAAAATACCACTTCGGATGGGGCGATCTGTCTGGTTTTCAAAATTAAAGTCATAAATGCTGCTTTATACGTTTGTACCAAATTTCGTCAAAATCGGACCCTTTTTTAGAAGAGTTATCGCACCCACTGACACACACACACACACACACACACACACACACACACACACACACACACACACACACACACACACACACACACACACACACACACACACACAAACACACACACACACACACACACACACACACACACACATATATATATATATATACAATTTCGAACGAATAGCGTTTTTGGGGTCTGGGAATTTCAAAACGAAAAATTATCATGGTCCTGGGCCTACGTCTTACCATGCAGACTACGGTAATAGCTTCTTCCCTACATCTGGGAAATTCGGTATCAATACAAACATAGTACATATATGGTTTAACACATATCGGTGATGTCTAAGAGTTCATTTATTGCTTAAGTGATGTTGGTTAAGCATATGAAGTTCAGTATTACTTAAGCATTACTTCTTGCTAATTTTTAAATATTTTTCCTCCCTATCTCATATCTCCTATGTATCAGTATGTTCACTAACCATAATATTTATATTAGGATTAACGGTGGATATATTTGTGATATATCGAACTAAAATATCAAGTTCGTAACAGATCGGTTGATGGCCGCTACTTCTAACTAACTAACGTAACCCGTGATTTATAAAATTCCATCATCTTTGTAGTGTTTAGAAAAATAAGTTAATAAAATTAACAAGCAGTATATTTACGAAGTTTGACATCGAATCATCGCTGTTAAATAATAAACAGTAACAAAACACCAATCATATGTACAACCACCAAACAGCCCTACGAGAATCAACTACGTGCGGCCTATTCTAATAACCCCACTGGCCCGCAAACCAATTCATATTATCACAATACAACCGTCATCTAATATTCATCTATTAATGTTTTGTGGCCACACTTACCAACTAGATGACCTTTCACAACATAATGAAAATATTGAAAATGAATTAACTTAGTAAACAGCCACAGCCCTGTGTAATATGTGGTACAATATAAATTATTTATATAAACTAATGTTTTAGTATTTATACAGTATAACTAATACTTCCACCATATTGTGAAGGAAGGGATTTCAGAAAGGAAAATGTTTTTGAAATATATATTTTACGCAAGCAATAAGCAAAACCTTTGTGTCTATTAGGTAGTTATTGCGATATTAAATACCCCCGTCGCAGCAAACCTGCGTACCCAGCGAATTTCCAATGCATAATATTTGTCTTAATACCACATAAAGCCGCATACCAAGTTTGATAAAAATATATTCACATCCAAGCGATTTTAATTATTCTCCATAAGAATAACATTGCTAATGAGTACGTAGGTTTGCTGAAACAAGGAACACAAACAAATGGTTTTCAAGCTAATATAAATACAATTTAACCAGGCAAAGTCACATACTAAGTTTCATCAATATTCAATCATAAATAAGCGCTGAATAACATTTTAGTTATTCTCCATAAGAATAACATGGGGGCTGAGTAAGCAGGTTTGCTGCAACAAGGTACAAAAAAATGTGATTTTATGCAATTATCAATATAACTCAACCAAGTGAAGCTACATACCAAGTTTTATTAATTTATGTTCATAATTAAGGGAATCATTACATTTTACTTATTCTCCATAAGAATAACATGGGGCTGAGTACGCAGATTTGCTGCTACGGGAATAATCCACAAAAATCATTTTTTTGTCAAATATCAATATACCAGTACTACGTGAAGCCACATACCAAGTTTCATCAACATACATTCATAAATAATCGAGATCTAACATTTTATTTATTCTCCATAAGGATAACATTAGACAATGTACTGTGTTTAGCACTTTGAATATCTCTGCAACGGTTGGGCGTAGAATCAAAATTTAAATACCAAAATGATTGTTTTGTGGAACTGAACAGATTGGTGAAAGCAAATGTGAAGTTTACATTAAAATAAACTGAGGAAAAGCCAAAAACCTTTTTCTCTTAAGATTAACATGGGAGATTTTATGAGTAGGTTTTTTGGATTTTATTCGCAACCACTTAACCTAGGTTAATAATTGAAAATACTATATTATTTGTTTTTTAAGCTCTATTACATGGTCAAAACCAAAATTAAGTTTTAACAAAATTTTAGGTTGAAAAATAAAAAACTGATTTTTGGAAAATTTAAAACCCCCATAAACCCCCCTCCCACGGTCCGATTTTCCTGTTTTTCGAACTTAAGGTCATGAATGTTATTTTACACATTTTAGCCAAATTTCATCGAAATCGGACATTTTTTACTCAAGTTATCGTGTTAACGCGCGCGCACGCACGCACGCACACACACACACACACACACACACACACACACACACACACACACACACACACACACACACACACACACACACACACACATATATATATATATATAAATTTGAACGAATAGTGTTTTTGGCATCTGGGGACCTTAAAAAGTTATCATGGTCTCGGGCTTGAGTGTTACCATGAGACCTACAGTAATAGCTTCTTCCCTTTAGGGGAAATTCGCTAAAACGTATTAAGTTGTGGACTTTATAATAGTAAAAATGTCTTAAGTAATCTGAATTATTGATTGAGTGTTATTTTAATCAAATAAAAAAGAGCAAAAATAGTTCCCTTAAGGGAAAACTAATGAGATTTTAATAGTTTTATGCGTATATGTGTTAAAGAAACACTCGATGCAGTGTTAAAATAACGACTTCACATTAACAAAAAGCATATTTTAAATCATAATCACTGTGATTTTGCAAGTATATTTCTGTGACAAAAATACTAAATGTAATGTAACAACAATCACTACATATTTCAAACATCATTTAAATCAGAAATACTTCCAGAACAAGTTATAATCAAAACCAAGGAAACGGTAATAATATGAGGACATGCCTTTCCGAGAAAGTATTGAATAATAAAATTATAAATGTATGTTAAAGTGCCGCGTTTTGAACAAAAATATGAACCATAATAAAAAATTATTTTCGGCCTTATCAAAGAATATAACAAATTTTTCGAGTATTGCATGAAAATAAATCCACATGAAGAGTGTTGTTTGTTTGATTATGTGTAAATGTGTTATGCATGAAACATCTATTCTGGCATGGATTGAATAACATCTTAAATTATTGCTACAGCAAAAGCTCGAACCATTCGTGCAATTTTAAGAATTATGGATGCTTCCTTTTGATCCCATAAAAAAGACACATTTTACGCAAGAGGTAAACCATTTAAAAAAAAATCTAGATATAAATTGTATACATAATCTCTATTCAGTTTATTCATAATCAACTAGTTGATCTACCCGTTATAAGCCTACGATAAAAACGGAGCCTACGATAACTAACGGGCCTGCATATTTTTTTGGCCACGTGACCCTATGTGGTCGAATTGCAACTGTTAATATTATATAAAAGCATTGCGAAAACTTGACCTGCCGCTAGTATTTCCTACCTCTTCAACACGGAAATCGCAATATATATAAGTTTTTCATATTATTATAAACTGCATTAAAATACGAATACAGTGATACCAACTTTTTATTAATATTCTTAATATAAAAAAGAATTTTCGGGTTTACAGAAACATGTTCATCATCATTTACGATACGCTAATGTTGTTTTTGTAAAGAGTACTTCTCGCCCATTTCTGAACTAATTTTGACAATTGAGGTACCCGTATCGAGAGTATCCCCTCAATCCGCAGTAGTCCAGAGTTGTTTTCAATTTTTGATACTAACATTCTAATCAGGTTTGTTTTTGTCTGGTCGGCCTCAAAGTTTGTTTTTTCAACCGTTAACATCAAAACAGAAGACCCAGCTGATTTTAGTTTTATAACGTTCTGAAAAGTATAAACAAATGACAAAGTTTCAAATAACGTAGAATATTTTACTCTAACCCGTAATAAGTATTAAAAGTATAATTTGAAATAGGATGGAAACGGATTCATTTTGTTCGCCGTTTTAACCAGATTCATACTTTTAGTGTCTTGTAAATTAGTTTATAATTTGATTCCGAAAAGATCGAAAATAAGTGAGGAGGTTCCTGTTTTTACAATGTTTTCCAGTGTAATATTCGGCTGCTGATTAGCCGCCCAGAGTCACGTGACTTTAGTGGAAGGGGGAAGAATGCAGGTCTGTTAGTTATCGTAAGCCCCGGTAAGAAAGGTTGAGATCTTGAGACGGCTGTTCTTGCTTGTGCTCTTTAAGCTGTCAAATGGAAGTATAGCTATTCGCATTACAGTTTCTGAATGTTTACTTTCTTCTGAAATGAAAACATTGAAACTTAGGACGTTCACGGGGCGTGGCCCAAAGGAATTTTAAGGAAGTGAATAGGCCTATGTGTTACCTGGTTTCAATATCTACCTTTGTGTAAAGTTTCAGCCCCCTCGTTGTAGTAGCTTTTGCGTTTACTCGGAACAGCAGAAAGACAGAATCCACCTCTTCTTTATAATATTATATGAATATTGTATGATGAAAAGCTTTTAAAAATAGAAAAATAGCCTAAACCAACCGTAGTAATCCGTTATAATGTGGTAGTTCTTGGTAATTATAATATCCTTTGTTAAAATATTTGACAGAAAATATCAGCATTAATGCCAATATTTGGATTTTCATTTGTATTTTTTTTATATTTGTATTAATAGTATTATACAAACTGCACCTTCGTGGTACTACAACTGTCTCTAGAACACCAAAAATAAATCATGATGACGTGAAATTGCAGTCAAAGAAATATATATAATGTATATTATTATAAACAAGTATGATGTGAGTAACTTTATGCATTGAGACACATCTTGAAACAAACAGTATAAATAAGATTTACTAAAAACTAAGAAGTGTATAATACTGACTTAACTAATTTACTATGCAGTTGCGTCATCTTTAATATTTCAATAACTCAGAAAGGAATTTGATTAAAAGTGGTAAAGGTTATTAGAACTCAATAAGTCGTATTTCAATATTGAAGATTCCGCCAAGGTAATATTAGCACAGAAATGAGCTCAGGCAAATAGAGACGGAGGGTGTAGTTGGGTTAAAATGGCGTTACTTTAATAAACAGAGAGCGCCCTGGGAGGTTTTTTCAATTAACATTTAAAAATTTTTAAAATAAAGTTTTTTATGGTATTTTTTTAGTTTTGAACTCTTAACATGTTTAAATACATTTTTGTAAGTGAGATTGTTTTAATGCACAGTTCTTTAACTTTTATACAATCTTGATTTTATTATTTTCGTACAATCGTTTTTATAAAATCCTACAATTAAAAAAATAGGACGAAACCTCAGGACAAATTCGTATTTAGAACATTCCAAGACAATTGCATACCAAATAACGACACTAAGCGAATTATATTTTTGTTTTTCTAATAATTTATAACGATTAATTGTCCATAATAATAAAACAGGGCTGACTACAAAAGTTAGCTACAAAGAGGATAAACAAAAGGCGTTTATATTTGCAAACTTCATGAGGTCACAACCTTATTCATTATAAATATTATCGAATGAAAACTATATACGAAGTTTCATTATAAATATATTCATGAATAAGCAAATTGTGTTTTTCTAAAAACTATTTTGTTTTATAACGTTGTCAAATAATAGACACGTACCTAATAGCTCTTTTAATATATTTTTAACAATTATATGTAGATAAAAAATGGTTTTTATCAAGAAATAGTTTTTACACTACATTTATTGGTAAACACAAAATGTAGTTACTAATATTAATTGTGAACAAGCTAAATGCTTATATGCCAAAATTGTTTAAACACGAGTTTTGAATTTTATCAGCAAGCCTAGGTAAACCTAGGCTACTTAATATTGGTTAATGATTTTTATATCTCAGTGGTGTTAACCATATATTAAATGTTTCAAAAATAACTGTCAAACAGATTTCGAAAACTCTGATTTGTTTATATTAAAACCCACCAAAAGTGCTGGACAACGTTGTCAAATAAGGCACAAACCTATTAGCATTTAAATATATTTGCAACAATTATATGTATATCACAAAGGTCTGTTTGACAAAAAATTGTTTTTCAAGTTACATTAATGATATATACAAAAGTTTACTAATACTGTAATAGTTGTAAACAAACTAAATAGTAATTTCCTATAGTTCCTACTCTCTTTTGAACGTGCTTTTTGGATTTTAACTGCAAGCCTACGGCTAGGCTGTTTAATATAAGTTTATTTTTTTACTATTTTTAAATCTCAATGGTTTTAACCAAACTGTGTGTATTAAAAATGTCAGCCTACAAAGATTTCTAACAAGCTAATTTTGTTAATATTAAAAACCCCTCTAAAAGCACTACCTAAGACCTAATCTTCCAATGGCGCAAACTCAGTTTAGATCCAATTTGTAAAATTTTCTTATATTACGCAGTTTAAGAAATACAGTAAATTAGTGAAAAATTTGAGGCCACCTCTTGTGTCACTACTTGAAAGATTAGAAATAGGAACAATGGAATGCAAACATATTCAAATAATATTATACTCATTTCTCGTCACCGATAGTTCAATAACCGCGGGAACAGTTTTGCTTGTTGAAGGCTATTATAGTAGGTTTCTTTATTATTAAAGAGGCTAGCACTACTTCACAAATTATATGAGTAGTTACCAGTATTACTGGTTGACGTGTGAGGATCTTTAAATCTTTGGATCTCTGAATCCGTCCCTTCAACAACACATAAACATAACATACCAGTATTTATTTGTTTATCATATAAAAGTTGAATATGCTTTTATTTCTGTGGATAAGGTTTTTTATACAAGTATTATATTGTCCTATTGACAGTATAAATCATGGAAACCATTAAGAGTAGAAAGTTTAGTCTCGGAAACCCACAACTAAGTAAATAAATAACCCTGTTCAGTAGATTGTACCATAATATTATAATGATAGCTCCATTGTTTAAAATATATGTAATCACATTTGAATTGTAAGTAACTTTGAAATAATCGTACTGTTTGCATTGAATAAGCAAATTTGCTGCAGTAAGTAAGTAACATTAGGAGATCAATTTGATCATATTGCAATCAAATTATAATAATGATCGTGGGTCATGACAACATTGCCCTGGGGAGGAAAAGAAGTAAATGGATATTCATCGCAAGATACAACGGTTATTGCTGGTTGTTTGACCGTTTGTTGGGTTTACACTATTGTCGTCATAACGTACTGGACCTCATAATACGCTGTGTTTTGATACACATATATATATTATCATGCATGTTTCAACAGAAAGTGAAGAGTTATAGAATTATTAATTAAATAATTCTAAATAATGAGGAGTAACTTTTTACTATTAGTTATATCAAAATAAGTGTAAAGTATTTTTAATGAATTCCTTCAATATAATCAGGTCTTTGAACCATAAACATTACAATGCTTGTCACATCACCATTTTTTCACAGAATATTTATCTAAACTAATAACAATGAGTAACTACTAACGCATTTTAAATTTGTTTTGAAGAATATACCGAGGGTGCCAATTAGGTATAAACATTGTTTAAATTTTGGGTTTACATAACCAACCAATTGAGATAATTTACTCCAGGAATTAATAAATACAACTGGGATGGAATGATCTACGTCTGTACAGAAAGTAAAACAATGGAATTACAATCAGTAAGGTTAAATTATATAATACAAATTAAAATGAAATAAAATAAAATGTATATGGATATTACGTTACAATATGAGGTTTTCCTATTGAAAAATGTAAGTTTGATTTTATTTTACTATATCCTATTTTATAGAACTCTTCAATTTTGTCTTTACTTCAAGGTGAAACAATATTAATATTTTTATATTTTTAACATTCAAAGTTATACAAATTCAAGATATCAATGTTTAAATGATAATTAAATACAACTTACATTTATCTACGTCATTCCTGTTATACGGCCACACCAACTCTAACGTATTTTAAAGTCTAACGTCTGGTTTGAAATGACAGTGTTGCCACCATCCCACTATACTAAAATAAAATTACTCTCTTGGTTGTTAATACCTCTAACATAATTATATGTAATTAAATATTTTGTGTAAAACAACATATCAGTATAAGAAGCCGTTTTAGGTGGGAATAATTTTCATTAGTTCTTAAAATATGGGCTTGAAGATGAAAGTAAATATGCTAATAAAAAGGAAAGGTAAATGCCTCTAGGAGTTATTCCGAATCTTAAATTAAATGTATTCATAATCTTTTCAAACATAATATAATATGTTAATATTTTCTTCTGTTGTAACGTGCAATGTGGTAAATACAGAATCCAATTTCTTTAATTAAAATAATAAGACTAATATAATTACATTATATTTTGAAATAATTGAACGGATATAGAATTCGTTTAAAAAATTATTAAAAACACAAATGTGTAACTCCTAGCTTAAATTCTGCCGCAGTAAAATACGATATTTTACTTTACTAAGTGATCAATTTGTAGCCATATTATGATAATATCAAGAATATTTAATTGATTTAAATTACAAGAAGAAGATTAATTTATTCGTCTTCTTGCTCTCCTTATTATACATTTTAAATTATTAAATATCAATCTGTTATTCAATGTTTTTCTTAACATTTTTATTTTCAATATTAAATATACATTAAGTATCATATTATTATATTTATTATATATTATCTATATTATAATTATTATTCAATGAACAACATTAAATACGCACTAAGCAACTGTGCAGAGATGAATAAAAATTGTAATAGTGATACGTTTTATTATATAAAAACAAATTACTTTTGTCAAGTAAAAACAATGCAATAATAAATATAAAAAAAACACTTCACGCAAGAGGGAAGCCCTACATCGGAACAAGCTGCAAAAACTTTACAGATTCTACGAGTTTTTTAGTTAAACAACATTGTTAAGAAAATTTGACAAATTGGATCTAAACCGAGTTTGCGCCATTTGAAGATTAGGTCTTAGGTAGTGCTTTTAGAGGGGTTTTTAATATTAACAAAATCAGCTTTTTCGAAATCTGTGTGTCCTGACATTTTTAATACACACAGTTTGGTTGAAACCATTGAGATTTAAAAATAGTAAAAAAATAAACTTATATTAAGCAGCCTAGCCCTAGGCTTGCAGTTAAAATCCAAAAAGTGCGTTCAAAAGAGAGTAGGAACTATAGGAAATTACTATTTAGCTTGTTTACAACTATTACAGTATTAGTAAACTTTTGTATATATTAATAATGTAACTTGAAAAACTATTTTCTGTCAAACAGACCTTTGTGATATACATATAATTGTTGCAAATACATTTAAATGCTAATAGGTTTGTGCCTTATTTGACAACGTTGTCCAGCACTTTTGGTGGGTTTTAATATTAAAAAATCAGCGTTTTCGAAATCTGTTTGACAGTTATTTTTGAAACACTAATTTATGGTTAACACCACTGAGACATAAAAATCATTAACCAATTTTAAGTAGCCTAGGTTTACCTAGGCTTGCTGATAAAATTCAAAACTCGTGTTTAAACAATTGTGGCACATAAGCATTTAGCTTGTTCACAATTAATATTAGTAACTACATTTTGTGTTTACCAATAAATGTAGTGTAAAAACTACTTTTTTATAAAAAGATGTTTTATCTACATATAATTGTTAAAAATATATTAAATATATTAGGTGCGTATCTATTATTTTACTGCTGGATATTATCATAATATTTCTTCAAATTGATCAGTTAGTAAAGTAATATATTATATTTTACTGCGGCAGAACTATAGCTAGGAGTTACACATTTGTGTTTTTAATGATTTGTATAAACGAATTCTTTATCCGTTCTTTAATGTCAAAATATGATGTAATTATATTAGTATTATTATTTTAATTAAAGAAATTGGATTCTGTATTTGACATATTGAATGGTACAACAGAAACAATATTAACATATTATATTATGTTTGAAATGATGATGAACACATTTAATTGAAGATTCGGAATATCTCCTAGAGGCATTTACCTTTCCTTTTTATTAGCATATTTACTTTCATCCTCAAGCCCATATTTTAAGAACTAATGAAAAGTGTTCCCACCTAAAACGGATACTTCAAAACAAATTTAAAATGCTTTAGCAGTTACTCAATGTTACTAGTTTAGATAAATATTCTGTGAAAAGATGGTGATGGGACAAGCACTGTAATCTTTACGGCACAAAATCCTGATTATATTGAAATAGTTCATTAAAAATACATTCCTTTTTTTATATAACCAATAGTAGAAATTTAATCCTCATTATTTAGCATTATTTAATTAATAATCCTATAACTCTTAACTCTCTGTTGAAACATGCATGATAATATATATATATGTATATCAAAACACAGCGTATTATGAGGTCCAGTACGTTATGACGACTATAGTGTAAACCCAACAAACGGTCACACAACCAGCAATAACCGTGTATCTTGCGATAAATATCCATTTACTTCTTGTCCTTCCCAGGGCAATTTTGTCATGACCCACGGTCATTGTTATCTGTTTTGATCGCAATATATTAGCTTAATGTTACTTACTTACTACAGCCAATTTGCTTATTCAAGGCAAACATTACGATTATTTAAAAGCTATTTACAATTCAGATGTGATTACATATATTTTCATCCTTAACAATTTGTTTAGTTTCGAAATAATGTGCTCCAGCTATCCTATAATATTATGGAATAATCTACCGAACAGGTTTATTTATTTATTTGATTAGTTATGGGTTTTCCGAGACTAACCTTTCTATTATAAGTGGTTCCATGATTTATACTGTCAATGGGAAAATATTGAACTTATATTAAAGCGTTATCCACTGACATAAAAATTATATTCAACTTTTAGATGATAAAAAATTAAATACTGATAACTACTCATATAATCTGTGCAGTAGTGCTAGCCTCTTTAAAAATAAAAACCTACTATAACAGCTTTAAACAACCAAAACCGTTCCCGCGGTTATTGAACTTTCGGTGACGAGAAAGGAGTATAATCTTTTTTTAATATCTTTGCATCCCTTTGTTTGTATTTTTATATTTCATTTAATGACACAAGGGGTGGTCTCAATTTTTTTCATTGGTATACTACCATTACTTAAGCTGGATAATATCAGTAAATGGAACAATTTGGATCTAAACTGAGTTTGCGCCCCAGGAAGATCAGGTATGAGCGAGCGCTTTTAGTGGGGTTTTTAATATTAACAAATTTATCTTTTTCGCAATCTGTGTACGGGATGTAATAAAAGACGTCTTACAACACTTAAGATATATTTACACTTATACTGATTCACATACAGACGGTAAACATATATGTTTATATCTGTACTGTATGTGAATCAGTATAAGTGTAAATATATCTTAAGTGTTGTAAGACGTCTTTTATTACATCCCGTAAGTAATAACAACAAGTGATATGCTAATAAAAAAGTTGTTCAATCTGTGTAGTGTCACATTTTTAAAACACACGGTTTTGTTTAAACCAATTGAGATGTAATTTTTTTTAAATAGTTAACCTATGTTAAGCATCCTAGCCTTAGGCTTGCAGATAAAATCCAAAAAGCGCGTTCAAAAGAGTGTGGGAACTATAGGAAATAACTATTTAGCTTGTTTACAATTATTATCAGTATACGTTTGTATAATACCGATAAGTGTAGCTTGAAAAACTACATTTTGTAAAAAAAACTTTGTGATCTACATGAAATTTTTGTAAATTTGTATATTTAAAGTGCTTATAGGTTTGTGCCTTATTTGACAACGTTGTCCAGCGCGTTAGGTGTTTTGTGTTACAAAAGTTAAGCTTTTTGAAATTGGTGGCCTGATATTTTTTAAACACTGAAATATCAAAATAGTATTTTAAAATTATTAACCTATTTTAAGTAGCCTAGGTTTACCTAGGCTTGCTGATAAAATGCAAAAACTGTGTTTAAACAATTTTTTGGATATAAGTATTTAGCTTGTTTACAATTAATATTAGAAACTCAATTTTGTGTTTACCTTTAAATATAGCGTACAAATTATTTTTTGATAAAAACACTTTTTATCTACATACAATTGTTTAAAATATATTAAAAGTGCTATTAGGTGAGTTTCTATTATTTGACAACGTTATGAAATGAAATTGTTTTTAGAAGAAAACACAATTTGTATACCTCATTTATTCATGAATTTATTTATTATGAAATATGATATATAGTTTTCATTTGTGAATATTCGTAGTGAATGAATTCGTGGTCTAAGAAATTTGCATATAAAACGCCTTTGTTTGTCCTCTTTGTAGCTAACCTGTGTGGTCAGCCCAATCTGATGGACAATTAATCGTTATATCCCGCTTTTTATTAATAGAACAACAAAACTGTTTACGCTTAATATCGTAATTTGTTAGACAATTACCTTGGAATGTTCTGAACGCGAATATGTTCTGAGGTTTATTCCTTATTTCTTTTTAGTAGGGTTTTATCAAAACGATTGTAAGAAATAAAAAAAATCAAGAATGTATAAAAGTTAAAGCACTGTGCATTAAAACAATCTCACGTACAAAAATGTATTTAAACATGTCAAGAGATCAAACCTAGAGAAATAACATACAAAACTTTATTTAAAAAGGTTTAAAATGTTAATTGAAATAACCCTCCCAGGGCACTCTCTGTTTATTGAAGTAACGCCATTTTAAACCAACAACACCCTCCGTCACTATTTGCCTGAGCTCATTTCTGTGCTAATATTACCTTGGCGGAATCTTCAATATTGAAATACGACTTATTGAGTTCTAATAACCTTTACCACTTTTAATCAAATTCTTTTCTGAGTTATTGAAATATTAAAGTTGACGCAACTGCATAGTAAATTAGTCAAGTCATTATTATACACTTCTTAATTTACATATCTATCCTAATTTATCTTATTTCTATTGTTTGTTACAAGATGAGTCTCAATACATAATGTTAATCACATCATACTTGTTTATAATAATATACATTTTAATATATTTCTTTTACTGCAATTCCACGTCATCATGCTTTATTTTTGGTGTTTTAGATACAGTTGTAGTACCACGAAGCAGTTTGTATAATAAAATTAATTATTATTAATGCTATTATTTCCCGTCAAATATTTGAACTTATGATATAACATGTCGTAGAACTACCAGATTATAACAGATTACTACAGTTGGTTCAGGCTACTTTTCTATTTTTAAAAGCTTTTCATTATACAATATCTATATAATATTATAAAGAAGAGGTGGATTCTGTCTGTCTGCTGTTCCGGGTAAACGCAAAAAACTACTGAACCGAGGAGGGTGATACTTTACACAAAGGTAAATCTTGAACCCATGTAACACATAGGCCTATTCACTGCCTTAAAATCCCTTTGGGGTACGCCCCGTGAACGTCCTAAGTTTCAATGTTTACATTTCAGAAGAAAGTAAACAATCAGAAACTGTAATGCGAACAGCTGTGGATACTTCCATTTGAAAGCTTAAAGAGCACAAGCAAGAACAGCCGTCTCAAGATCTCAACCTTTCTTACCGGGGCTTACGATAACTAACAGACCTGCATTCTTCCCCCTTCCACTAAAGTCACGTGACTCTGGGCGGCTAATCAGCAGCCGAATATCACATTGGACAACATTGTAAAAACAGGAACCTCCTCACTTATCTTCGATCTTCTCGAAATCAAATTATAAACTAATTTACAAGACAATAAACATTTTAATATGAATAAATCGTCGAACAAAATGAGTCCGTTTTCATCCTATTTCAAATTATACTTTTAATATTTATCACTGGTTAAAGTTAAATATTTTACGCTCTCTGAAACTTGTTATTTGTTTACACTTTTCAGAACGTTATAAAACTAAAATCAGCTGTGACATATCTGTTTGTGATGTTAGCAGTTGATGGTTGAAAAAAAAAACTTTGAGGCCGACTTGTCAAAACAAACCTGATCAGAATGTTAGTATCAAAAATTGAAAACAACTCTGCACTACTACGGATTGAGGGGATTTTCTTGATGCCTCAATTGTCAAAATTATTTCAGAAATGTCGGAGAAGTACTCCTTACAAAAACAGCATTAGTATCGGAAATGATGAAGGCCATGTTTTTGTAAACCCGAAAATTCCATTTTATATTTGGAATATTAGTAAAATTTTGCCATCACTGTGTTCGTATTTTAAAGCAGTTTATCTAAAATAATAATATAAAAAATATATTATAAAAATCATATGAAAAACTTTTCGCAATGCTTTTATAAGTTTAACAGCTGCAAGTTGCCGCAGAGGGTCACGTGATTAAAAATATATGTATGCCCGTTAGTATCCGGTAGGCTCCGTTTTTATCGTAGGCTTAGAACGGGTAGATCAACTGGTTAGTTATGAGTAAACTGAATAGAGATTATGTATAAAATTTATATTTCGATTATTTGTAAATGATTTACCTCTTGCATGAAATGTGTTTTTTTATCGGATAAAAAGGAAATATCCATAATTCATAAAATTGCATGAATGGTTCGAATTGTTTAAGGGTTTGTTATGCTAAGACTTTTGCTGTAGCAATAATTTAGGATGTTATTCAGTCCATGCCAGAACAGATGTTTTCATGCATAGCACATTTACACACAATCAAACAAACAACACTTTTCATGTTGATTTTATTTGCATGCAATACTCGACAAATTTTCTTTGGTAAGGCAAAAAATAATTTTTTATTATAGTTCATTTTTCTGTTCAAAACGCAGCCCTTTAACATACATTTATAATTTTATTATTCAATACTTTCTTGGAAAGGCATGCCCTCATATCCTTACCGATTCCTTTGTTTTAATTATAACTAGTTCTGGAATTATTTCTGATTTAAATGATGGTTGAAATATGTAGTGGTCGTTTTTACATTAGTTCAGTATTTATGTACCGAAATATACCTGTAAAATCACAGTGATTATGATTTAAAATATGCTTTTAGCGAATTTCCCCTATAGGGAAGAAGCTATTACCGTAGTCGGCATGGTAAGACCTAGGCCCGAAACCATGATAACTTTTCGTTTTGAGGTCCCCAAACACCATTCGTTCGAAACTGTATATATATATATATATATATATATATATATATATATATATTTATGTATATATGTGTGTGTGTGTGTGTGTGTGTGTGTGTGTGTGTGTGTGTGTCCGTGAGCACGATAACTCTCGTAAAAATGATCCGATTTTGATGAAACTTGGTATAAACGTGTAAAGCAACGTTTATGACTTTAATTTCGAAAACCAGCCAGATCGCTCCATCCAAAGGGGGGGTGGGTTTTGTACCCTAAAAATCAGTTTTTTTCTATTTTTTACATATAATTTTTGAAATAGTCAAATTTTATTTTTTACCATTGGAATTAGCTTAAAAAAACACACAATTTGGTATTTTGTTCATTCCTTTACGTCAATTGGTTACCGAGATATTGAACGTGCTAAAAACAGTACGTTGTCTAATGCTATTCTTATGGAGGAAAAGAACAATTTTATATCCTGCTTATTTATGAACATATGCTGACGAAACTTGGTATATGGCTTCATCTCGTTGTGGCCTATTGATATTTGCTAAAAAAATGTTTTTTGCCAAAGGCTCCTGTAGCAGCAAACCTGAGTACTCAGTTCCCATTTTATTCTTGTGGAGAATAATTAAATGCTCTGTCTCCCTTAATTATGAACATAAATGATTAAAAACCGGTATACGACTTCACCTAGCTGAGTTATATAGATATTAAACCCATAAATACCCATTTTTTTGTGTTCCTTGTTGCAGAAAACCTGCGTACTCAGCCCCAATGTTACTCTTATGGAGAATAATTAAAATTGAATGTATCGCTTATTTGTGAATATATTTTATGAAATTTGGTAAGTGGTTTTTTCTAGTACTAAGACTTTATATCACCATTGGAAATTCGCTGAGTGTGCAGGTTTGCTGCGACGGGGGTTTTGTTAATATGTAGTGGTTTTTTAACACTGCATCGAGAGTTTCTTTAACACAAGTATGCGCATAAAAATATTAAAATCTCATTAGTTTCCCTTAAGACAATTATGTTTGCTCTTTTTTATTTGATTAAAATAACACTCAATCTATATTTCAGATTTTTTAAGGCATTTTTAGTATTATAAAAGCCCACAACTTAATGCGTTTTTTAATATTGTAATAACTACCTAATAGCCACAAAGTTATTGCTTATTACTTGCGTAAAATATATATTTCAAAAAATTGTCCATTTTGAAATCCTTTCCTTCATAATATGGTGGAAGTATTAGTTATACTGTATAAATACTAAAATATTAGTTTTTATAAATAATTTATATTGTACCGCGTATTTCACAGTTTTGTGGCTGTTTACTAAGTTAATTCATTTTCAATAATTTCATTCTGTTGTGAAAGGTCATCTAGTTGGTATGTGCGGCCACAAAACATTTAATAGATTATATATACCCTTTAATGTTAGATGACGGTTGTATTGTGATAATATGAATTGGTTTGTGGGCCAGTGTGGTTATTATAATAGGTCGCACGTGGTTGAATATCGTGGTGCTGTGTGGTGGTTCCCAGGACTAATGAGGGCTAGGGAGGGGACCCTGAGTCAAGCATCGCCAAAATATATTACAACCCACCCTTGATCCGTCTACCCTGGGATCTTCAGTCCTACAATCGTTGTACATAGGATTGGTGTTTTGTCACTGTTTATTATTTAACAGCGATGATTCAATGTCAAACTTCGTCGATATACTGCTTGTTAATTTTGTCAACATATTTTTCTAAATACTACAAAGATGATTGAATTTTATAAATCACGGGTTACGTTAGTTTATGTTGTTAAAGCATGTTCGGAAGAGTTTAATCAGTGTCCCTAACGTCTACTAGATCACTTAAATGTCAGTGAATTTTTAACTAATTGATATGTTTTAGTTTATTACGTATATTAATAACACAGATTATTCATCTTTGTTTGATCTTACCTTACTGCAAAAAGTTACCATGAAGTAGCGGCCATCAACCAATCGGTTACGAACTTGATATGTTAGTTCAATTTATCACATAAATATCCACCGATAATCTTAATATAAATATTATGGTTAGTGAACATACTGATACATAGGAGATATGAGATAAGGAGGAAAATGATTTAAAAATTAGCAAGAAGTAATGCTGAACTTTATATGCTTAACCAAGATCACTTAAGCAATAAATGAACTCTGTCATCACAGATATGTATTTAACTATATATGAACTATGTTTGTATTGTTTTATTTATGTTATCTTTTATCGTTATATTTTACTTTTTATCTTGTTGAACTAGACTGAAAGACTAGTAAATTTTTTTAATTGAATGTTCGGTAGTATGAAATGGCTTTAGGAAGCTATTTAGAAACAAAATCCTAATCTGTTTTGGTAGTATTGGTTATACAATGTCTATCAAACCTTTAACCCAATTGTTAAATAATTTGTTATCATTTATGTCTGAATATTTCGTTATTAAAATAATGTTTATTAAGATGCCGAAGAAAATAGTGAATGTAATTAATTTATCGCATAACATCAATAGTTCATAGCCGCTTATGGCCACTTATCGTACGGGGCTCTTACATATGTTTTAGACAGATATGTTTTATTATTATAAAAAACATTTATAGTCACTCAATAGGAACTCCCATTAAACAATCATATAATCAACGAAAGTAAGCTGGAATGAGCGACGAAGAAAATAATTTGAAAAGACTACCTGTATATAAATGAGTATACAGTATTGTTAAACCGTGATTATAAATGAATTATTAATTTAGAATATAATCGTCTGTCGAAGGGCCGTAATCGGTCTACCTGCGTTACAATAAGCTTCACATGCTTGCCCCAGTTAGGAGGTACAAAACACCCTTCGTGATACCAGCAGTCCTGTATCTGGATATTTCAAAAAGTTACAAAGTGTTTAAAAAATTATGGTATAATGAAGATAGTTTTAAATGATAAATCAATGTATTATTTTGTATAACGCATACTGGAATTATATCAGTAGTCCTGTTATCACAAAAGGTGAAAATCATGTCTCATCTAAGGTTTACCATAGTGATTAATCAGTGAAACATCAGTCATTGTAGTTAAATCAGCAGAGTGCTGGTTGACCTATTAAAACTATCTAACTGTTAATCATTTTTAACACCCACAACTTAAGCAGGTTATAGGATTGGTCACATTGCGTCGTTTGTCCGAACTAACTGTTGGAGCAATAGAGAGCAACTGGCTCCGAACTCCGATGTTCTTTCAGAAAGTGGCGTAATGTGATAGTCGGTGACTCGCTTACTCTTTTACACCATTTTGAGTCCTCTTTGTATAGAAATTTAGTAAGAATTTTCGATCGATGGTTTATTATTTAAAATTAATATTTATTGTATTATAATCGAACCATTCCTTTTATTATCACGCTCTTTAATAGCAGGTAGCAATATTTTCCTGACGGCTATTTTAAAACTTCTTGAATGGTACTACCGTAAACAATCAGTAAGTAATAACATTTAAATATAAAACCTTTGAATAATCCAATAATTACATGTTTACTAAAAGTCTTGAAGTCATTGGCAACTGCTTCTACAGAAATTAGCTATAAAAGTTAATAAAAGAAGTAAACAAATTAAATAAAAGTCCCCCGACACCACATTAATGATTTGATGGTTTTATTATTAAATGTAACATTTATAAGTAAGAAGAGTGCCTTCAAGAATGAGTAGCAATGTTTATATGTGTCAGATTCGTAGTCTGTGAATGGCACCTCCCTCTCCAGGCAGCACTCGTCTAAGGGGCCATACAACTATTACATAACCATTTGTACGTAATTTCAAACCCACTTCCTCCTTCCCTATAACTTCATTATATAACTTCATTATAACATGTTAGAATACCCCTCAACCCCCAACTATTACGTAACACCTAACTATATTAAATTTTGTAAGCTTAGATAATGTAAAAGTGATAATTTAAATTATATAATTTTTAATTTACAAAATATATCTGTTAAACCATTCATAACAAATTATTTGAATTAAAAACATTTTTTTAAATAAACAAAACAAATATAGTCACAGAAATTTTATGAAAAATGCTAAACAAAATTCTAATTTGAGAAAATCCATAAAATTGAAATGTGATTTCGAGTTTCAAACAGTTAAATAAACTATCCGAGCTAAAATGTAGCAAACTAAAGTAATAAATAAATATAAAACAATATATTTAACTAATTAAAAAATAATGTACATCAATACATAATAAATAGTAAAGCATTACCAATATTCATAAAACTAAAATTATTTTTCTACCATTCCTATCATCATATTGAAAGTTTGCGAGTTATGTAACGCTGAGCCAGCCCCACAACCCCAAATAACGCAGAGTAATGCTACGCCGTACCCCCTCCCCCTTTAAGTGCGTTACGTAATGTATGTATGGTCCCTAAGACATAAGTCTCCCCACATCCGCTGCCAACAAGCTGTACTCGACACGGCTGCGGCGTGGCTAATCCACCCTGGCAACAATTCCGGCCGCCAAACACACATCGTCTCCGATACTGAAACAAAACAGATCTCTTAAGCAAGCAATTTCTGATATATTTAAATTAGGTATTTGTTATTTATTTCAACATAACCCTGAAAGCTCATAAAATATCAAGGATTTTCAACCTGCATAGTAATACGCGAGTGTAATTTGTATAAGAGAAATACTTAACGGACTACTAAACCGATCCTTTTGCTTGATGTGTCAATTAAAATAGAAGGAGATGCAGGTTCTATGAAATCGTAAATAGTTCCGTTCGTCTTTATGGCTCTGCCCTTCAGTCCTTCCAAGCTTAAATTAAGTTTTAATCTTGCGTAATACTAATAGAAATCAATTAAATTGTAAATTCTCCATCTACCTGTCTATTGACAAAATACAGCATAGCAGCAAAAACATATATTACATACAATATGAATGACTTTTGGAGTGAAAACGCAGTATGCACAATACGCTACGAGGGGAATATAAATTGAGAGTTATTAGAAGAACACGGTCATTTGGTGAGCTAGAGCAGAAGGATCTACTAGTTTTGATTACAACACATTGGCTTTGGTGATGGTACTGACATTTTAACAACTGAAAAAATGAGAACGAGTCTATTTTTATAAAACAATTGTACAGCAGTATTTACCAAAAACTCTTCAATGAGTCTATGGTTAAGACATTGAAAGATTATAACGACAAGTTTAGTAAGGTGAAAATACGTATAAATTCCTAAAATTCGTTTCTTAGGTTTTAACATTATTTTTAAATTGTTACCATGACAGTTATTTAATTATGGTTAGTTTTAAAATTATATTACATGGACAACATTGTTAGGCAAAACAATCTTACCCCGTCCCCCTTTATAGGGAGTTTAAAATTTAAATTAATTTTGGGCCAAAAAATGGTAAACAAAATGCCAGAATTTAAATGAATGCTTATTAAATAATAGAACGTAAAACGCCAAAGATTTTAAGCCCTCATAATTATTGCACAGATATTTAGCTAATCATTAAATAAAATTTTAAATTGACGAAACACAGTACGTTGTCTCCAGGAAATTTTAGAAAAAAAAAATTTCACATCTAGGCGTGGTAACTAATCTGTTACTGAGCCATACAGAGATTTAAAGACATTCAGTGAAAGTAGTTCACGATCAGTGAAAAGGTGAAGAGGTTTCCGTATTCAAAACAGCCCCGCGTTCTTCCTTTACAATACAGCACATCAGTAGGCACATCGCGCGTCCCTTGGTGCAAGGAGGGCGACAAATGTCTCTCAAGAGATTTGTATCTTCATGCTTAAATTATGGCTGTCTCCAAGCAAAGCCTACTGTCCCTATATGCAATACAGGTTATCTTATATTTAAAACTTTAAACACTTCGTTAACGATGTAAGTTAATGAGCTGCATATACATTGTTAATACCCCCGTCGCAGCAAACCTGCGTACTCAGCGAATTTCCAATGCATAATATTTGTCTTAATACCACATAAAGCCGCATACCAAGTTTCATAAAAATATATTCACATATAAGCGATTTTAATTATTATCCATAAGAATAACATTGGTAATGAGTACGTAGGGTTGCTGAGACAAGGAACATAAACAATTGGTTTTTTAGGCAAGTATAAATATAATTTAACTAGGAGAAGCCACATACCAAGTTTCATCAATATTCAATCATAAATAAGCGCCATATAACATTTTAGTTATTCTCCATCAGAATAACATGGGGGCTGAGTAAGCAGGTTTGCTGCAACAAGGAACAAAAAAATGGGTTTTTATGCAATTATTAATATAACTCAACCAAGTGAAGCTACATACCAAGTTTTATTAATTTATGTTCATAATTAAGGGAGTCATTACATTTTACGTATTCTCCATAAGAATAACATGGGGGCTGTGTATGCAGGTTTGCTGCTACGGGAATAATCAACAAAAAATCATTTGTTGTGTAAATATCAATATACCAGTACTACGTGAAGCCACATACCAAGTTTTATCAACATACATTCATAAATAATCGAGATATCAAATTTTATTTATTCTCCATAAGGATAACATTGGACAACGTACTGTGTTTAGCACTTTGAATATGTCAGCAACGGTTGGGCGTAGAATCACAATTTAAACACCAAAATGATCGTTTTGTGAAACTGAACAGATTGGTAAAAGCAAATGTGAAGTTTACATTAAAGTAAACTGAGGAAAAGCCAAAAACCTTTTTCCCATAAGATTAACATGGGAGGTTTTATGAGTAGGTTTTTTGGATTTTTTCCGCAACCACTTAACCTAGGTTAATAATTCAAAATACTATAATATTTGTTTTTTTAAGCTCTATATCATGGTCAAAACCAAAATTAAGTTGTTCAAAAATTGTAGGGTGAAAAATGCAAAAAACTTATTTTTGAAAAATTTAAAACCCCCATACCCCCATACCCCTTCCCATGGTCCGATTTTTCTGGTTTTCGAACTTAAAGTCATGAATGTTATTTTACACATTTTAGCCAAATTTCATCGAAATAGGACGTTTTTTACTCAAGTTATCGCATTCACGGACACACACACACACACACATATATATATTTATATATATATATATATATATATATATATATATATGTAATTTTCAGTAAAAAAGGCTACTAATATAATTATTATTTTAAACATTTTAAACACAGTACCCTGGTTTAAATTATTTTATTTCAAGACCGACATGTTTCGGACCTTAAGGCCATAGTCATGGTCGTAAACAAAACATAACCTCACAATTATTAAAAAGAAATATAAATGTAAACCATAAATTGCTGACAATATAATCATATGACTTTTTCCACAGTTCTTTTAACATTCTTCTCAACTATTGTGGCTTAATAGATCTTAGTTTCAATATTTTTTCATATATTGGGTTTTGCATATGAATTTGCATGGTGTTAATAATATTTTGTGGATCTTTTTTGTAGCTGGAGTAAATGTTGAATTCTTCTTTAACGTCGAGTTTGTCTCCTTTTGACCCATATTCTATTATTTGCAAATCATCTTCTATGTTTTTGAATTTATGATTGTACTTTATCATGTGCTCTGCAACATTTGATTTCATGCTTGTCTTGTTTTTTGATTTAAATGCTTGCACATGTTCTTTATATCTGCAGTTGAACGTCCTGCCGGTTTGTCCAATGTAATATTTTTGGCATTCTGAGCAATTGATCTTATAGATACCTGATCTATTGTATTCTTTTTACTTTCTCCCCCTATACATAGTATATGGAGAAAGTATTGTTTTCGTAAAAATTTTCGAATTTGAGTTGTCAGTGGAAATATTCGTTTTGGTGCTCCCTGAACCCAAAAAAGTGGTTTTTACGTGATGTCTGTCTGTGTGTGTGTGTGTGTGTGTCCGTGTGTGTGTGTGTGTGTGTGTGTGTCTGTGTGGATGTGTACAGAGCTAGAGCCCTAACCTATGGGCCGATTTTTATGAAATTTGGCGTTTAGGTACTAATCCACGATATCTCCAGGCGTTTTTTTCATTTTTTTGAATTTTTGATTTTTAAGGGTAATTATCCCCCAAAAACCGCCAAAAAACATGAAAAATCCAAATTTCTCAAAAACGGCTCTAACGATTTTGATTAAACTTTCGTGGTTTGTAGAACTTTAGGTTTCCAACAAAATGACACCACCCGCATTTCTGGAAAAATGCGGGTTCAGAAATTACAGGACTTAAAACATCAAAAATTCAGTTTTTTGGATTTTTCATAAAAAATCATAAATGTTAAAAAAGATCCACCACTAAAAAGAGCTCAAAAAACTAAATAAATTAGTATTATAAATTACTATTCTACGATTGCTAGTTGCGGAGAAAATTGAAATTTTCATTTAGCGGTAAACACAGTACGTTGTCCAATGTTATTCTTATGGGGAATACAAAAATAACTATTTCTCTCTTATTTACTGATCAATTTCATTTGATATGCAGGTCAAGTTAGCATTGACCAACAGATGATGTTCGAAATGTGTTGCTATCTAACCCAGGGGGGGGGGGCAAGGGGGCATTTCCCCTCTCAAAACTACTGTGTGAAGCAACGGACTCTATAGTGCCTCCAAAAAAGCAATTTGGGTGGATATTTCTGAAAACAACTATTTTAGACAATTTTCTGTACATTTATCTATACTTCATATTCTATATTTAGTAAATAACAAATATTTTTGTCATTAAAGTTTGGCTAAAAGGGAGAAAGTATGTGTCAGTTTCCTGATACCGTTTATTTACTTTTATTGTTTTCTTCAATAACTTTGTTATTGATAATTTTCATAGTTATTAAAGAAAACAATAAAAGTAAAAAAGAATACAATAGATCAGGTATCTATAAGATCAATTGCTCAGAATGCCAAAAATATTACATTGGACAAACCGGCAGGACGTTCAACTGCAGATATAAAGAACATGTGCAAGCATTTAAATCAAAAAACAAGACAAGCATGAAATCAAATGTTGCAGAGCACATGATAAAGTACAATCATAAATTCAAAAACATAGAAGATGATTTGCAAATAATAGAATATGGGTCAAAAGGAGACAAACTCGACGTTAAAGAAGAATTCAACATTTACTCCAGCTACAAAAAAGATCCACAAAATATTATTAACACCATGCAAATTCATATGCAAAACCCAATATATGAAAAAATATTGAAACTAAGATCTATTAAGCCACAATAGTTGAGAAGAATGTTAAAAGAACTGTGGAAAAAGTCATATGATTATATTGTCAGCAATTTATGGTTTACATTTATATTTCTTTTTAATAATTGTGAGGTTATGTTTTGTTTACGACCATGACTATGGCCTTAAGGTCCGAAACATGTCGGTCTTGAAATAAAATAATTTAAACCAGGGTACTGTGTTTAAAATGTTTAAAATAATAAATATATATATATATATATATATATACATATATATAAATTTGAACGAATAGTGTTTTTGTCATCTAAACCTCAAAACAAAAAATTATCATGGTCTCGGGCTTAAGTCTTACTATGAGACATACGGTAATAGCTTCTTCCCTATAGGGGAAATTCGCTAAAATGATAAAGAGTAAGAAAACCCTTTAATTAAAATATACTTTTAGTAAAACCGAGTATTGGGACCTTGAAGCAGAGGTAGATTGCTTTTGACTTCCTCTTAATTTTGAAACCATCTCAAGGGAGTTGTAATCAGTGTATTACTTTTACAATATTTCGATGTAAAAATAAAATCCTATATTTGATTGTAAATTTGTCTAATAAAAGAAAATTATTTTTTACTTCACATTGCTTTCATAGTTTCTAACGAAATTTTATCTCATATTCGGCAATGCTTGAAATGGAATTTTAGTGGCTTAATTTAATTATTTATTCGTTCAAGTTACAGTACAAAGTTAAAAGAGTTAACCAAAGCTCGCTGCTTTACTTTTTATAATTTAAAAATCTGCACTCTTAAACAAATTTTGTACCTAATATCGTAACAATCATAACAGTAATATTAGCTAATGATGATATACCGGTTAATTAAGCTATAACATTATTGCTAACATAAATGTAAAAGTAACAGCTACCACAAAAGAAATTGAAAAGTTATTAGCACTGTATATATTTCGTATTCATAGTCGGCATAATCATTTAATTTAAATATGTTTCTAATATTTGGTACACC
Source organism: Allygus modestus (assembly GCA_963675035.1). Lineage (NCBI taxonomy): Eukaryota > Metazoa > Arthropoda > Insecta > Hemiptera > Cicadellidae > Allygus > Allygus modestus. The sequence goes on along the minus strand of OY776111.1, from coordinate 378,321,064 downwards.
CAAATTGCATTTAGACATTTGCATTTAGACAATTATTTTGCTGCAAGTGAAGAATAAGTAATCTTACCTATATTTTAACGAACACCAAAACTGAAAGTCATTTTCTATATTTTACCATCATAAAAAACCTCACTTCAATAGTCAATTGTGCTTCTTTTTCATCAAATGTTACAGTAAAATCATCAACAATGATCAAAAATCACTCAATAGATGATTATTGTCATTGTAAACTTCTGAAGCGGTAGACTACTCGAAATCTTTTTAATAATGTCCTCGGTCAGTTAAATCAAAACTTATTATGTGAATGTATTTTTCTCTCGATTTTATTTATATTGATTTTAATAATTTTAGATTTAATCACGATTATATTATAATATAGTTTAACAAGATGAATAAATGTAGAAAACCAAAAATATAATAAAATAAAGCTTGGATTAAGAATAATAATTGTTGGTCTATGCTCGGGGGAAATTAAGGTTTCTGAACAAATTAACAGTCTGAACTGGGGAGTTACTCATTATATTAAGAAATTAGGAAAACCATATAGTTAGTATTTATCTAATATACCTGAAATAACTTAACCGAAATAAAACATTTACCGTGTAAATATATTAGGGGCCGGTCGTTTTTTTAGAAAAGGTATTTATAATCCAGCTTAGACGTTAGAAAATTTATTTTATAGCTATTATATGATACTTTAAGTAGGGACGCGATAGAAATTCTAAAATCCTGATAACGATTCTATTTATATGTTCCTTTTGGCCTGCTGTTTTATTTCTGTATATTGACGTCTATGGTTTTGTTAATAATTTAACAAAACATATAATATCCGATTAAGTATCTATCTAAAAATATAACCGTTTGGAAAATAATTACTATAAGTATGCTCTTATATCGTGTAAGGGGTTGAGATCACAGATATTATTACGAAAAATAAATAATAAACTAATTAATTCACCGTCCGCGGCTATCCTAAGCTGAATTTGAACCACCAGGTCTCAATTTTGATAAACCACATTTGACAAACTATAAAGTATAACAATGTCGATTCATGTATTATATTTTTTCACACTCAGTTATGAATTACAATTAGTCCAGGCCTACGTAATGAAAAAGCTGGTTGTAAACATAGGACTTTGCCAAATTAATTTAGATAACCTCCAAAAAAGGACTGGACTACGACTCTGATTTAAATTTCCATTTTTTTTTTTTTTTGTTGTATAACATTTGGCTACAGCAATTGTGATAAGTTACAAGAATGATATCGTTGCTAAGTGTTATATTACCGGGGTGATGTTTGCTTTTAGAACATACCAAGGTTTACATTTATTACAAGTGGAAATAAACTATAGATAAGTAACTGTAATGCAACTTTAAATGGTTGGTATCTGTCGTTTCAGTTGTTTATTCACTTTATCACTTTGTCATCTAGTAGTTCAGCTCATGGTATGTACTGTTTTGGTTGTCTGTGTTAACAGTTGACAAAGGGCTTTACACATAGTGCCATTTAGTGTGTTTATTATAATCATATTTAAAGTAATAATGACTCTATATTAGTATAAAATAATAATATGCATACCATTTTTGAAAAAAAACTAATAAGATTAAAATTTTATTTTGATTGTTTAAAGTTATGATGTTATGAAAAATGTTTTCATAGCACATTCTAACACGAATATCGATGGATAAGTACAATACTTACGATACTTTATTGTTGAAACTTAGACTTTGGCTAGTTATCAACGACGCAAGTACCCTTAAAATAGCTCTCAATGTTAAATAACTATCTGTTATCCCGTTCTATGCACGAACATCTCATAGATATATGGTCAGATGTTTTAAATGTTTCCATTATATTCAGCTGACTTCCTAAATAAAATAACTCCACAAGATTAATATTGGAACTTTGAAACCCTTGGAGGCGAAGCCCTGAACGTAGAGGTTTTTTAAACCTACAAAAGGCGCATGTAGAGAATAAGAGCTTTTGATGATACCAGACATGTGTATACAATAATATATTTAGGGGTTTAAAATCACTGATCAAAAATCAAGAACCTATATTATTAATATAAATATTACAACTGTATCAAGTTAATCTGGGTTTCTGAATTCCTTTATTAATATACAATTATTAAAAAGTGATTTTCGTCAATGGCGTGTTTTCCAATAGCATATTTATCTATAATCTTGTATTTTAAATTGGCTTGGTGTTCATTGAATCTTCTCTATGTTGATCTTGTTTGTCCTATACATTCTTTTTCACAGCGATTACAGTTTATTTGGTTTATTCCACTTTTATTTTAATTTAAATTTTTTCTTTGGGATTGCCAAGAAAATATTTAAACTTATTGTTGGTGAAGAATGTTATCTTGTTTACTATTTATTTTCAAGTCTTTTTATTTCAATTTCTACTGGGCAGTAGTTTATGGCTTTCCAAATATATATTTTTTTCTCTCCATTATATATTAAATTTGTTATTAAAACCAAAATGGAATATACCAAATAAATAGTAATAAATGTGAAAAAGTATATTTATTACAAAACAGAAGATCAATATTGACAATATTCAATGTACACCAAGCCCACTTCAAATATACGAATATAGATGAATCTGCTATTACAAAACACGCCATTGATGACAATCACTAGTTTAATAATTGTAAATTACTAAAGGAAGTTAGAAACCCAGATCAACTTGATGCTTTTGAAGTATTATTTATAGAGATATTTCAAAATGTAGTTGTAAACAATAACCTATTAAAAATCCTCCATTTATCTAAAACTCAATTTTATTTTTATATAATATCTATTTTATACTTCACTAATTCTAATTGTTAGTTTCACAACTTATAGTTTAATCATTTTAAATCAAAATGTATTCAATACCTTTTAAAACCCTTATAAGCAAAAAACTTGGTGGATGTGTTGAATTTTACCTCCGGAATAACATACTAAAAGTCCTCGAAAAAAAAACTTGTGCTACGGCCGCCATCTTGGAAAATGGCCGCCAATTTTCACTTTTTTGCTTATAACTCTTTTATTATTGATTATAGAGTGAAACGTTTCCGTTAAAAGTTGTTCGAAATTACACAATGCATAATTTCGGTAATTATCACTTTTGCTCTAAACCTAACGGTTATCGAGTTATTAATGATTTAAATATATAAATATATGCAGGGAGAGTCAGATCACTCTTCCAGCATGTATAAAAGGGGGACGGTTTATTATAAAGACTTCTAACACAATTATCTGTACTAAATCGCATATTGTAAATCTATTTAAAATATTCTTATCAAAATCTATATACAGCGTGCTCAAAAACGAAGGTCTTGAGTTTGAATCTGTAAATGTTCTAATATGAACCTAAGACAATTATACATAATTTTAAAGGTATCGTAAAATCAAACATTTTGGTGAATACAGAATCCACATATCTTTATCAGTTTCCAAATGGTGGCTATTTTTGTACAAAATATTTAAATTTACAAAATACTCTGTATTTTCTAAACCAATAAATGTATCTTGTTTCCGATCACAATTTCTTAATCGTCATAAACTCAGCTTTACTCTGATGTGTTACATAATGAAAGTTGTTTTAGAACACAATAGTAATTCAAATAAAATATTTTTTTAATTATTCTTATAATAATATATAGTTAATATTTGAGCACAGCTGTTAGTTACATCTGCTGACGTATTTGATGTCATTCTTCATCAAATAACTTTCAAAATGTTTTAAAAACTTAATAACTAAGAAAACAGTTTAAAAACACGAGAAAAAGTTTAAATATAAAATTTAGGTAGTAAAATTTTAAAAGAGGAATAATTAGTAATTTTAAAATCCCCAATTTAAAACTAGAAACATGCAAAAAGTTGGTATAATTGCTAAACAAATTGCAATAAATCAGTTATTTGTGGTCTGATCTTCATAAACTTTACACCTTTGTTTAGGAAATAAAATTGCACAACTTCTTGGTTTTTTTAAGATGTTTTGTAAAATTTACGGTTTTTGAGATATTAAGCTTTAAAATATAAAAAGGCCGCCATTTTGAAAAAGTACAAAGTATAAACTTCATACTACATACCTAAATAGATTTTGTTAATAGTCGTCAACGTACCAAGTTTGAAGTTTATACGTTTAGTGGTTCGTGAGATATAATTGATCAGGTAAAAAACACATACAACCGGATATACTGAAAACAGAGCATTTTAGGACATGTATTAATAGGTACTTTTTTCTTAGTTTTTATGTAAGTGATCATATCCCGAAGTCCTGAAGGTTTTTTTCAACACCCTGTATACACATATACATACTGTATATTCAAATTTGAACGAATGGTATTTTGGCATCTGGGGACCTCAAAACGAAAATTTATCATGGTCTCAGCCTTACGTCTTACCATGAGACATACGGTAATAGCTCCTTCCCTATAGGGGACAATTCGCTAAAAGAATAGCTATATAAGATGAAAGCAAAACATGTTGTTTAAATTAAAAATAGGTATTCTAACAATTTACGGAATAAATAAATTTACAAAGTGCAAATTAAATAAAACATTAGCACATATCAATATAAAATATAGAGAAATTAAGTATTAAAGTAGTCAAATGTTCATAGATATATGTATATGATTAGTCAAATTTGTTTTTAGCAAAGAGTTGAAAGTGTGGAATTAAAATTGTCTTGATATATGAATTTCAGGAATGGTCTCAGTGGAGTAGGTACTGACATAATGTAGAAGTCACTCCACTCCAATGGGCAATTTCGGGCATACAAAAGATGAATATCTTTTGTGAGAGAACATCGTGTACTCTGTAAATGTACGCTGTTGGAATGTAATGTGAATCAATATTATATACAATTAATACTGAAATATTAGTAAACTAATCTCCAAAACCCCTGCAGTTTAGCTAAAATATATTTAAACAATCAAATGGGAATAACAAAACCTGATTGTCAAATAATTTACATATCAGTACATTATTATATTGACTAAATTTTTGGAAACAATCAAAATGGAATACAATATTTTAACTAACTTATTCAATAATGTCAATGATTAAATTATATCTGAATTCATTTTCCTACTGCTGGATATTGATGTTTGAATCAGTAATAAAATAAACTTGGACATCAGTAACAATGGCATGTGGAAATATTTTAAGCCACAAAGTTTCTAATATATTGAAGAAATGCAACTTTAAAAATTTCATATAGGACTAAAAATAAATTGGGAAGAATTTTAAGTCGAAAATCCCATAACAATGACAGATATGATTCCTGTGGAGTATATAAAGTCAAATTCAGTGATTGCCCTAAGTTTTATGTTGGTCAGACCAGACGCTCATTTAAGATCCAATTTAACACACATCTATCTAAAAATAAATACCCCCCGTTGCAGCAAACCTGCATTCTTAGCGAATTTCCAGTGAATATATATTATGTCTTAATAACACATCAAGCCTCTTACCAGGATTCATAAGAAATGTATTAATAAATAAGCGATGTTTAAAAAGTTAATTATTTTCCATAAGAATAACATTGCGCAGGTTTGCTGCAACAAGGAACACAAAATAATGGGTTTCTATGCAAATATCTATAGAACTCATCTTAGTGAAGTCACATACTAAGTTTGATCCATATACATTAATAAATAAGCGAAATATAACATTTAGATTACTCTCCATAAGAATAACATGGGGACCGAGTACCTAGGTTTGCTGCTAAGGGAACCATAGGAGAAAAATTGATTTTTTTTGCGAACAACAACAAACCACAACCAGATGAAGCGATATACCAAGTTTCGTCTAAGTAACCGAGATATAATTTTTTTCTTTTTCTCCATAATAATAACATTGGACAACGTACTGTGTTTAGCACTTTCAATATCTGAGTAACCAATTGACGTAGAGCAATGATCAAAATACCAAATTGTTTGTTTTAAACTGAATTCAATGTTATATATTACAATTTGATTTAAATAACAAATACATGTAAAAACCTCAAAAACCCCATCTTTGGGGTACAAAACCCCCAAAACCCCCCTTAGGATAGTGCGATTTGCCTGGTTTTCGAACTCGTTCAAATAATTGGTACTTTATATATTTGTACCAAATTTAAAGATCGGACCTTTTCTACGGGAGTTATCGTGCTTACGGACACACACACACACACACACACACACACACACACACACACACACACACACACACACACACACACACACACACACACACACATATATATATATAAAATTTGAACGAATAGTGTTTTTGACATCTGAGGACCTCAAAACGAAATGTTATCATAGTCTCGGGCTCAAGTCTTACCATGAGACCTACGGTAGTATCTCCTTCCCTATAGGGGAAATTCGCTAAAACATACAGACTTCCAGCTAAGCGGAACATTTAGTTAACAGCCAGCATAATTATTCTAAATTAGATGACAACCTACTTATCCTTCATTAGTGTAACAATAGAAATAGAATAACAGCATTAGAAAACTTCGAGTTTTATAAGGCAGTTAAATCAGAGGGCAATAATGTTTTGAACGACATGGTGAATAGCCAAGCAATCTCATTGTTTGAAACTATTTTCAATCAGACTAGATAAAGGCCAGAAAACAGCTGACCACAGAAACATACAACCCCGCCTAGTGACCTTCAATGATTCTCCAGTCGCCGCCGATACGACCTAGCGTGCACGCACCGCGACGGGAGCATATTACAGTTACCAAAAATGACCGGTCTTTTTTAATTGTGTCTTGTGTGTTATTGTACTCTATGTGTCCGTGTTTCAATTTTAAATTTATATGACAAACCTTGAAGATGCTGATTCAAGATGTGGTTGTTGATACGAAACATGTAACATATTGAAACACAACAGGACATTGAAGGGGTAACATTTTTTTTATTACTGCTTAAATTATAGTCAGTTGAGTGATAGTAATATATTTTAAACTCAAAAACAACAATATGAATTTCATTATGTCCATTTTACGAGGCCTTTTGATAGCAAAGCTATTGACGTCAGTCCCATCGATGATTCTTTACACAGCCATCAAGGTATGATTATGATAGTAAAAGTAAATAATGTATAAAACAGTAACAAATCAATGGATGAAATAAATTGATGGATGTTTACTTAGTGATTGTTGAATTATATGAACAGGGGTGACATAATGACAAGTTTTCCGTTTAGAAACTACTGAATACTATTTAAATGTTTACCTTAATTTGATTGTATCGAATAATAAACCACAATTTAATTCACAAGTTTATGAATTAGCAAATCTAATTCGTTAAAGTAATCACCCAATCTAAAATTTCACAGGGAAAAACGGAAAGACACCTTGAAAATCAGTTGAAGCAGTGGAATAAATCTACAAAATGTTAGCTTTTCAAGTATTTTAAATAACATATTCATTAAGAACATTAAGTAAAAACGTACAAAACCATAAATTCACGAATATACTGTATATAATGTGTTTTAGTATACGATATGACGACAATGTTATAAACGTAACAAACGATCACACAGTCAACAATAACAGTAAATCTCGTAATACATTTCCATTAACTTCTCACTCCCAGGGCAATATTGTCATGAGTCATTGTCTCTATTATCATTTTTGCAGTATCATTGTATTTTATATATAATATATTTATAGACAAAATTACTGTTTATCTAGAAAATATTTTAGTAAACCTTAAAATTAATAATAATTGCCTTATTTATAAGTATTTGATTGCAGACTGAAATGTTACTTATGTTAGTTTCGTAATTTGTAACAATATCTCCCAATATTTATTTTAATAATGTTCTTTCAAGGAAAAAAGTAACACAATTAACATTTTTAAGTATTATAATAAAGCTCCAATTAAACAGGATAATAAACTATTATCTCTCACGACACAATAAAATATATTTATCACTTAAACCCAAATTTCATAACTGACCTATACTCATGTGTAAGACTTCATCTCCAGGGTCCAGGCCGTTCCCTGATCTTATAAAATTATGAGTAGCTCCTGAAAATTTAAGTACGGAATTATAAGGCAAATTTTGTTTTCTTATTTTTTTCATGTAGGCCTTACTTTTTTAAATATCCGATTAAACTGTGAAAGTGGCTATACCCTAATAAAAAGCATTAAAAATATACTGTGTGTCCGGCTTCCACTATGACATAATTTACGGAGTTATTTGAGAGGCTAAAACAAACTAAGAATGACATGCAACATGTCTGTCTGTAATGTTTCTCAACGTGAATGGATTTTGTACAAACACCTCAATATCTCAGAGGCGGTTTAAGATTCCATAACTAAACTTATGGAATATTCAAGTTCACCTTTGTAAGGTTAACATTCCATACAAATTTCAGTTTCCTACAATTTCCTATTTCAAAATGGCAGCAGGATAAAGTTTTTAAAGTAAAAATCTGAGAGAATGTACAAAAAGGATAAGAAACAATTAATTCGAAAATTTAAAACCAAATCAAACTGTTGATTATATTACAAGATTTATTGATGTGTAATAGAACCAACTCAAATTTTTCAAACGTTGACAATTTTGTTCATACAATCAATCAATGTTTAAATATGCCACATAGTTTGTTTTGGCTTTACATTATCTGATTTATTGGTTTATTATAATTTTATTGCAACCAGCCATCTTTTTTAAACCGAAGTTTTAAGAAAATTAAATTATTATGAAATCTTAACTGACATAGATAAAAATGTGTACTAAGATCTATTATTGTATCTAAAATTTTCTTTGTGATATTGAGGTTTTGTAAAAACACAAACAGACCGGCAGACGGAAAACGGATTGAGACATGGCACATATTAGTACAACAAATTTTGATATTTTTGTGCTCCGGAACATCTCAGTAAAGTTTGTCAAATTATAGGCTGGACACTCTGTACATATGTTTACATATGTTTTTGACATATAGAAAAAGTCGACCCATTACCCGCCGGTGACGATTTGCATGTGCCGTTCTCTATTTTGTCTAACTGGCCAGTTTTAAAATTAATGTTTTCATGTATGTGTTTTTCGTGTCAGTGTTTTTTTTATCAAACTATGACGACTGCTTCACACTACCGTGAACAGGATCACAAGCTTGGTGTTTAACTTGAAATGAGCCCTTTTGTGGCTCGAAACCATTGGTAGTTTAACCAAATAACAGGATCACTTGGCAGAAATCCAGGTAATTTAAACCTTTTATATAATATTAAGTGATCCAGAGGCTATTCCACAATGACAATGTATTAAGTCAAAATCAGAGTATTGGCGTTATGCCTTTTATTTTAAGTTTGTAAAATGAACTAAAATATCATGCATTGATCTTTAATACCGGCTAAACATTAAGGTATAAGGGATTTTTACCATTGTTATTATTATTCACACAAAAAGACCTGAAATAAATAGATCAGTTCTCCTTACAGAGATATCCTTATATATTATGAACTAATGGGATTATCCACCCGTATCAAGGTTTTTTTTAATTTGTAATGACTTAAATATTTTAATGTTTATCATACCGCAATTCATTAATTAAAGGTGTGTATTGCAAAAATAGCTAGCGAAATATTAATTGTAATTTTTTTAAATTAAAAAATGACATTTTTTAATTATCTCGTTTGTTTATTTGATAACATGTTTTCTTTAACTTTGGGGACTTACGTTAGGTTAAACTCAAAATCTTCCTCAGTTTAATTCACTATTAAAGTTCCAAAAAATGCGAATGCAGAAAGTTATAAATAAATCTACTACTTCTTTTATGACATAATGAGATAACCCTTTGTGTACGGTATTCATGTTAGCTTCACAAACATAATTTGTGGGCTGTATTTTCAACATTTTTAAATAGATAAGAATTGTTATGTAAGGCGTCAAATAGTATTAGTAAATATGCTTGTATTAAACAAAATACGAACATAAGTAGATGATTGAGTTGTATAGGCAACAGCCTATGCACACAAACCTTCAAGCCTTTATAAGATTGCTCACACCCACGACCAATTACTATAAATTGTTATTAAAATAACATGAGTGTATTACAGATAGGTTCAGAATTTTACAAAAAGTAAGAATTCAAAAATATTATTCATTCATTAATCTAAAAAGTAATAAGCATACTTTTTAGCCTTATAAAGACATTACTTGACTCCTACTATTAGCAATAGTAATTTTTGAATGTCTTGAATGCATTCCTCTGACGCCTAACTTTAAAGTGTCGTTGAAATATTTCGGGATTGGCAAATAATTTTCCGTTCAATTTTGTACGAAACTGCTAGTAACAATAAAGTAAATGCAAAACATAGCAATGTGACTAATTTAAAAACGAGATTTCTAATTGCTGCACATTTTGAAATGCAATAGTAATTTTTCGGATTAGCAAAAAATATTTGTATGTTTTAAGCTCGGCAAGTCAGTAAATCTAAAATGTTAAAAGCAGGTGCGGTAAAAGCAAAGCAAACATTGCCTAAGAGGTTTAGTCAAAATGGTACCCTCCACATACCCCCAAAGGTAATGCACTTTTTATAACATCGGCAAACCACTTGAATCAGCAGAAAGAAAATTTTACTTTTATCTCTACACTGAAAAAAGATTATTGTTATATGAACCAGAATATGGTATGTGGAACAATAAATTATTGTAAATATGGTCCCAGCAATGCGTTTGGTAGCAGCTACAATCCTGTTATTGTCAATATTTTATTGTAGCGTGCAACATAAATTTTTGCAAATATTACAATAATGAAATTGGAGCCCAAGCAATACATCTTGCTGCCAGAGCAATAATTATTGTCAATAATACTATACATTATGAGAATCGTTACTAGAGTTTATAGTATTTATAACAATAACTCTTATTTTTACTGTTACAATAAGTTGTTGTTGCAGCTATAAGTTCGGTTGACTCTCCTCTCAGAATGTATAGTAGCTATGGCAATACCTTTTTTTATTTCTACAATAAGTTGTTTTTGTGGTTAATACAGTGGAGTGGTTACGTACAACCCTACAGTTTAACGAACATAACCTGAAAACTAACCAAAATCAATTACATAAAATTGCTTACATGAAAGCTGCAGAAGTATGGGGTTAATAGACCACCGTTCGCTTTGCTTTAATCATATTTTTGATTATTGTGATTATTTAAGGCTTAGTAACTTAATCTCAGTCTCTTTGTTACTTTCACCTTGTTAATATCCAACCTAGGCTATTGAAAGCCTAAATAAGATTCTGAATTCATGTTGAAACTGCTGGATTTTACTTGATAATACTTTACTGGATAATACTATACCTGTTCAATATACTTTTTGAGGTTATGTCATTGCATGTTTTGTGGCTACAGCCACATCTTCAGTTAATCCTTAGGTTGATTCTTCATTTTATTAAAACATTACTGAGACAGTGAGACACTTAACACATACATATTGCAGTATAACACATTCCGATACCGATCACACGATAAACTATAACATTGCTTGTCTCGGTGCATTCACGCTTCAGGGCAGGCCGGTGACGACTCATTTCCACTTTGAGACATTGTTTTGTAATCAGAAACAGAATCCGGTATAATATAACAGAATATTCTCGCTAAGCATTTCTACTTACTATACTACTATCGTTATGATGTATTAACAACAATAATATGTTGATGCAATTACCAGCCTCATTGAAAATAATTTAGCAAGAATATTATTTTAGTTCTGACAGACGCGATGGTAGGACATTACCATAACTATTGTGTAAATTAATATAAATCTTGTAAAAACTACCAGAATTGCATTTACTATGCAATATTGTTTGGATTACTATAATATTTCTTTCAGTGTAGCAGTTATATGCCCAACGGATATAAGTTAAACAATTATTTAATTTATTTTAAATAAAAACAATAAATTTAGTAATGCACGTGATTGTGCACAGAGAATGGCTCCAAGAGCAAAAGAAACGGGTTTAATAATGTCCAAAATTGTATTCAATTTGATTAAATATTAAATTATGCTAAATAAATATATATTTATGTTAAGGAGTTGTTTAAACTTTGCATGTCACTTCTAGTTTTTAAACCCATACTATTTTTCAGGAGATAAGGAAATTCTTCGCTTTGTCAAGTGAAGTGACTCAAATCTAATAATGAATACATTAATTAGCCTACGTTTTAAGGAATTTCTTCTAAAAAAAGAAGCTACTAACGTAGTCGTCATGGTAAGACCTAGGTCAGGGACCATGTTAACTTTGTGATTGAGGTCCCCAGATGCTAAAAACACCATTCGTGAAAAACTGTATATACACGTATGTTTGATTTACAAATTAGGGCTACAGTACTAATATAATATTAATATGGAATAAGGGAATAAACCTTGCGTACCCCTTTGTCAAAAGGTAATCAAGACTCCCTTTACGAAAGGGTACTAAAGGTTTAATCCTTTATGGCTTATTAATAAATATATATATTATTTTTTAAAGAAAATTACCAGAGAACCCTTCAAAGTTCTTTTTTGAAGGTTAATCTGGTAATTTTCCTTAAAAAATAATAATAATAGTAGCCATATGCAGTTAACTAAATAATATGAGATCAATTTTATTAAGTTTTTAGGACTATCAATATAAATATAATTAACATGATAAAAACTGAATACTCTGTTTTTTCCTAATTTATAAACAAGAACAAACAGAACAAATTTTAAAATACGCCTTTATCCATACCATCCCCTAGGCTGAGAAATGAATCGGATGGTTAGAAAAATGTTGAGAATATAAAATAATATATATACTCTAGTTGAATTTAATTTGAAGATCGATTATATCATGAAAACGTCAAAACTTGTGACAAGGTAACAAGAAGAGTGTTTTTGCCTCCCGAAACAATTTAAAACACTATAGAAGCCATAGGTTAAGTCCAAACAACCCTTTAAAATACTTAAAAATCCCACCACTATATTGAGATTTTCTCATTACTATATATATATATATATATATATATATATATATATATATATATATATATATATATATATATATATATATATATATATATATATATATATATATATATATATATATATTCCCGTTTTCTGTTTCCATGTTGATCGCGGGCATTATACGCAGTTATGTTGCTCTCTGTTGGATAAAATGCATTACATCGTTGATCAAGCTATACAAATGGATATTTAATGCATTTACGTTGATCGAAAGTATAAACATGGAAACTTTACGCGTCCACGTTGATCTAATGTATACAAATGGGAAATTTATGCATTTACATTGATCTAAATTATACAATAGATATTTAGTGCATTCTTGTTGATCAAATATTTAAAAACTATATAAATAAGAAGCTTGTGTTGCTCTAGTTAGAGAAATGGATATTTAATCAATTCATGTTGATCTAAAATATAACAAAAGATAAATAAGACCTATATGTTGCTCAAGATGATAAGTTCGCCAAACTATTTTGCTGGTTCTGTAGATTACTTGTTTACTCATAGAACTGCACAAAACCTTAGAAGTTGAGATGGAAGGATACAAAAGATAGGCTAAGGAAATTTAATTTTCTGATCTGGAGTTTCCTCAAACAATCAGTTAATATTACACATACAAATTAATACTGTATTTATATTCTCTTTTAAGGAAATAAATAAAAGAATTAACTACGTATTTTTTTGTTCAACAATTTAAAATATAAGATAATCCTATTTCGTTAAAGCGACAATTCATGAATAATTCTTATTTTTTGAATTTTTTTCTTACTTACCTTTTTATTGTAAAGAAAGCAAGCCCCCAATTAGTTCGGCACCCTTTTTTCAAATAAAAAAATAATCTTAAAAACAATCCATAATTCGGGGGATCCCACAGGGGCCCGTTTTATAAAAGTAGCTTGCTGTAATGCAAGTCCTGTAATACAGGACTTGTAAAATAAAAAGTACAATTCCTGTAAAATCTGTTTCATAAAAATAATTCCACAATCCTAAAATCACCTGTAAAATTCCACCTGTATTACTATTGAATCCTAGCCCCTGGGATTTATTTTTACTGTTATTACTTAGGCTAGAATCACGTAGGCCTACTCAGTACATTTATTTTTCATATTAAACATTTATATTTAGTGTGTTTAAAATATAACGATTCTAACGATGGCTAACGTTTTTATTTCAAATGTAGTGGTTTATGGTTTTCAAGTCCCTAGTAAAATGACACCAACCGCAGTTACAATTCTAATTGCAATGTTTTTTTTTTATTTATGGGGAATAAAAACATATTATATCTATCTTATTTACTGTCAAATTTCATTAAAACTTGGTATGTAGGTAAAGTTAGCATTAACCAACAGAGGACATTCAAAATATGTTGCCACCTAACCCTAGGGGGAAGGCATTCCCCTCGTAACTTCTGCGTGTATTTGGGTCGATATTTTTGAAAAAGGTCATTAGAAGATTGCCTATACATGATACCGTACTTTATATTCTATATTTAGTAAATATAATTTACTGATTCAAATTGGTATAAAAGGGAGAAAGCATGTATGAGTTTTCTGATAGTTTATTATTCTACTAATATTATAAATGTGAAAGTATGGATACTTGGATTTCCATCACATATAAACTACTGGACTGATTAAGCTAAAATTTTGCATTTTACATATCACATTAACATATAGACCTGATAATGTCCACATCCAAGCTTAGGGCTCCATCCCCCCTGGTCCTGTAAGTTCTAATCTAATGAAAATCTTATGGAAGGATATCCTACTATAAATGGGTTGGTTTGTCTATCTGCTTTTTGTTCCTCAATCACTAAAAACTACTGAACCGATTGGCATGAAAATTGACAGGAATTTTCCTTATATACTAAATAAACACATAGGCCTATTTTCGTTTTTAAAAGTCCTCAGGGCTCTTCCCCATAGGACTTCCAAGTTCCCATGTTATTCTTATCAACATTAATTTTTGTTTGAGCTGATGAAAATACAAACAGCTGATCTTGATTCGTAGTAGTTCCACGGGCTAACCACAGAATGCAGCACACATAACGGCTTAGTCTTTCTACTCTGAATGTTTTTCCCCATTGCGAAGCACGGGATTAGCAGCTAGTCATTTATAAAATTACCAGCTGTAGTTGTATGTCAGTTAGGGCAAAGGAAATCAGATGGGAAAACTAAACAAATATTTGATAGTGCTGGTCAGTCTTTTATAATTTGTCGCGAGCAAATCCGCAGGTAGCAGCTAGTACTTTATAATTACAAATCTATGCAATAACAAACTATTTTTACTTTATACGCGACACTTGAATAAAAATGTTATGATCGTATAATGATGACATTTATCTAATTTTCTAATTTACATGGCCTGGGGGGGGTTACAATGAATCCTGGAATTCGTGGGATTTATTAGCGAATTTCGAGAAAGAATCTATATATTACCTTGGGTTGCACCATGGAAAGGTAAACATTCAGTAGTCCCAGGACTACCTTAAGACTGGTCTATACCAGTTTTGAGGCTGACATTGGGTACAGCAAATGAGGTTGTCATTACGACATATGGTAAGTCTTTTGGCTGTCCATTATGACTAACTTCCCTTTCACCTTTGGTCCCTCCATTTGCAGCGGCTAGGGACAGAGTCTCCGGGTTTGGTCCCTCCTTCCAACCTGAGAATGAATGGTCCCTGGCTGTTGTGCATGGATACCCTGTCAGTTGGGTTGACTTGTTGGAGGGCAAAATGAGGGTCCCCTGTTGAGAGCCTCATCCCAGCTGTCACAGGGGCACGGGAATTGGCCCTCTGAGGGGTCGATTTGGCTGCCGTCCCTTCCCACCCTTTCCTTTCCTGCTATATCCTATCTTTCCGGTAACCCTTGCAATATTCCCGCGTGTGGAAGAGGTGACTAGCAGCAAAGCTGGGGTTTCCTAATCCGCCAATAACAACAACAACAAACATTCAGTATAATGTACCGTTGGCAAACATAAACATTTTTGATTGCAAGTGATATATTTTTACATAGGCAGATATAAAAGAATTTGCTGTCGGAAACACATCTGAAACTGCACTCAACAACCTTTATTCTAATATTTTACACATTTTTATATGGGAATCAGACATTTCAGTTTAGTGAGTATTTGTGGGTGCAATAACTTTCATAAAAATGGTCCCATTTTGATTAAATTAGGTACAAACATATAAAGCAATATTTATGACTCTAAGCTGAATCCAATAGTGAAAATTAAAATTTGACTTTTAAAAAGATCATATCTAAAAGTTTAAACAAAAATGTTGGTGTACAAGGCCCCCCCCCCCCAAAAAAAAACATTGTGAAGGGGCGATCTGACTGGGTTTCTACCTTGAAAAAAAAAACAATTTAGTACTTAAATTACTATTCACGTCAATTGGTTACGTAGATATTATTATTCAATATTATTCTTATGGAGATTAAGTAAATTTGTATGACTCTCTTAATTATGAACATAAATTAATTGAAAAATAGTATACAAAAATAAAATTCTCTTCATCACAAGAACTGCTTTCTGTGTCTATTATACTCTTTATAATTACAAATCCATGCATAACACACTATTTAACTTAACAGCTTTGCTGCGTTTGTTATGTTTAAACATGAAAATCTCATATATTTCAATGTTGAGCGATGTCCCGATTTCGGGGCACCCGCAGCGAATGCGTTAATAAGTGATACTTGTAAAAGTTTTATGATATTCTAAACAATCATCATGTTGTGTATAATTTACAGGGCCTGTAATACAGGCCACCACCCTCTATGAAACAGATCACTATAACTCTTGTAAAATGTACTTGTAATATAGGTAAATCCCCTGTAAGTATTTCTACAGTTGAAAAACTTTATGAAACGCACAATTGTAATTTTAAGTAATAATACAGAGAAGTTACCTGTAATACAGGTCCTGAAATTTTTATGAAACGGGCCCCAGTGAAATTTTATAACAATATGTGCAGATTATACAATGTGCGGATTGTACTTCTGAAATATGCTGGAGAAATGATTGTCATGACCTTGAAAATAATGAACAAACTTCTATTACAGGTCAAATGAGTTATATATCAGCAATTTACAATGAACATTAACATGACAGACTTGGTTTTGTTAAGGCCCAGGAATGAAACAGATTATGTAGTGGTTAATGTTGGCCATGAAATAACTGTGATTAATTTTTAATCAAAAATTTAAATTTGTAACAGTTGTTCCAATAAACTTTAAACTTTAAAACCAAGGTAAACCCTGGTTTATATTTACAATTAAATTCTGAGAAAGGTATTATCATATGTTACACAAATTTTCCCTAAAAACATCAATACTATAGATCGTATTGTCTGAGGCTCCGTGCGACCGTCCGCGGCTGTTTCTCAAACTGTAATGGCTCCCAAGCGACGGTTCTTGAAAAAAACCTTACTTGAGTTACGGTAGCTTAAAGCTTCATGTTTTAGGCCATTTTCATGCGTCTATGCGTCCACGGCTGTTTTTTAGCTGTAACGGCTCCCAAGCTACGAAAAGATATATTTGAAGGGTAATTGAGGTCGGGGAAGCTGCACATGTTGTTTGTTTTTTCTTGAAAAGCAACCTTGTTTGAGTTACGGTAGCTTTAAGCTGTTTTTAGCCATTTTAGCATATATTAGCAGAGCCGGGAGTATTCAAGCTTTGTTCCTGAAACAGCTGATTATTTCCTGCAGTCGCAATAGCGGCCGCCAATACTAGTTGTTTATCTTTAAATGGCAATCAGTGAAACGCATTTAACTGCTGTTGGACATTTTAAAGTAAGTGGGTATTCTGTATATAGGGAAGACAGACCGGATCCTGCTGCATCAGGTGGTGTTGCAATTTTTGTACGAAGGACTTTAGACCATCACCATATATTTTGATCTACTCTCGCTTCCTTGGAATCAGTTGGTGTTGAAATTAGTTTAAACAATGGTGCAAACTTTCGTGTTATATCTGTGTATAAATCCCCTAACAGACGGCTACACTATCACGACTTGCAGATTCTTTTTCAAGAAGGCTGTTCAACTGTTGAAGGTGACTTAAATATAAACATCAGGTATGGGGCTGCCGAACAACTAATCCAAATGGGAATCGTCTACTTCAATATACTAATGGTTCAGATATAATGATTTCCGCTCCAGATTTACCGACCCATTATCCAAGGCAACCGGATTACCAACCCTAGATACTTGATTTTGGCATTACACACAAATTTCACTCCAGCTATCATTCAGGAAGGCTTACCTGGGCTAGATTCTGACAATTCGCCTGTAACAATCTCTTTTTCACACGACCACAAATGAGATTACATCCTCAGCGACTGATTAATGGGAATGTTAACTAGGAAGTATTTAGATCAGAATTGGAAAAATGTTTATAAAATAAATAAACCTTAACATCTTGTCGTGAAATTAAAAATTGAAAATTGTATAAACTGTGACCACTTTGAGATATTCTTAAGAAGTCTACGTCATCTAATAAAATATTGTACCAACATAAAAATCAGTTGAATATTTTGTAACAGAATTTGAAAAAAAAGTTTATCTGAACTATAAATCATAAAGAAAAAACTGACTTATCATTTATAACCATAGAAGTAATAGTCAAAGATTACTTAAAAATCACACAGGAATTACATAGCCTATTTCATTTTGCGATAATTGTTAAATACAATTATAAATAAAACCATAAAACTTTATTACTGATCTTTTTTAGCCACAAAAACTAGGCTTATTTTTGTTCAATTAACTTATTTGAAAATTTAAAAAATAAACATAATTATTTAATATGCTTCATAATATTTTTATGCCTAATGAAATATTAAAACTACCATGACTGTAATGGCTAAATACAATACAAAATGCGTGTCTACTTTTGTATATTTAAGTAGCCTAAAAAATTAATAATATAAAAAGTGTAACAAATGTTTAATTAAGATGGTGTCTGTGTTCTTGCAACGGCTGGCGCATTCTAGAAGTTGATGATCGCCAAAATCTGTAACAAACATATATATATATTAAATATAGGGAAATATTGTTACTAAAATAAATAATCAATAATTATTTACAAAATATTTCTAATCACAACTAGAATTCTTTGGACAATTAGCCCGAGTTTTTTTACTGTAGTAGTTTAAACCAAGATAAAGTAAAATCTTTTTACACCCCCGAAACCCCCTCCCCCCCTATTAAATATTGTGTTGATAAGTATTCACAATCGCTGTACATTTTGGTCACGTAATGCGTAATAACTAACCTGGGAATTTGGAACGTTAATTGCAACGAAGTATCAGATACTTAGTTACAGCGTTATAAGTTTTCCACTGCACTGTGTTGCCAGATTGTCAATGTTATTCTTATGGGGTTATTTTGTCTCACACGGGAGACAAAGTAGTACTTTATTCGTTCATTATAAAAGCCAATTCACACCGGCAAAACGTTATGTTATATGACAGAACGTGACAGACTTATAAAAAGATCGCTCAACGTTGTTTCAAATGGGGCAATTCATACCACCGAAAAAAACGTAACGCGTAGTCGGCGAAGTAAACCAACTAATCGCAGGGGATCGCTTGGGGAACGATATTTTAGAAACGTACGCAGCGTCGGTGGCCTCGCGCATGCGTTATAAAGACCTTGTGTCCTGCCCTTGTCAGTGCTGCTGAAGGGTTTCGACATATCTTTATATATTATTCTGTAAGCGAATTTAAGTAAAAATTGTGGCAGTTTGGCAAATCGCAGGATGATAGGAGAGGGTTCAAATTAAAGGTCTTGATACCACGGACTCTGGGAAAATAGCAGTATTTCCATTAAGTTACCAGTAAACGAGAAATAACGTAAAACTTCCCCCATAAGAAAAGCATGGGGATTTGAAAAGGTCTGATTTGTTTACATTAAAACATGTGATTTTGTATCTACTTTGTTTACGAACTGACATGTTTTAACATATATGAAGCAAATTTAGGAAAAGGGTTAGGGGTCATGGCCCCTTCAAGCCAATATTACTATTTCAATTATTGTTTGTTTGTTTGGTTATTATAAACATGGATCAGTTAATTGATGAGGTACGTGCCCGACTACTGTTGTGGGATAGTAATAGTAATATGGAGAGTTTTAAACCAAATTCAAGTATTTGCCTGGGAAGACATTTATGGTGTACTCGGCAGGGTTTAAGCTGCGGTCGCGTTTGTCGCAAAATGCGAAATGCACCATGAAAATGCGACAATATTTGGGCAGGCTGTCGCTTTTTTGCTACAAAGAAAGGTATTAAATAATTTTATTGCAGAAAATCTTGTTTTAACAATACAAATTGTAGGTATTAAAAGTCCGTGATCACGATCCACAACCAAAAAAGATTAGAAGATTAGTTGAGATGTTGTAGAGGCTTAACGTTGCGTTGCTTGCACTACGTCACTTACCGATCGTCTCTGAGGGATTGGTAGAGGGGACGAGACTACATTACGTAAACAGTTGCTGTCGATTTCAACTGCGTACCGTGTAGACGGAACGGGCGAGTTACTGATATGACAGTTGTAGTAACGAAGTGACTACGTACACGTCCAATGTAAGGGCAAATTCACTTCGCTACCGCTTAGGTTAGGTTAGGTTACGTTACGTTACATTACATTAGGTTACGTTACGTTAGATTAGGTTAGGAGGTTTTCTGGCTCTCAATTTGTTTGAAAAATCACAGGAAAATTAACGTACGGTGCATAATTTGGAACAGACGTGAACAGTAGCGGCTCACGTCGGACGTGTACGTAGCCTCTGCCTTGTAGTAACAGACCCCCCTCGTGAGTCAGTCCTTAGTAGCCGAGCGAATCGGCGAATGCGAGAATGTCAAGGGCTAGTTCGCCACCGAAGGGATGACGGCGCTCGCCTCACCATCGCACCGATTCTTGGTGGTTTTTGTGACCGAGTCAAAGGAGACGAGTACTTAAGTCTCGACTCGCTGCTGAATGTGAACGGTTACATGAGCACGAGTCGCTCGAAGTCGCAACGATCGGGCGAAAGTGTAGAGGTTAGCGAAAACAGACAACTCGAAATCGGTGATGCGCAAATGCGATCGTGATATGCTTTGAGGTTATGTTTCAGAGTGTGTAATGTTTGGGTTGTGTGAGTTTTAGTTGTTCTGGTGCCATATTAGGCCTATTCTACTAGAATGTTTAGTATATTTCCATTATAGACTTTAATGGTTAAAATGGATAAGTTACCAAGAAAAGTAGACACTGCTGAATTATATACTATTTAAAAATTAACCCTTAAAAACAAATACAAGCAAAAAAAAAACTTAAGACCAAAAAATAGTATAATGACATGCGATAAAAATGCGAAAAGGAAAATATTTTTGCTACAAGTATTTAAGAGCTTGTAGCATTTTTGCTCAAAGAATTTTTTTCCCAGCTGAATCCCTGGTACTCGGAAAAGACAGTCAGTTTATATTGCATTAATGTTTTCCTTAACTACTTTGTTGATTAGAAAAAAAATAATTCCTTTACATTTTCTGGTATATGATATTCTAAATAATTAGAATACAACACTTTTTAAAGTAGGCCTACATAATTTAAATTAATGAAAGGGATAAATATTCTTATACGAGATAAAATTTGTTTGGTGTACTAATTTGCTAGCTATAATTTTATACCCGCTGTAATTGATAATGTTGACTAACTTTGGCCAAAAATAAAATAAAAATAACCTTATCAATGGGACTTTACCAGTAGCATAGTACACTGCAGCAAATTTATATGTTTTGAAAACATAACAAATTTTTAAGCCTACATTTAACACAACTTGCTTAATGCAGTCAACGCAATATATTCTTGAAAACGAAAATACCATGGTTTACAAGACATCCTACCATCTTAAAGGTTTGTTTGTATCAGTAACTGACGAACTACTAAATGTAATACCATAGTATTTAAATTAATACTTGTAATTAATACTAGTATTTTATATAATACTACTTAATAATCAATCTGAATAAACCGTTTCGAAGTATATTTGGTTTAAGTACATTAAAAATTAGCCTATAAAAAAACACGAGCTTCATAACAAACCATTAAACATGTTTTTAGCTCTTTTGAGGGCTGAGAAAACATCACTTTACGAAATGGATACAAGCTTTCATAAAATGAAGTTTAAAAATCTTAAATTATACAAATAAACTAAAAAAATATTTATTTATGGCGTATCAAAATTTGGAATCGATAAGTTGACCCGTTTCGGAAATATGAATTTTTTAAGTCCGTAGTTGCTATAAAAACGGCAAAAATCTTTTACTTTTTATATTCTACCCGCAATCAAAATTTAAAAACCTGTACACCAAAACACGGAGAATAAGACATGGAAAATGTTGATGTAACCGCCGTTATTGTAGCTCAATCTTTGGTGGCAAATCAAACTCGAGAAGGCCTATCCATCATTTTGAATCCGACAGTAATCGGGGGAAAAACTGGAAAACTCAGAACAGGAGCTCGCGGATGTCGCTTGCGGTGTGAATTGGCCACGTGTTACGTTACGTTACGCTATCGGATGTTATGTGACAGATCTCGGTGTAAAAAGGCCTTAAGGAGTAAAATTATACTTTACATAGTAGGTGGGGGAAAAATAAATTATAGTTATTCTTAACCAGGTTGAATATGGATATACCATTCTCAATGACAGTGCCTAATAAGGGTTATACTATAATGACTATATGGTAACTAGCTTTATTAGGTTAATCTTCTGGTGTAGGCCTATAATTTGTGAGTGTAAGGTTTTCTTGGCCTAAGTAAATTTAAGTTGATGTTGGCGGCCGTATTGGATTTACGCTTCATAAAAACCAATGTTGAACGGAATGAGTGATATCTCATTCATTTATTACGAAAAAATATTATTCATATCTCAAATTAAAGATCTTGTAAATTTATATTTTTTCTTGTGAGCTAAGTTTTTCATGAACACATTGGCTACCGACGTTCCCACATACGTGACGCAATTTAAAAAAAAAAACTTAAAATAGACCAGCACTGGACGCAGTTGGTTTTCACTGCAGCTTGGGCTGAATCCAGCGGACGGATGACACGTATGTATGTAACTGTTACTCTGTTGGTAAATAGCTTGGCACGCTCATTCAGTGCACCAGATTGCTTTAGAACTTACATATTGGTCTATGGGAATATATTACAAGTATGCAGGACGCTTGGCCTCTGGGTTGGAAGTTCAGTTTTTTTTATATGGATTTTTAAAGTTGTCAATATGTTGCTGTTTCAGTTTGCAGCCCTGTAATTTGACAGTTAGCTGTAATTTGGTTTGTTGACACAACCCAACTGTGCTGTGTGGCTATAACAGTATAAAAGCTGATTATTTATCCTACATTGTTAAATGTTTTGCCGCATATCGCTCTCCCGAGTCGATTTAACCAATACAAACTTTGTAGACCCAAGCTTATCATTATGTAACTTCTTTTACGCACTCAATGTGTCAAAGCTCACAAACCATTCCCTAACGCTCTCGTAACAATGATTTTACACATTTGATGAAAAAATAAGGTACTTTTCCTTTAGCTCGACCACACCCCAGTTACAGCACGTTGTGGAGACTAGGCTGGTCTAGGTTACTGTATTTGTAAAGAACAGTATTTTCTCTATTAACATCATCTTTCTGGTTGCGATAAGACTCCCTGCCACCCTTCCTGTCCCCCTGTAACTGGACCTAGGTCGCACGGAAACTTACTAACCAGTGCGTTGTGGTGTCATGTATATACTCAATTTTGTTCATTTCACTTGACAGTTTACTGCGTACTGAGTTATAAATGACAGGTTCCTAATCAAAGTGCCCAATAGAAATGCAAAAACCCTAAAGGGATAAGTTAAATAAACAACATATATATATATAGAACCAGGAAGTACTATTAAATATTCAGAGCAAAATAAGTACTATATTATTTTCAGACTTTTGGAGGACCTACAAAACAGACGAGCTTAACAAAACAGACGAGCTTGAGTCAGAGGGTTTTCATCTTAGAAACTTTAATATCGTTTTATAGATAACTAAACAAATATGCCAGTACATTTATTTTGAGAGTGTGGTCATACTAAAGGAAAAGTACCGAAAATAAAACGTACCGTACATACCTCTGATTCTCGATTGCCACCGAAAGCAATCGAGAAGTATTAGCATTGATTATAATCAATGGTATTAGTTACTTCTCTGTGAATTAATCACAAGTACCGTAATCAGAAACTTTTTTTAAAAATTACCAGGATCCTACTTTTTCCTTCAAAATATCTTAGCCTATATTCGTTGATTATTATTACCGTTATTACTTAGCCTACCTACACTATTACTTATCATTGCAAGTGAATCATTATATTCTTGCGTATATTGCCTTAGCTTAGTACTTACTCGAACAAAACCTGACGCTTGTCAATGCTACAGATGTACAGTCTAACGGTAACACAACTTTTTAATTTGATTTATGATTAGATTGGGATTGCAATATGCCAAGAGTCTTATGGATGTATTAGAAGGAGGCTGAACAAATAATATCTAAAAGTTAAATGTATTGACCTAGGCCCAAGTAATATTTTAATTTTACCTCCTAATCTTTGATGAGCTGTCAGTTACGAGTGTCCACTTCCCATAGGTCTCAAGTCTGGTTGGGTGTTGGGTTCCCACTCTCACTTTGCAGCGCAGGCAGTCTCTTTTCAATCTTGGTTGGCAGAAACATGAAAACAATTAGGAATTATCAATTAAAATAAACTAGTCATTTAAAAATTACTTACCGGTAAACAAATTATAACGAAAGCTCACTAACTAGTTTAAATCCAATGATACTGATGTTTCAGTTACGGATGTACTATTTACTGAGTACTTTGAGTACTTTGAGTACTGAGTATACTGAGTACTTTGAACTGCCTGCTGCACTGACAGAAAAACACCGACATGGGAGTAAAGAAACTCAAATATCCCAATAGAAGGTTAAACTTTAAGCATTTACATATATAACGGGTACTAAATCACACTGCTCTAAAACATTTAATAAACAACCAATAGTTATCTATTTCACATAGATATTCTTGGTGAAATCAAAATAATATTACTTGACAGTAAGATATTACAGGCTGATGTGTTCTCTCATGATTCCCACATTAATCTTAATGGAGTACCTGATATTATTTATATAATACTTATACATTATTTATCATTAACTTAATAATACTCAACCATTTTTATCATAACCTTAAGTTACCTAGCCGAACCGCTTAAGCATGGTGTACAATTGTACATCCACCACTTGAATCTCTCCTTTTAAAGTATGCTGTGGCAGTGAGGCTTTGTTGGGTTACTGATAATAAAACCATTAACTTATAAACTATACATGGTCTATACCATTGCTTCTACCAAGTTGACTGCTGTACTTGAGCAGTCGTTGAAACAATGTTAATAATCAGCTGAATAACAGGAATGTGAATTAATACAGTACCTACGACATTGTTAGTTTGGTCATATTTCAATATAAGTTAATTATCCTAGTATTGATTCTATACATAACAATGTGTGGGTTAAAATAAGTTATTCCTTTGAAAAAATAGTCCTACAAAATATTAGTTTACTTTAAAAATCACTAAATTGGTATACAATATACATCCCGACTCGTATCCGGTGGGACGCGAAACAAATGATTCCGAAGTCGGGACAGTCCCGGGATGGCTGGCAACCCTACACCTCACGTGCATACATTTAAAACAACTCCCAAAATACTCTAGGCATAATTTATGTGAATCTGTAATTAGGCCTACTGATAACGTTGAATGTATGTACTTATTAGGCTACTGTATATAAACACTTATAAATACAACAATTTATCAAGGTGAGAAACATTTTTTTCAGCTGTAGAAAACAATTACTGTGTGCAAGATATAAACTAAACAAATAAATCCACAAATTTGAGGGAAAATACCTTCACTTGTCATACAAAAACTGCATATTAGGAAAAAATTACAGTACGGTATGGTAACAAATCATAACATTTTTGGATTTAATGTCTAAGCATGATGAAACATGGAAATCTAGTAAAATTGGTGGCTACCAAATGAAAAAATACTTAAAACCGGTAAATACTTAATGCCTATTTTAAAAATTTTAAATTTTCTTGACAGTTTTCATGAAACTGGCTTTAAACTATCGATATCATTAATTTAAGAGGACATGCTTAGAAGAAAAGCTTTTTCTAGAAAATACAGCAATCGAAAAATGCACAATGACCTTCCAATCTTATTTAGGGTGTTAGAGTAATTACATAAAGTGTAAATTTAATGTGGAGTTACCCTTCAACATTTAATTTAATTTGACGATGCGTTTCTCTTGCTTGTAGGCTAACTACCCTACATTGCCAATTTGTTTTTATTTGTTTCTCTTTATTTGCTATATAAGTTAATTCACCATTCTTTATTTAATTAAAAGGGTCTTTCAGGAATGTGATGAGACCTATCATTAGTTATAAGCCTAGGTATCTAGTTTTGTTACGAGCCTATTACCATTTGAACCTGATTATGAATCATCTTTTCTTAGCCTAATGGAATATTTCCAAGTAAGTTTACGAGTCATCAGACAGTTGTATTAAATTTTAACCAGTTTCATTATTTTCAATAGGACTAAACTTAAATTTCGAAATAGATCTAGGCTTAATAAAACAATACACACACAAAATAAAATCCATATTTACAAAATCCATAATTACAAAATCCATAGAAGAATTTTTAAAATATTAGGCTTATGGCTATATCCTCTTTATTTTTTATAAATAATCTTTAAGTACTATAAGTTAGGCCTTTTTAAGACTGTATATGGATAACTGAAGGAACTCAAACTTTTATAATAATGATATGAACATACATGTTATATTCTATTTAAAGTAGCTTAAGGATTGAGAAATCCCTGCTTTGCATTTACTATAAAAATAAAAAATTGTCCTAGACTTTTATAAAATAGTAAGCATTTTCCCTGACTTTTGATATTTTTCCAACTTTTTCCCTGACTTTCCCCATAGACGCCTTTAGAAGGCCGCGGCGTAGTAGAATTGGCAGCGCCGCAAGAGGAGTTACCATGTGCCTTGCCACCCATATACTAGAATGGAGGAATCAAGACGCTGCCATCTAAAATCGTTATTTTTTACTCTTCAAGTTAGAAAATACCGTTCTATATTCTGTTCCTCATTTACTGTGCAGAATGGAACGCCAATAAGCAATGTATTTCAAATGGCAATTCAAATTCTAGTAGTCAGCCTGAAAGTATTTACATGAGCACCTTCAACCTGGTCGGGGGGACAGTTAATACAACCCGCATAACAACACCAACGGTGCACTCAGCTCAGATAGTAACATGGCATTTTCCATATACCTGTACTGCACAGTGAACGTGCAACACAGTTTAGTGATGTTTATCGTTTTACTAACGAGTATCTTACCCTGTTGCGAGCCCAACAGAGTTCATATTTAAACTTAGAGTAAAATTAAGCATGTTTATAGTCAGTGTTGCTGGGTTTTACAAGTACAGTACTGTACTATGCCTACTTAGGCATATTAATACTATAATGCCTAGCACAGTTAATTCAGGAATGTACTAGGAATTTACATCACTTTTAAAATTACCCCGTTGCAACAAACCCACCCACTTATTGGATTTAAAGTTAAGTTATGTAATACGCTCAACATTTGTTTACTAAAGAGTTGTATAGGCTAAAACTCCCTAATGTTATTAGGGCTACATTTCTTTTTGCCCTAATTTTCATTTTTTAAAGTTGTTAATCCATAACAATGGTAAGTTATGTTTTTTATTAGTTTAGAAAGGAATTAATAACAATACTTTTATCATTAGTTTTGTTCTATAAATAACAATATTTAAGACAGCTTAGCACCATTTACTAAGTGCTGATACCGTAAGTAAAGTATTATTTAAAACAACATACCTATATTAAACAAGATTAAAACGACATACAGCAGTTTATTTAAAGACAAAGCGAAGTTAAAATAACAAGTATAAATACAACTAATGGGAAACTGTCTGAATAAAGTATTAAAATGGGTTTTGCACTTTTGTCTTCCAAAGACATACAGTAATTGTGTGCCTCTTATTACATTTGTCACTGTTAATTTTTAATTCAAGCAGTTTATCAACAGCATTTATTTAACACTTTAATTTAAAAATGTATTTATAGGGGCATCTTAAATGATAAGTTAATCTGACCATGATATGCAGATATCTTTAAAACCTAACAGAAGTACGTGATTGATGTAGACCTATTGTTTAGTTTACTGCGAATTTGTATGTTTAATATTATTTTTCGGTTGTTGTATACTTTATTAAAAATCCCTAACGCCCTATTCTATTTGTTCCCCCCAACAAAATAAACTAGATAAGTTAGGATGCACTATTCGACTAGCGGCTTATGGTCTTTTTGCCGGCAGAGACTCCTCTGCTCTGTGAGATTGCGGCATGGCGTTGCCAGTTCAAACGCCGCGGCCTTCTTTAAAGGCGGCTAATGCTTTCCCTGACCTTTTTCAAATTCCCTGACTTTCCAGAAAGTGTGAACCATGGCATGTTTATTACAAACAGTAAAGCCTAGGTCTATTCATTGTTTAAAATTAACTTTTGGTCATGGTGAGTTTGTAATTAATTTAATCTGGATAAGTTTATAATTTTTTTCAATCAGTAATGGAAAATGTCAACAAACATTTCTTAAACGAGTACCACGACCTACTAGCATCCTGACTAGCTATACTAATACTAAATTTAAGATTTGAAACCCAAAAGCTTATACCAGTTGATCCACAGAATAACAGTTAGGCCACCTCAGGAAAAAAGTAGATTAAGAATTTTGGGAGCATGAAATTTAACGTAAGCCAACAATAAAGAACAATTCGTTATGTACCTAGGACCTTACAGACGATATATTGTTAAACTATTTATCGATATAATATAGGATAATAACTTACATAACAAGTATTAACCTACCTTTTCACACAGAACAATCTTCATTTAATTTAGTCTTCATAATCAACTTGCATCACAACAGCTTAATATAGGTAAATGTAAGATAAACATGCCGAGCACAGAAAAGGACTGCGACAGCAGACAGGCAAACATCAAGTCAAATATTAAGTTTTGTTTTCAAGCGAGATGATCTTGGAGTACTTGGAGTATAATATGAAGCGATTGGTCTTATTGATTTTCTCTTCTCCATAGAGTTCAAAACTTCAAAACATTAGGAAAAATACTGCCAAAATCAACCAGCATATAATAAAATAACCTTAAATAACAATACTGATCTGTTATGGAGTATATCTCTTTCAGTCACTGCGTTGCACAATATCCTATAAGCTCGATCAACTTAACTAAAGTTTCTATTTATATACAGTAGCCGCCTATATGAGGGCATTTAAATTTATAACCGTATATAAACGTAAACATGCTTTTCAAGTGGCTCTTGATCAACTAAACAAGCGTCTGATCAACTTGGAGTTTCTGTTCAACATGCCACGTTAAAATATCTGTGTATGTTCAACATGGGAACTAAAAACAGATCTATATATATATATATATATATATATATATATATATATATATATATATATATATATATATATATATATTAATTTACATTGCATTTTTAGTAAGTGGAAAACAATTTTAAAATTATCATATTATTTAAACTGTTTAACTGGTTGGGCCTACTGTCTTAAAATAAACTATATTTTCACCAATAAACAATGGGTGTCATTAAACTGTAGGGATATGTATATAAAGTATCTATTCGTTTGCTTCTCTGTTGGCAAATTAAAAAGTACATATGATACCAATTCACCCTATTTGAGACTTGGCAAAATTACTACCTGTGTACCCTTCAGCAAAGCTCCAAAATAGAGAAACACATATAAAGATATTAACCATTAGGACGATTACTACCCCAAAACAAGGCAAGCGAACCTAGCCAGAACTTGCTGG
Source organism: Allygus modestus (assembly GCA_963675035.1). Classification (NCBI taxonomy): domain Eukaryota; kingdom Metazoa; phylum Arthropoda; class Insecta; order Hemiptera; family Cicadellidae; genus Allygus; species Allygus modestus. The sequence continues at coordinate 378,291,062 of OY776111.1, read as the reverse complement.
CACTTTTATACTAAAAAAGGTGTGTTACATTAATTTACTCATATAATAATAGCACAAAGTTGAAACTAAATAAACACCAATGCAAGGAAAATATGCAAATGAAACGTTGGTTCATTAAAATTTATATCAACATTCTAAAACAGAAATTGCTAAGTTCAATAACACTACATTGCTAATTTATATGTATGTAACAGGTCATAATTATGTGAATATACTATAGTGCAGGGCAGTTATTTTTCTAAATTACTGATGAATTATTCACTTTCCCTGTCGCTGAATGATGCAAAAATGGAAATATAGTGAAAGGTAATAAATTAACATTAATTTTGCAGAAATGTATTTTGTAATTTATATTAGTTTTAACTTCTTCAAAACTTGAGAAATCTAATGATCACTCATACTAAAGTAACTAAAATTAAAACATACAACAATGGCATATTTATTTTTTATGTTCAATTGTTTGGTCTTATCCGTTTATGTAAAATGTACGATCGGTGCAGTGTAGCATATAATAGTTTTATTTTAGTACTAGCTGATCCAGTATCCGGCTACACCCAGGAACACACTAGTTTGAGTGCTACGCTTTTTGGCTTAATATCAGTAATACAACTATTGAATAATGAATATCTATTTACGTTGTCATCTGGTAAAATAAAAGTGAATGCCCATACGAATAACCTGAGAAATTTGAAGACCCATGGGGCTTAGTCAAACTGGGCTTTACTTAAAACAATTCCTGATCGGTTACCTGTGTTAAAAAAGAGCACACATTCGAAATTTCGTGATTATAGATGAAGACGTTTGGTCTAAAGGTTAATCAGTTTAGTAGGTGACGTGAATAGAGCATAGCAATATATTTTACTCAATGCTAACTAAATGGGAAAAGAAAATGTTATTTTTTTATTCACATCACCCAATGTTATTTTTATTTGTCTTCATAGATGCAGTTTGGGCATTACGGAAAAAATCAAGATTAATAAAAATTGTATTTTATTAAATAAATTGCTTGAAATTTACTGTTTTGAAAAGTATAATTTTATTACTGCATAAGCACACATTCTTTTTAATTGTATTTTGAAAAACCCCTTCAAATATTTGTAAGTAGATTTATATATTCCACGTAAATAATGTTAAATAATATGGCGATTTGCATTTAGCAATTAACAAACTTCCCGTTTAACATTGTTGAAGGCCAAAGTTTGAAATAGTGGTTCAAATTTCATATTTATAATACTAATCATATTGAACTTATTAATTATTTTGATGGTGATGATAACAAACTATATCCACGAGTGTTCAATTTTATTTTAAGATTATTTTTAAGGTTATTGATAATAAAATATAAAAAAACAAGAAATAAAAGATGAGTTAATTTTATGAGTATGTTTGCTTATGTTTCACAATATTTATTAAATTGAACATTATTTTAATTATTTAGGAGAACGAAGCAATAAATGTTCCTTTCATTTTTATAACGACAAAAAGCCCACTCCTAAATGAAAAGCCGTTCATGTTATAAAGATTTTATAACACGGTAAAAGTAGTAAATAAATATGGTAAGTAATATTTTATATAATATATTCAATATTTAACACAGTATTAATTGTATTTATGTTTCCTTTTAATTAAATCATGATCAATTAAACTACCTTAATTCTTAAACAACGTACATCAATCCGCAATTATTTTAGTTGATGATGAATTATAATGTTATTAGATTGGAAAACATAGTGCATAACTCGCCATCCAAAATTTAATCCTGTACATTTTTCGTCATATGAAAGCAGTTAGAAGTTGCTTAACAAAGATGTTATCAGTGCCACTTAATAAAAGCTTTCTCTGTTTTTTGTTGTTGTAAATAACTTCTTGATTAGCATCATACGCGTTTATATAAGTAATCTTTCAGTCTTCAAAATACATTTACTCTTAGAGTGTATTTATAAACTGGACGGAAAATATATACGAAATATGGTATCTGTTAATGCAAGTTTACCGTCTTGTTTATGAATAGAGTGTAAGAGTAAATATATTTTGAAGTGTTGTAAGAAGTTTTATAATTACATCTCGTCTGTTTTTTTGTTAAATCATCTTTAATTTTCAAAAATCAGTCCTAAAAACACTAAACATAGAAAAAGAAATTAATAGGTTTCTCAGGTAAATATTAAAAAGGCCCTTAATCAAAATGATTAATTTAAATTAAAATTTTAGTCCTCAATACAGTTGGTTCGACTTTAAAATAAAGTGTTCATAAACCTTAAGAGAGTCTTTTTAAAAATCAAAAACTTTATTTGATGTTATCTAAGATATTAGTGCGGACCCTCTTAGATTTGAGAAACAAGTTTCAGCATCTGATCCGTATTTCTGTCGTGAAGAATGCCTAGAACATAACAAGATTAGTATTAATTCCAAAGCTGAAGGAACAAAAAAGGACTTTCCTCAACATTTACTTATAGTTAAAATAGATCACTAATGATTTAGAAACTCAGTAATCTGCCTTTAAGTTGTTTTAACCATAAAGGCCAACAAGCCGTGGTGAGCGCGCATGATTGTTAGTTACCTTACGGCGTCTTGCATAATATTGTTGAACTGGTATGATCTGCTGCTCGAGCTCATGAAAATGTTCTTCTTGAGTTCCTTTAACCATAACAACCGTAATACTGAAATATATGAATGAAGCAATATTTCATCAGACTATTGTAGATTTTGTTATGGGAATATTTTTCTCCATTATATTGGTTAAAAAATATGTTTCCATTACCACATTTTCATTGATTTAAATAAACACTACAAAAGCTGCTTATGAAATTAGTATGTTCAAGTACTCATCTGATCCAAGGATTACATTTGATTATTAGAATATACTAGTGGCTTGAAGGGGCCAAAGAACCTAACTTTGCTTCAATAGTCTGCCTCATCTGATTTGAACATGTGTAATTTCGGAAACAAATTGGACTCTTAATCACATGTTTTAATGTAAACAAAGCAGACATTTTGAAATCCCCATGCTTTTTATGGGGGATGTTTTACGTTCTTTCTCATTTGCTGGTAACCGCCTCCTATCATCCTGAGATTTGCCAAACTCCCACAATTTTTACTTAAAAATTGCCCTTACAGAATTATTTATGAAGATATGACTAGTGGGTACAGGAGCTATAGCCCCTAACATATAGTTTTTGTGTAAGTGGATAATCACAGCTGAACATTAGTTCATTATGCTTATTAACAAAAACACTGTAGTAATATTCCCATAAGAAAATCATTGGATTTTTGAAGTCGAGTAGGGCGTAAACCCTCGTAATTTTTGACATTCATGATATTTTTTCCAGCGTCCTTGGTCCTCAAGCTTTAAAATTACCAAACTTAACTTCTTCCTAGCTCGAGATATTTCAATGGGACCGATTCGCTTACTGAAATAAATATGTAGGTAGATTTTGAATAGATTCTTTTCATAATCCAAAGATAGCATAGATATAACTTGCAATAATGCGGATGCAAAACCTGTAAACCCATTTCTTACCGACTCCCAGGACCAAAGACGAACGTTCGTCCCAAATCTAAGCTCGGTGAATTTGTGATGAGTCAGTAAGATTATGGGATATATATATATATATATATATATATATATATATATATATATATATATGAGCTAAGGTGATTATAAACTTTTTAAATACAACCCTCCGTTACTTCTGAACGCAATTCAATGATTGTAGTATCAAAACGTTTGTCCTACTTTGACTTGGTTTGTAGAGGTTTTTAAATATATGATGTTTTCGCTCTAAAGAGCATCAAACACACTATTTTGTTTATATTTTTTAACTTTGAGGAATAATTTTGATGAAGTAGAAACAGATTATCAGCACTAAAAGATTTTAAACGTAGAAGGAATATAAATAACAAAGAAAAAATTTTAATTGCACCATAATTTGCATTTTTCCGAAGACATGTCGGCTGAGACTAAGATCCTAAGGGTAAGTAGTTAATAACATTGCCTTGGTATAAACTTGGTATTGCATTTATAAGGTAAAGCTTGTATAATACTATTTGTAAAAATTAAGTGTATTGACATGTACAAAGACATACATTATACAATGTTATATATAATTGTTTGAACATAATGTAGCACTTATTCTTGTATATAAGCTACTTAAAGCGTAATTTAAACTTTTTTATAGAACTAAAGATAAACTAGAAATGAATAGGGAGCTCAGCTTCCAAACAAATTCTATTACAATTTCCTTTAATGGAATACAAACGATACACCTTTTGATAGATTTAAAGTAAGAATAAAATTAGTTTGTAATTCCTGACTAGCAATAGAGTCACAAAACATAGACAGTTAAAAGATCAGAATGTAGATCGCAAACATACAGAATACTCGCTAAATTGTTCTGCTGACTCAAACTATTAACTAATTGTAACTAAAGTGCATTAGGTCGGGGCTACGTCGCGTCGCGGGGGGAGCCACTGCGAATAAACCTCTCTCGCCTCTGTTTGCTTTCCTCTCACTGCGTTCGCTCTCAACCTTTTGATATTGAACTACTCCAAGATGATGTCAAAATAGATTTGCCGAATTCACTATCGAAGTATTTTCTGATTGTTCCAGCCATAACAAATACTGTCGTTTTTAAGATGATAAAAATCAAAATATCGCCGGGAGAGAGATAGAGATAAAGATAGGTATGGTTGCTCAACTATACCAGATATAACTGGTCTTCCCCGCTATGACCCATGATTAGTTGATTATTCCTGATTTTTTATCGGTCGGTCATCCTTCTCTGAAAAGAAGTAACATTTCTTTCGTGCATAAACCCCCGAGTGTGTAAGACGTGTGGTAGCGTCTTCGAGCTTCCGCTGATTTTTCCCCGAAACTTATAATTAATATTTGTAGTAGTGTCAAACTGCCCCTCTTATTTCTTAAATTGAATAACAATATAATTCATTGTGTGTTTCCCACTGTTAATTGTGAAAAGTTTACTGCTCCTCTTCTTCGAGATCTTCATAGTGCGTGAAACGCGTGAAGAAAGAGACTCTCGTTGCGCCTCCAAATCGCGGTCGCGTTCGTGTCAAGAAATTTGAGAATAAACTTTCAAGCGATAACGCTACCTCAAGAAACCTCAAGATTTGTGACCACGCGGTCCCAGTTTGCCCACGCAGCAGCAGTTCATGGTCACCGGTTCGAGACAACGACGCAGCACCAAACCACTGCGCCATTTGGTGGAATTTTGAAAGCTACTGTTCATTTAAATTGTAAGTGTGCCTTAACCTATTAGACACTTTAATCAATGACTATTGAGTTAATCCCCCCAATGCCCAAAAACAAAGTCAAACAATCTCTTTGCAGCTTAGAAAAGCCGCTGGTCCTTCGAGTTATAAATTCTCCAAGAGCTCAATACCTCACAAATACCTCATACAAAGCAAATACAGATTCATACTCTGTCACCGATATGAAGCACTGATAACACTGGCCACTTGGACCGTCTGATTGGTTGACACAACTTGACTAATGTTGGTGTTAGCCATAAACAATTCAGCTAGGAATAATTGTAAAACATAAAATTATTGCTTTTAGTACATTTTTATTTACCTCTAACAATGAAAAGGTTTAGGCCATTTTACCCCTTCACAATTTCAATTATTATTTCCTGTAGTTGTATACAAATATTGTTATTATGCTGTTATTTTAAATTTTGTTTGTTATTTTAGTTTTATTATAAATGTAATCATGTTTGAAAGGTTTGAGAGCTTAATAAGATCGTACACAACATAATCAAAGGGCGTCCCAGTTGTACTCAGAAAGTGTTTGAAACTTCAGTGTAATGGATAGCAACCGACCACCACTGAGTCGAGGTGTAATGTTATATTCAGTCCTCGACTCCTCTTCTCCATCATACAGCAACTCACGCTCAACCACAATGAATACTATAGCCTATTAAAAAAGTCAGCTAGTTTTATTTATCATTTCATAATAGTATTACTTATTTTGTTATATGGTGTATGTAATCGTATAGAATGTAATATGTATATGTAATTTATATTGTGTTTGCACAAATTGCTGTATTTATAAAACATTGGTGAAACTCAACGGTGTATTTCATTGTAGTTAAGCTATTTGTAGTAGGTTTATACCAAAAATATGGGAGCAGATTTAATATTTTACTCTTGTAAGGACATATTATTTAAGTGTTGCAGTCTTAATCAGTACAGGGAGCCAAAACAATAATATTAAGCTGTGCCCAGACAAGCGACAAGGGCTGTGCTAGATCACCCTTATCTCCTAACGTTGACCAGCCGTGCCGCCAACTATGCGAGTGTGCATTGGCGCAAACCAATGATTACAAACTCAACTCATCTTTTAAGGTCCTTAGCAAGCGGTTGGTATTGCTTCCTCTTTTATTGACGGGTTCCCGTTAGAATATCATGACAGTTTTCAAACGAGCGGGAAACATTCTCAGTCGACAACCGCTTCGGTATCTTATTTACGACCACAGTGTCTGCCTAGATTGCGGTTCACGTTGGACCTGGCTGTTATCCGCACCTCGTCGGCTTTAACCAGGGAAAGCTTTAACCAGGTTGTTCCGGACAGCGTCGTGTCAGTGTCTGCATGAGACTGAGGTCTACAGTAGTTAAGCACATGCGGAATGGATCCCAGTCCACGTTACATCTGAGACACTGCTTGTCACCCGTTCCTAACCGGCGATGAATTGGGCAAATCTGGTACACGCTCTCATACGAACAAAATCGTTTGATTTTACGTAAAGCATTGCCAATGGGATACCTTCCTCTGATCTCCCTTTCCAGCACAGCTGAAGGACCCTGCCCATACTGCACCCTTCAGCCTCAGAAGATCTGCCTTGAAACACCCCAGACCTTGGCTCCTACTCAAAACTCTTGTCAATCTCTTGTGCAGCCAATGACAGGCTTTTCGAACAAAGGCCCACATAGATGAAAAATCTCCGCCAACCGATAACGTTCCTGTTCCAGGCATCCAGTCAGGTATTCAGCGAGTTCATGGTGGGATGTTACATTGTTTTTTTAAGTTTAATGAGCATGTACAACATTTTCAACTATCCTGCTAAGGTAAAGGAAATATTAATCATTTTGAAGGAAATCAGTTTTGAGGGTTACTGATAGATATTTTGCCAGCAGACATTATGACAGTTCTCTCTTTGCTGACTGCTAATATTAATTCTTTAAATTCCAAAGTAAATTTATTTAGTTGTTCCCCCTTATTAATTTTGGCACTTGACAAAAGGTCACTAACACTAGGGGCTTAAAAACAGTTGTTATTTATGTTTAAATTATTTATATAATTCGTCCATGACAACCACAAGGATAGTAAATTAAATGTGCACTCCCCTTCTGGACTCCCCACTATGATTCAAACCATCATGGTGTATTAACTGTAATCTGGATGCAGCTATTACTTTCCTGGTATAACTTGCTTTTTGCTAAGTTATTTATGAGATCTTGTCGACATAAGAAGTAAATAGAGTATTATGGGATATTATTTAAAAAGATAGAATTGCCAACACACTGAGATAATTAAAGGCAACAAACAATACAGAGAAACAGCAAAACAATAACGGTTATAGTGTATTGCATAAAATGAAATATTTTATACAAGATGTAATCACATTTTGTGGTAGTATCAGGAAACGACGTTGTTAGACACCATAACAGTTTTACAATGGGCTTATCCATGGGTGAAGTTGCCAAGTTTTCACGAGTGCATTAGTCTGATAGGAATATCATGCTGCAAAGCCGAGCAGGTTTTCTTAGTAGTCTACTGTTTTTACTCTGAATAATTTACTTGTTTAACTTTATTGATTGAAACGGTAAGTTTTGATATTAACATAAATGCCTAAAGATATACTATGTGCCAAATGTCAATGATTATTAAAGTAACTGCAATAACTGTAATAATTGAAGTAGAGTTTTATATTATTAAGGTTTCTTATTACAATCAAATTACATCAATAATTATTTAATGGTTTATTGTCAGAATTTGTTTCCAAGCAAAATGCGCAATCAAATATTGCACATATATTGACATTTATTTTAAGAGAAACTAAAAATTGCTGTATTGTCCAAAGCCCATTTAAGGTATTTAGAGCCTTACACTCAATCGGCTTTCGTTTTAGACGCTGAAATAAGACCCTTATCATTAGTTTCACAACCTGGAACGTCACTTATCACTGACGGCTTGTGATGTGTTTAGGTAATAATTAAAGAGAAACTTTCCCGGAGATAATAATAAGTGGTTTTATGGCCACTAACCACTAAACTGATTAAGTTCATAAAATGCGTGATAATCAAACAGAAGTGATAGTTTCATCAATTTGTATTTATATCTTATTGTGTATGTGTATTCAAATTAAGAAACCACCCAACAAACCTCGGTTTTTGCCTTTTGCTTTACGCAGCCATATCAACTAATCTCGCTTCACTCGTTTCCCACCTTCCGCTTCGCACTTTTTCACCTCAGAGATAAAATTATAATGTCTTCCTGTGAATTATTTCTTGTTAAAACCGAGAAGACTCGAATCAGAGCACGAATTGTGGTGGATTAACAATTGTTGAGAACCAAATAATAATGTGAGCTTAGAGAAAGAATTACCCTCTAACAACTCAGTTGCTACGTCTAATCAGTTTCACCCGTAGATTTATTATTATTATACAATTTTATGTTGTAAAACTAAAGGTTTTTTAAGAACTTTAATAGCTATTCTTTACCACAGGTTTTATCACTGTATAAAACAGATGCGGGTTGGTGCTGGATTAACTCTAATCTCCTGCATGTGCGCATCACCCTTTTTCCATTTCCCATCTCTGCTCGGCCACTGTATAATGAATGTGCTGGTATATGGAGTTTTGTTAGACTTTCATCGCATACTGAAAGTAGTATTAGCACGGTTAATTTGATTTATAATTGAAGACTTTTAACTATGTAGCTAACTAAATTAATGTATACCCAATATTCTTGCACAAAACAAATTTGGTATTTTATACTAAATTCTTGTTGAAGAATCCCCAAGACTGGTACAATGGATTTATGTTATTCAGTATATTTCGTGACATTCAATATTATAAACATTATGTGTATCATTTTATTAAAATTAATTAACTTGGATTGTTTAATAAACTATAATAAAAAACTTTTCACAAAATAAGTTATATTACTGATTTATAAGAGCGTTAAGAGTTGGTTGTACGTTTATAAAATTGGTGTTTAGTACGATTTGAGTGATAGAGGACAATCGGGAAATAATTGTATTGCATGTTTGATAATTTGAAATTAATACGAAAACTAACCATCTTCTGAAAATAAGTATAGTATAGTATAGTATCTTTGTGTATTTAATTTTCTTGGCGTTTGTTTTAGCGCGAGGACTAATTCTATTATATTACACTATATTACATTGCTAGACCGTGTTAGTTTTCGTATTAATTTCAAATTATCAAACATGCAATACAATTATTTCCCGATTGTCCTCTATCACTCAAATCGTACTAAACACCAATTTTATAAACGTACAACCAACTCTTAACGCTCTTATAAATCAGTAATATAACTTATTTTGTGACAAGTTTTTTATTATAGTTTATTAAACAATCCAAGTAATTTAAATTATTAGTGTCAAAACCAAAATAAGTTTAAGAAATGTTATAAATGTTTAAACTTTTGAATATTAATTCACATGGTAACCGCGTCATTATCTTACAAGATTTATGTACTGAGGAGCCGCATATAAGGATTAATGAACGACAATCGCTATAGTAGACTTACCGCTGCAGAGTACAGTAGCGTGTAATTTAGTTCACTGAGAATAATGGTGTGCCGGAACCAAAGAATATGTCGGTTATAGAGAATTATAAGACATGTAATTCAATAATGAATCTAAAACAGTTATAAGATCTGACCAAAAACACAGTATAAACTGCCTAGTACACACATAGTGTTTAAATAGATTCAATTGCTCTAAACACTTTAGTCACATTTTTTTACCAGTTATAGCTTTATAAATGCAGTTCTTGACCTACTGACCATGTTGTAATTCTAAAAAAATGGCAATTGTCGCACCCACTGTAACCCACTTTTTAGGAAGTTGGGAATGTTAACCCTTCCATCACTTTGTTTTAACTTCTTTGTATAATGCACATTGCAATATTAGTGCCTATTTCAAAAACAATAACTATAACAGACGTGATCCGAGGAATAAAAATAATATAATAGTTCATCAATATACTATACTATACTATACTATAATAGTTCATCACTATACTTACTCTAAAAAAATCACCATTACATGTCAATTAACTTTTCAACACACTTCCTGTTATATTAAAAACGTTACCATGTCAGTTGTTTGTGTCTAAATAAAAGTTAATATTAATTAATGAGTGTTTTTAAGATGTTAATGACTTTTTCTCTGTTGTTTGGAATGAATATTTGTAACTGTATTTTTTTTATCAGGTCTATTTCAGATCTATAAGACCAAAGATATTAGACAATTATTAAATTTTGTAGGTCCTAATGATGTTTGTTCTTTGTGAGGTTCTGTTTTCCACCCTGCTTTACTTATTGTTTTAATGACTTAGCTAAACTGCGGGGATAGACATATGTACCTGACATGCCAAACATGGCCAAAGATATTTTAATAATACTGAATGTTATGTCTAAATATTATTTATTTATTTATTTATACAATGTTTATAGTTTTTTATCTAATTAATTTAGGTAAATTGATTGTTAGCTTATTTTATTATAAGTACCTGGGGGGCCAAGCTTTGCTCGGGAAAAGCTGATCAGTTTGTTTAGATGGCTTGGAGTAATATTTCAAAACTTCCCCCCACTGGTTATCAGATTTGTATCGCTCATTTGCCTCTTTTCTGCAGTTTTAAGGTTACTCCAGTTGTTATTTATAGCTCAATGTTCCCTTGATTTATTTCAGATTTGGTCACTCTATATATGCAATCTTTACTCAAAAGTTGTAGTCACTGTTCTAGGAAACCACATGTTAACAATTATTACAAACAACACGAGTATTACTTTGACTGTTTCCTGGTTGATTATTATACAGCTGATCAAATTATTTTTTTTTTATTGTTAACTCCATAAGCCCAATTTAATTTGTTTAACTTATAATTTTAGTTTTTTTTTTAATTATTTGATTTTCCTGGGGATGAGACCTGTCTAGAACTTATTTTTATCCCAAATATTAGTTATCTCCAACATTTGATGGAAATCGTTGGTATCGTTTTTTAGATCAAAGTTACAAGCAAGCAGGCAAGCAAACCTTACTCATAATAGAGTATAGGATAAATGTTGGCTATTATAAATGTACACAGTATACATTTTGTAATTAATCACATTACACTTAACAATGATTGTATTTGTTACATATTTACTACCTGGCAATGTCAATACGTTCTTGTAATGCTAATACGACAATACAATTAAATGTAAAATTCTGAAGAGAAACGGAAAAGCAACCGTAAAACTAAGAAACCATCATGGATGACTAGTGGAAACTATGTTTATATGGTGCATAGACAGAATTAACACACACAGAATCCACATACAGAATTCGAGAATCAGAAATCATATTTTGAAGTGATGCAGTCGAAAGACAAGAATCAGTGGTTAAAAGCTATTCACGAAGAATTCGGTTCATTGAAGGAAAATAATACTTGAGTAATAATCAATCGTCCAAATGATGTTCAGGTTTTGAAGAATCGATGGGTTTCACGTCAGAAGACTGCCGACGATGGAAATATTCTGGTTACAAATACTGTTGTCTGAGTTGATAGAAACTGGAAACAAACCCACTATCCTTGACATTGACAATGCAAGTACAATAAACTTAGCAGAGAACCCAGAATACCATCGAAAATCAAAGCACATTGAAGTTCGTCACTTTTATGTAAGAGAACGTTTTTTAAATGGAAATCTTGAACTAGAACACATCGATAGGAGAAACCAATTAGCTGATCTTTTGACCAAGCCTCTGGAGAGAGTTCGATTCGAGATGCTTCGAAGGAGGGTTAGAGTACAGAAGATCACGTCATAAGATGTAAAATGTGTATTGTTTTTTTTTTGTTGGAGGAAGTGTTAAATGTAAATGAAAACCAATCAGCTGTTGATTGTATTTCTATAATTGTTCTAGAATGTTCATCTTTAGTGTGTAATAACAGAATAAATTAAATATTTCCATTGAATGTATTTCTTTCTTCGTATTATTTAAACAGTAAAATCCCTTCATAATTAAAAATTTCTGATTTCTGTACAGTTATCGTCAGATATTAGTCCTTGTTAAGTAAGACGTATTGGCATTGACTACCTTATAAATTCGTTACAACTGAAAACTGTAATATACGAGAATTAACTAATTTTAAGCTTACAATAGTATTTTTTTAATTTAGCATTTTTTTTTAGTTTTTGTATACTTGCAAACATATAAGATTTTATTAACACGGAAAAAGAAGATAAGTTTAAGTTGTGTTTATTTTATAAAGTAATGTTAACATAACATCAAATATTTCAGAAATATTTAAAAATGTTCCTTTTCGATTAATTCCACGAAACAGCTAATTTGGGAAATGCAACTTTAAAACGTTTGCCACGAAAAACGTGTCACATTTTTGCAGCAAGTTTTAACACTTATTAACTTATTTAAGTTTGTCTTAGCAAGAGTCATGAAAAACCCACGCTTCCTGAATTTTAAAGGCAGAGATTAGAACTTATCCCTTACACCTAATTTGTCAAGGTACTTAAGTGGACTAAGGCGCTGCGACATTAAATCAGAAGTCATAGGTTCAAATCCACAATAACCTATTTTTAAAATGTTATCTTGATACATGTGTTTTTAGCGAATTTCCCCTATAGGGAAAAAGCTATTACCGTAGTCGGCATGGTAAGACCTAGGCCCGGGACCATGATAACTTTTCGTTTTGAGGTCCCCAGACCCCAAAAACACCATTCGTTCGAAACTGTATATATATATATATATATATATATATATATATATATATATATATATATATATATATATATATATATGTGTGTGTGTGTGTGTCCGTGAGCACGATAACTCTCGTAAAAATTATCCGATTTTGATGAAATTTGGTATAAACGTGTAAACCAACATTTATGACTTTAAGTTCGAAAACCAGCCAGATCGCTCAACCCGAAGGGATATTTTGGGGGGTTTTGTACCAAAAATGGGTTTTTTTGAATTTTTCACATATCATTTTTGAAATATTCTAATTTTACTTTTCACCATTGGATTCAGCTTAAAAAAACACACAATTTGGTATTTTGATCATTTCTCTACGTCAATTGGTTACCGAGATATTGAAAGTGCTAAACACAGTACGTTGTCTAATGTTATTCTTATGGAGGAAAAGAAAAATTTTATATCTCGCTTATTTATGAACGTATAATGACGAAACTTGGTATATGGCTTCATATGGTTGTGGTCTATTGATATTTGCTCAAAAAAATAAATGTTTGCTAAAGGATTCCGTAGCAGCAAACCTGCGTACTCATCCCCATGTTATTCTTATGGATAATAATTAAATGCTATGTCTCCCTTAATTATGAACATAAATTAATAAAAACTGGTATAGGACTTCACCTACTTCAATTATATTGATATTAGCATAAAAACTCATTTTTTGTGTTCCTTGTTGCAGCAAACCTGCGTACTCAGTCCCAATGTTATTCTTATGGAGAATAATTAAAATTGTATATATCGCTTCCATGTAAATATATTTTTATGAAACTTGATAAGTGGCTTGATGTAGTATTAAGGCATTTATATCTCCATTGGAAATTCGCTGAGTATGCAGGTTTGCTGCGACGGGGGTAGTTCTATATATATATATATATTTTAATAAATTTATTTTTAATAGATTTTTATAAAATTTGCACTAAAAATTATATTAAAACTTATTTTAAAATTTATATATATATATATATATATATGTGTGTGTCCGTGAGCACGATAACTCTCGTAAAAATAATCCGATTTTGACGAAATTTGGTATAAGCGTGTAAAGCAGCATTTATGACATTAAGTTCGAAAACCAGACAGATCGGCCAATCCGAAGGGGTATTTTGGGGGGGTTTTGTACCCCAAAAATGGGTTTTTTGAGTTTTATACGTATAATTTTTGAAAAAATCAAATTTTAATTTCTTTTATTGGAATCAGCTTAAAAAGACACACAATTTGGTGTTTTGATCATTTCTCTACGTCAAATGGTTACAGAGGTATTGAAAGTTTAACACAGTACGTTGTCCAATGTTATTCTTATGGAGAATAAGACAAATTGTATATCTCGCTTATTTATCAACTTACCCTGATGAAACTTGGTATATTGCTTCATATCGTTGTAGTCTATTGATATTTGCACTAAAATAATTTTTTTGCCTATAGTTCCCGTAGCAGCAAACCTGCGTACTCAGCCCCCATGTTATTCTTAGGGGGAATAAGTAGCGTGTTATCTCCCTTAATTATGAACATAAATTAATAAAATTTGGCATGTTGGTTTACCTACTTGAGTTATATTGATATTTGTATAAAACCCCATTTTTTGTGATCCTTGCTTCAGCAAACCTGCATACTCAGCCGCCATGTTATTCTTGTGGAGAATAATTAAAATGTCATAAATCGTTTATTTATGAATGTATATTGATGAAACTTGGTATTTGGTTTTATGTGGTATTAAGATACATATATAGACATTGGAAATTCGCTGAGTACGCAGGTTCGCTGCTATGGGGGTTTAATATTTGGAGTGTGGGTTTTTATTGGCTTTTAATAAACAAACTTTTTACCTTTTTTAGTTTTAAATTTAATATTTAAAATATTCATAGAATATAAAATTTGAATTGTTTTTTACTTAAAATTTAATATTTATTCAATGTCAAATGTAATTATACAACTCCAATTTTAAATTAACGTGATATTCGCCAGTAACAATTTTACATTTGAATGTAAACATTTTTATATTTATTTGACGTGAAATAAATATTCTGAGCTAAGCAGGCTGAAAGGCATTAAACTGATTACAGAACAAATAAATGTAGGTACATCAAATTCACGAAATCAAGTCTAGATTTAAAGTTTATTGTAAAAACATCAAAAACGTCCTCGTTGCAATCGGAGGAAATGGGTTCTCGATGTTTTAGCGAGCATAATAGCAGATAACTAATAGCTTTTCTTATTGATTTGGAGAAATCCTGCAGCCAAGAGTGAATAATGATTGGTTTGGTTTCAACTGTGTTTTGTCCGACTGAATTGTAAAGTGGTAAATAGTAATGTTTCTTATACTGCCTAACTGTTTAGTTTATTATAGATAGTAAATCATAATCTTGAAATACAAGAGGTTTGTCGAAGGGGTTTTTGTTTATCAGCTTTTGAAGCTATCCAGGTAACATATTCTTGTGGTGAAATTCAGAGAAATGAAAGACAATATTATTTTTTAGCGAATATCCCATATAGTGAGAATGTGTACTAACGAAACTTGGTATACGGCTTCATCATGTTGTGGTATATTGTTATTTTCACAAAAAGCACCCATGTTATTCTTATGGAGAATGAGTAAAATGTAATGTCTCCCTTAATTATGAACATAAATTAATAAAACATGGCATGTGGCTTCACCTTGTTAAGTTATATTGATATTTGCATGTAAACCCATTTCTTAAATTCCTTGTTCCAGCAAACCTGCGTACTCATCTTCCGTGTTACTCTTATGGCGAATAATAAAAATTTTGTATATATCACTTATTTATCATACTAATATTATAAATGTGAAAGTATGGATGTTTGTGTGTAAATCTGAAGTTCCATCACGTGAAAACTACTGGACTGATTAAGCTAAAACTTTGCTGGAATAGAGCCAATATACCAGAGATGGACATGGGCCTATTTTTATTTTGAAACTCCTCTATGGATATGCCCCATGGGGGTGCAAATTTCCCATGTATTTCTTATGGACATTCATTAAATTGAATTAATTTAATTTCCTTTGGAAAGTGAACTCTTAGCATGACGCGCACGGTGAAACTTAAGCCCGGGACCACCATAGAAGTTCCTAACGTGACTCCCTGAACACGTTTTGGGTGGTCGCTCAAAATTATATATATATATGTTTGCACTCTAGCGGTCGCATTTATTGTCCGATTTACTTCAAATTTGGTAAGGACGTTCCTTTCTGTAATTGGTTGGACAAGGTCGTTGGGCAAAACAATCGGAAAACTCTAAATACCTTATTTTGCGGATTAATATTTCAAATTTCGAGTTTTTCGGCCCAAAAAGGGTCATAAAAGCCTCAGATGTAAAATCAATGCATCTAAACAGATGGAAATTAGAAAGGCGAAAGTTTTAAGTGCTCTCTCGTCATTCTAGCATAATTATTTACCGAGTTATTAAAGAAAATGTGTATCGACTAAACACAGTACGTTGTCTTATGGGGGTTTTACACTAGAAAAGCCTATTATTCCTTTGTTAGAGTACTTTTATCATCCCCAGCAACCTCACGCCTACTTTCAAGCCTGTCTGGACCTTCTCCTAACCTTATAATGCGCAAAATTGTATTCCCAGCTTTGCAAGTAAATTAAACCAAGAGTATCAGAACAGCCAAAAAATAAATGTTTTCAGATTTCAATAAAAATTGGACAAATGTATGTTTTTACAATTATTTTGAGTTTTAAAAATTGTTGTGTGGAAATGTACTTCCCTCACGTCAGCGTGCTGCGTGCGACCTCGTTTTTGTTTGAGCTGATGAAAATGCAAACAGCTGATCTTGATTCGTCGTAGTTCCACAGGCTAACCACAGAATGCAGCACACAAAACTATCATAGTTTTTATAAATAATTCGTGGGGCGAAGCCTGCGGATAACGGCTAGTGAATGTATATTGATGAAACTTGGTATATGGCTTCACCTAGTTGAGTTATATTGATATTTACATGAAAACCCATATTCTTTGTTCCTTGGTGCAGCAAACCTGCTTACTGAGCCCCCATGTCATTTTTATTGAGAATAAATTAAAAGTGATATATTGCTTGGTTATGACTCAGTGGGTTAAAATGGAAACACTCTATATAAAAATCAAGTATATTCAATAAGTAAAACTCTCACACTTAAGAAATTCAAATTCAAATGCTTTTAAGGACTTGTAAGTCAATCAGACGTTAAATAAAGAAAACAAACTATTTTCATTTAAATATCAGTATCATGTTTTAAAAATATGATGCTCACATAACATTAAAGTTGTATGAAAAATAGGTTACTGTGTTAAACATATTTTCATTAATAACACACACATACTCACACTCACTATGTTTAAAGTTCAAATAGGAATTCCATTAGTGAGTAGCTTTCCGTGTTGTGGTTTTATTTTTGCATTTTCGCTAAAACATAATATATGCAAGATTAACATTTTCTATAATTAAAATATCTAATAATAATTGGCATCACACTTTTTATAGTAACAACGATATTTGAAAATAAAAATTATTATTTAAAGTAACGTAAAATAACCTATAACATTAATCATGTGAGATATGTTTAAGTGAATCCTGAATAATAGTAATTAAAATAATATATAACCAATCGTTCATTCCGTGTACAAAGACCTTTGTAAGAGGCCGTAATCTATATTTTGATTTTTAAACTATACACACCTTATTACAATAAATAAGTATAAAAGGAATTTTGATCACAAATGTAACGATGCTGTCTTTACAAAAAACTAAAAGTTATTATTTTATTTTAGTAAGATATTTGATTGTAGATGTAAAAATTAAAACCACTGTTCATCGTATATAGTGTTAACATAAAATATGAATAAATGTTGTTTGATATTTATTAACTAAATTATAAAACAATCCTATTGATACATTTCTGCAATCTAGTTGTATAATGAAGATGTAAGTTAAGTAGCCTGCCTAGACATAAAGCCACAAAACATTTAATTTATATATAAAATTGTTTTGTATCATATTACAATGGACAATAAGTATAAAATTATAAATTATAAAATTTACAATAATTATTAATGGACTTATTGCAAAATAATAAAAGGTAAGCTTTAAGTCCATCTACCACAACAATAGCAACTTACGTGTTAAAACAAGTTACAAGTGTTTTCTCATTTACTAAATACGTAATTAATTTCTGACTAAAAACACTCAGGTAACAATAAACATCAGTTTATAACAGTCAAACATGCAACCTACCACTCTTGCTAACATAATTTACTTTTTTATGTATAGTGTAAATTAAATTTTCCAGCTCGTAAGGCTTTTTCTTAATCCCTCCTTTCCTTGGAATTACCTAGAAATCAAATTATTTTTAAAACTAATTTGAAATGTTTATCATTATATGTCGAGCTTTTATAATAAATTTTAATTACTACTAGTTTTCTACACACAAATTATTACAATACAATACAACCCCCTCTATTTTGTCATTAAAATAAACTATCACTTTATCTTTAATGTAGTGATAGTAACTTAAAGTAAAGTATATTTTGATATAGTTGAAAAGGTTAAGTGCCCCCGAAAATAGGGAATTTTTGGGACAGCTCAAAGTTTTTAAATATAAACCGCCTTTTTAAATAGGTTTAACAAATTAGATGAATAGTGAAAACTAGAGATCGCTACATGTTTACAAACCAAAATGTCGGAAAGTCAAAAGGTGAACGAAGCCTATCGCTTTTGATGCTGTAAAAGGAAAAAGAATTTGCGTGTATTAGGGTTGTATTTTATTGTAATAATTTTTTTGTAGAAAACTAGAAGTAATTACAAATTTTAAAGTGCTTAAGATATATGGTGATAAAGATTTCAAATTATTTATTAACATTAATTTAATTTTTTGAGTAATTCCAAGGAAACGAGGGATTATGAAAAAGACCCCTGGACAATGTCCAACAATGTTACTAACAACAATGTTACAATGTCAACAATGTTACTAAAAATATTGAAAATATAAACAAAATATTCTAAATCAGTTTCCTCCTAGCAATGAAATAATAACAAAATTTAAATTGGACTTTCGCAAATTCGAATTTACTGATCTCAAGGTACCTGGTTTGACATCAATTTTAAGAGGCCACAATTTTTGCTAGGGAAGAGATAGCAACCTCTAGTTTTCACCATTTATCTAGTTTTTTTAAGCTCTTTAAAACTAGCGTTCACGTTTGAAAATTTCGATCTATCCCAAAATCCCCCATTTTTTAGAAAATCTCAAACGTTTCAACAATTTAAAAATATACTACGCTAAGGTAACTTAAGAGTTGCTACCACCACCCAAAGGGTGGTTGTTTATTTAAAAACTATAATAAAATTAGAGAAAAGGTTACGGACACTTTTTACACCATAAAGATCAGTTCAACTATTTAATAACTAACTTACCGAAAATCTTGGAGAAGTAACGTAGATGCGAGAAAACGAAGTGTTAAAATTATGCACTTTTCGAACCAACTCCTTTATCATAAACAGTATGCCTGTTTAGTAAGAAACAACAAATAAAGTATTACTCCTATTTTGAAAAGAAGAAATATGACTGACACCTTTGATTCTAATAAAGTCTCTAAGGTATTAAACTTTTACTGCCACACGATACATATTAAAACATGCCACCTACAATCTTAAAACATTTTTGATCGTGGGTCACAACCATAATTAGTAAAATATTATCGGTAGTAATTTTTATGCTAATTATATCTTAACAAATCAACTGTATACGTCATAGTAATTTAAAATGTCACATCCGATTAGCATGACACAGTTGCATTAGAACTGCTTTAATGACCTAATAATTCTTTAAGCTATCTGTTAGTTTCAAAAGCACTCAAATACTTAATCCAATACATATTTCAGGACAGATCCCAGGAGGTTGGTACCTGTGGCGCAGCGCCAGTTGGCTAATACGAGACCTAGGTTACTATATGTCACGATAGATATGGATATTACTGCTTTCGGTAAACTACAAAACGTTAAAGATTAACTAAAGATGACATTGACTTTAACTGTGAACTCCACAGTCCCTATTTTCACCCTAATCCTTCCAACATCTCTTCAGTCATGCCTTTTTTTGATTGTTTTGTCTTTCCTCTTCTTATCGTACATTAGGTTGTTTATATTTATTTTTAATATCGGTGTCATAAAATCGGGGTTAAAAATCTCAAAACCAATACTAATATTTTTAACGAACTCAGTCAACGTACAATTTTAGTGTATTAATTTAACGTAATTAGTAATGAGTATATTTCGCAATACCTTTGTCATATTATAAGTCAAACACCTGTGCGTCTGATGTAAGTGTGTCGTAACAGTATTGTACATTTTACTTTTGACATATTATAGTTCGAAACAGGAAAACTTTTAACGAGTCAAACTCTTAAAGTCGGCAAGCGAATTTATCTCAGGGGAAAATCTTTTTATATTAACTTTGAAAACAGGGCGAGAACTTTATCCTTTATTATACAGGTAATTTTTTACATTTTTTGAAATAAATGTTTATGAATTGTGTTTTTGCAAACCATGTTAAATATCATTTAAGTTATTTGCAAAGCCATAATATATTCTCGCTCCTTTTGTTTACCACCTTAAGTATAGATCAAATTTCATTTTATAACAGTAGTCAAGGCTTCGCCAGTTAAATGCTTATTTCAAACATAAGTTAATGTAAATTTAATCATAACAGTGGGAAAAAAAGCTTTTGCTTTTTCGCTTTGGCAATGGGCGATTTTATTTGATTTTTACCAGCTCTTCGTACCTCCTCGCAGCTGTTTTGTATAAAACTAAATTAAGTAAAGACAGTCTAGCTATGTATATTGCATATTTGAATAGCTATACTATTTGAATAGATATACTTTTACGTAAACTGCAGTACAGACGACCTGCCGGAGGAGGAATGCGGCAGAAAGGATTTCGTAGCAGCCAGCCACAGGGGACCTCGGAGGGAGTACTGGCAATGTCTTTGCTAAGACTTCAAATGTTATTCCTTGCTTGGCAAATTATCTAGCCATCGATTGTTAGAGACATGTATGGTGTTCAATAGTCGTATGGTTTACACGAGTTCTCTAGATTACTAGATCATTCTTAGAAAAGTTTCTTATAATAAGTATTTAGTTTAACTTTCGATTATAAACTGAATTACAGAAGACCATCAAATATTTGAAAATGATCAAACCATAATTTTATATAAAGGATCTTTAAAATGCTTAAATATTATCAGATGAAGTAACTACGAATATGTTTATATATTTTTTAAATATGATGATAAATATTTTACGATTTGGGCTAGTTTTAGGTCCGGCAGAGATTCATCAGTTAAAAAAGTGTTTTCACAATAATAATACAAGGTAATTTGAAATACATTTGGTTATAAGTGTTAGCACTTGTTATATTACGTTGATATTTCGGTGTGTAAATAAGAGTGACTGGTAAAAAGTCCTACTAGTTTCAGAAAAGTAGACTACCTACCAAAAACTTCTTTACCTGTCAGCAGTATTCGAAGTCTTAGAAAATTGTAATCAACTGACGATTAGCCATATGGAGAGTGCCAATCTAAGGGTGATATATGAGTGATATATACAAGGTGGATATGCCAGTTGTCTTTGCCCTTAAGAACTTTTAATGACAATGTAAATTATTTGTTGATGTAAAAAATTTGATACTATTTCACTTTTTCACAACAACAATAGTAGCTAAATTATTTATATTTTTCATTTTTCAAACAACTTAATATCTTATATTTATTAACGTAGTTTTCTTTATTTTCAGACATCAAACGTGAATATGTCCCCGGGAAATATATTTGTATGTGTAACATGTGTAACGTGCATTGAAGCGTAAAGCGTGTTCCCGGAAAATCAGCTCCTCCCTTGATGACTTTTTAATAGTTTTTCATTAGGCACATTGGAAAAACGTAATTACTTCTATCAATAAAATATTAAATTATGTCCTGTTGGTTCGAAGATATCATCCAAAGAAACTTTTTAACACTCCTTTAATCAATTTTAGTTGCTAAAAATATTTAAATAGCCCAAATGTAAGGGACTTTACGATGATTTACTGGCATTTCTTCAAATACATATGTTGATTGCTTCGTATTTATAAAAATGATATTTATAAACATTTATTACTTTTTTGTGTTAGTCGAATAGAATATCGAGAGAAATAAGATTCAAATGTATAGATAATTTGTATTGGGGTTTAAATCCAATACCCACAGATACTGTTCACTAATTGGTATAATGTACCGGCCTATGTGGTAAAATAGCTTAACAGAAGCCCTTTTTGCAAGAAATTAGAATCCTTATTTATCTAGTTTTAGCTATCAAATGGCGTATTATTGTAAACTGTTTAGTTTTGATGTTATCTCCATACGATATCTTAATTCATCCTTCCCAACTATTATTAATTTTGAAATCAGTTTTTTTTATTTTTATTTTGGTAAGCAATTTGTAATGGATCCCTATGGAAGGCGTAATTATCTACAGTGATAAATTATTTGTGAATATCAGTGATTTTGTTAAAGCTAAAAGATAATGGTTAGAAACTTGAAAGCGTGTACTCATTTCAATACTCTTTTCAAGTGAGTATTATGAGCGATATAAGTGACGCAGTTCTCTTCTATAACTGTGATTTTGGAAAGTGTAAAATAAGACTATGTGTGCATTACAAAACGTGGTTTTTATCACAACCGAGGATGATTAAATTTCTTATAAAGTGAGAGATTGTTGTTATCTGTTTCTCACACGTTAATCACGGCTGTAAAACCATATCAAAACATACTTACATTATTATAAACTGCGGAAAATAACTAATTGCAACTGCCGTGTATAAAGTTTATTATTTAACTAATGTTTAGTATACACACGATTAACCTAATATTTGTTTTTAAAAATTGCTTTGAATATGTAGTTTTGAACTTGTTAATGTTGTCTTTAAATCAATCGAATTCAGCTCAATATTGTTAGTTGTATACGTAAATTGGTAATGTGACTTAATGTTTCGAACCATTGCGTTGAATGATTAAGTTAAGAGAGCTATTTACTAAACTATAGGTTTGTATTGAGACATACGATAAAAAAGATATTGCACTATTGTTAAAATAACCATATATGTTATGAAAGTAGGTAATGCAATTTATTTATTTATTCTGATACTATGATCTAAATTACCGTTTGTTTAGGATTCGATTTTATTTAAGCTTAATAGGAAGCTTTATCAGGATGGGATCTATTTCGTTGTTGTATATAACTAGTTTGTTATAATACCGTTAAATTTCAGGTACACCAAAGAACAATATCGCTAATTAAAATTATATTTAGTCTAGAACTGTGAGCCTATGTGAAATACTAGTGGCTTGAAGGGACCAAAGCCCCTATCCCTACTTCAATACTTTGTTCCATCTGATTTCTTTTACTATTTACATACTTAGCAAAATAAAACAATATCATTAGAAACCCATGTCTGTTTGTAAATAAAGTAGTCATGTAATCACATATTTTAATGTAAACAAAGCAGACTTTTTTGAAATCCCGTGATTTTCTCATGGGGGATTGTTTACGTTATTGATAGTTCGCTGGTAACTTTTTAGAAATTCTGCTATTTTTCCCGAATCCCTGAGATCTAGCCCTTTAATTTGAGCCGTCTCATATCATCCTGCGATTTTCTAAACTCCCACAATTTTGATTTACAAATTTAATTACATATACAGATTACAAAATGTAGGATCATTTTTCAGGGATATTTTAGTAATTTTTTTCCCTCGCCCTCCGTTATTGACATTCCATACATGTTTACTGATTACGTAGTTCTAATTCAACAGCGACATTTTACAAAAAACATATATGAAATTCTGTGTTTTACTATGACAAATGTTTTCTCGTGATCAGTGAAGGAGGGACTTTGACTTGGTCAGATAGAGGTGAGAGAGGAGAGAGGTTGTGAGAATAGGATTACCACAGCCTTGCCTATGTAATCCTCGCCCGCCCGGCGTTCTTCTGTTTCTTAACACGCCTGTGTGTGAAATTGTTGTGGAATTGCATTTGTTGTTCTATACCCCTCTGTACTGGCTTGGTTTGATTTGTTTAAGATTAATTTTACATATTTTTATCAAAAAATATTACTGGTACTCAACTTCGGGGGAAATCAACTTTAGTTTGTAAATACATGTCAATTAATTTTAGTTATTTTGAATAAAATAATCCAACATAAAGATTGTGCCGAAAATATTGCATCTATAGAACAAATTATCTTTATATACGGTTTAAACACTTATACCAAAGCCCCTTTTCTACTTACACTTTAACACTACACTATTTTTGTAAAAGTTTTTTTAATTCGTTAAAAAAAGATTTACCATAGAAAAAATTCAGTTAGTACAATCAGTTTAATTTATTGAAACCAGTAAGCAATAAGACTCTGTATATAATGAATATTATTATATTAATAACATAATATAAACGCGGTATTTAGGATAGTGTTTTGAGCTAAATGAATTGGTCATTCCACAAAATTTAGGTACAATTTATGGGCATGTTCATAGGTTTTATAACTTAAAGAAAGAAAAGAACCTGTAATGTTTTTTGTCAAAGATAGTAAAAAGTAGGTAAATTCACATTTAAAATGCAGGCAAATAATAGCAAGATGCCACTGCTGTAAAAGTATGTGTTATTTGTAGCATATTATAGTAATAAATAATAAAAGACATTTCTTAAAATAAAAGTGCTTCAAGCACTTCAGTACATTACAAATATATTTTTAAAGTTCTACAAAATAGTATAAGTAAACATATTTTGGGGGGCAAATAAATAAGTGACAATCGCCTAATATACAATAATTTATTTCGTTTTAAATTGTTTGTTTATTTTTTGTATTTAGCGGTTAAGGCAATCTTCAAAATTATAGCTCAATCATTGGTTGTGATGAAGTATTAAGGGAGATCCACTTTAAAAATACCCTTGAGAAATAAAACATAATGATAAATACATATAACACGCAATCCACAATAACACTTAAAACTGTAAATAAACGTAAAAGTTGCGTGATGCCCAAAAAGGTAATGATTTAGCCATTTTAAATTTGATTTTATTTATTCAAATTTGTATAAATAACCCCTATAAAAATCATAAGAGGATCTTATGGATCTTATGGATCTTCAGCATTCCCGGTTGATTGTGGCCTGCTCCCCCTTGTCCACTGGCGGCCCCGATTCGTTACTTCTCCGATTAACCACATTATGCGGTAGAACGAGTATTCATTGTAAATAAACGAAATAAGACTCTACAAATCTATAACGGTCTCTTCCTTATAGATTAAAAATATATAGTTGCTATTAACATAATACAATGAACACACTCATATCTTGCATAGGAAATGGTATCGTTCGTAACATTATTTGATAGTAATACAACTAATAACTAATTAATTAATATTAACTAATAACTGTTTAAATTGGTGGTTGATACAAGTAGTAGATTGCTGGCAGCGCATTTGACGAGCGATGCAGTTGACTTTATTATTGTTATTGTCAAAAAGTAAACTACCGGGAATGTTTCATAAAGCCAAATGAAGTAACGTTTAAGTAAACGCCAAAGTTCGCAAAGAGTCTCGGCCTTTATCCCGAGTTACGGGGTAATAAAACGTTGCTGCCAGGTAAATACACTCTGACCATTAAGCCATTTAACTGCCCTCAGGTTAATAAGTTGCCATCTAATATATGACATTAAGTTCAAAGGTCAATGTGCGGTATTATTGAAACATGAATAAATGATCACACAAGGATAATTTTAACAATATCCATAATCTACATTGTGTTTGTTGTATCTGTATGTACTTAAGCACGGTAAAAGGATAAAACAACTTAGTAAATAAAATTTAATTACTCTTTACGATAATTTTGAAACTATAATACTAATATTTTCAATTAGATTCCCACAAAATGAAAGAGCAAGGAAGGTCTAAATAGACTGTTCCCCTCTTTATGTTCCTTATGAAAATAATTTAGAACTTTCATAAACCATATAAAAGTTAGAACGATTTCATACAACGAGCGACATGCAGAGCCATTATTCCAACTTTTTACTAATGTACTATTAAACCTTGTATATATTTTATAAGCCATACTAGTTTATAAACCACACAAAATATCCATTCTTTCATCATGGATAGTATATAATTTCCCGATTAAACACCAACGATAGTATTACAAGACCAAAAGAATAATTTTGGATTATTCATTCCACACCAGTAAGCTACATAAAAGTGTTTGGGTAATTCATATTAGAAACTGAAATAAAGTTGTTAGTACCACTGATGAGTGGCTTCGTGTCATCATAATATGTTTGGGTATCTTTAATACAACGGTAGTCTCTGTCACTTTCACTTTATTTTAAAAACATGCGTGACGCCGGGCGGGCGAGGATTACATAGGCAAGGCTGTGGTAATCCTATTCTCACAACCTCTCTCCTCTCTCACCTCTATCTGACCAAGTCAAAGTCCCTCCTTCACTGATCACGAGAAAACATTTGTCATAGTAAAACACAGAATTTCATATATGTTTTTTGTAAAATGTCGCTGTTGAATTAGAACTACGTAATCAGTAAACATGTATGGAATGTCAATAACGGAGGGCGAGGGAAAAAATTACTAAAATATCCCTGAAAAATGATCCTACATTTTGTAATCTGTATATGTAATTAAATTTGTAAATCAAAATTGTGGGAGTTTAGAAAATCGCAGGATGATATGAGACGGCTCAAATTAAAGGGCTAGATCTCAGGGATTCGGGAAAAATAGCAGAATTTCTAAAAAGTTACCAGCGAACTATCAATAACGTAAACAATCCCCCATGAGAAAATCATGGGATTTAAAAAAAGTCTGCTTTGTTTACATTAAAATATGTGATTACATGACTACTTTATTTACAAACAGACATGGGTTTCTAATGATATTGTTTTATTTTGCTAAGTATGTAAATAGTAAAAGAAATCAGATGGAACAAAGTATTGAAGTAGGGATAGGGGCTTTGGTCCCTTCAAGCCACTAGTATTTCACATAGGCTCACAGTTCTAGACTAAATATAATTTTAATTAGCGATATTGTTCTTTGGTGTACCTGAAATTTAACGGTATTATAACAAACTAGTTATATACAACAACGAAATAGATCCCATCCTGATAAAGCTTCCTATTAAGCTTAAATAAAATCGAATCCTAAACAAACGGTAATTTAGATCATAGTATCAGAATAAATAAATAAATTGCATTACCTACTTTCATAACATATATGGTTATTTTAACAATAGTGCAATATCTTTTTTATCGTATGTCTCAATACAAACCTATAGTTTAGTAAATAGCTCTCTTAACTTAATCATTCAACGCAATGGTTCGAAACATTAAGTCACATTACCAATTTACGTATACAACTAACAATATTGAGCTGAATTCGATTGATTTAAAGACAACATTAACAAGTTCAAAACTACATATTCAAAGCAATTTTTAAAAACAAATATTAGGTTAATCGTGTGTATACTAAACATTAGTTAAATAATAAACTTTATACACGGCAGTTGCAATTAGTTATTTTCCGCAGTTTATAATAATGTAAGTATGTTTTGATATGGTTTTACAGCCGTGATTAACGTGTGAGAAACAGATAACAACAATCTCTCACTTTATAAGAAATTTAATCATCCTCGGTTGTGATAAAAACCACGTTTTGTAATGCACACATAGTCTTATTTTACACTTTCCAAAATCACAGTTATAGAAGAGAACTGCGTCACTTATATCGCTCTTAATACTCACTTGAAAAGAGTATTGAAATGAGTACACGCTTTCAAGTTTCTAACCATTATCTTTTAGCTTTAACAAAATCACTGATATTCACAAATAATTTATCACTGTAGATAATTACGCCTTCCATAGGGATCCATTACAAATTGCTTACCAAAATAAAAATAAAAAAAACTGATTTCAAAATTAATAATAGTTGGGAAGGATGAATTAAGATATCGTATGGAGATAACATCAAAACTAAACAGTTTACAATAATACGCCATTTGATAGCTAAAACTAGATAAATAAGGATTCTAATTTCTTGCAAAAAGGGCTTCTGTTAAGCTATTTTACCACATAGGCCGGTACATTATACCAATTAGTGAACAGTATCTGTGGGTATTGGATTTAAACCCCAATACAAATTATCTATACATTTGAATCTTATTTCTCTCGATATTCTATTCGACTAACACAAAAAAGTAATAAATGTTTATAAATATCATTTTTATAAATACGAAGCAATCAACATATGTATTTGAAGAAATGCCAGTAAATCATCGTAAAGTCCCTTACATTTGGGCTATTTAAATATTTTTAGCAACTAAAATTGATTAAAGGAGTGTTAAAAAGTTTCTTTGGATGATATCTTCGAACCAACAGGACATAATTTAATATTTTATTGATAGAAGTAATTACGTTTTTCCAATGTGCCTAATGAAAAACTATTAAAAAGTCATCAAGGGAGGAGCTGATTTTCCGGGAACACGCTTTACGCTTCAATGCACGTTACACATGTTACACATACAAATATATTTCCCGGGGACATATTCACGTTTGATGTCTGAAAATAAAGAAAACTACGTTAATAAATATAAGATATTAAGTTGTTTGAAAAATGAAAAATATAAATAATTTAGCTACTATTGTTGTTGTGAAAAAGTGAAATAGTATCAAATTTTTTACATCAACAAATAATTTACATTGTCATTAAAAGTTCTTAAGGGCAAAGACAACTGGCATATCCACCTTGTATATATCACTCATATATCACCCTTAGATTGGCACTCTCCATATGGCTAATCGTCAGTTGATTACAATTTTCTAAGACTTCGAATACTGCTGACAGGTAAAGAAGTTTTTGGTAGGTAGTCTACTTTTCTGAAACTAGTAGGACTTTTTACCAGTCACTCTTATTTACACACCGAAATATCAACGTAATATAACAAGTGCTAACACTTATAACCAAATGTATTTCAAACTACCTTGTATTATTATTGTGAAAACACTTTTTTAACTGATGAATCTCTGCCGGACCTAAAACTAGCCCAAATCGTAAAATATTTATCATCATATTTAAAAAATATATAAACATATTCGTAGTTACTTCATCTGATAATATTTAAGCATTTTAAAGATCCTTTATATAAAATTATGGTTTGATCATTTTCAAATATTTGATGGTCTTCTGTAATTCAGTTTATAATCGAAAGTTAAACTAAATACTTATTATAAGAAACTTTTCTAAGAATGATCTAGTAATCTAGAGAACTCGTGTAAACCATACGACTATTGAACACCATACTAAATTACTATTCTACGATTGCTAGTTGCGGAGAAATTTGAAATTTTCATTTAGCAGTAAACACAGTACGTTGTCCAATGTTATTCTTATGGGGAATACAAAAATAACTATTTCTCTCTTATTTACTGATCAATTTCATTAAAATTTGATATGCAGGTCAAGTTAGCATTGACCAACAGATGATGTTCGAAATGTGTTGCTATTTAACCCTGGGGGGGGGCAAGGGGGCATTTCCCTTCTCAAAACTACTGTGTGTAGCAACGGACTCTATAGTGCCTCCAAAAAAGCAATTTGGGTGGATATTTCTGAAAACAACTATTTTAGACAATTTTCTGTACATTTATTTATACTTCATATTCTATATTTAGTAAATAACAAATATTTTTGTCATTAATGTTTGGCTAAAAGGGAGAAAGTATGTGTCAGTTTCCTGATACCGTTTATTTACTTTTTAAGTTACCTGCATTTATGAAATGTATTTCAGTGCACATTAATTTTAAGCATTTTTAACCTTCCAAGAGGGGTTCTGCAGCAGCAGCAATCACATATGTTGGGCGAAGTCTCCATTTGTCAAATAATCTCAGAGGGATATCATTGTAATTTTATAATCTGTAACCTACATACCGGTATATTTATATCACTATTAAATAAATGTCATAACATTTTATTACGTTATATTTTCTTTGGTAGCTTATATTTGCAACACATTTTTTAATCATCATCTTATTAAATTACGCTGTATCAGGAAACTGACACTTTCTCTCTTTTAGCCCTACTTAAATGAATAAATTATTTCTTATTCACTAAATATAAAATATAAATACGGTATCATGGATACAGAAAATCTTCTAAAAAATAGCTTAAAATTATCCACCCAAATCCTTTTTTGGAAGCACTACAGAATCCTTTGCAAATCACCGGTATTTTAAGAGGGGAAATTCCCCCTCACCACCAGGTTAAGGGGCAACCTACTTCGAACACTAACTTTATCAACATACAAAATTTTAATGAAATTGATAAGTAAATAAGGGTGAAATGGTAATGTTTGTACTATCCATAAGAATGACATTGGGCAACGAACTGCGTTTACCTCTAAGTAAAAATTTAAATTTTACCCGCAACCAGTAATTATAGAATAATGATTCAAAATGTTAAATTATTTGGTTTGTTGAGCTTTTTGTAATGGTGGTACGTCAAGTTTATTTAATATTCATGGTTTTTATGAAAATTCAAAAGTCTTAATTTTGGAACCATTAAGTCCTGTAATTTATGAACCCAAATTTTCCCAGAAATGTGGATAGTATCATATTTTTAGAAACTAAAGCTCTGCAAACTACTATTTTAGATTTTTCATGTTTTTAGAGGTATTTGGGGTGATAATTACCCTTAAAAATAAAAATAAAAACCCTAGAGATATTGTGGAATCTAATAATATATTATTTGGGACCAATTTTTACCTGGATCTAAAATTTCATCAAAATCGGACCACGGGTGCGGGATCCATCTCTGTACACATCCAGACAGACACACACCCCCACACACACAGATTTCACGTCGGAAACCAATAATTTTTATAATCAGGGACCATCAAAATTAATATTTCCACCGATAACTTAAATTAAAAATGTTGACAAAACAATACTTTCTCCATATTATTATGTATAGGAGGGAGAAATTAAAAATAAGGCTATTTTTGTGAGCAGGCTACTGGCTAAACTATTAGGCCTTTAATGATTGTTTGTGTTATTTGTAAAACCTTGGTGTCAACATATGCCTTTTGGGGTTTTGGAAAAGTCCACATTCAACGGTTTGTCCCCTGGGCTTTTAAAGTTCCAATGTTAATCTTATTGAAGAATATAAATTAATTCAATTGAGCAATTGACAGCTGCTGATAGTAACAAAACACAGTACAGAAGCAAGATCAGCTGTTTTAAGCTAACCTCTTGAACGGCGTCACTATATAAACTACGATAACATAATTTTACCTGGTTAATCCCAAAACAAAAATTACTGCTCAAATTCCAGCAACTGGATTCGCTCGTTATATTTAACATTTTAACTAAATCTCCCATGTACAGTTTGCAAATTGATACGGACCCCTGTTTTTAGTTATTTGAATGTGCTCATATAAGATGGTACAATCTTCAAAATTATAGCTCATCCAGTTATTGGATCCGATGAAGTATGGGAGTTATGGCCTACTAACAAAAGCACCATTGAGAAATAATATAAGAAGATTGCATGTAGGCCTAATGTTTTCCACTAGATAGGCCTACTCATATTTACTATTTTCCACATAGTACCTACTCATGTGCGATTCGTACTGTTCAGTAAATATTGGTAAAGTTATAGTTCTGGAAGAATAAAACTGTTATGTTAAAATTAAATTGTTAATGCAGTGTCTGTTATTAAATTTTATCTTCGTCACATAGTCTTTTAAAATCACAATTAATTCAGAAACTTGATTTACGTTTTGGTTCGTTCCTTCTTTGAAACACAGATTTCATTTTTTATTTTTTGGGATATTTGATTTATGCAATATTTATAAACATATATGCTAGGGTCTTTCATAGTTTCATAAAATGTTAGTTTAAAATGGTTTAGTCGAAACTCCTGATTTGAAATGTATTACAGTACAATAAAACAGTATTTGTATCTTTTAAATATGCCACTTTTAATAAAATGCACGCTAATGGGCTACAGAGATAACTATGACCTTTCTAA
Source organism: Allygus modestus (assembly GCA_963675035.1). NCBI lineage: Eukaryota > Metazoa > Arthropoda > Insecta > Hemiptera > Cicadellidae > Allygus > Allygus modestus. The sequence continues at coordinate 378,258,937 of OY776111.1, read as the reverse complement.
TGTCAAAAGCTGATGTGAGTTTCTTAATTGCCAATACAAAGTGCCAGGGCCGTTCTCGTGGGTGGGGGTCGGGACAACCCTGCCCCGGGGCCCGGGCAGCCGGTGTCTTATTTAGGACACTGTTGTGAACTTGAATCCGGTCGGCATTAAGGGCCCACACCACCAGGCCTGTCCAGGGGCCCGTGAAAGCTGAGTAAGGCCCCTGCAAAGTGCAACTTGTACTAAAGACATGTTTCAAATAAAATTAAAGCTCATTACATTTAAAGCTTTACTATACTATTTGCTTTACTATAAATATATATATATATATATATATATATATATACATATATAAACATTTAAAAAAGTAATTTTGTCAATATTTCAGTTTCATGTAAGACAATATTTAAACTGCCAATAATTGTGTTAACAATTTAACTTTAAAATACCCCCGTAGCAGCAAACCTGCGTACTCAGCGAATTTACAATGCATATATATGTATCTTAATACCACATAAAGCCACATACCAAGTTTCATTAATATACATTCATAAATAAACGATTTGTGACATTTTATTTATTCTCCATAAGAATAACATGGCGGCTGAGTATGCAGGTTTGCTGAAGGAAGGAAAACGAAAAATGGGGTTTTATACAAATATCAATATAACTCATTTAGGTAAAGCCACATACCAAATTTCATTAATTTATTTTCATAATTATGGGAGATAACACGTTACTTATTCTCCATAAGAATAACATGGGGCTGAGTACGCAGGTTTGCTGCTACGGGAGCCTTTGGAAAAAAAATGTTTTTTTGAGCAAATATCAATGGTGCACAACCAGATAAGGCCGTATACCAAGTTTTGTCAGTATACGTTCATAAATAAGCGAGATATAAAATTTTTCTTTTCCTCCATAAGAATAACAGTAGACAACGTACTCTGTTTAGCACTTTCAATATCTCGGTAACCAATTGACGTAGGGAAATGATCAAAATACCAAATTGTGTGTTTTTTTAAGCTGAATCCAATGGTAAAAACTACAATTTGACTATTTCCGAAATGATATGTACAAAATTCAAAAAACCCATTTTTTGGGTACAAAACCCCCCCAAAATACCCCTTCGGATAAAGCGATCTGGCTGGTTTTCGAACTTAAAGTCATAAATGTTGTTTTACACGTTTATACCAAATTTCATCAAAATCGAATAATTTTTACGAGAGTTATCGTGCTCACGGACACACATATATATATACAGTTTCGAACGAATGGTGTTTTTGGGGTCTAGGGACCTCAAAACGAAAAGTTATCATGGTCCCGGGCCTAGGTCTTACCATGCCGACTACGGTAATAGCTTCTTCCCTATAGGGGAAATTCGCTAAAAAGGTGGTAATTTAACTCTTCGCTTCGTCCTCTTACGCGACATTAGAGCGTACTCCTAGTAATAAAGTTACTGCCGATTACAATATACTTCTATAATAATAATTAAAAATAATACTTCTCTGGTTTTGTCAGAAAATCAAACCTAAATAAGCTGCCAGCGAATTTTTCCAAATCCTCACTTGTGACTTCCTCTCCATCAGTTACTTACTTATTGAGTGTATGGTTGCGGCATTTGAATAGTTACACTTATTTAGTTTTAAAAGTGTTAAATTTATGCACAGGTGTATGTGATAGCCATACATTAAGTTATATTCTGATAGTAGATCCATTAAAATTCATAATTGAATTTCAGAATTGTATGGTAGATATATTTAGATAAGATTTGCCTGATTTAGAATTAAATGAGTATTTTAACTATCTTATTTCATTTAATAATTTGTGTAACAGGATAATGTAGTTTTATTTTTTTATTATGATTAATATTGCAACTACATGAAGTATCATATCTACAACACGAAGATAGTTACGAAATTGACATTTACTAGTGCCAATTTTACTGATAACTAGTTTTGATAAATATGCTCTAATCTGAAAATAATGCTTAATTGGGGATGTACCTGACTGATCAAAACTATAGTTTTGGATTGTGTAAACACACTCTAGAACTTACATTTAATACTTTCAATTTGTAAAAACTTATAAATATTATAGTTACATTAAAAAAAATCTATCCACAAACTAATTGGGTAGTAAAACAAGTGACTCTCGGACACAATAAAAACTAGAGATAATGTATATTTATTTAAAGGCCGCTCTTTATTGCGGGACTTAAATGATTTGCCACACGAAACACTTGATTGGCATGGAGGTTTCTATATTTATCAAACTACATGCTTTTCTTAAAATATATGGCTTTATTTGATACTGTTGACAGGTAAGATCAACCAGATAATCCAAAGTATCAACATTTACTATAGCTAGAACTCGGTTTTTACACTTCATAGAAGCTTTAAACCAAAATATTTATACACATTGGAAAAAGTGATAATGATACGATTGGATAAATTCTTCATTTTTACTTAATACATCAACTTTGATTTGGAGGTTTGTTTGGTCAATTCAAAGCATAGCCAACCCTTACATTGCACGTTACTGTGTAACTTGTGGAACAGTTACGTTGTATCAGCACCAAGTGGTAATGTTGTGTGGGTGTTATGGGATGGTGGCCTTAGGTAAACCCGCTCCCCTCCCACGCTCAACCCCCACTGAGTCCCAGGCCCAGCACCTCCCAGACCAGAGAGAGCCACTGGATGTTTACCACACATCCCTACCGCAGACAGCTTCCTATGGCTACTAATAGGATTGCCACTGTGTAGATACTTCCACTGTTATCACGTGCAAAATCCGCTAGAGTACCATAAACGCTGCTGGTGTCATATAACGAGAGAGAGACTAACTAACTAAGAGAGATTGAAACTCTAGTTCAGTATCTATATAAAGGTCATATATATAAGATCGAGGGGGAGCAGCGTATCGTTATTCTGTATTATTTAGGAAGAGAGGTCTGGGACATTAGTAAGCGAGTCACTGATTTTAAATGAGATGTTAGGAATCTGTTATACTATTTGATTGTAATGATATGACACTATTAAATTTTTACCATTTATTACCTTTTATGTGCTTTGTTTTTTGTTTTTTTTTTTACCTAAAGGTTGTCTTAGATTTATGCAAGTTATTATTTTAATTTGTCATGTTATAGCTAAAATAATTTATTTATTTATCACGGACAGTTTTATCTTGTTTTGAATACTTTGACAGTTCTTTGTTTAGTTTTTTGTACGTTTTTTTCAGTTTTGTCTGGTTTGTGCCACTAATTTTGCTATGTTCTAGGAATTTTTTCCACCTCAAGACGGGATCAGACTCCAGATCTCGAAACGTCATTAAATTTTGTTTTTACAATCAGTGATGATAAATGTTCACAATAATTTCTTAAATAACATAATCTCACTATCACCAAGAACGAATTTTAAAATCCATAAATAACGAATTGATTTAATTTATCTTAAACATTTGTTACTATCGTTTTATATTTTCAAGCTTAGTTTTTTTAAGAGTTTGTCATAAGATTTATTTGTTGTTAATTTAAAATATAATTTTTTTTAAATTTTAATATTGTATTAAAAATGGCATTACAGATTTTTGTTAAGTAACAAATATCTCTTAATCTATTTAAATATTTTTTTAATTATGCAGCGGATTATTGTTTTTTTATTAGGACTTTTAACATTTACTATGATTACGGTACGTCACGTTACAAGAGATGGACGGGTGAGGAGTTACGCTCAAATGTTATGGTGTATTTTATGGAGGAGGGAACGGTTTAATATTATATGAAAGAGCATTGCGTCTTATGGCTATGGCCCCGCACAACGATATAAATTTAAATAAGGAAGCCACTGACTGAAGTGTAGTGAAGCACTGGGAACCAACTGTATAGGAAAACATTTTAATAAACTATATTGAACTTATACTGTTGTTTACTTGGGTTGTTTGCTTCAAACGGCAGTACAACATCACGTGATAACACTGTGGATTGTTTGCGAAGTTCAGCTGTACAACGCTGCACGGGTGAAATGTGAACGGTCTCATTGTTGGAAGTGATTTTATTTGTTTCCGCTGCGCTACACTGCGCTTACTGTATGCTCCTACGCTAACCAGCAACCGAGCAAATTATAAAGCCACGTAAACTGTAAAGTGAAAGTTTTTTAACTTCAGTTTACTTTTAAGGTTGAATATAAACTATTGTTCTTATACTAAAGGAATAATATTTGAAAACCTCATAAAGTATAACTGTAAACCCAGCACATTTTAAAAATCGTTTAAAAGAGGAATGTGTATTTCTCTGATAGAAAAACTTTATTTAAATATTCATTAACTATTACGCCTAAATAATGTCAAACAGAATAACTGAATTGGATAGTTTAAAGCAACTAATAATTAATAAATTAATTGTTTTTCATAGATTGTTCCGTTATTTTGTCATAATACATTTGAAATGTTGTATTATATGACCAATTCTTTAATTACTCTATTATTTGGTTAGAAACATTATTTAATGTGTCAAATTATTTTGTATTATTTAATGTTTGAGGAATATATTTTAATACAGTAAAATACAACGGTTAAATACGAAGGAAGTTAAAATAAGGTTTTATTAATTTAATCAAAAATTTAACGTTTGTTTGGAACATCTTATGTTAACATTTTACAAATCTTTACAGAAGATTACGCCTTTATTTGGCCTAGGACTGGACCTGTATGTTATGCAAATGACTCTGCGTTTTAGTTCAAAGAGATAATTAATTGTCAGAGTATGATAATTACTGTGTTTTGCGAAGTTGAACAATCCATGGTTACTATATTATACAACAGAAACGAGATCGCACGCAGCACGATGACGTGAGGGAAGTGAATTTCTACATTAAAACCTTAAAAAGATCAAACAAGATCGCACGCAGTACGCTGCCGTGAGGGAAGTGAATTTCCGCATTAAAACCTTTAAAAAATCTAATAAAGGGTTTAACCCAACAATGGTAAGGAACTGGTAACTTTTTTTTGGAAAATTTAAACATTTTATTTTATGGCTGTTCAGATGCTTCTGGTTATAATAAAATTGACTATTATGATGGCAATGTTGTACATTATCAGGTTAGGACGAGGTATAGTCAGGATAACAAGTTAGTATAGTGGTTTTGAGGGTTATCAAACTAAATCAAGATATGAAAAACAGAATTTTTCAGTGTAAAAACTTCATAAGACAATGATTGTGTAAAGAAAATTAATATTTTCTTTAATAACTCGAAACAAAATTGTGCTAGATTGATGAGGGAGGGCTTAAAATTTTTGGAATTTTACGTACAATACTGTAATATACAATAACGTTACATTCAGGGCTTTTCTTCCCCTTTTTCAGGCCCAAACATTCAAAATTGTAACAATTAAAATTAAAAAAAGGGGTTAGAGTTGACCGATTGTTTAGCGCAACGAACTTGTCCAACCATTTACAGAAGGGAAGGTTCCTACCAAATTTCAAGTAAATTGGACAAAGATTGTGACCACTAGAGTGTGAACACATATACATATATATATATATATATATATATATATATATATATAAAGTTTTTAGCGACACCCTAAAACGTGTTCAGGGGGTCACGTTAGCAACTTCTATGGTGTTCCCGGGCTTAAGTTTCACCGTGCGGGTCATGCTAATAGTAAAATTTACAGTAACATTTACAGTAAATTTAGGTAATTCACTAATAAAGGGTTTAAACCAACACTGGTTACATTTTTTTATTTAAAAGTGTTATTTTTTGGCTGTTCTGATGCTCTTGGTCATATTTAAATTCACTGATAGGATGACAATGTTGTACATTATAAAGTTAGAAGGAGTTATAATCGGGATAACAAGTTGGTATAGGGGTATTGGGGATGACAAAACGATATTAAGGTATGAAAAACAGGCTTTGCCGGTGTACAATTCCCATAAGACAACGTACTGTATTTTGACAATTAACATTTTATTTAATAACTTGGTAAGTACTTGTGCTAGAATGAAGAGGGAGGGCTTAAAATCTTTGGACTTTTACGTACAATAATTTAATTTGAATTAAAAGTACGTTTGGGGCTTTTCTGACCCTTTTTGGGCCCAAAATCTCAAAATTTGTGAAAACTTAAAATCCCATAAAAGGGGGTAGAGTTTTCCGATTATTTTGCCCAACGAACTTGTCCAACTGATTATAGAAAGGAATGATTTACTTGAAATATGGTGGGAACCTTCCCTTAAGTTCAACAAGTTCGTTGGGCAAAACAATCAGACAACTCCTACCCACTTTTTTGGGGATTTAAATTTTTCAAATTTTGAGTTTTTTGGTCCAAAAAGGGTCAGAAAAGCCCCAAACGTACTTTCATTGCAAATTAAATTATTGTCCCTGAATGTAAAATTAATGCAAGTAAAAAGATGGAGATTATTAAGGCGAAAGTCTCAAGCCCTCTCTCATCATTCTAGCACCAACTTTGACCGAGTTATTAAAGAAAATGTTAATTGTCAAAACACAGTACGTTAACTTATGGGGGTTTAACACTGGAAAAGGCTGTTTTTCATATCTTCATGTAGTTTATCACCCCCAACATTACTACACCAACTGGTTACCCTGACTACACCTCCTCCTAACCTTATAATGTACAACATTGCCATCCTAATAGTTGATTTAAGTATAACCAGGAGCATCAGAACAGCCAAAAAATTATATTTTTCAGTTTTCTAACAAAATGTTACCGGTGTTGTTTTCAGTTATAACTGTTGTTACTATTTATTAAATGTTTTAAAGATGTTAATACGTAAATTCACTTTCCTCACGTGAGCGTGCTGCGTGCGAACTCATTTCTTAAATAAAATAACCTCACCAAAAATTTTTACCTTACCAATAACGAATTTTAAACAAAGAAATGAAACAGGAGTTCAAATAAATAATGATAATAGACCATTTCACTACGGCACTGTTTAACATTTCTTAAAAGTCTTCTCTTCATTTTTTTGCTGACAGCCTATTAGAGAGAGACCTGTCCACATGAAGGTAAGACAATAGATCGAGGAATAAACTTGGGAATATCTCAGAGCTTTTCCGTGTAATCATCGCACCCCCGGTAATATGTTCCTTACCTCTTCAGTTTTTACAATTTTTTTTAGTTTAACACATTTTTACCTGCCAAAGCCTAGACAATGTATTCTGTTTTAATTTTTATTTACTTTACTCAAGTGAACTCGTCCAATAGGTAAATTAAATACATGGCACATGTGCATTTATTAAATTACCATTAGTCGTCTAACCATTTGCTTTTATTAGCAAATTACACAAGGTGAATAGTCCTTGTATAGTTTCCTTGTATAGTATGAAACTAAAAAATAAACTAACGCATTTGGTGAACTGCTGAGTTTTATAACTAAAACGCACAATGCTGTCTAATATTGTGTCTTAATAACTCATTAAGGGTGTTGCCAAAGTTATAATATATTACAGAAAGTGATATGTTGTTTGGTAGCTCATCAACTGTATTACAGAATGTATAACTTTAACTGAGTTTCCATCCCGCCTGTCATGTGCAAAGTGTTGTGTTAAAGAACGATTCTGTTTAAATTATTGTACTCGTTGTGTTGTGCATAATTAAAACATCCCAGCGTTTGGGCTATCTTGCTTTGTGTATCACTCCATCAAAAACCAGCTACCATCCCAGCTATTGTTCTGGGTGTGTCAAGCCTGACTAAACCATTCTATTGTATCAGTTTTTTTACTCTCTATGTTGGGCATGAGTCAAGCTCACTACTTTCCTCCAATTGTTTCTATGCGTCATGCATAACTCTCGTACGGTACTTCCTAATTATTGTGCTCAATGTGCCGCGTGTAACTCAACCGTGCTACGTCTCAATTAATGTGCTGTATGTGTCGTGCATAACTAAGGCACGCTACCGTCTCAGTTCTGAATCTTTACAAAATAATTTATCGAGACAACAAATATTTGGGAAGTATTGTTAATGGTGTTCTGTTTTAAGATAATATTAACTAATTGGACGTTTTATCAAGATTGTAATCCGACATCTTGTTTGCAAATCTTGTTAGATCCGAATATATATTAATTACTTATTTAATATACCCTCATCTCTCTCTCTCACTCTCTCTCTCTTCTATATATATATATATATATATATATATATATATATATATATATATATATATATATATATATATATATGTATAAATAGTATTAAATCCAACTGGGAATGCTATTATAAACATAAAAAACATAAACTAGAGAAGGAATAATAAGTTTAGAAACATATTTTGCAAATTTCGATGAGTATAAAAAATGAGCTTAATTGCTTATCCTTTATTAAACAATTGTTTGTCCTTTCATGAGCTCAACGAAGTGAGGATTATTAGCTTATTTCTGTTTAAAAAACCAAAGCATTCATTGTAAAATCTTTGCTATTATTAGAGCAAAAGCCTATCAATATAAATTCCAAGTTAATTAATGTATATTTTTAAGAAATTTAAGGGATTACATGGATGTATAAAGATGAGACTGAATAAGATGCAATTAAATCATAAATAATTACGGGAATGTAGTATAACATTATATCATATTTATGTTTTCCATAAACATTACTTGAATTAATTACCTGGGCCCAAAGAAACCGGTTAATACGTAGTCTGCAGTAATTGAAGATATAATTAAGAATTCGTTGTGTTAAATAAATGTTTCAAATAAAACAAGTTTAGACTGAAAGTGGAAAGATCAAGTAACTCTACATTCGTGGTTAATAACAATTTTTGTTTTATTTTTCACAGAACACTCACTTGGAAAGACAAATTGTTACGCGAGAAAACAAGAAAAGGTTAGAAAATAGTGCAAAGTTAGAGCTTAGTGCAGGACGGGAGCTAGAGATTATTCTAGAGTCTGCAATCTTGTGGCTTGCCTGAAATGTTGGATTGCCAATTGCAAGTTGCGAAATTTTTGCTAGGTAGTGTTTGTCACAGTGTTTAATCTATCTTCAAAAGTAAGTGGTTTTCGTTCACTTGATTTTTTCTGCTTATTAATAGACCTTAACGGTATTAATTTAAGTCATACATAGTACCGCTCATCGGACTTGTAAATTCATATTTTTTTCGATTTTGGATATCAGTTAATAAATGTATGCCCTTGTGTGTGTAAAAAGCAACAGAGAGATTGAAGTAATTTATAGGATTAAATACGTTTCTTTGTATGACAAGTACATATATTTCTTTATTTAGTTTAAATGCAACCATATTTATTATCCAGTATCGTTAGTTATTTACTGGGAAACCTCGAAAATAATAACACTACGCACGTCTTCATGTTCTGGTATCAAACATTTATTAAAATTATTATCAATTGAAGAGAGATGAACATATTTTATGTTGTCCATAAGTTCATAGAACATCGTACCTTTAAAAAAAATTAAACTCAGTTTACTGTTTTGACGAATAAAGGTGAAATTGAAACAAGGGTACCACCGGTGGTTATCATTTGGAAAAAATACACCTTCCGAAGCTGCGGGTAAAATATTTTTCTAAAATATATTTAATTTTTAGTTAAAGGTTAACTAACAAGTTTAAAACAGTAATCTGTCTTTTGGTAAATAATAATGATTATAACATTAGTCATTATAATACCTTAATGCCGATGTTGTTTTTGTAAAATAGAAGTAGTAATATTTTTCTGAATTAAAAACTGAAATATCCTTGTAGATGGAACACTTGTTATCTCAATGTAAATGCATCTGTGCACTCAATGCACTCATAAAACTCCCGCCAACACCATAAACAGCATTATACTAAAACCATTATTCTGTGAATATTTTTTGATACACGTTGGTATTTAGTACTTGTGGGTGATCCTATTTTATAGTTAAGATTGTAGACTACGTAACTAGTTTTTATTCTTTTTTAATCCTTCATCCATAGGCCAACAGACTAGCCAAAAATACCGTAAGATTATAAAACAAAGTTACTGAAACGTAATCACTGATTAGACTGAAACATTCTATTCTTAGAATAAACATATGTGAACGATTAGTTTGGATGTTTGTAGAATCTATCACCAAAGCGATCATAACATATGTTGTTTTGATCGTCATGGCAAAACGACACATCCTTTTTGAAAGAGTGTACAAAGAATATAAATTTATCAAGTACTAATAACCAGGAGTAAAAAATACATACCAAATGGATAGGATTATACCTACTTCTTAGTCAGGCCACTATCTTTTCCCTTAGGCCATTAACTTTTCTCTACTTCATTCAGCTAATAAACGAACAGTCCTTGGTAGGTAATAAGTCTCTCAGGTTTTTTATTACCGCTGTTCAATCATGTTGGTACGATTCTGTATATAAGAAACTGTCTCATGCAACTGAACTCTTTCGTCACTTCTTCGATACGGCTGATGACCTCGACCGAAAAGTGTCATCCAATGATGTATAGCCATAAGATGAAATATATCATAACAAAATACTTTTCGGTTCAGGTTTATTATCGTGAGCTGTTAATCCTAGGAGTAAAAATAATAACTTCAGCCTCACTAAGCATGAGTTGAAAACCGATGTTTTTGAAGCAGTATGACGAAAAGGTTTTTTACACTTTTCTCAAATCTCTCCGGTGTAACTGGAATCGCCTTTTAATAATAATGAGAATAATAAACAGTAACAGATATAAATATAGTCTATCGAAATATAAGCAGTTTTAAAGATTCATGTTGTTTTCAGGCAGCGCTCTTTATAAATGGTATTCTTCACATTATATTATAAATAAGTATATGTAGTTTTATCAATGTAAATTTTATTTAAGCTCTAAAACTGAATATTTTATTTTGTTGGTTTACTGTAAAGGTTTATTATAAATAAATATTCATGATCGGGTCTTTAAAAATCTTTACATAAAAATAAAATAATTCAAAGCCAATTTTTATTGACGTATTCAAGCATATTACAATAGTTGTTGGTCTTTTTATAAGATGAAATATATTTTGTTATTAATTTAAATCCGAAATTTATAAACATTTAGTAAGGGCCTTTTTACAGTTTCAATTAATTGTTTAAATTGTTTTTATGAGAGAAAACGGAAAACAGAAGCAAGGAATTACGCAGTTTTAATGTAGTGTAATTATACAATCTGAAATGAACACGCACGAGTGGTTTTTGTAATCCTCTGCTTCCAGTTGTTGCGGCTTCTAAAATTATAAAATAAATTAATTGTTTTTGTCTTAACTGGTATAAAATAGTTATAAATTTAATCAGTATATAAAATATAACAGTAGCATAATATTTGCTGGTAGAAATCGTCTATTAAAAAAATCTATTCCTACAATTTTACGAAATTATTTTTAAAGTAATATTACATTTAAAGACCTCGAGACAATAAGCTGTTAATTTAATGGCAGGAAAAGATGGTATTATAAGCTAAATATGTATTAACACATAAAGTAAAATAGAAACATTATATTCCGACGGAGAGCCGAAGCAGGTAGCTCGAGGTGGTAAAAAGCAAAGCGAGTTTACTGCCGCTCAACAATCATCGATGTTGTAGGCTATGTCTAAAGCTATTAAGCTGTAAACGCCCATTGAGAACAGCTAACTATTTTATTGACTAAGGCATTACATGAGTTAACATTACTCTTAACACAATATTTTTCTCGGTTTTTATAAATTAGTCCCCCAGGTCTTTGAAAATCTGTGTTATTCTACTGCAATCTTGCCTTCGCACTTTTTGTATAACCTATTCCCACTTAGAATTTCCATTTCGAGAGGAGTAAAGATTATGGTGTGGCAAACCACTACTCGGAAATATATTCAAAACATTGTAAATTAGAGGGCGATTTTATAATAACCAAAATACTATAAAATCCCTCTACAGTATTTGGCTACTGTTTATATACTTTAAATTAGCTTACATTTCGATGAAATAGTTTCGCCTTTGAGTATTATGTTAAAAATATTCAATTTTTAGTGTAACCCAATACCAATGTACTTAAAAGTGGCGTAACACGAATTGTCCTTGTCTTCCATTTCCCACACTCTACCCTTCTTACTAATCCCGATCATCTATGTCTTTTTAGATATCTTGTTAGCCACTAAACTCGCATTCTTAATACAAACTTGTAATTGTAAAACTTGAAATATTATGTGATTTGAAAACAAATATAATTTCTTTGAATATAAATGGTTAAAATGTAAATAATTCATGTAAAAGACAAACATTTTAATTCGTTTGAAATTCCGTCTTTTGACGAAAATAAAGTGAATGTTTTAAAACATTTAACTCTTTAGAGATTACTTTATACATTTTTTCAGCATAAAATGTAAAATTTGAACAGTTTCAGAACAATAGATTTTTTGGATTATGCATTATGAAACATCTAGTATAATGGACAACATTGGTAGACAAAATTATAATTACAACAACAGCATAAACAATATAACTGATTTTTTGCAACACCCAATACCCAATGTATTTTGGTGGAGATAATTTCAACTACATTACACCCTTGGATAAACTTACAATAACCTACAAAATAACCTGAGGACCTCCATTGACTATAAACAGTTAGAAATGAAAACCTTTGCTAAGTATACGACCGGTCTCATTATTGGAAATTAGTTTATTTCTTGTCACTGAGGGACAAAAAACTGGCGTGTTTTAAATACCAAAAAAAACATTCGAAAATCAGCCTTCTTCCAAGGTTGAATAAAAATTATTATGTTACCGAAAAAAATTTAAAGGAACGACATTAAAAAAAAAAAATATAAACAACTATTCACACAAATTAAGGAAAAGTTTGTAAATTTATTTAAGTATTAAAGTTGAACATATACAATGCACTGTTTTGCAAACCAACTTAGATGGATTTAAAGCGCATTGAAAACCCCTACTGGCAAAATATATGGCAAATTGAAATTATACTTTCTAAAATTTACAATAAGGTTATATTTTGACATATTGGGAGTTTAATGTAACTATGTTATACACCCCTGGTTTTACAATATGCTATAAAATAAAACCATGGGTAAATAATTAGTTACTAATTCAAAGTACTGCATCTACCTGAAAATCGGTTTAAACAGTTGTTGTTAACACTCACAACAGCTATGAGTAACGGCAAAAACTTTAATTATTTTATAAACAGCTTGAAGAGAAAAACTTAATGTATACTTGTGGTTTTCATAAAGTCAAAAGATACAACTCGGTTTCGAGGCATATACTCCATTATCAGTTTAGTTATTTCTTTTAAAGTACCTAAAAATAGCTGATTTTAAGACAGAGCAAATAAATGCCCATACTAGACTAGCCTGAACTACCTAAAGACTTACATGATTAATTCATTTAATTGGAGCAAGGTGTAGGCGATCCAATAATAAAAGAATATTTTTGTCTTTTAATGGTATTACATATAAATTGTGTTTCAAAAAAGTCGTCGATCAAACTGCAAAGGCCTGCTATATGGAATATTTCTAACAACAAATATTTTATACGTTTTTATCATTTACGAGCTATTGATATTTTTAATATTTGTATCTAGTATATTATTTTTAGGGAAGATAATATGTACGTATGACTTTTACACCGTATAAAATAAAAAGTAATACAAAATTCAGTTTTTTGGAGTTAAATAAAATAAAAATAAAACACAAATTAACTCAATTTTAATTTTAATTTTACATTTCAAGCAAACGTTTTACTTTCAAGTACTGTCTCATTTACAGTTTCTCCCTTAGAGAGTCTACACTTTATGTACTACAGCTTAAAAACTCTAATTTATTGCAGATAAGAATAGTATTAAGATACTAAAACATTTATTTCCCTAATTTAAATATTGACGTATATTTTTGTGTGGATACACTTTTCCTGAAATAAGCCACTAATTTCAAGTAAAATAAATTGGAATTAAGTGTAATTTTGTTATTGCGTTAGTTTGTTTTTAATGTTTTTTTAACTCTTAAAACTACATTCCTTTATAATTACTGTTTATTTTCATACGCTGTAAAAGTTGTATGGTCCTACGTGCATATTTTGTTACCTAAAAATTATTAATGAAATTGCAATACGTGAATTATACAAAAATATTAAAACGTCAATAGCTTATAAACTGAATATGGTATGAACATATATGATATTTCCTGATGGAAATAGTCCATAAAACTAGTATGTAAGGCTTAGTAGTCGACGTTTGCGACACCCTGTATAATAACTCACACATGTGCGTTTTATACATCACACAAACGTTAAGATATTTTGTTTGGATTGGCAAACACCTGTAACTTTTTGAAAACTGAATGATAATAAAAACATCTATCATATAGGAGATGGGAACACAAATTACATTTTTCTAAATAAATTATACCTCTTAACATATATTTTACAATGTTTACTTTTTCAACTTAAGTCTTCAAAATATAATATTCTTTTATTTATTTGTACTGAACACCAGAGGCATTTTTTTATTACAAACACTTAAACGCGTTTAAGGGAAAGCTGTTTTAGCCCCTCAACTCGGTCAGGTATCCCAGAAATGGAATATTCTACCAATGTTTGAAAAGCTAATCGTTGGGCTAGTGAGACGCCCTCGCTATTGTGAATAACACTTACGATTTCACCTCGTTTTACTGACGAATGCGGCTATTAAAGGCTAATTTCCCTGTAGGTGACTTAAGCCTACACACTAATCACGTGACGGTCTCATGCAACTCGACCTGAAATGTGGTGTTGTTTATATCCTATACTCTAATATGAGTAAGGCTTGCTTGCTTGCTTGCGACACGGATCTCAAAAACGGCTCCAACGATTTCCTTCAAATGTTCAAAATAACTCATTTCTGTGATAAAAATAAGTTCTAGACAGGCCTCATCCCCAGGAAAAATAAAATAATGTAAAAAAACTAAAATGAAAAGTTCAAAAAATTAACATTGGGCTTATGGAGTTTCAAATCAAAAGAAAAGAATTGAAACAGCAGTTCATAATCAACCAGGGAACTGTCAAAGGGACTTATGTTGTTTATGATTATTAACATGTGGTTTCCTGAGGGCAGAGATTAAAATATTTGAGTGAAGAATACATATATACGGGTTGTAAAATAAATCAAAGGGACATTGAGCTATAAATAACAACTGGAGTGGCCTTAAAAATGCAGGAAAGAGGCAAATGGGCTATACAAATATGGTAATCAGTTGGGGGAAGTGGTGAAATATTACGCCCAGTCATTTAAACAAACTGACTGGCCTTTCCCGAGCAAAGCTCGTCCCCCCAGGTACTTGTTTCTAATTTATGTTAATTTAATGTCCATTGAAGGAATACAAACTTCCATTGACTAGCCCGAACTACCTAAATATTTGCATGATACATTTATTTAAACTGGAGCAATGTGTAGGTGTCCCAATGAAAAAATGTTATAATATTAATAAAAAAAGTGTATACAAAGTAATAACACTTAACTTTGTTATATATACCATACAAACGTTAGGGTGTTTTATTTCTGATCGGCATGATATAATAACACCTGAAACATTTTAAAAGACTGAATAATTATTAATAAAAATATGAATTGGGGGGTAAAATCAATTCTCTAAAGAAAAGAGATCACTTAACATCATTCAGTTGATAAAAGAACGAAATTTTTCATTCTTAAACTTAAAATTTCCCTAGTTTGCCTTTACCACTATGCAGTCTTGTATGTATATGTGCAATGCTAAATATGATTGAAAATCTCCTCATGCACTTATTACTTGCATAATCTATTTATAAGTAGTATTTATCATCTTGAAAATAAAGTTTTATAATGAAATGTTGTCTAAAATGAATAAGACTGGGTGAGAAGGGTAGAGTGTGGGAACTGGAGTCTGGGTCAGAATATCGTGTTACGCCACTTTTAAGTGCATTGGTCTGGGGTTGCACTTAAATAATCAAAGAGTTTCTAGTTATAAAATATTATAATGTTTTTCTTAGAGATGAACAGGAAACCCCCTATTTTTAATACAAAATGTAAATGAACGCAGTTCCTAAGCTCGGTGAAAACACTTGGGGAAAATTATGAAAAGAAATATGATTTATTCTCATTGCAAAAGAATTAATATGCAAAAATTAATTTCTTTCAATAATGAAGCCAACCACTAAGTTAATTTCAATATATATGAATTTATAAAGATATACAATTCCACTTAACCTCCTAAGATAGTAAAACATATTTTTGATATACCCGTCTTAAGGCGATCTCAAGAACAAAACAAATGGAAAATTCTATCCAAGCTTGGATAGTGTAGTAGACACCCTCTTAACCGCTCTCCATAGCCCTTGGTCGGGTGTTTAAAAGGGCGGTTAAACAAATAACACTTGAGTATTGTCATATTAAGCACTCTACATTATAAAACTCAAACGACAGTTTAAAAAGGGTATACAAAATAGGACGAAGATGCAATACTTGCTACCGATAAAAGAATATGATCGACTTTATGTGACCTAAACGTTTTTTATGGTACAATATCGGGACTACGGCTGCAACGGCCGATGTGAATATAAGGCACTCAGTCCAATGGGCGGTTAAAGTGAGGACGGTTAAGAGTACGGTAAGCGACTCTACTGTGTAAGGAAATTTGGAAAATAAAGTTGATTTAAAGATTTTAATATTGGAAGAGGCTCAAAACTCCTGAATTGAACTTAAGCATAGACGAACCAAACTAGGATTACGTAATTTGATTAAAAAAATGATTAATTAATGAACACAATTCCAAGTGGATAGGCACAAGTTACGGTGGATAGGCCTTGAAGGTCATCACCTAACCCAGACGCTCAACAAGAAAATCCGATAAAAACCTCATCATAAATCAAAAGTAAATACATACAAAAATACGGAAATAATTTAAATTAAATTCGGACAATTGCCAGAAATAGCAATGAATCTTTCTAGTTTCCTCATAAATTCAATCTATTTTAAATTTTGCAAATTATTTAAAAAATAAAACAAAGTACAACTGCATATTTGATTGCTCGAAGACCGTGTTTTGCAGACTAATTGGCACAAACTCGTTTTCATATCATCAATGCCTCCCTTAACTCAGAAATCTTTCCCCAAATTTTCAAAATTGCTAACATTAACCCAAATAATTTCGAGGTAATGGGGATATCTAGGGCTCTCATTGTTTGATAGTGTAAATAACATCCTCAGATGTAATTATTGAAATTGCAACTGCTGGAAATTGTACTTGAGGTGAAAAAAACAAAACAATTTGATTGGGAGTTTCTGATAAAGGAATATCAACCCTGATATGATCTTCAAAGTACCTTTGTAAACAGATTAATTGTACTGATCTAGTTAATATAAATATTAACTATTAATATAACCCAACTGCTCTTATTCACCGAGGTACAAAAGTGGAGTCTTTCTTAAAATACATTATTAATAGTTCGATAATTTTGACCCCAAGTCAATTTTAACAGGTTACATAATCTTATTACACCCATGCCTTTCCAAGATAACTAACAGTTGCAGTCACTTGTTTACCGTCTCAAAATTCGCTCCAAGACCTCGTGCGTCAATAGCTTAAGGTAGTTTGTAGAGGACCACACTGGGTATCGACAGTGATTATCTGTGGTGTAGTTCTGATTCCGAGCTAAATTACAATACGAAAATAATAGACCTAAATTCCACCTATCCACAATATAAAATGTTTCAAAAACATTACGCAACATCTATTATAATTGAAAATATTTTAAGCGTAATTATCATGTGAGATTTTGGACAGTGATGCAATAAAATAACCCAGCACAACCAGTACATTTTACCCGTTCTTGAATTTACTTATAAGATAACCAGGTGAAATATATGAGAAAAAAATTACAGTTTTTATTCTAGCTGTCCTTATATATCAGAAGGTTAAGAGAGCCTCAGTGATAAAACCACTCGAGTTTCTACCTGCTTCACCCATAAGGCCAATGTTAACTTTTAAAGCCCGTCCCTCCTCAACAAATTGTCCGATATCGTTGATTTACGGCACATTTTAAAGTTTTAAAATATCCTAGCGTTTTTAGTGACCAAAATTTTGATATCACAAATAATAATCGTTCAAAAAATTCTAAAATATTCAATAGTTACAAGTCTGTTACGGGTAAACTTGCTGCACTATCAACATTCTCCTCACTGAAATCGTTTGGTGTTTTTTAGCTCTTTAAAATGAACTATGAGCTATCAATTTCGGAATATCTGTTGAGAAGGGACGGGCTTTAAACGTTAACATTGGTCTTATGGGGAGGAAGTAGACGCACAGTACTGGAACCCCCTCTTAATGGGAGACGCCAGGAATCTTGGCCGGTGTCCTGATAGTTGGATAGATGAGATGTGTGGGCTTAAGTTCCGGTTGATGAGGAACAAACGTGATTTCATTCAAATTTTACATTAGGGCTGAGTCCGCAGGTTTGCTGCAACGAGGAAGAGAAAAAATGAGTATTTCTGCAATTATCAATATAACTCAACCAGATGAAGCTACATACGAAGTTTTATTAATTTAGGTTCATAACTAAGGGATATATACAAATTTACTTATTCTCCATATGAATAACATGGGGGCCGAGTATGCAGGTTTGCTGCTGCGGGGAAATCAACAAAAAACCTTTTTCGTGCACATATCAATTTACTTACCACAACTAGTTGAAGCCATATATAAATACTTATATATAAATTTGAACGAATATTGTTTTTGGCATCTGGGGACCTCAAAAAAAGTTATTATGGTCTCGGGCTTAAGTCTTACCATGCTACCTACGGTAATAGCTTCTTCCCTATAGGGGGAATTTGCTAAAAATGGGTTTTTATTCAAAAATCAATAGAACTCAACTAGGAGAAGGCACATACCAAGTTTTATTAATTTATGTTCATAATTAAGGGAAATATAATAATTTACAATTTCTCCATAAAAATCACATGGGGGCTGAGTACACAGGTTTGCTTGTACGGGAACCTTCGTTTAAAATTGTGTTTTGTACAAATAATAATAGACCACAACCAGATGAAGCCATATACCTAGTTTTGTAGGGATAAATAAGCGAGATATACAATTTATGTTATTCTCCATATGAATTAAATTGGACAACGTACTATGTTTAGTACTTCCAATATCTTGTAACCAATTGACGTAGAGACTTGATCAAAACACCAAATTGTGTGTTTTTTAAGTTTAATTTAATGGTGAAAACAAAAATTTTACTTTTTAAAATATTATAAGTAAGAATTAAAAAAAATTTTGGGGTACAAAACCCCACAAAAATAACACTTCGGATGAGTCGATCTGTCTAGGTTTTCGAACTTAAAGTCATTAATGTTGCTTTACATTTTTTTTACTAATTTTCATAAAAATCGGACTTTTTTACGAGAGTTATCGTACTCACACACACACACACACACACACATATATATAAATTTGAACGAATAGTGTTTTTGGCATCTGGGGACCTCAAAACAAAAAGCTATCATGGTCTCGGGCTTATGTCTTACCATGCCACAGTACGGTAAGACGGTAATAGCTTCTTCCCTATAGGTGAAATTCGCTAAAATGGCCGCCATTTTGAAACGGTGAAAGATAGAAACTTGAAGTTCAATACCAAAACGTAAATATGTTTAGGCATGAAGTATACCAAGTTTCAAGACTGCACCTTTAATTGTTTAAAACATATACTAAATTTAGTAAAAAACACAAACAGACCGATGCTAAACGGAGCGGTATTTAAAAATTTCACTTCACATTTTTTGTTTATTTTTGAGTGTAAAATCCGAAATTATATAGGCAGTTCCCCTTTTTTGTAACACCCTGTATATATAATAAACAAAGTTAAATATCCTACAGTCCCATGGTAAAATCAAATCATGTTAATGCTATGATAACCATAGAAATAGCATTTAGTTACTTTATAAACATTGCACCTCTTCAGTTATTTATGATCCAATCCTAATAAAGTTTGCATCATCGTTTACGGTATTATACATATAATAGAGCAAATGTTTTGTGTTGTGTAACTGTTTCAAAATATGTACTTTTGGAGGTATTAGGCGTTGAAAACAAAAAATGGGTGCCATTTTGAAATGGTACAAAGGATAAACTTGGTACTCGATACTTCAATAGGTCTTAGTAGTAGTCATACATGTATCAAGGTTGAAGTTATTAAGGGGTTCGAGCCATATGATTAATGATGTAAAAAACACATACAGGCAGACAGACAGAAAACGAAGCGTTTAAGGACATCCCTCCACAAGACCTTTTTCTTAATTTTTGTATGAGGTATCAGCTCCTGAAGTTCGTTGAAGTATTTCAATAACACCCTGTATATGGAGAACTACTTAGCATGTAACATTTTACATACAGTTTTATAGCCAAGCATTATTGTTTATAACAACGAAAAATATATATTAAAAATGAAAGTAGGAATAATAAATAAACGCCATCAGAATTTAGTGGTTTTGGTGGAACCTGTTGTGCGGTTTAATTGAAATAACAAGAGGAAACTACGTGACCTGCATCTCGGTCAGGGCGAATGTGAAGAAATGTATCATGACGTTGAATGTAAATTAGGTGAAAAACTAATTGTATTGCCTGCACAATTGTATAATATGAAAGTCAAAAACTCCAAAACTGGTAAAGCAAAATATGTAGCATTTTTATACACATTTATTTTTCTCTCCTCCTAGACATAAAATGTGGAGAAAGCTTAGTTTTCGTCAAAATTTTTCAATTTCAGTTCTTGGTAGAAATATTTGTTTTTATTTTTCTTAAACCGAAAAAGTTGTTTTTCAATGATATGTAGCTGGCTGCTAGGATGTGTGCCGACCTAGAGACTGACTACTGAAATGTTAAGATGTAAATACTATTTTGTTTGCTCGTGTAATTTCGAAGAAAATTGGTTTTTTAATCAGTGGTAAACGAGACGTTGTCCAACGTTATTCTTATGGGGAATTAAAACATAATCATCGACATCTTATTTACTTTTTTTTACAAGATTTTAGGTTATATATCAATTGAGTATGTTAAAAATACATTGCAATCTGACCCGACAGGGAGAGGTTAAGAGGGCCTCTCCTCTTAAATTACAGAATGGCTCTAATGATTGAATTTAGATATAAGCTAATAGACAACTTGTTTGCAGCAAGAGTTTGCTTATGGGTTACTTTATAATCAATCCATAAAATAAAAAAATACCTTTTCTATCTGCACTTTCTAACTGGCATAAAAACCCTTCTTTTCCTAGACGAATCAAAATACCAGCGGTATATATCCTAGATATATCAAAATACCAATATATCAAACTTACCTGTGAATAAAGGATACCGTATTTATTAAACACACTAAACATCATACGGGTGGATTACTAGAAAGTTTTATTGAAAGAGTTTTGAGTTAGTTTGTTGATGCCGTTAATTTTAGTTGAGGATTTTCTAGATTTCACACAAAATATGTTTTAAACACGTAGAAATAACACTGATCTCATCTATATACTAATAAATAAGGTTTTATACCAAGTAAAAGAGTAATTATATCAACTATTACCGTGGGGTCAATTAATTTGTTACAATTCACCGTTTATAAGAAGAGCACGTCCTACCAAAGACATTTTGAGCAAGTCCGAGTAAAGAAAAAAACATAAAAACTTATTTTTCTTATTTTTGCAGTTTAATTTCTCCTCTAAACTTTTGGGTTTAAGACCAGCAATATCAGGGCGAGCCCTAAAATAGCTGACTTTTATGAGAGAAATATTTACCTGACTTTCAATAGACATATAACAACACAAAGACTTGCCTCGATACACTTTATCCACATAAGCAAGCAAAATCAGAGTGTGACATAGCTTTGATTGTCATTCAAAAATTAACATGGTCATAGATATATGATTCATATTTATAAACAGGTATCAACACGTAAAGTATGAAAGGGTCAACACATTCCTTACTTTACGGCATGTGTGTGACAGGGACACAAAGAAGGTATGACTCGTGAATCACAAGTCAAAAAATTTATTTTCCAGGTAACACGCCGAAATATTATTTATCCAAAATATATCGTTGGGCTTATATGTTACAAAGGTAAAAAACTGCACAACTAGCAGTTCCAAAACGTTATGATAAACAGTTTACCCTTTGTGATAACATATTAATAATAGTCTACATTTACGATAACACACGATTATGCAATTATCACTTAAATCTTGTATGGTGCGTCATTAAAAAGGCGAATTTCGTCATATAAATTTACTTATGCTAGAAGCTCATTAATTTGGTTACGGTTTAAAAAGGTAGCCATAGCTCCATGTACAAAGAGACAATATGGAATACTTACTGTAGTTCTAAATTACACTGAATAATTCAAACCCCACTCGCTGACTAATCACAAAATCTCCATAACTATGGCCTACACAGTTTAAATTTACCACTTTGGTCCTAGGTTCTCGATAAACAAACTGTTTTACAAAACTCTCGCAATGCCTCATCGGCCTTCAAAATCACACTGTTAATCTATGGACATCAAATTAGGATTGGATCAGTTGATTAGTTAAACAAATTAGTTTATTAAACAGTCGTTTTGTGTTTCCCGCAGAAAAAATCCATCAAAAAGTATTAGGTAAAATAATCAATCGGATAGAGTTATCAACAGTTTTAGATTTACACTGAGAACAAATTTACTTTGTTTTCTAATCTTTATCTTTTATAAATACAATTTAATTCCTAGTTTTTCTAAAAATATCTTGATATACCATCCATTAAAATTTTCAAATAAAACTTAAATTTGGAGTTTAAAGACAGTTAATTTTGTTTCCAAATAAAACTCGTAGTTAAAAAGGGCAGTCAAATTAAACGCACAACTGAGACTATTAAATGTAAATTAAAATATCCCGGTGGACATTCAACGCCTGTGCGTCGATTTATACAGTCAGTCGGAGGCCGAACGCTCGTATAAGAGGAACCGAGTAACGTACTTTTCCTCGTGTTAATGAAAGCCTGAACTTGTTTAAGTAACACATTTTAAAAGTGTTCGTTTTCGTCAGTGCATTATTTATTTACAAAACGACTGTAATTTATTAGCCCAAACAGTCTAATGTTGAAAATTTTGATTTTATTAAATAACAGTTTAGCAACAAAACCTTTTTGTTAAAATATTGTTAAAAGTGTTGTGGTAATATGTAATGTAGTTACAAACGTAAGGAGATAACGTTCGAAATTAAATCAAAGCCAAGTTGTTTTATATGTATTTTAAATCTGTTATTCGGTAATGTATAGATTTTTGAGGCCACATTCACGATTCAGAGGGTGGAAATATGATATGCTGTACAACAACAAAAATTAAGATATATGTTAAAATTAAGAAAAAATTAAGTTATATTATTCAAAAGTTTAAGTTGTTAGCAATAGCAATACACTCACACATGAAACACAAAGACAAAAATAATAACACACACCCAATGAATCAAATTTAAAAAAGAGAATAAGTATGTTTTTCATTTTATGGACTAGTTATAAAGTAGCCAGTAATCACAATCTTATTACACAATTTTAAGAAAATATTTCATATATACTCTTTCTTCAAAAGTTAAAAAACCTGTAGTTGTTTATTTGTTAAGCTCTTTGCTAAAATCTGTAATTTATCAAAAGATTATGCACAGGTTCTAAGGAGATTGCAAATGTCATACCAGTGTGTGACGCTGGAATCCAGGAATTTTTTAAGTTGAATTTTACTCTGTTTTATGTACATATCGCCCGTCACTCCTAGACTAATAAGATAAGTCGTAACAAAGTAATGTTACTGGAAAGAATACAGGAAAAGATCTCGTATTAAAATATGTGAGATATAATGTTGCGTATTGAAAATTGGCCATCATTTGGAATAAATATGGCCCAATGGAAAATTGGCTCAATGGAATAAACCAGTAGAATACAACAAACGGTTATATACACAAAAACGTTAAAAGCTTTATTAGACTTGACAACAGAAAAAACACAGTTTGTACAAAGGGAAAAACAATCTAGGACCCGCGGGACGGCTGAACAGGGAACTGGCTTAACTTCCTAACCAACGTTGGGTTTCACTTCCTCCTCCCCGAGAAAACTTTATAATTTTTGCATAGTTGTTATGAATAATAATAAGTAATTGTTCTCAAATAGTCAAGAAATGCGAAAACGCAGTGTTCTCTATCATTTGCTTGCTAACACTCCTTCTCTTATTTAACGGGGTGAATTCTAAAATACGTTGCTTCCCATTGTTTCTGAGTAGTTGGGTCTAAGCGAATGAACATCTGGCCAGTTTCACCTACGCACAACGCTGCGTATGGTGCCTCGGGGAAATCAGCACCTCCCCAACACAACGTGCGGCGCCTGATTAATGTGGGAAGCCTGAGGATCATGGTTTCTTGAATTTTAAACTTTTCTTCTCTATTCCGTTAAATTTTACTTTTTAAGTGAATATATCTCAATCGCTCTCTGATGATTGACAACTTGTAGGCAAAAGTATAAAAACTTATTCAAAAACCGCGCCACTTTATGCATTTTATATATTGTAAATTTATCAATAACAAACACAACACTATAACATTTAACTGTGTATCCCAATGATTGTTTCGCAAAGATACTATTAATGTTAGCATTTATTTCATCTCGGTGATGCGTTGATTTCCTAGTGGTCGCCTCCTTCATTACCATTACACAGACAAAGCCATGGACACAGTCATGTGGCTCAATCACAGTCTAGCTACAATGCAACAGCTGACAACGTTATTGATGTGTTCAGACTGAATTATAGTAGCTAATGGATTGTTTGCAAATATATTGGATATATATATTTGAATATATTATTGGGTATGCACTATCGGAATCCCAATAGAAATCATAATGTTCATTTTAAAGGTAATGTCTCTGAGGCGATGTTGCCTGTCTTTGAACAAGCCATCACTCTCCAATTGAGTTATTTACTTATTGTTACAAATATAATACTGTAGGCAGCTTTCCGATTATAGGCTATTATTTGAGTTTTCTTAGGAATATAAATATTTTGACCTGAAAAAAGTGGGATTATGTAACATTGTAATAACTAATACAATTATTCACCCATAACATGACGAAATGAAGTTAATAAGATAATAAAAAATAAGTCTTCATGCTAATTAAATTAATTGCGGTACGGTTGAATTTATAGTCATCGATGACGTAAATTTTCAGTGATTTGAAGCCCCCTCCCATGTAACGCGAAGGAACGGTGAAGCACTCCCCCGACCTACATACGTAATTTTAAGTAAAACACGTAGGAATTGCTATTTAAAAATACATTAAAATTGCTTGAATGTTTAAATGGAATGTGTTGCTTTCTACTTTTTACTAATCAAGAGTTAACACCATCGGCCAGTGGACATATGGTAACTTCAAAGCACTTAACGTATTTTATTATATCCAAAAGACGGTCCTGAAGCTTTCAACGAGGTTCAACTGCACTCGGCTCCTCCCGCCTTCGTGTTGGCCTGTGGGTAACAGGCGCAGGCTTGTGGGTAGGGCGTATCGTGTAGTGATATTCCTTGCCATTCGTCATCGAGTCCCTTAAAATTGTCCTCATCCTCTGCTCCCTCCTGGTTGTCGTGCCATTGGCCCTTCCTCTTTAAATGTATCCTCACTGTGTTTGCTGTGTTTGGGTCGCTTTTGTCTTTTCTTCCGTATCTTCTGGAATGACCGGATTCTGATGATCGGTTCTTGTCTTGCTTGTATCACGATAATACGTGAGTAATAAGTTTCTCCTTTCTTGGTGGGTCAACATTCTTGTGCTCTTCAATTATTACTAAATATAGGTTATCAATATAATTAATTATGTTATTAATAGGTATTATAAATTCCCAGGACAACCTTAAAATTGGTCTACACCAGTTTCTCGAGTAACATTGGGTACATAATTGAAGTTGTCATTACATACGGTAAGTCTTTTGGCTATCTATTATGACAAGCTCCCTTTCACCATTGGTCCCTCCGTTTGCACTGGCTGGGGATGGAACGTCCGGGTTTGTTCCCCACCTTGAGAATGTAGTCCCTGGTAGTACATGGGTAGCCTCTCAGTTTAGTTGCCCAGTTTAAGGTCAGAGTGCGTCCGCCTGTTTGAGCCTGGACGCATCTGTCACAGAAAAACGGGAGTTGGGTTTAAACAACGGGATTTGGGTTCTAAAAGCTCAATTCTGCTGCCTGTCCCATCCCACCCCTTCCTGGCCTGCTAAATCCTATCATTCTGGTATCCTGGGCAAAATTCCCGCTTGTGGAAGACGTGCGGGATTTCCTAATCCAAATGAAGAACAAAAACGAAAACAACTAGGTATTATAATTTAATGTGAATTGTTAAAACCATTAAAAAGTATTTAAAACAAAACATTACTGATCTGAGTTTAAGAATTATTTAAAAAATTTAAAGTGTATTGTTTTTAAAATTATACTATAGCAGTATAATTTTTAAAATTCTAAATAACCACGGTAAGTGGCTTTTTCTACATGCATTCGCCATTTTGTATGTCAAAAACAGATACATTTTATTTTAGAGATCAAGACAACACAAAGGCTTTTCAGATAGGTTGTCCAAACATATGCAGCAATGGACACTCCGGGTATTGGACCCGTGAACTCTTAAACCGAAGTCCAACACGTTAACCGTTAGGCTGGCGTATCACACAGATTTGGGGAAGGTAATATAAATATATAAGGAACACAGTATATATAAGGTAAATGCTGCACTTTGCGGTGCTCCTGTTAATCTAGCATGGTTAGTGGACTCATTTTAAGAAATGTTACTAATAAAACATAATTCTTAACGTTGTAACTGAGATGTAAGGGGGATGACGCTCCGATGTTGAAGAACGGTGGTAACACACCTCAGCTCGTTCCACGTAATATTTAGATTATCACGTAAAATTTAAAATAGAATAGATTAAATACGTCTTCCAACACTATAAAGTATATTTACACTCATACTGTATACACTTAGTATGTATACTGTATACAGTATGAGTGTAAATATACTTTATAGTGCTGTAAGACATATTTTATCTATCATGTTTAGTTGTAACAACACGTATCATGCTAATAAAGAAATTATACAAAATTTAAAATACTAACATTAAATATGAGACTTTGTATAGAATTTGCTATGGATATAAGTAACTTAGCTAAAATTTAAAAGTTTATTAAGCTAATTAGTATTACTTCCTAAAAATCGTGATTATTTATCTGAGCATACTATAGAAATTAAATACCTTACAATTAATGCACACAAAGAATCCAAAACTTAAATTTCCTCCGCAATTCTAAACTTGATTAAATTTTTAATTTTTTTGTTTTTGTTTTTAAGCTGCTTTTTCTATTCGTTTGAGATTACTTAAGATAATTTTAAAGCAATCAACATTGCTACAAGATATATTTCATCCTTATCTTTTAAACTTACTGTTTATTTATGAGATTTTTATTTAGTTCATATTTTTTATTTATATACTTAGAAAATACTGCATGAAAAAAATTGTTGAACCATTTTAAAGTTGCGTTAACACGTTTGGCCCTCGAAGGTTCTCTGAGTGGTCTATACTGGGTCTATACAGAGGTCAACATTGGGTACAGAAAAATGAAGCTGTCACAGTATTGGCAAGTCTTTTGGCTATCCAGTGTGACCAACTTCCCTTCCTTGGTTCTTCCTTGTCTCTTCTCGGGGCTTGACTCCCAGTTGAGCCTGGATGCCCAGTCTAGTCTAAGTCCTTGGAGGGAGTAGTGGACCTTCCTTGCAGCCTGGGACGGGTGCCTGGGAAGAAGGGCCCTTACCCGACGGTCTCTGGTCTGCCTGGCTGGGGGACGAACCGTCCTGGGGCTATCCGACCCCTGAGAGGTTGGAGGCTTTGTGCGATGGCGGTCCCTGTCTGGTGGACTTAGGGGTACGTAAGGTTAAAGGGCGAATCGTCCTGGAGTTTGTCACCCACAGAGCCCGGGAGCTAGGTAGGGTTCGCTCTCCCTTTCTGGAGCGAGGCAGACTGACCCCATCCTACCACCTTTCCTATCCATCTTTTCCATCTTTCCGGTGGCTGTAAAATATCCCAAGGGCGACGTGTCTAGCTGGCTACGCCGGGACCTCCTAATCCCCCCAAAAACAAACAAAAAAATAATGTTGCATTAAAATAGTTTCCATCCTCAATCCTCTACCATATTTTTTAATAGCATATATTTTTAGGAAAATAACTTACCAGAGTTTTTACTAATTTGCCCCCACGTATAAGCATTTTATTTTATCCGTTAGCTAGCTAAAAGCACACATTATTTTATTTTGGATAATTATAATAGTATATTTCTTAAAACTAACTTCACAGTAATTTTCATGACGTTGTCTTCTAGAAGAGTGGTTTGATTCTCTCCCTTTAAACAATTTAGAAAAAATAAAGGTGTTTCCGTTGTTGATTCGGACAGCGATGAGAACGGAAGACCGGAGACCATCGGGTAAGGGCCTTCCTCCTCGGCATCCGTCCCAGGCAGACACGCAAGGAAGATCCACTACTCCCTCCAAGGACTCGGACTAGACTGGGTGTCCAGGCTCAACCGGGAGCTCCCAGAACCCCCAGAGGAGACAAGGAGGAACCAAGGTGAAAGGGAAGATTGTCACACTGGATAGCTAAAAGACTTACAAAAACTGTGACAGCTTCATTTTGTTGTACCAAATTTTGACCTCAGTACTACTATAGACATGTCGAGAGCTGGCAAGGGGTATAATTTAGGTAGAAATCACTTTTTAGATTTGTTAGCTACGAGCATGCAAAATGTGTGATGTCAAATAAGTTAGTTAAACAGTTAAACAGCCGTTTTCGTCTTGATTTTTTTCCTTAGTATAAAATGTATCGTAATATTCATGGATTAACTTTAAATTTACAAACAAACTGATT
The DNA here is from genome assembly GCA_963675035.1 of Allygus modestus. Classification (NCBI taxonomy): domain Eukaryota; kingdom Metazoa; phylum Arthropoda; class Insecta; order Hemiptera; family Cicadellidae; genus Allygus; species Allygus modestus. Next base: position 378,230,041 of record OY776111.1, on the reverse strand, counting down.
AAATGAAAGGCATATTTAACATTTAATTATATATTTGGTTTAAATATATGACTTAGTTAATTAATTGTAAAAGGATTCAAATCGACCTTTTGTTAAGAAAAAAAACTAAATTTTTTACTTCGAAGGAAAGTTACTTTAAACCCAATCCCATTTGGTATCCTAGGCACGTGTACACAGGACCCTAAAACCAAGGCCCAAAGGGTGTAAACTAGGGTGTTTATTGACTGACTTCCCTACTATTGATCCAGGTACATTCAGTTTATTTTATTTTATGGCGCAAGGATCCTCGAATATGTAAAACTGTGGTGAATTATTAACCGAAATTCAATGAATTAAATTATTAAAATGAAATACTTAAAAAAGTTCATTGTCTTATTCAGTACAGCCAGTATTTTTTAATTATTTAAACATATATTATCTATTCAATGTGTGATTATCATTAGCGTTAAAATAATTATTACCACTTTTGTGCTGTATACCTTCTTTTTATAAAAAACACACATTGTATTGTTACTAGTGATTAGTGAATATGATAGAGATTCATACCAATGATTTTTAACTCTTTTCGTAACTTTGTAAGGGGACTTATATGATATTGACATAATATAAAACAAATAAATGCATATACCCGGTAGTAGACCAATATATATATAATTTTAATACATTTTTTGTCGTTAAATTCTATACTAGTTAACAAACCATTATTTAAGTCGCATACACACACATACAAGTGTATGATATTAATAATACATATTTATGTGAGTGAATTATGATCTATAGTGAATGAGATATTTTTTTAACTTTTAACTGACTAACTATAGTTCTGGACCAAAACTTGAAAATTTCATAACTTCGCAAAGGTTATCCTTTTACGACAGTGTTTGTGGTAATAACCTGCAATTTTAGTGTTGAATGTTATTGATAGAAAATCTAGTAAGCCTTTTAGCGAATTATAGGGAAGAAGCTATTACCGTAGTCGGCATGGTAAGACCTAGGCCCGGGACCATGATAACTTTTCGTTTTGAGGTCCCCAGACCCCAAAAACACCATTCGTTCGAAACTGTATATATATATATATATATATATGTGTCCGTGAGCACGATAACTCTCGTAAAAATTATCCGATTTTTATGAAATTTTGTATAAACGTGTAAAGCAAAATTTATGACTTTAAGTTCGAAAACCAGCAAGATCGCTCTATCCGAAGGGGTATTTTGGGGGGGTTTTGTACCCCAAAAATGGGTTTTCCGAATTTTGTATACATAATTTTGGAAATAGTCAAATTTTATTTTTTCTCATTGGATTCAGCTTAAAAAAACACACAATTTTGTATTTTGATCATTTCTCTACGTCAATTGGTTACCGAGATATTGAAAGTGCTAAACACAGTACGTTGTCTAATGTTATTCTTATGGAGAAAAATAAAACTTTTGTATCTCGCTTATTTATGAACCTATACTGACGAAACTTGGTATACGGCTTCATCTGGTTGTGGACCATTGATATTTGCTCAAAAAGACACTTTTTTACCCAAGACTCACGTAGCAGCAAACCTGTGTACTCAGCCCCATGTTATTCTTATGGAGAATAAGTAACGTGTTATCTGCTTTCATTATGAAAATAAATTAATGAAATTTGGTATGTGGCTTTACCTACATGAGTTATATTGATATTTGTATAAAACCCCATTTTTTGTGTTCCTTGCTTCAGCAAACCTGCATACTCAGCTGCCATGTTATTCTTATGGAGAATAATTAAAATGTCATAAATCGTTTATTTATGAATGTATATTGATGAAACTTGGTATGTGGCTTTATGTGGTATTAAGGTACGTATGTATGCATTGGAAATTCGCTGAGTACGCAGGTTTGCTGCTACGGGGTATTTATTTTTACTTTTTTAGACCCTTTGGATTTGTTAATGTATTACAAACAATTTTGTAAAATACTTTTAAAACATATGTCTAATTACTTCGTTTAAAGAACTGTCCAGTTCAATTTCGAACGAGTCCAATCTTAATCCATAAATAAAACAATTTTGATCTTCTGTACTTATTTTTTTTTTTTAAATACAAAATAAAAGCTGAACAAACTTTAAAAATAGTTACATTTATTTAACTATTGTACGTAATTTTCTTTAATCCACTTGCTCAGAATACTTCCATGAGTCCTTCATTTACAAGAACATCACTCAATTGGATATTGTAGGTATTGTAGGTGGATATTGTAGTGATCGAAAAAATGCTGGGTGATAGTCTTTGAGGGCGGCCATTTTGGAAAATAGCCGCCATCTTTGACGAATTTTGAAAAATAATAAATGCAATGCATATAGGCATGTGAGGTGTCATTTTCAATGTTTTTAGGGTGCTGAACACGTTAAAGACATTTAAAAAGCATTTTAATGAACTTTTAAAGAGTATATAATTGAAAGCACACCTAATATATTATGTAAAATATTATAAAATCATGTATCGAACTGACGATTCACCAGACCACTCAGTAGTGTGCGAAGAAGACCAAGTGGTCCGGTTTATAGCCACTTCATATCACTGTGAAAAAAAAACAGCTGACGATTTACCGGGCCACTCTGTTTCTGTTTTTCTCTTAAATGTTAGTTACCGGGCACAATTCGTTAACTCTGTGGCCTTTAAATGGCGTTTTAGATGACTGCTAACCTTTGTTGGTATGTTACAAGCTGATGGTTGTATTTATAGTGTTGAAAAAACAGCTGTTTTCTGCTTGCATTATGTCTGTTCTAAACTAGTTTTGAGTGATGTTGTATATTGCGTGTTATTTTTAAGTGTTTAATTAATATTTTTAGTTTAGTTTTAATAAATTAAGTTGCTAATGGAACGGTTGAAGCATTAGTTGTTTTATTTATGTTTACATGGTTACCATAGCAGTTGTAGTTTATTAGACAATTTTCTCGCTTGTGAATAACATTGTTATTCATTATAACTTTTTTTTTATGTAGAGAAATCAGAATCCAATTGTTTTTGGTGAAAGTTTTTCACATATCCCGTGGCAATCATGAGAAATTCCAAAAATGCTGACATAAATGTCAGACAATTTTGAAGTTAAGCCAGTATCAACTGACAACGGTCGGAAATGAGTCTAGGAGACTGTTTTTATTCGTCAAGATAACTAACTTTCAATAGACTCACTCAAATTGGTCCGTACCATGTAACTAATGCATGTTATTAAAAATTCCACTCACACGGTTCAGCTGGAGAGGATCGTATCTAAACGAAGAAAATGTGATGTTGAAACGGTACCGAAGGTAAAAGCCAAGTACGACCAACTCATTCGCCAGTAAATCCTATTACAGTAGCGGCCTACTATCATCAACATCACATTGTATACTCTCAGCGACAATCCTCTCAAGCTTAAATTAGTGTGTTTATCTTTTTTAACATGTATTAGTTACTTTGTACTATAAGGTGTTATTTCGTTCAATTTCAGTGAGTCTAATGAAAGGTTTATCTTAACGAATAGCACCTGCCTCCTAGACTCTTTCTGACAGTTTTCCGTTGATACTGGCTCAACTTCAGCAACTTACTGACATATAACACATAGTTCATAAGCAACGGATGTCTTCTTCTTGTTATATATATACCTCCTGGTTCCATATTGTAACCAATCTAATTTTCTGTACTCGGAAAAAACAAATTTAATTATTTCAGGGACAAGTCAAAATTAACAAATTGTTGTGCAGCATCTTTTATTTCTCTTTATTGCCACGGGATATGTGAAAAGGCCACGCCCAAATCAAACGTTTTGGATTTCTCTACTAAAAGTAAAAAAATTATAATGAATAACGATGTTATTTAGAAGCAAAATAATGTACCTAACCAACTGCTGCTAATACGGTAACCATGTAAACATAAATAAAACAATTACCACTTCAACCGTACCATTAGTAACTTTATTCGTCAAAAGTAAACAAAACCTATAATTTACATAAAAAAACACACACTATACAAAATCAAAAATAGTTTATAGCAGACATAATGGCAGACTAATAGCAAGCAGAAACAGCCGTTTTGTCAACAATATAAATACAACTATCAGCTTGTAACAGACCAAAAAAGGTTATTACCCTTCTAAAATGCCATTTAAAAGCCACAGAGTTAACGATTTTGTGCCCGGTAACTAACATGTAAGACAAAAACAGAGTGGTCCGGTGAATCGTCAGTTGGTCCTCAAAGCGTTAATCAGTGGAACGATACATGATTTTATAATATTTAACATAATATATTAGGTATGCTTTCAATTATATACTTGCAAAAGTTCGTTAAATGCTTTTTCAACGTCTTTAACGTGTTCAGCACCCTAAAAAACATTGAAAATGACACCTCACATGCCTATATGCATTGCATTTATTATTTTTCAAAAAGCATCAAAGATGGCGGCCATTTTCCAAAACCCGCCGACTTTTTTCGTTCACTACACTATTACCTACAATATCCAATTGAGTGATGCTCTGGTAAATGAATGACAATCAGAAGTATTCTGACCATGTGTATTACTTATGATTCAGCTCAACAGCAGGATTTCTTAAAAAGATATTTGTATCTGATGTCAATGAATCGTGTACAGCGATGATTATAAAACAATAATTTTCGAAAAGAGTCCTCGTACACTGATAAAACAATATACCGTTTAAAATTTTCAAAACAAAATTAAAGATACAATCTGTAACAAAGTTTAACACATAAATAGTTCTCGTTTTAATTAATTTGTCATAATTTAAGTTTTGACGGAATTATTTTCCACCAAGACCTCGTCTTTTAACGTCTGTGACCTCGCGACCTTTTATTTTTATCCACAGAGCAAATATTCGTTTTCCTCAAGGAAAACTCAGCAATCAATATTTCCTTAAGATTTTAGGTGGCATTGTTCTATACAACAACTAAATAATAAAAGTTCACTTCAACATCATAACCGAGTAATACGTACTTTAAATTTTGCATAATATAATGAAATCCGATTATATTTTTCTGAAATATAAGGAGCATAGTATTTCCTAACATTATCATATTGCTTTGTATTGTTTGAATAATTGTACAATTGAATAATTTAGAGTAAATGTAGACTTGCCAAAATTAATCCAAACGTGTGCATTACCACAGAGAAAAATAACTTTGTATATGAGGACAGTTTTTTCATAGTGATATTTCATTGCAAGAAAATCTTCAATTTACCACTACAATACACTTATACTACTACTATCAATGGTTGAAATTTCTAAAGAAAACTGTAATTAAAGGCGACTTATTTGAGTTTCCCATCAACCTATTTATGCATACCGCACCGCTACTTCATAATACTGTATTGAACATTATTGAATAGATTATTTATGTTCTCGTTTTACTTAATAATGTGTTATTTTATGCTTCGATTTGCGTTATAATCGTAATATAGTAGAACCGAGCTTTGCTTGATAACTTTGTTTCACTTTTATTCAATTTGTTTACTTAGTTTGTTGTTTTTGTGAATATGTTTATGGACTTCTCTCATTGCCCATTCTGAGCTAATAACGATCATATTCATTTGCTTATTAGCCTTTGCGTGTATCGAAGACGATTTTGCTAAGTACATTAACCTTTCTCTTTATTTGTGTGCATATTTGGCAAATTCACTGCAATTACTGAGTTTTTTCAAATTGGACGAATAGATATTTATGCTTATACACACCGTGTACACCCACCTTTTTCTTGATAGCGAAATATTTGTTAAATTCACTTCCCTTCCTGGTCCCAGAAGGCATCGAATTCGTTACATCTTCTTAGGTTCTCTTCTTAAAATAACAAAGGTTATAGTAAAAGTTAATAATGATAATTTAGGAAAATCTTTACTTTAAATCAAATGAAGATGTATATTAAGACTGTAGATTCATTTACAAACATAATGGATCATTAAACAAGTTAGGTATCAGATCCTTGCAATGTATATCATTGTCCTTGGGAGTTTTTACAACAAGCAAAGCGCACTAACTTAATTTGTTTACCATCTGGGGCAACCCCATTGTGTCTCTTGGCTTCACAATGAACAACCTCCTCCCCCTGATTCGGTGAAATTAAAAAATGTTAACGGGGTCTCCATTAGAAGTTCCGAAGCTAGGAGTTTACCATTTTAAACTGACTTGATATCCCCTTAAAATAATTTAATTTTTGTATACTATTTTATGTTGCCATTCTACCTCCTCGGTACCTAAGTCAAACACGCAAAATATGTAATGAATAAAGAGCGAGATAAGCACACATTCTTCAATTGTGTACCTACATGTGTTATATAAACTTACTATGTTGCAAAACTACAAAATACTAATTTATTGCAACTTGGAATCTTTGCAGTTTTTTGGTAGGCCTGATGATTTTGATGAATAGTTAAATGTTTATTTTGATATATATTTGTATTAAATTGGTGTCATCTATACTTACTGTAAGATTAATTTAGGTTTACTATTTTAATAGTTAAAAAATATTCAATTCATTTTAAAATTTTCTGAACAATCAAAGCAAACAATCACAAAATAATTAAAGCTGTGGAGGCCTGTGGGGTGAAGCCCTTGAGCGAAAGTCAATTGTTAATATGTTGTCTAGATCACATTTTTAACGCAACTAACATTAAAACCGGTTTAGCAGTCTTTACATCTGAGATTTATTGAAATTATCTTGCATATAAAGTATTCAGAACCGTAAAAGAATAAGTTATTATGTTAGCTAATGCTTACATTTTTTAAATTTCTGAATTACCTAACAAAAATTCAATATAACATAAATATTACCTTAAAGATTTATTTAAGGATCAATAGCATGGAAAAAGGTAAGAGCTTAAAGGAACAGGAACAAAGGGTCAATACATCCCTGACTTTACGACGTATGTGCCTGGGATTCTGAGGTCTCGAGAAACATGAATGTGAAGTGAAATTGTGTTTTTTTTAAGTAACCGGCAGAAATGGTAATTGTATAGCTTAACAAATGTTATTTTTAAATTGGTGGTTTTTATCCAGATGACTCTACATTGTCATTCTCTGCAGTAAACATATTATACATGTCCTAAGGGCTAAATATATTTAAGCCAGCTCAATCCTTCAGCGGTTTGATAATAATATGTTTGTTCAATTTTTTAGGTGGATATAACAAAACATTTTTGAAGTTATTATTATTACAGTGTCTGCAGATTTTTAGTCATTAGAATGTATAAACTAAGTGTTACACGCAGTCTGCTTGACGTTTATCCAGAGTGACGATTAACTTTTAGTGATTATTGCTTCAACCCCTTGACATTTGTCTATAATACCATTGACTACAGGTGTATAGTCAATGATATACTATAAAGATTATGAAAAACAGATTATATGCATAATATACTGTATATTTAAACATGGTATAATAAATTACGACCCACACCACTACAAAGCATATTTACACTTTTACTTAACCAAAAGACGGTAAATATGCATAAAATATGGTACAAGGCTATTAATTTCTAGAACATTGGTAATTTGTTTCCTGTTGGCACAACACTGTCAGTGTCTGCAATAAGCATGCAGGTCCTAAGGGCAAAATATACACAAGTCTGCTCAATCTTTCAGCAGTTTTATTGTAATAGATATTCTTGGACGAGCCTGTAAAACTCCTACAAATGATGATTGAATTTAGTTTCAGGAATGTAGGCAACATTGTATATTTTTATCAACGGTGATATTATACCGTCTAGCTGAAATTAAAAAAAGTTATTGTACAAGCATATTTACTGTAAATTAAAGTTATCTTTCTATTTGGCTCAAGCATATTTTTTACAAAGAAATTTAGCAGCCTTCTTGGACAAAAAGGTTTTGCTAGTTTCTTATTACAGATTGGTTACATTTTCATTTCTTATGCTGTAGCAACTTAAAATTACAAGTGTAATAAAAATCAAACAAGTTATCAAAGTACATATTAAATATCAAACATAATTATTAAGAAACTTAGTTTCTTTTCTTGTAAAACACCATTACAGGAAATTTAATTTTAATTTTTCCCTTCAATATGGAACTGTGTAGTTTTTGTCAGATAAAACTTACATATAATCCATGACACACAGGCATCCACTCTTACAGCCTGAGACGGTTCAATATAGAAAGTCCCTAAACACAATACTTCTTTTTAGCCAACTTTTTATAATGGACTCTGCCGATTGTCCTAAGTATACAAAATAACAATATAATCTAATAACAATATAATAGTTATAAAACATGCATAGTTCAGTTTTTTCAATAAATAGGAGTTTTTTGTTTTAATTATTATTTTATTTGCCATATTATGCATTTTACTGTCAGAATAAAGATATTTTGCATTAGTTAATTTAATCTGTGCTAAACGCAATAGCCATAAAACGGATACACTGACGTCTTTAAATTTTATATACCACCACGGCTGTAACAACTTTTCCTCATTAAAGTTCTGTACTCTTGGTTTTCAAAATGTCAATGTTCATCTTTTTCAAGAGCTTTCTCCATTGAATACACTATATGTTAAAACGTCGGTTCTATATTATTTATTTCCTTGACGTAGATAAATAACAAATAACAAAAAACGTTTAGCAGCACCACGGTCCATAAGCTCATTCATTCCACTTACCAAGTCCATAAACACAAGACACTCTGGGGACATTAGCTGGTCATGAATACATTCCTCGGGACATTGTTTGAAAGTTGCATGAACTTATGGCCTCTCGGCCTGTCTTCAAGCATATTTGTTGCTTATATTTATATTGATCAACAATTATTGATTAATAATTGTTTATTCAAATTATTTTCCTCTGTTATATGTTATTAGGCCTTTTTAGTTCCTTAACACTGTTACAAGACTAATTTTTAAGACTCTTATATGCCCTGCATAAGTTTAAATCCTAAAACTATAAACTATTTCTGAGACATGTCAATCTGTGTAATGGGAAGCTCGCCCCTAAATATGACTTAATACGAGTAGTTTAAACATTGTACAAAAAGTGACTAGGCTAGGATTGGACTTTTTTAGTATGGTAAACACTTTCAGATTGCGTATTAATCAATACATATTAGCACTGCTTGTTAAATCAAACCAAACAAAGGAAGCTGGGAGGAGTTGATTTCCCAGTGGGGCCACACATCATTGTACAAAAGCAGAGCCACCACGGATACGTCCATTTGCTTACGTCGTGGCGTCGAGTACAGTATTCAGCATGAAACAATGCTACTTAATTAATTATTAACAGTTATGCCTATGAGCAAGCAGAGCTATGAACAATGAGAGGATTGTGCTTTGTCTAACAACGTTTTAGCCTGCTGTTAGCGCTGCGCATCATGGTTTAGTCGCAATTATATGACTTAATAGTATATGTTATTAATATATGACATTAGTTTCCTCTCTAAACGAGTGAACAGTTTTCAAAGAAATTTAACCTAAGGAGATGTTGTTTTTTTAGCTTCTGCCATTAAAACCCTACCACCTAATTAATTTGATCGGTAATATCTTCAGTACTATGAAAAGCTATTTAATTTATTTTATGAATAGCTTAGTTTTTACTTCATAAGGCTTGATTTTCTGTTTTCTTATTAATTTTTTGGTAATAATGTTTTATAATTTATTAATATTTCCACTATAATTATAGTAAATCGCAATTATTATTAACATATGTTACAAGTTTGTATTCATCATCTTCAAAACTTGTATAATTTAACCACACCACATTATTTTGTTTGTGGATGAAATTATATCTGATTGGTACGAAACAGAGCTTACCAAGTATGTAACTACAGGATAACATTTTCCTAATTAAGTTTATTACTCGATAGTGATCTTTTAATTAATTAACTTATAAAATCATTATATTCAATATAAATCTTCCTGTCCTACGTTTTCACTTGTTTCGTGTTGGGTCAGTCTCTTTGAATCATTATTAGGATCAAGAGTAGAATTTCACAAGTAACCCTGATTTGGCTAAAGAGAGTATAGGATCACAGCAAAACATATTCTTAAATGTAAAACTATTTTTTATTGTGTATTTTTTTAAGTAAATGGATAAAAGATAATATATTGTTTATGAATAAGGGCTAGTAGAAAAAATCAGTGGTAAAATCCTCCGAGAGTAAACTTCCAGTAATGTTGTAAGTATTGTGTTTGTAAACAATTTTATACTGATTAACTCAATCTAACCTGTTTACAGCCTAGACAAATTACAACACTGGTCGTTATTAATATTAGCTCCAGAGGGTTGTAAGCCGACATCAGAATGGCATGGCAATATATATGGTTTAAACTGTTGATCAACTGATTATCCTTTTTTACGTTTATTACACCCTTCTTAGGGTGCTCCAGCTCCAGGCTCCAGCAGCTGTGGGGCCTGGCTAGTTTTTGGTGTTGGGCTAAAAAGGCATGTCTGCCTGAAATTGAAAATGAGTGGAAACTTTCCTCATACCACCCCAGAGAGCTGTAACAGTCGTTTATGGGGATTCATTAATTCTTATTACATAAAAGATAGATAAGGTAGATTCGGCCAAGCTGTAACCATATTGGTAGCAAAAGCATCTGAGCCAATAGAATGTCTACACCTTGGAAGAAGCTTGATCTGCTGACAATAAAATTCCTTAACCCGTGATGATCAGTGAGAACATATTCCTTCATAAATTTAGTTGTTTCTCAGGTTTTACGAAACAGGGATAGTAATAAAACTGTTTGTAATATTTAAGTTATCGTACCACAATCCAAACAAATAACATTATTTTCCTTTGTTCAACCTATATTATTTATTGTTAAATATTAATGTACAAAGAAAATATAAACACACATTTATCTTCTAAATAATGTAATGAAAAATAAATTGTCAAATAGTTAAAAAAACTGAAGATTTTGATGTAAAATCTATATTAAAAATTTACAAAAGACATTAAAGGAGTATGCAACTTTAAAAATATGCTGTAGCGTTTTCCAAAAGAAATTATAATTTGCTTAAGTTATTATTATTACTTTTTAAGGTTTTTCAGTAAAATTGTCAACATGATTGTCAAAGTTCAGATGTGAAACATTGTCATATACGTTATGGGAAGCAATGGAATTAATAGAAAATTAGAATTTTTAAATTTGTTTTAGAGTAATTGATGAACTCGACTCAAAGTTTCAAAAACATCAATGTAAAAAGCATATTTAATTGGAGTTTTTCCCGCCAATTCGTGGTATTTTGTCAAAAAAGTCGTCAATGTAGATTGAATCCGGTAGTTTCGACCATAAACGACGAAAGTAAGATGCTATATTTGTCATACATGACGAAATAATCAGTTACCGGTATATTCGATAATTAATCTATTGGAGCCCCTAATATCTTGCTGAAAAGGTAATCTGGCCACGTAATGTGGGGATCAATGGCGACCAAGTCACTGATTTTGACGATACTCTACATCATATGTGTTTCTAAAAATCTAAAAATTAGAATTACGAGTTCCATGCCCCTATATACGTGGGGCCCGCGGGGTATTTTCCCCGCTTTCCCCTGCCCTTCTAGTTAAAATCTGTTTGATATACCAAAATATAGCCTTTCAATATTTTTGTATTGATAAACAGCTGAATATTACAAAAGTTGAATTTTAATTGTTATAATGATACTTTCACCTCTGCATTTATTCCAAGAACAACTACCCCCGTAGTAGTAAACCTGCGTAGTCAGCAAATTTCCAATGCATATATATGTATCTTAAAACCACATAAAGCCACATACCAAGTTTCATCAATATACATTCATTAATAAACAATTTATGACATTTTAATTATTCTCCATAAGAATAAGATGGTGGCTAAGTATGCAGGTTTGCTGAAGCAAGGAACACATTAAATGGGTTATATACAAATATCAATATAAATCAAGTAGGAAAGCCACATACCAAATTGTATTAATTTATGTTCATAATCAAGGGAGATAACACGTTACTTATAAGAATAACATAAATATGAGAACGAAGGTTTGCTGCCACGGGAACTATCGGCCAAAAAAATATTTGTAGTGTAAATATCAATAGACATCAGCAATATGAAGGTTCAAGATTCATCAGGATAAGTTGATGAATAAGCAAGATAAACAATTTTTCTTCTTCTCCATAAGAATAACATTGGACAACGTACTATGTTTAGCACTTTCATTATCTATGTAACCATTTGACGTAGAACAATGATCAAAACACAAAATGGTGAGTATTTTTAAGCTGATTCCAATTTAAAAACTAAAATTTGACTTTAAAAAAATGATATATGTAAAAAACTCAAAAACCCATTTTTGGGTTACAAAACCACCCAAAATACCACTTCAGATAGGTCGATCAGTCTGGTTTCCGAATTTAAAGTTGTGTGTATGTGTTGGTTCCGAACACATTTATACCAAATTTCGTCAAAATTGGATTATTTTTACGAGGGTTATCGTGCTCACGGACATATATATTTATAAATATAATAAACAAAATGCAAATAAACTTGAGTACCCTTAACGGACAAAAAACCCAATTTTGACCAAATAATACACCTTAGAAGTGCTCCTAACAACCTGCACTGATACAAATTCATCATATGATTTATAATCATATGTGAAAATCTTTACTCGTGTTGAAAAGGATTAGTTTTAAAATAAGGTTAGGTATTATAACTAACACTGTGAACATGGCCAATGAGCTGAAACACGTGTAAGTGTAATTAAAATGATTTTACCAAGGTACTCGAGTTAATTTAATTTGTTTTAATTATGTTTATCAATAGCCCTAATCTGTGAATTTAATGTTTTGAGATATATATATATATGTGTGTGTGTGTGTGTGTGTGTCCGATTTGATGAAATTTGGCACAAATGTGTAGAGTAACATTTATGACTTTAAGTTCGAAAACCAGATCGATCGGACTATGGGAAAGAGGTTTTATGGGGTTTTAAATTTTTCAAAATTCAGTTTTTTTTTATTTTTCCCCCTAAAATAAAAATAAATAAGTTTTTGTTATAGCAATTTTATAGAGTTTAAGAAACAAATAATTCGGTATTTTGAATCATTAACCTAGGTTAAGTGGTTGTAGAGAAAAGTAAAAAAATAACTTCCCATAAAACCGCCCATAAAACTTCCCATGTTAAAAAGTTGTCCCGTGGGAAAAAGGTTTTTGGATTTTCCTTACTACCGGACCTTTGCTCGAACAAGACGCAGGACCTTTGATCGAGCAGCGGGCAGGGAGCAGGGCACGAAGGTAGCTAAATTCACTCCGAACTTCTTCTCGATCAAGACCCCGAACAAGACATCGGATCGGACAGATTGAGCGCAAAAACCACGGAGCGGGGTAAAAACGGTGGGGACGACTTTTAGTTGCCGTTGTGTAAGTCGGCAGTGTACTTGTCTGTAGATTTCACCCACTTCACCCATGTCACTCATCTCCCCACGATTTCACCCACTTCTCTCCAAGCGTAATTCCTCTTCACCTTGTGGTAGTGAAGGATGGGACAAGTCCCACAAAACTGGCCGATTGTTGTACTCGGAAATAAACATCACTGTTTTCCTCAAACCACCCCATTGTGCAGACTACTTTACATAAACCAGTGAACTGGAAACTAAAATGACAACAGTCAAGAGCAGCTGTATTATGTGCTCGCTGGTCAAGACCGCAACCCTCACCGTCGTCGTTTCGCTAGTGACGGGCCTCGTGACGACGCTCGGAGCACACTACCGCACCCCGAACCAGAACCCGATCAAGACATCAGACCGATCTTTCTTTGATCTTTCCTCAAAAAACCGCCTCGAGAACGCTCGGTCTGATGTCTGGTCCGAATTCTTGTTCGATGTCTGGTTCGGAGGCCCCACTAACTACCGGATTTTCTCCCTTCGACCCAAAATCCTGCTCGGTCTATTGTTTTGTTCGGGAAAAGTCCGGTAGTGTGTGGCCGTCTTAAAGGCTAACACGCCAGCGGAAGTATCAAAGTATGTAATCTTCGAAATTGATGATTTTACCAAAACTAAGATCGAAAGACATTTTATCGGCCTAAAATAGCAATATATTCTCATTTTGCCGTCTAAACCATCAATCGTGCCGCATTTTAGACTGAAAACGGTAAAACTGAGTTTTTAGAGAAATTTACCGGCCGGGCGAGTGTAGTTATCAGCCAAAATTGGTAATTCTTTCGACCATTTTACAGCATATTACCATTGACTATATACATGAGTCAAAAATACGACCACAGTTTTTGTTATCGGCCAAAAATTCAGTATAAGCCGTATTTTATACCGGAAATGTACTTAATCGCTCAAAAACGGCAATCGGACCGCATTATCTAAGTAATATATAAAGCCGGGTCGTGTTTGAAATACCAAAAACGACGTCCAAGACGCATTTTAGGCCGTGTTTTATCGGTAAAAACATAAATTTTGCCGCCACATGGTGTTCAAAAACACCAAAACGACTGAATTTGTTGGGTATAGTAGACCGCGTTTTATTGGCCTGAAGCGGCAAGCGAACCGCATATTATCCCCGGAAATGCAATTGTTTGTTGAGGTAAAACAAAATTGGCAATTTCACAGCATTATATTTCCCGAAAACAACCGTTACTCGCATTCTTAAGTCCGAAATCGACGGCCACAACTTGGTGTTTACTAACCGAAAATGATGACAGAGCCTCAATATATGCAAAAATTCACAATCTAACCGTGATTAATCATAACAATTGGCAATCGGATCCAATCGGACCACATTTTCCCAGCGAAAAATGAAGCCGGATCCCGTTTTATAGGCCCAAACGACTACCGGAACGTATATTTTACGAATACAATCGGTGATTCGACCCCGTTCTATCACCAAAGAGTGCCTATTTTTACTATTTACTGATTTAAAAACATATATACTCAAATAAAAAATATACAAGGCTTGGAAAATAAATGGATTTTATAGTTCTCTTTATTTATTTATAAAAAATATTAAAAAGTTATCAGTAAGGCTTCAGGAAATTAATTAAATTAAATTTGAAATTGAATTAAATTGTAAATTTTCACTTTCCTATCGCTTAGTTAAATACATCTTCAGAAGAAGCTGGATCTTCAGTTAGATGACAGGTAGGCCCTAGCCTATAACTTGTTTCACACACAATGTTTTACTCGCAATTGCTTTTCTATTTATTGTATGCCTGTATTTCTTACAAGGCATTTATTGCTACCGTTGCAGTAATACCATAATACTGTACTCTAAAAACTGAAAAACGCGGACAAGCGGTACTCGTGGTGAGCGAGTGGGGGGATTCGTGGAGGGTGTGGCTGGAGGGAGTGTAGGGGGTGGCGCGACCTTGGACTACGCGCTCGTGCGTGGGGTGCGTGCGTGGTGGCGCTGTGCGTGTGAGTTTGTGTTAGTGAGGCGTAGTGCGGCTGGCCTACTCTGCCCCGGAAGGAAATTTCCAAGAACCAAAGGAGCAGGTCACAGACCAAACGATAATAGATACAAACTTCAAACAAATTTTAATATGTATATCATACTGACCCGCACAACTACATCTATTATTTATGCCACACAATTGTATAAATATATTTTTAAAAGTTTTTAAAAGTAAAATATATATTTCTGTTTTTTTAATTTTGAAATGAAATTGTATTAGTAATAATAATCTGAATTTATCCCACACAACTGCAAATTTTCATTGAAATCGGACTAACGGTTTTCTTACTGACCTTCTCCCAACATTTGACAAAATCTATACTTTTAAGACCCATAACTCCCTTAATAGTAATGCGAATTATTTAATATATATCCATTTTGTTTCCTAATTTTCATCCTGAAGTGAAAAAATAATATATTACAAATTAATTTTTTGGCCAAACACCCTTAAAAACGCGTTGTCGGTGCTGTGGACATGCTCGAGGCGTTGCAGCGGGACTTCAAGGTACCCGACTATCTCTTGGTCGTGGTACAGGACTACCTGAAGGAGTGCAGGCTGCTATATAGCAAAGAAGCAGGGGTCCGTTCCAAAGTGGTCGCCACCGGCGTGGCGCAAGGGTCGATCCTTGGCCCTGACCTTTGGAACGTGGCATATGACGGAGTGCTTCGCCTCGAGATGCCACCACAAGCTTATCTCGTGGGCTACGCAGACGATGTAGCCACAGTCATCACAGCTCGGAATCCGGAGTTGGCCCAGCTTCGTCTCAACCAGTTGATGTTTCGGGTCAACAGATGGATGAGCGGTCATGGACTTGAGCTGGCGGTCGCCAAGACCGAGATCGTCATGCTCACGCGACGGAGGATCCAAAGAGTACCTATGACTGTTGGTGACGTGGAGGTCTAGTCGAAGACTGCGGCGAAGTATCTGGGAGTGGTGCTCGACCGCCGCCTCACATGGTGGGAGCACATCCAGGCGGTTTGTAACAAGGCGACGAGGGCTGTCGCTCAGCAGATTGATGGGGAGCGTCGGAGGCTCGAGGTCCAGCAAGAGGTGACTTCTCATGTCCACCGTCAGTGCCACTCTCCTGTACGGCGCAGAAGTGTGGGCGGGTGCCATGAGAGTCAAAAAACACAGCAAGAGAATTATCTCCGTTCAGCGCAGGGCGGCTCTTAGGGTTGCCTGTACTCCTCGGCGGAATAGTTGGGAGAGAGATAGATACTGTATACGTTGACTCGCCGAAGTCTCACCCAGATGTAACCGTCACCGGATCCGTGACCTAACACCTGGATCCCTCAACTGTCCGGAATCTACAGAGAGCCGCGGTGCCAAGCCGGTCATAAAATCAAGATGGACTGGTTTTGATCCGGTAGGGCTCGCTGACGATCACGATCTGGGCTTTGACCTCACAAGCAAGCTGCTCAAGAATGGCGTCAGCTGCTTGACTCCGCTGCAGGTTTCCCTGGACGAAATGGATCATTTCGCGGCAGATCGAGCCCTCTTCGCGTCTAGGGCTTTCCTAAAAGCCCTGCATGCCCCTGAGCCCGGAATGTGGTCCGCGGACGCTCCGGGTGTACCGGTGCAGAGAACGCAGGAAGCGGCCGCAGTGCAAGCAGCGGCCTTATGTTCGCTACTACCGTACTTCCAACAATTGTTGCCGCGGTCGGGACCGGAGCAACTCCGTCGCGTTTGGCCGTACCCGAGGCACCGAAAACAGCGTTCCACCTCGAGGCGCTGCCGAACCATGAGAGTCAAAAAACACAGCAAGAGAATTCTCTCCGTTCAGCGCAGGGCGGCTCTTAGGGTTGCCTGTGCGTATCGCACTGTGTCTGGACTGGCTGTAATGGTTGTGGCTGGAGTGTTTCCTCTTGATCTGCTCGCTGCTGAGAGGCAGAACATCTTTCGCCAAGCCCCTGATCTCGGAAGAGACCAAGCTGCTGTGGAAGCCAGACTCGAAACTCTGCAAGTTTGGTATGAGCGGTGGAACGGTGGACTGGAAGGGCGATGGACGTTTCGTCTCATCAGAGATATAAGTCCGTGGTTGAGCCGTGCATTTGGGGAAATTGACTTTTTCTTGTGTCAATTCCTGACGGGCCACGGGTACTTCAGGGAATACCTTTTCCGCATGGGGAAGGTGAGGTCACCTCAGTGTAGTTACTGCCCGGAGAAGGTGGATGATGCTCATCATACTTTCTTCCGGTGCCGTCGTTTCGCTGAAGACAGGAGGAGGCTCGTCTCTGCTGTCGGCGATCTGACCCCGGACGTCGTGGAGGGGGCGATGCTTCGAAATGAAGACTCCTGGAGAGCGGTTGCGCTCTTCGTGCAATCCGTTCTTCGGGGAAAGCGAGACGAGGGATGCTTAGGTGACCTCTAAGTTTCCCGAAACGTTGACGTGACCCGTCTGGGCGCAAGACACGCGGGCCAGTGCCGAAGTTGTCCGATAAGGGTTCCGGCCTGGTTTTTCCCTGCGGCTCCGTAGGAGGTTTAGTGGGTATACCTCGTTAGAGAGAGTCCCACACTGTTCCTTTGGGTTCGCGCATTAAGCGTTCCTCCTACGTAAAAAAAATTTAAAAAAATAAAAATAATAATTATTATTATTATTGTTAAAATTATTATTGTTATTATTGTTATTATTGTTATCTAAACATATTAGCCTGATTAAATGACTTCTAATTTCAAATAACATCCTATAAGTCAACGGAAATCCTCGTCATATAATTGTAGAAACTTAAAGGTTTATTGCAGTCTTAAGTTATAAGTTCAAAAATATTTACAATTGTAAAGTGTTAAACTAATTTGGAGGATTTAATTTATTTTGGGTGGACAATGCAATATATGCAGCAAGAACAGAAGATAATATTTGAATCCAAGCTGGGTGTTCTGTTGAAAATCCCATACATGATTGAATAGTTAAATCAGTTATACATAAATACAATTCACATATTACTTTAAATTTTATATTTACTTACCTACTCCCATGGTCACTGGTGCCCAAGAAGCGACTTAGCTGCACTAACCGTAGGGTTTTATGCGATAAAAAACACAATTGTGTTTTAGAAACTCGATTAACAATACTTACAATATTACTTTAACTATTTTTAAATAAACGTATATTTAGCGGTTGGTTTTGTAAACATTATTTATGAAGGATACTATTTCAAAATGCAGTTTAGTAGCTTAATTCTGTCTAAATTGAAATGGGTCCAGCAGAAGAAGTGATATTGTCACAGTAAATAGAACAGCAAATAAAGGGCTGACTAATAAAGGGAAAACTAATAACTGACCCAACCCTTTGAGGTGAGTTAATCTTGGAAGGTAGAGAGAAATTATATATACAGTCCTTGCAATGCATGCTTAAGAATAATGTATGGGGTAGAAGAGTAGAGAGTACAATGCCTACTAATTGGAAACAGAGGTACTGTTTAAATACGTTTAGTCACTTTTTAAAATAATATAACATACTCCCAAACTGTTTCAAGAAATTGACTTAAGTGTTTTTAAGGAAGACACATTAAAAAATCAAACTACCATTTATCTTCAGAATCAATATTGTTATATGTGTACACGATTCAGTTTGACACGAAATTTTCTGACTGCTGAAAGTTGTCTGAGTAAAATTGATTGATGCCTTTCAGGCGTAGTAAATTCCTCTTAAGCAATAATTAAGATGATATCATAATATACTTTTACTTTTACCTATAACCATAAATGTATGTATTTATTAGTTTGTTTGTAAGAAAACCTTTAGTGTTGGATTACGTAATTTTTAATCCCTGAATACTGTATATTTAAACAATTTATTTTATGAAATTATTACAGAACATGTAAATATTTTTCAACTACCCATACAAGCTGAAACAAAACTGAAAGAAAAAGTGACAGAATAAAACATATGGTTTTGACGCTTTTTTCAATATAAAGAAGTTTAATTTGTATACAAACACTTAAAACTACAATATAGAAATGCAACATTGCAATGTATATGCGTAGAATAAAACGTACTCGTAAATAATTATTATATATTGTTATTAGGATTTATAAATTATAAATAATTGGCGTTGGTATACTTTTATCAAGACGTACCGTAGAACAAGGTAAGGGCAATATTTGCCCAAGTTTACGAGCGAGGCCGGGGAGTTAGTGTGGCCGCGAAACGTGCTTCCTCCCTTGCAAGAAACCTACTTACTGCTGCTGCAATACACCTGGCAAAACTGTATCAAGTATGGGTGTTTATGTGCACGATACTCACTGGGCCAAAAATCACTAAATTTAGTGACAATGTTTTCCTAGCTTAGTAGTTTACGTGTATTACATTTGTAGCGGTTATTAAGAAGAACATGAATAGTAAAATTATTTTTACTAACTTTCACTAATGTGTTACTTCATTCTACTAAATATAATCTTTTAATTACCACTGCATATTGCCGAAAAGGCTTTTTAGACATTTCATCTGTTTAAACAATTATTCCATGACAACAGCAATTTATTAAATGGTTTGTTAAATATAGAAGCTGTGGTTTCGCTCTTGTGTATTTTATTAGAGTATAAATATCGTCCACCTAACTGAGAGCTACGTCAACTGGATTTGTTGAGAAGATGAATACTTCAGCGAAAATAATTATGCTCTAGGTGTTTTTAAAAATTGGCTTGTACAAATAAACAATCGACGTAATTGTTAAACTGTCCACATTTTCCCCCTTTTAGAGTAACTGTTAGTATAATTTGACGACAACATAAGATATACATAAATTTCATACAATAACAAGTTATTCTCCGAGATCAAAAACTTCAACAACTCATGGTATCTCAAGAACCTAAATTATTTTAATATATCATACTAACAAACAACGGAATTGACCCTGTGATCGCGGGTGAAGACGCGGCGGGTATCAGCCAGAACGCACCAGGAACATTAGAGAACACCATAGGATTTTCACCCATAAACAATGTGCTTGAATGAAAGACCTCGCTGAGGAAAGTGGAGGAAAAATATAACTTTTTAAAACGAATCCTCCTAAGGTAATTAATTAAATGAACGTATCATTTGAAAATTCTGTTTTAGATATTGGAATTTGCTCAGTTGTTAGATTTGATTTGACTAAAAACCAAAATCAGACGTAAAAGCATAGCTGTTGGAAAATACTAGTTATTATCAATTCAATACAAGACGGTTTATTAATTTTCAATGTAATAAATCACAGAAAAACTATTGACCGATTGAAATTAATATATTTTACTATTAAACTGAAAATAATCCAACAAGGAAATGTATGATAACATAAAATTCTTATGAACATCGGCTATGATTTTCATGTTCGCAAAATTAGACACCCAACACTTGTTTACGAATATTAATTCCTTTCAAATAATCATTGTGTGTAACTATTTCACATAACCTTATATTTGTAAGCTCTACAGGTCCATAGGAAGAAGAAGAATATTTCAACGTTAAAAATGAACAAACAGGGACCTTAGAGATTCCTAGTTAATAGTTAATAGCCCCATGTTTGTGAACACACAATCTCTGGAGACTGCGACACTACCACGGTTCTCGTTACATTGTGTATATACGTACGATATATCTTAAATATACTTAACTACGTTTCTTACTATACCTTAACTTTATACATTTATGTATTCAAGTCAATAAATTCAATCTAAGGTAAACTAATACATATTTGTGACATATATTTAATACATTATTTAAAACTATATTATTTCAGTATTATCAACCTTTTCTCCGCTTACTTTTGTTAAAGATGTTCTACTTGCTAAAGTACTTGCTTTATAAAGATTACAATTTAAATAAAGGTGTACATACCTTTAGTGAACAGTTATAATTTTAAGTAGATTCTGGAGGCATTCGAAAATTTGAATTATTCATAAAGTTTTCTATTTCAATTGTATATATTATACATACTTTTATTTTTACCAATGGAATCAGTGAATTAAATGCTATTGAATGAAAATAATAGTTTCTATTTCATCTAGGTATATATTTAAACATGTTTCAACAAACTATTTTCCAGACTTCTTTTAAGAATTGGACACGAGTGCAAAATGAACCTGAACACAACAGTTAACTTATCAACAACAATAAACCCGCCTGTCACTAAAACACATCCAGTGCCAATGTACAACCATCGTTAAAAGTGATCATTCTCATACTTCCTTTTGCAGAAGAATTTCGATAAATTTTTAAAAATTAGCCTCCTCATTCACCTATATTTTTGAAGAGGATAAATGTTAGTGGGTCTGTGCTTTTAAATAATAACTTGCATTTCTATTATTATATCGAGAAAATTTTAAACGGTATAGTTTTGTTCAACATTCAGACAATTTAGTACCTAGCTAGTTGGTAGTTACCAAGTTGAGATTTTATACTAAAAACTTACATCCTCTCTGGGTAAATCATGTGATATTATACTAATATTATAAAGCTAAAACTATGTATGTTTGGTTGTTATTTGTGGCTTGATCACTCTCCAACTTATAAAGCGATTGAGCTGATATTTGGTAGAAATATATCTCAAGAAACACATAGAACTATTCCCGATTTTAAAACCCCATTCACATTTAAAATTCCCATTTAAATCTTAAGCACATTAATATGTACGCAACTGATTGTACTAAGATTTTCTAGGAAGATAGAGTTATTAAACTAGGATAAAACATAACCTAGTCTCACTCTTAAAATCCTTTAGGACTCTGCCCCCTGGAACCTAAAATATTATACCAAACAAATCGCATCTACTACTAGACCGATGAAAGTGGAGATTGGTGGGGAAGGTGATGATGGTGATGGTATCAAGGAGTACATTACAAAATTAATTTTATTTGTTTAGAAAAATTCGGAAGAACAAGTTTGTTTGAAGAAGAATTTTCTGGTAGCTAGTATATTAAATTCTTAATAAATGACTGGAGAAAAAAATAATATGAAAAGAACTATTTAGTTTGCATTAATTTAAACATATTTAAACAAAACTGAAAGTAAACCTTGATAGGACACTAATAATAAAACCTGTCATATTTTAAATTATAACGTAGGCTTCCTCACCTAGCAAATTGGCATGGTCCAATGTGATTTATGTGTCGTATACATCAGTGTTTATTGTATATTTTAATTAAATAATACCTAATTATTTAATTAGGTATTATTAAATACCTAATACGTCTCTTTATCACAGCCAAACTTCTAGTTATCGTCTTGCGATGGAATATTGTGATTTTCATTCGGTCCCCCTTTTGCAAATGTCTTTTGCCACTCTCAATCATCCGTGTAATTGTCAGAGAAACCCGTTCTTTCGATTTCATTAAATTAGGTCGTGCTAGTATACTTCTCTCAAAAATTATTTTAATACAAAATAGCCAAAACAGCTAGTGGAGTTTGGTGCATTTCGTATTGGCGTAAGCAGGTTTACTTTGACGGATATATACCCACCGCCAGTAATTGCTTTTTTATAGTCTGGCAAATCTCTCACCTGGCCGATTGTTGCGGGAAGGTAAGAGGAAGCGAGCGTATGAGTTATTCCAAGACCTGTAGGAACTGGTTACAAATGGACGAGGTGAAGTGTGGACCGATGTTGAAAACAAGTGTAAATGGGAAGCCAAGTGTTAAAAAACACTATGCTGGGTTACCAATGCTCCAATTAATCTTTGTTTGTAAGCTAAAGAAGCAGCCAGGTATATATTGAGTTTTTACCATAAGGTAATTGACATAACCAAGGTCAGTGGTTCGTTTTACTACGTTACATTAATATACTAGTGCTAAACAAGGCCCCAGAATGATCAGCCAGGTGTATATAGCAAATGATAATTTACATAGCCAGGGCCACTGCTTGGCTTCACTACATTACATTAACACTCTAGTGGCAGACAAGGCTGTTGGACCAGTGTTACTGGGGCTTTATACTGAGAAGCTGTTCCTTTCATTACCTTCCGGGAGAAATGCGGGAGATTAAAAATTCTGTGTTAGTATGGTTGGAATTCAAGGCAAAATAAATGTTTACTGTCTTTAATTCTTGTTAACAGTTAATTTTTTTATTGACATATAAATTTTGTGAATTACTTTCGAAGCTATATGTTGGACCCCTTTTTATTTTCTCCCCTTATACATAGTACATGGAGAAAGTATTGTTTTCATCAAAATTTTCGAATTTGAGTTGTTAGTGGAAATATTCGTTTTGGTGATCCCTGAACCCAAAAAAGTGATTTTTACTTGATGTCTGTGTGTCCGTCTGTCTGTCTGTCTGTCTGTATGGACGTGTACAGAGCTAGAGCCCTAACCAATAGTCCGATTTTTATGAAATTTGGTATTTAGGTACTAATCCACGATATCTCCAGGTGTTTTTTTTTTATTTTTGGAATTTTTTATTTTTAAGGGTAATTATTCCCCAAAAAACATGAAAAATCCAAATTTCTCAAAAACGGCTGTAACGATCTTTATTAAAATTTAGTCGTTTGTAGAACTTTAGTTTTCCAACAAAATGACACTACCCGCATTTCTGCAAAAATTCGGGTTCAGAAATTACAAGATTTAAAATATAAAAGATTCTGTTTCTTGGATCTTTCATAAAAAAACCGTAAATATAAAAAATATTACTATCCACCATTAAAAAGAGCTCAAAAAACTAAATAATTTAGTATAGTAAATTACTATTCTACGGTTTACTGGTTGCGGAGAAAATTTAAATTTTCATTTTGCGGTAAACGCAGTACGTTGTCCAATGTTATTCTTATGGGGAATACAAAAATTACTATTTCTCTCTTATTTACTGATCAATTTCGTTCAAACTTGATATGCTTGTCAAGTTAGCATTGATCAACAGACGAAATTTGAAATATGTTGCTCCTTAATAACCCTGGGGGGGTTGTGGGAATAGGGGGCATTTCCCCTCTTAAAACCACGTGTGTAGCAATGGATGTGTAGCAGTGCCTCCAAAACACGGATTTGGGTGGATGTTTTTGAAAATAACTTGTTTACACGATTTTCTGGACATTCGATCGTGCTTTTTATTATACATTTAGTAAGTAAAAAGTAATTTATTCAATAATGTTCGGCTGAAAGGGAGAAAGTATGTGTCAGTTTCCTGATACCGTTTATTATGTTTGTTTCAAAGAATGAGCTAAAAAGGAGAGACAGTAAGTCATACGTCAAAAATGACACATATAATTTGAATATACATGAAACATGGCCTGTATGTGTAGAAAATACCACAACGTAGTTTTAATATATGTAATTTTTACCATTTCATGTGAACTATTTTAGTTTTTAATATCGCATGTGCAGAGTCTCCATTTTAATGTTAGAAAATTGATCATATAAACGTTTTGATATTGATGTTTATAAATTTCAAATAATGCGCGTGTTTTGATCCACTTTTTATAGTTCAGAAGAGTAAGGTTTTAGTCCAACATTTTAAAAAACACAATTGAATTGTTCTATTTTACTCCTTGACAAATAACAATTTATATTTATGGTTTCATATTTTGTCAAATGGAATAATAATATTGTTTGATACAAAAATATTTATTGTAATAAAAAAATACTCTACGACACATGTAATAACAAAAAACAATCCCTAAAAATGCAATCATACTTCCCTTATATTTCGGTCAAACAAATAAAACAATTTTAAAACACATAAATTATTCCAGCGTCACTCTTACAATGTTTATTGTAAATATTATTGTAAATTATTGAATTGAAAATAAATAAATAGCCTTTGATTGAACATTATTTTTACACTTAAAGCTAAAGGTTAAAGCTAAAAGTGCAGTTAAGTGTACTATATACATTTACACCATACTATACTATATTATATAAGTAAGCAAGCAAGGTTAATGAGTCAAAATCAATTGTTTATGTGCTATAAACATTAATAATCAGGCTTAGAACTAACAACTAATGGCATAGGCTTACTGCGGAGCATGCTGCTAGACATATTGACAACTTAAGAGCTTACGGTATTTGGTAGATACAGCACTACTGCACTAGCTTTGATAGGTATTACTCTATTAATTGTATATAGTACAGTTGGAAAACAAAGGGTAAATGGGCTATAAAAATAACGATTGAGTTCATTAAGTTACTGTATCTCGTAAGAAATACTTAAAACTCGCTCAACATTTTTCTAAAACCTCAACTGCCCGTCACCATAGGCTATTGACCTGTGCTGTGAACTAAAGACAGCGAGGTACCCTAACGGCATTAGTCATAAGGGCAAGCCAGAGTTGACCGCTCACCTCTAAAAAAGTTCAAACATGAACTTTTGACATTTGTATGAATATAAATATGTATCCTATACCTTTATAAAAGAAAGGTGTGTCTGTCGACTTGTATTTTCCGTTATAACGTAAAAACAACTGAACCAATCGTGCCAAAAATGTGCGTGTAGGTAGATAATTTATCTGGGCTACATATAGGAGTAGTGGGCATTTGGGGCTTCTGGGCCAAGTGATTGACAGCTTCCGGTCACGTGACCGGAAGTGCTGAGTCATGAAAGACGTCATCTGAGGCTGAGCCAGTGACGTAGGCGGTTTTGTGACGTAATGAGGGAAAGTTTAAAGTTCAAGGTCACTGGGAGGTAATTTTAAAAAAGTACTACCTCGCACTCGTAAAATCCGATTGTGATTCGATAGTTTTAATTCGATAAAAATATCGAATGAAAACAATCGAATGAAGCAATCGAATGATACGAGTGCGAGGTAGTACTATTTCATTTATTACTTTATTTCTTTTTACTTTTCTTTTTATTTACAATAAGTTATGTTTACAATAATTCATGTTTACAATAGTTCCCCGTTGTTGGTTGTCATCGATGTTGTTGATCCGGACGAGTTGCGGCCATCACTTCGCTTTCTGAAGAAAGACGGTATATACTTCGATTCCTGCGCAGAGTCCATGTTGTTTTTTGATGCGTAAAGTTCCAAAGATAAATCGTAACCGGACGCAATGAGAAGTCTTAACTCTTCATTAAAAACCTCGAGGTCTTGGAAAGTCGCCAGATGAATAGAGTCATAATGAATACACCTAATTTTGATGGACATTTCAACAGAGAGCTCGATGTTCACCGGTCGAGAGCCGGAGGTGTACTGACTACTCGCTAGCTAGCGTTTTGGTATCAAACAAAATGGTGGGGGTAAAAGTGTGGTGGGGCGGAGCAGATGGCGGACGGCAGATGGCAGGCGGCAGGTGGCAGCTGGTGCGAGGCAGATGGTTGCTACTACATTCGCCGCCACAGTAATGCAATCCTTCGGCGTAATTCTTGTATTTTATCTTGTCGGTTCATTTGATACGTTTTACATCTACATATGCAATAGCTGAAACACTTGCACTTACGACAAGCTTTCCCGTCAACTTGATCGCCTGGTATTTTAAAACATTGTAACTCGCAACAATATGTCTTCAAATTGTTATCGAAAAATAAATTGTTCATAGGTGGCACCGACATGTTAGCTGCAGCGTGTGTTAGACAAGACTGAGACTAACTTCACTGCTCCCTCTCTTTTATACCTCTTCATAAGTTAACCCTGAATGAAAGTTCAAGGTCATCCATTTGAATTTTAAAAAAAAGCAACACAGCAGTATATAAAATAATATACCCCCCCACCACACCAGTTTCCCCCACCAAGTTTTCACATCGCACAATAACTACGGGACATGCATTAGTTAGGGTCTAGCTCTGACTCTGTGAGGATCGGAGCTCCGTAACTGAAAACATTAACAATTCTTGCTCGACACTGTTTTTACGCAATCATAACAGTCACTGTGATCTAATTTATTGCATGTACTCATATGATGCATCTTGCGTAGCAGACAACTTGCTAAGAATGTTTCAGCCTGGAGTATTCTACGGCGAAATCGCTCACAATCCACTAACAGCGTAGACCTTCTATCTTCACAGTCGGAGAAGTAGAAGGTGGTGGCAGGCGGACTGTTGAAGGACACCTTCGTCATATTTCTGTAAAACTGTGACATCTTTAGAATAACACAAACTCTATAGGTAGATGTTAATCCTGCAAGAGCTAAAAGTATATTGATATAGCGCTAGCGTGTATGATACCCACCCGACCTACCCGCACAACAACGTTACCTCGGTATACTTTAAACTATAAATAACTTGTCGTAGTTTAATCCATAAACAAAGTATTTATTAATGTCAGGCCTTGAAAGTGTTGTTTTCGCGCTGTTTCTTCCCTAATCTCAGTCGGATCTGAATTATATTCGCACCATCTTGTTCGTCTGATTAACCCGCGTAATTTGAGTACCCACTCGCTATACTTTAACCCAATAATAAAGAAGTTATTAGTATGTAACCTTGAAAACATTGGTTCTTTCGCTATTTCTGCTATACCGTTGGTCGGATCTGAATTCTGTTTGCACCATCTTGTTCGTCTGATTAACCCGCGTAATTTGAGTACCCACTCGCTATACTTTAACCCAATAATAAAGAAGCTATTAGTATGTAACCTTGAAAACATTGGTTTTTCGCTATTTCTGCTATACCGTTGGTCTGATCTGAATTCTGTTTGCACCATCTTGTTCGTCTGATCAATTCGCGTAATTTGAGTACCCACATGACATACTTTGGACAAACTTTGTAGTTTTTTCGCTTCTGCTACTATACCCTTGGCCGGATCAAAATTCTGTTTGCACCTCCTTGTTCGTCTGATCAATTCGCGTAATTTGAGTACCCACATGACATACTTTGGAAAAACTTTGTACCCCCCTCCCCCAACATGGGTCATGTTCAAGGTCAAGGTCAAGTTCAAGGACTTTGGGACTTAGAAAATTTCACAAAGTGGGCTGCACAAACAAACTCTCCTGCCTATGTACAGGCCAAGTCCCTAACTTGAAATGCTTAGGGTGGTCCTGAAAAGGACCGTTTGCGTGCTGAAGGTTGGTCGGGATAAGGATCAGTTCAAACGTTATTCTTCAAAACCCACTTTACCCTCCCATCTTTTCTGGTTAAGAATAACTCCTGTGTATCAGGTATCAGAGGAGGTGGCGGTGGGAGAGACTGCGGCAGACGCACCTCGATGTAGTGGATGGTGTGTTGAAACAGGAACACGTGGTCCCCGTTGGTTGCCACATATTTATACTCCGTCATCCGCTTCAGATTTCGAAACTCGACCTTGGAGACTTCAAACGGCGTCCGTTGCATCACCTCATCGACAGTCGGTGTTGGAGACGAAGGTTGAGCCGCCGATGTAGAAGGCCGAGGCTGAGCCGATGTAGAAGGTCGAGGCTGAGTCGAGGGTCGTTGTTCAAAATACAGCGGATGACCATGGAGATTCCGTTTGAGAGACTTCAAAGTTGAAGGTCTCTTAAACCCGCTCCTTCTTTCCGTCGACCTCTTCAAAGATTCCTTTAAGCGCTGGAGTTTTTCAGGAGTCAGAGGAGAAGACATGGTGTAAATAGGATGGAAGAGAAAATGGATAAGATAGAGTTGGATAGAGCACGTGTGTACTGGTTGCAATCCAAAGCCGGAATGAGGCGGCTGGCAGAGTGAAGCAGGTCGTAAAGTGAAACCTTGCCCTATCCATATATGGGTAGAAAGCTGAGGACTGGTTTAGAACCGGCCCCCCCCCCTGACGGACCCCCCCCCCCCCCCGACGGACCCCCCCCCCCCCCCGACGGACCCCCCCCCCCCGACGGAACCCCCCCCCCGACGGAACCCCCCCCCCCCCGACGGAACCCCCCCCCCCTTTTTGGGTCATGTTCAAGGTCAAGGTCAAGGTCGAGGGAAAAATGTTCTTGGAAGTGCGGGATAAAATCCCGCAACGAAGCAGGATTATCCCTTATCCCGCTTTCCCCTTAATATCCCGATTTCCCATTCTCCGTCTATATAACCCGAGATTTCGAGCGTCTCTTCGCAGTAGCCTGCCGCCCGTTGCGATGAACGTCCCACTGGGTTGCAGTGCCTGCTGCAGCGTAGGTCTGTTAAGTGTGCGTTGGGCCCGACGCGCAATTAAGAGATCCGCGCCCTTGCATGTTTAGTTAGTTTGTTTAAGCATGTTAGATAACGCTTGTAGTTTGCTGCTAGTAAATGTAGTTAGTTTAACTGTAGTTAGTTTGGTGTTGGTTTTAAAGTGTTTTTGAAGTGTTTTTTATTTACTAATGAAATATGTACTTTTCTTTCACGCTCCCATTCAAAAAGGTATGGCACGAAAACCGACCTTATGTCTTTAAATATCTCAGGGGGGATTATGTTTCTCAAATAAACACCTTTCCTAACACCTTACAAAAAGGTATGGCACGAAAACCGACCTTAAGTCATAACGGCGCGCAAACCGGATGACTTTACCTATCTTAACCCTTACTCACGAGAAACAGATTCAGTCAGTTTGCTTATTTTTGGTTAAATTTAAGGGGACCTTGGTCAGGTAATTATTGTACTTCGGTTCGTAAAACTCTGACGCCTACACAGTGATGAACGTCCTTGCGGTTTCAGAGTGCGCGACTGTTGTTAACTGACCATTTTGCTTATCTTGGGGGGATACATCTTCGGGGAAATAAACTTAAGGGGACCTTGGTCAGGTATTATTGTACTTCGGTTCGTAGTACTCTGACGCCTACACAGTGATGAACGTCCTTGCGGTTTCAGAATGCGCGACTGTTGTAAACTGACCATATCGTTTGTTTGTTGGGTGAATAATTTTTCGGGGGAGAGGTTAGTGTTCCGTTATCAGGTTTATTGCCTATAATTGCGAGCTTTAAACTAGTCCTCTTCTCCTAATACAGAGCGGGGAATAGAGCAGTTTGTGGTCCAAGTGAGAATCACTTACTGCTCTATTCCCCGTTTTGGCAACATGTTCAGATGACCTTGACCCACTTCGGGACTTAGAGAAAATTATTGTTTGGTAAAAACATTTACTCTTACAATAATACCCCTTCCCTATCACTACCCCCCCCCTTCTTCAATTTACCTCCCACCACGGATCGTCGGCTATAAAAGCGGGGGCTGACCGCAGAGGTCTCACAGTCTCAGGCTGACAGCCTAGCTAGCTGTTCGCCTTAGCTGTCTGTAATAGCATCTTTAGTATATAGGTGGTACCCCTGTATACTAAAGATTCTACCTTAGCATGTTTGTATGTTATGCATGTTAGTTTGTTTTTTAGATTATAGCTTGTAGTTTGCTGCTAGAAAATGTAGTTAGTGTTGGTGTTTGTAATTATTTGTGGTGTTGGTCTTTGAAGTGTTTTATTTACTAATGAAATATGTACTTTTCTTTCACGCTTCACGCTCCCATTCAAAAAGGTATGGCACGAAAACCGACCTTATGTCTTTAAATATCTCAGGGGGGATTATGTTTCTCAAATAAACACCTTTCCTAACCCCTTACAAAAAGGTACGGCACGAAAACCGACCTTGAGTCATTACGGCATGAAAACCGGATGACTTTTTTACCTATCTTAGCCCTCACTTACGAGAAACAGATTCAGTTAGTTTGCTTATCTTGGTTAAATCTAAGGGGATCTTGGTCAGGTGATTATTGTACTTCGGTTCGTAGTACTCTGGCGCCTACACAGTGATGAACGTCCTTGCGGTTTCAGAGTGCACGACTGTTGTTAACTGACCATTTTGCTTATCTTGGGGGGATACATCTTCGGGGAAATAAACTTAAGGGGACCTTGGTCAGGTATTATTGTACTTCGGTTCGTAGTACTCTGACGCCTACACAGTGATGAACGTCCTTGCGGTTTCAGAGTGCGCGACTGTTGTAAACTGACCATATCGTTTGTTTGTTGGGTGAATAATTTTTCGGGGGAGAGGTTAGTGTTCCGTTATCAGGTTTATTGCCTATAATTGCGAGCTTTAAACTAGTCCTCTTCTCCTAATACAGAGCGGGGAATAGAGCAGTTTGTGGTCCAAGTGAGAATCACTTACTGCTCTATTCCCCGTTTTGGCAACATGTTCAGATGACCTTGACCCACTTCGGGACTTAGAGAAAATTATTGTTTGGTAAAAACATTTACTCTTACAATAATACCCCTTCCCTATCACTACCCCCCCCCTCCCCTTTCACCCCCCCTTCCTTTCTTCAATTTACCTCCCACCACGGATCGTCGGCTATAAAAGCGGGGGCTGACCGCAGAGGTCTCACAGTCTCAGGCTGACAGCCTAGCTAGCTGTTCGCCTTAGCTGTCTGTAATAGCATCTTTAGTATATAGGTGGTACCCCTGTATACTAAAGATTCTACCTTAGCATGTTTGTATGTTATGCATGTTAGTTTGTTTTTTAGATTATAGCTTGTAGTTTGCTGCTAGAAAATGTAGTTAGTGTTGGTGTTTGTAATTATTTGTGGTGTTGGTCTTTGAAGTGTTTTATTTACTAATGAAATATGTACTTTTCTTTCACGCTTTAAAACTGATCTTGGTCAAAACTTTGGTTCGCAGTTGCCTGGCGCCCGTTACTGACCAACGTCCGACTGGGTTTCAGGATGTTGTTGACCTTTGTAAAACCGACCTTGGTTGGTATGTCCTTTTCTTACACGCTATAACTAACCTTGGTCAAAACTTTGGTTCACAGTTGCCTGGCGCCCGTTACTGACCAACGTCCGACTGGGTTTCAGGATGCTGTTGACCTTTGTAAAACCGACCTTGGTTGGTCTTTGTAAAATTAATTTTAACTGATCAGTATGTTTCTCATCCTTTTCCTAACCCCTTACAAAAAGGTATGGCGCGCAAACCGACCTTATGTCAATACGGCGCGCAAACCGGTTGACATTACCCATCTTACCCTCGAGAAACTTTTGCAAATACTCCCTGCAAACCATTTGTAACTTCCTTTTGTTTGGATAAATTAACAAAAGGTTCTGTTATCAGGTTTATTGCCTATAACTGTGACCTTTCTTCAAAATTCACTTCCCTAATACAGAGCGGGGAATAGAGCAGTTTGTGGTCCAAGTGGGAATCACTTACTGCTCTATTCCCCGTTTTGGCAACATGTTCAGATGACCTTGACCCACTTCGGGACTTAGAAAAAATCTTTGTTTGGTAAGATATTGGAAGATGTCTGAAGAACATCTTCAAGAATTTGGACTAACATCTGCTTCGAAGATTTATCGCGGTGAACAAGCAGTGAAACACTTTGTAGATGATTTGTATTACATTGCCTCTAAGGTGGAAGAACTCTACAAAATTAAAATACCGATGCAACCTATGGAAGAACACCAACTTCAACATCACAATTTGGCAACAACATGTTATCTGTGTAATAACCTATTTACACCAGATAACGTTAAAGTGCGCGATCACGACCATCTTACAGGAGCCTACAGAGGTGCAGCCTGTAACGCTTGCAACTTAAATTACAAAGTACCATCTTTTATACCCGTTGTTCTACATAACCTTAGCGGATATGACTCTCATTTCATAATCCCGGAGTTAGGAAGAGATGATGGGGCGATAGATGTTTTGGCAACAACAATGGAAAAATTTATAAGCTTCTCTAAAAAGGTTGACAAAATAAAACTTAGGTTTATTGATTCGTTTAGATTTATGCCTTCTAGCCTAATGAAATTAACTGAGAATTTAAAAAGAGAAGATCTGATAGAAACAAGCAAAATTGTAGCCAGTAGTAAAATATATTAAATTTTCCTGTTGGAGAAAATTGTCCTTGTTAAATACAAAGCGGGGAATAGATCAGTTTATGGTTTAAAATGAAATCATTTACTGCTCTATTCCCCGTTTTGACAAATATGTTCAATGACCTTGACCTAAATACAGAACTTTGTAGCCTCCAGCTACAATAGTAAATATAAAATGTAAAAAATAGTAAACTTAACGTAATACGTACCCCCACCACTTTTGCTAGGGTATAAATAGAGGGGCATTTGCAGTGTTTTTTATTATTGCGTTGACCCTTGTGTAGAGATCACACCTACATTATGCATCGCTGCAATATTTGTAAGACTTCATTTAAGGATGAATTTCTTTTAATAATTCATAAGGAACTAAAACATAACAACAACCATGATGAAGAATATGAAGAAGAAGAATTGAAGGAAATAGATCAAATGTTAGCCCAACACCAACATTCCAGACCAAGTGTTATTCAATATGCACAATCAACACCATCAACAACAGCTGCATCGAATTCTACGTTTGCTCTGTCTACACTTCACCGTCCTTCAACATCAATAGCTGCATCGTCTTCTACGCCTGCTATGTCTACACTTCATCATCATTCAACATCAACACCATCGACTTCTACGCTTGCTATGTCTACACTTCACCATCCTTCAACATCAACACCATCAACATCGACTTCAACGCCTGCTATGTCTACACTTCACCGTCCTTCAACATCAACAGCTGCTATGTCTACTCTTCACCGACCCTCAACATCAACAGCAGTAGATGTGGAACTACACGCTCAAGCACTACCTGGTAAGGTAGTAACACATTTTAAAATTGACAACGTAAAATTACAACTTGAAAACTTTTTACATAACGCCAAAGAATTAGTAACCAAAACACTAAAGAATGAACAAAAAAGATTAAATTTTATCAAATTTGGACTGTTGCTAGATGCCATATTCACTAACATTCAAAACGAAACATCACCAAGAGGTTTCATGACAAAAAACCGAACCATCATGGCTGCGTCAGATATTGAAAAGATCGTAACAGAATGTCTTGAAGAACTTTTGACGAAACTACAAGAGCATGAAGGAAGAGGATCTGGATGGACTTTATTAAGTATAACAAGTCTGGATGTTAGAGTTCATAAACACGGTTATGGAATGAGAGGAAGTAGCTATATCCCTCTACCTCAAAAAATTATGAATACCAAATCCTGTATTAACGTGCAAAATGAAAATAATGAATGTTTTAAATATGTTATGTTGGCCAAATATGTAAAAAACCATCCGGAAAGACCAAGTCAAGCATATGAAGAAGTTCAACACAAGTATAATTTCCAGGGAATGACTTACCCTGTTGCAATTACTGATATATCAAAATTTGAAAAGCAAAATCCGTCAGCTTCAGTCAACATATTTGGTTTGGATTCGTCAAATAATGTGTATCCCTTGCGCATAACATCGAATGAGCGCAACAATCATACTGACCTGTTATTAATCAATAAAGGAGAGATATCACATTACGTGTATATAAAAGATTTTGAAGGGCTCGTATGTAAACAGTTAACAAAACATAAAAGTAAAATCACAACATGTAAGAGATGCTTTTGCCACGTGAGCAAACCATTAAGAAGAGGAGGTACAGAATGGTTAGTAGAACATCAAAGGTTATGTAGTGGAAACTATGAGGTAAGAATTAAATTGCCACATCCTAGCAGAGCGCAGATAAAATTTGATAAAGTAAATCACCAATACCCTGTTCCATTTGTTGTGTACGCGGATTTCGAAGCATCCTTACTTCCAATTGAACAACAAGAAGAGGATATCACAAAAAGAAGCAAATATCAAAAACATGCACCAAACAGTTATTGTATACTAACAAAATCCACGTTGTCTGAAGAACATCTTCAAGAATTTGGACTATCATCTGCTCCGAAGATTTATCGTGGTGAACAAGCAGCGAAACACTTTGTAGATGAGTTGTATTACATTGCCTCCAAGGTGGAAGAAATCTACAAAATTAAAATACCGATGCAGCCTATGGATGAACACCAACTTCAACATCACAATTTGGCAACAACATGTTATCTGTGTAATAACCTATTTACACCAGAAAACGTTAAAGTGCGTGACCACGACCATCTTACCGGAGCCTACAGAGGTGCAGCCTGTAATGCTTGCAACTTAAATTACAAAGTTCCATCTTTTATACCTGTTGTTCTACATAACCTTAGTGGATATGACTCTCATTTCATAATCCCGGAGTTAGGAAGAGATGATGGAGCAATAGATGTTTTGGCAACA
This sequence comes from Allygus modestus, assembly GCA_963675035.1. Classification (NCBI taxonomy): domain Eukaryota; kingdom Metazoa; phylum Arthropoda; class Insecta; order Hemiptera; family Cicadellidae; genus Allygus; species Allygus modestus. Next base: position 378,194,751 of record OY776111.1, on the reverse strand, counting down.
ACAATGGAAAAATTTATAAGCTTCTCTAAAAAGGTTGGCAAAATAAAACTTAGGTTTATTGATTCGTTTAGATTTATGCCTTCTAGCCTAATGAAATTAACTGAGAATTTAAAAAGAGAAGATCTGATAGAAACAAGCAAAATTGTAGCCAGTAGTAAAATGGATCTGGTTCTTAGAAAAGGAGTCTTCCCCTACGATTACATCGATGGACTGCATAGATTTAATGAAACATCACTTCCTCCACCAGAACAATTTAACAACAAACTCAATGAATCGGAAATTTCACTTGAAGACTATCAACATGCATGTCGAGTATGGAACGAGTTGGATATGAAGACTTTGGGAGAATACTCAGACTTTTATGTAAAACTTGACGTGACTCTTCTCTGCGATGTTATGGAAGAATTCCGAAGAACCTGTTTTGCAGCATACGGTTTGGACCCTCTACATTCGTATACATCTCCAGGACTAGCTTGGCAAGCAATGCTAAAAGAAACAAAATGTAAACTCCAGCTGTTAACAGATATAGATATGGTTTTAATGGTTGAGTCGGGTGTTAGAGGTGGATTAACTCAAAGCGTGACTAGACATGTTAAAGCCAACAACAAATATCTACCTGACCATGATCAAGAGAAACCTTCAACGTACTTGGGATATTTCGACGCGAATAATCTGTATGGATGGGCCATGTCGAACCCACTTCCATTTGACAACTTTAAATGGGTTGATCCCGACTGTATTGGCGATATTTCACAAATTCCAAAACATGGAGATACCGGATATATTTTGGATTGCGACTTTGAATATCCAGAACATTTACACGATCTTCATTATAACCTTCCACTCCTTGCAAAAACAGAAATTTCACCAACTGGAAAACACCCCAAATTAATGATGACCCTTAACAATAAACAACGATACGTAGCTCATTATTGGGTTGTTCAACAAGCTATCGAATTAGGTTTACGTCTTACTAAAATTAATAGAGCTGTGGAATTTTCCCAATCGTGCTGGTTGAAACCGTACATAGACTCGAATACTACCAGAAGAGCAGCTGCTACATCAGCCTTTCAAAAAGACTTTTTTAAATTAATGAACAATGCGATATTCGGTAAAACATTAGAAAACAAAAGAAGACATAAAAACGTTAAACTTGTTACAGATCCGAACAAACTACAGAAACTCGTACAACAGCCGAACTTTAATACATCTATAATTATTAATGAAAATCTTGTAGCTGTATCTATGAAGAAAACAAGTGTGAAGATGGATCGTCCTTTGTATATAGGAATGTCAATCCTGGATATCTCCAAGACTCATATGTACGATTTTCATTACAAAAAGATGGTCACCTTTTATGGACGAGAAAACATCGGCATCTCCTACATGGATACAGACGCTTTTATATATTGGATAATTACTAACGATATGTATGAAGACCTTCGGACATTTGATTACAAAAACGACTTTGACTTTTCCGACTATCCAAAAGATCATCCAAACTACGACAATGACAGAAACAAAAAAGTGCTTGGCAAATTTAAAGATGAAGCCAATGGTGTTATACTTCAAGAAATTGTTGCACTAATGTCAAAATTATATTCTTTACAATTAAATGAAAACCAAGTCATTAAGAAAGCTAAAGGAGTAAAAAGTTTGTATTTAAAGAAGAATGTGCATTTTAATCACTATAAGAAATGTTTATTTGAAGATCAAGATATAACAGCAAAATTCAACACAATCAGAAGTTTCAACCATCAGCTGTACAGCGTGACGGAAGTAAAAAAAGCTCTCTCTTCAAATGATGACAAACGCCACATCCTTGCAGACAACATCCACACTCTACCATTCGGCCACTACTCCCTCAACCCTATTGACGAGTAACCCTTTCATCGTCCTACATCCCTTTTCCTTTTCCTTTCCGTATAAAAGGGGGAACACAGCAGTATTTTGCTGTGTTCCCCCTTTTATACATTAGTTTAGAATGACCTTGACCTATATAAGCAGATTTATACAAAAGAATATTTAATACCATATCAGCTGTCTTCGTGAAACCATCATGTCAGACCTGAAGGAGAAGATTATTAATGAACTACACAAACCTGCAAGAATAAAGTTTCCAAGAAGAAATACTGTTATAAAAGGGATAAATGATCTATATCAAGCGGATTTAATTGAAATGCGACCGCATAGCAGAATAAACAAAGGATTTAAATATATACTCACAATTATTAATTGTTTTACAAAAGTTGCAGACGCTTTGCCTCTAAAGGACAAGACTGGTAAAAGCGTAACAGAAGCCATGGAAATAGCTATAAAAAGAGATAAAAACAAAATTAAACATTTACAAACTGATGATGGAACAGAATACTTTAATACAAACTTTGCACAGTTAATGAATAAATATAAAATAAATCATTATTCTACAAATTCAGAGAAAAAAGCAGCTATTGTAGAAAGATTCAATAGAACCTTAAAAGGAGCACTCTATAAACAATTTTCAAAAAGAGGTTCTTACGTATGGTATGATGTTTTACCACAATTAATAAATGATTATAACAACAGGTTTCATAGAACTATTGGTATGAAACCTAACAAAGTAAATAGAAGAAATGCAAAAGATGTATTAAAACGCATAAAGAAAAATACAAAGCCTAAAGTAGAAAAAATGCAGCCAAGAAAATTTAATGTAAGTGATAAAGTACGGATTAGTAAATATAAGGGAGTGTTTACCAAGAAATACCTTCCCAATTGGACGAATGAAGTTTTTACAGTGTATAAAGTGCAACCGACTGTACCTGAAACGTATATCTTAAAAGATAACAAAGGAGATTTGTTGCAAGGTGCATTTTATGGACATGAAATGTTAAAGTCAACAGTAGGTGATGTATATCTTGTTGAAAAAGTGTTACAAAGAAAAAAGGACGCAGTTAAAGTGCGGTGGTTAGGGTTTAACAAAACTGAGGATTCATGGATACCTATAAAGGACTTGGTGTAATGCAAGCAACTCATTTTATCGTTAACCTTTGAGCAGGATGGAGATTATTCACCATAAAGATCGATTCAATATTAATAACATAGATGATTTAACTGTGGATAACGTTAATATCAACAATGGTAAACACGGTAGTTTATTTCCAAACACTGTTCGATGTATAGTAAGTGGCCCCTCAAACTGTGGAAAGACCAATGTTGTCTTTAATTTGATCACTAATCCGCAGGGATTAAGGTTTAATAACCTATATATTTTTTCAAAGTCCCTACAACAACCAAAGTATCAATTGCTGGATAAAATCCTATCTGATGTGTCCGATGTTAATTTTTACAAATTTAACGCTAGTGATAGCATTATGCAACCAAACGAAGCGAAACCGTATTCTGTATTTATATTTGACGATGTATCTTGTGAAAATCAGGATACTATTAGAAACTACTTTGCCATGGGAAGACATAATAACATCGATAGCATATATATAGGACAAACTTATAGCAAAATCCCAAAACAACTTATCAGAGATAATGCAAATGTTTTAATTGTATTTAAACAAGATGATACTAACCTAAAACATATATATAACGATCATGTAAATGCTGATATGGCATTTGAAAAGTTTAAAGAGCTTTGCGGAAAAGCATGGGCGGAAAAGTATGGATTTCTGGTTATTATGAAAGATCAAGCTATAAAAGACGGCCGTTATAGAATAGGTTTTGATAAATTTGTTTTACTACACTGATTAGCGGTATTACTGTACAAGTCGTCAAGGTGTGAAAGAAAAAAGAATTTAAAATACCCCCCATGATAAGGGATAAAGCATCAGTCATATTCGAGAGACGATACAGAGAGGATGATGGAATCCAATATTACTGCGTGGAGTTTAATATCTCAAGAGCCGAGATTTCCCCAAGGAGTGTTGACAGATGGTTTTGTTCAACGGTTTGATAGATATATGGATTGGGAACAACTTTCCATACATTACCTCTTTACAATGACTATGTTAAGAATTTATTTTCACAGAGTTAACTGGATCCATATTTTACAAAGACAACAGTTTTCAGAAGACTTCCTCGTAGAGATGACATCGAATTTTAATAACTGTTGGGAAGTAATAAGTAAATATCAAAATCTCTCTGAGAATTACATTGACAATTTTAAAGATAAACTAGACTGGGATGTGTTATTCAATTATCAACGATTAAGTGGCAAGTTTCTAAGGGAACATGACAACTATTTAGATTTTATTCATTTTACCGAAAACAACGATACCATCACCAGCGGAGAAACATTTGAAACATCTTCAATTACACCTTATTTCTATTTTTACTACTTTTATTTATTATGTCTACATTTAATTAATTAATCCATTTCTATATAATAAATGGATTTTAAACAGTATATATAATACAAGAAGCCAAGACTAATATTACATTCATTGTAAAACATTTATAGAGTGCACCTACTGATTGTAAGTTTGGCTATAAATAGTCATGCTGAGGGCTAAACGCATCAGTCATAATCGAGAGAGATTACAGAGAGGAAGGGGAATAGCATCAACAGCATTTTCTCTATTAAGTAAACCGGTTGGAGCTATAGTTAACAAGGCGATTGATTTATTACCTGTGGAATTACATTTACCTGGAGGATATCAATATTGTGGTCCTGGAACCAAATTAGAGAAACGGCTTGCTAGAGGAGATCCTGGAATAAATAAGCTTGATCAGGCTTGTAAACAGCACGATATAGCGTATTCCAAATTTGGTGATACAATAAATAGATCAATAGCAGATAGAGCACTTTCTGAGAAAGCTTGGCAAAGAGTAAAATCTAGTGACGCGAGTATTGGTGAAAAAGCAGCGTCTTTAGCAGTAACAGCAGCAATGAAAGCAAAAACTACGTTTGGAGGAGGAAAGAGAAGAAGGCGTGGGAAAAGACCCGCTAAGAAACAAGGAGGTAATATCAGAAGAAAACGTCGATCTACTAGTGGTAAAGGTAAAAAGAAACCAACAATATGGTCAATGATAAAAAAGGGAGGAGGACTATACCTAAGACCGTATCGTGTGTATTAAATAAGAAAGAGCAATTAATAATTAAAAACAAAGAATTAACCAATGAAGAACTGATTACATATGCTTCTTGTTTGAAAATCCCATTTTTTAGAGGAGTATTTATGAAAGATGAATTACCGGTTAAAATGTGGAAAAATGAGACTGGTATAGTAAATTTGGATAATAGTGAAAGATTAGGCACTCATTGGGTGTGTTACAAGAAACTTGGTGAAACGATTTATTATTTCGACAGTTTTGGAAACCTTCCACCACCGAAAGAACTTCAACAATACTTTCGTGCGGCAGAAAATGTTTTTTACAATTATACAAGAAAACAACCTGATGATACATCCATTTGCGGTCATTTATGTTTAGACTTTTTAGCTAAAAGTGTTAGTCAACTTTAAGATGTCTTCGTATACAGTGTCATTAACCGGTAACTCATGTACTTTGCGCAGTATTCTGTTTCCAGCGCTACGTTTGCAAAAAGGAAGACTATGGGAAGCCGCATTATTGGATTTAACAACATATAACTCTATTCCAAACGTTAGTGAAGGAATTAATAACAAAATACATTATTACAAGACAAAAGATAATAAAGGAAAATATTCAGCTTTGGAAGAATTCAGTTTACCAACAGGAGCTTATGAAATTGATAATATAAATGAAGTTATACAAAAACATATGGGAAAAGAAAATATAACGATAAAAGGCAATAACAATACAATGAAAGCCGAAATTACTTCTAAGTATTATATTGATTTTGGCCAAGAACGTTCAATTGGTAGTTTATTGGGGTTTTCTAAGGAAACAAAGGTATTAGAACCTAATACAACTCATTCTGGGAATAGAACTGTGACGATCATCAAAGTAAACAGCATAGACATTACATGTAACATTATACAAGGATCCTACAGAGATGGAGAAAATCGGCATATATTACACACATTCTACCCATCAGTCGCACCGGGTTTCAAGATAGTAGAAAAGCCTCAAAACCTTGTGTACCTACCGTTAAACACCAGTTTCATTTCAGACATCGTGCTGAACATAGTGGATCAAGACGGAAACCTTATTGACTTTCGAGGAGAAGCTATTACTGTAAGAATACATATAAAATCATCCGCTTAGATAATGGGGTTATCATTTAAAAAGAGAGAGCCAACCAGCAAAGAGGTCAGTAGCTCATCAGCTGTAGAAGGATTAACAAGTGACAACATTCGTTTTCTAGAAGAAATTGGATTAAAAGTCATTAACAATGGATATACTGGATATAGCGCAGGGCCCAACATTCGACGAGACCTTATGGGAAAAGGAATATCACACGCACAACCCTTACGCTTCGTCCAAATTAAACAATAACGATGAAATTAGGATTCCTATACAACAACAAGACATTTATACTCTTCCATGCGAAAGTTATTTATATATTGAAGGAAAAGTAACAAAAGCTGACGGTACTGTTGGAACCACTGTTCCCTTCATAAATAATCCTATGGCATTTTTGTTTGACGAGATTAGATATGAAATTTCAGGAGTTACAGTCGATTCCACAAAAAAGGTTGGAATTTCCAGTACATTAAAAGGATTAGCGTCTTTAACACCAAATGAGAAGAATCTGTTAGCTGTTGCAGGATGGGTTGCACCAGACAAAAGTATAATTACTCCTGACGCTTCGGGAAACTTTGATTATTACGTACCTTTAAGATTACTTTTAGGATTTGCTGAAGATTACAGAAGAATAATAATAAATGTAAAACAAGAACTAGTTTTATTAAGGTCATCAAACGATAATGATATTATTAAAGCATCTGCTGGAACAACTGAAGCCAATTTAGACTGGAAACTAACATTAGACAAGATTGTTTGGAGAGTACCACATGTGCGACTAAATGATGAACACAGGATTACATTATTAAGAAAGTTAAAATCCGATATAGACATTGTAATGCCATTCAGAAGCTGGGAGTTTCATGAATACCCCGTTTTACCTACAACACAACGGCATACATGGACTGTAAAAACGTCTACTCATTTGGAAAAAGCGAGATATGTAATATTTGGATTACAAACAAAGAAGAAAAGTATAATAACTGAAAATGCTGGTGAATTTGACCATTGTAAATTAACAAACTGTAAAGTGTTCCTGAATTCACAATTCTTTCCCTACGACAACTTTAATATTTCTTTTGATAAAAAAAGGTACAGTGTTTTATACGATATGTACGCTAGGTTCCAAAATTCATATTACGGCAAAACAAATACACCTCTACTATCTCCCGTACAGTTTGAATCGAAAGCTCCGATTGTTGTAATTGATTGTTCCAAACAAAATGAATCTGTAAAATCGTCTAGTGTTGATATAAAAATAGAAATGGAATTTCAAGAAAACGTACCTGCAAATACATCTGCGTATTGTTTAATTTTGCACGATAAAATTGTTACATACACACCGTTGACCGGTATTGTAAAGACAGTATTGTAAAACGTTGTACCACCACCGGCACCGCCACTGTCGCTAACCTATAAATAGCGGAGCAACAATGCAGGTCTTCAGTTGATCGTCTATCGTCGCATGGGTAACATCTTCTACAAAATGAGTTCTCCATCTGTTGTACAAGGTGATGCAGAGGTAGCACCGTTATTGGAACGTGATAATACTAGTGAAGAAGAAATCATCAAGGAAATAACTGCATTTTTAAAGTTTGGTAAAAGAGATAGAGAGGAGGAAAGTAATGCAGAACCATCAAAGGTAGTACCAAAGAGGAAGAAGAAAGTTGAAGAAAATATTCCTCCTCACATTTTAACTGAAGTTTTTTTGCGAATCTTTTACCCCATCTCAGCATGCATCAGTAAAAGTGTATCAGTTGGATTGATGAAGTCATTGGATTATTCCCCTACAGTAATACTACACCATGGAACAAAAAAGGTTTTATTTTCGCAAAATGCTTGGGAGTCATTTTTGAAACATGTACATTTAATAGAATGTTATTTAACTAACAGTTTGTGTGGAAGGAAAACACATATTCGACTTTTGGATTGTGACAATGAAATCGATATTGTTAAACATCGTGGACAACTACAAGTGCGAATTAGAGACTTGACTCAACATGAAAATAAGATTCTACTGTCACGTGAAGAATTCTTTGTTTTAAACTACGCAACAGAACCTATTACAAGGTACATGAGACAGTTGGTATTTGCAAGCGCTATTATTAAAGAATATTTGGTCGATACTTTGGAAAAACAACCTGATAGCACCATCGTGTACGGACCTGTGGATACATCTATTTTTAATAGAATACCTCATGAAGTTTGCATGTGGAGAAAGTTAAAGGATTTTGAACCACTTGTAGAAATCGCTACAGAAGCTACAGAAGAAACAACACAGGAAGAAGAAACGGAGAAACAAGAAGAAGAAAACGAAACACAAGAAGAAGAAGAAGTTAAAAAAGACTAAAGTTTGACTTAGTAAAGAAGAACACACGTGGGGTAGGCCTATTGGGGACGGTGCCCACGTTAAATATACACCAACGCGCCTGCAACTGTACGGCCTGGTATTTAACCTACCGTGGTGTGGAAAACAGTTTAGTTGATCGCTAGGTGCCATGATGAGCGGAGGGGATGAAGAAGTGAGTGTAAAGCCTTGTGTAATAGAATTTCAAGCATTTCGAAATAATGATGATAGGTTTATTATCAAGGAATTAGTAATTTTAGACTTGCTTACATTTGTAGCCTACCTATTCATGTTTGATGCTCCTTTTTCTTTTAACAAACTTAACACCAAAGCAAAAAGTACAAACAAATGGATAACAAACTACTTTCATCACATACATTGGTATGAAGGATTTATAAGCTACAGTAATCTGCACAGTATTATGTTTAACTTTTGCAAACAATATTCACATATATACACAAGAGGATTAGAAAAAAAGAACTGGATACAAAAGTACACGCACGGTGATGTTTTCGATATAACTATTAGTAAGGACTTTAACATTAATCTCGGTAATATTTGTGTCGCTGCAAAAGATCTTAAACACGGCCAAACAAACTGTGCATTATACAACGCGTATCGTTTGGCTGCTTACTTGAAACAAACGCAGGAATGTGGTGGGGGTAGCGGAGAACAGAAATGTGGTGGGGGTAGCGGGGCCTATAAATACGAGGAGACAGCACCGCTCCAGCACGAGTATTATTCGAGACTCCGAAGAGGCAACATCACAGAAGACACCACAACCACCACTGACGAAGATGGCATCACAACAGTTTCTACAAACACTGGTTGATCAATTCAACACTCATTCAAAATCCGACCTTCTGCTAACTAAAAAGTGTTCAGAACTAAAAGAACAAAAACACTACATTATTCATAACATCAAGAAAGTGGAAACCACACATGGAGAAGCAATTCTAGTTTCATTGAGCGAAGGACCTTTCTCTCCAGGAGATGAGCCGAAGTTTCAAGTATTTCTTCCAAAACGATTTGTTCAACTGCTACAAAATGAAGATTTGCGAGATATTCAACCGGGGACGTTGTATTTGGTATCACACGGTGTAAGCGGCAACAACTCGACGGAACTCACTCTGCACATCACGCATCCTTGTACATAATGTCTTTGTTTGTATTTTTCTGTTTGTATTTCTAGTCATCAATGTTAGACTTAAGCTTATTGTATTGTAAGATGTTTGTTTAATAAAGAAAATAAAAAAATAAAAAATTAAAAAAAAAAATAAAAATAAAAAAAAAAAAATAAAAACAGCAACACAGCAGTATATTATTTTATATACTGCTGTGTTGCTTTTTTTTAAAATTCAAATGGATGACCTTGAACTTTCATTCAGGGTTAACTTATGAAGAGGTATAAAAGAGAGGGAGCAGTGAAGTTAGTCTCAGTCTTGTCTAACACACGCTGCAGCTAACATGTCGGTGCCACCTATGAACAATTTATTTTTCGATAACAATTTGAAGACATATTGTTGCGAGTTACAATGTTTTAAAATACCAGGCGATCAAGTTGACCGTAAAGCTTGTCGTAAGTGCAAGTGTTTCAGCTATTGCATATGTAGATGTAAAACGTATCAAATGAACCGACAAGATAAAATACAAGAATTACGCCGAAGGATTGCATTACTGTGGCGGCGAATGTAGTAGCAACCATCTGCCTCGCACCAGCTGCCACCTGCCGCCTGCCATCTGCCGTCCGCCATCTGCTCCGCCCCACCACACTTTTACCCCCACCATTTTGTTTGATACCAAAACGCTAGCTAGCGAGTAGTCAGTACACCTCCGGCTCTCGACCGGTGAACATCGAGCTCTCTGTTGAAATGTCCATCAAAATTAGGTGTATTCATTATGACTCTATTCATCTGGCGACTTTCCAAGACCTCGAGGTTTTTAATGAAGAGTTAAGACTTCTCATTGCGTCCGGTTACGATTTATCTTTGGAACTTTACGCATCAAAAAACAACATGGACTCTGCGCAGGAATCGAAGTATATACCGTCTTTCTTCAGAAAGCGAAGTGATGGCCGCAACTCGTCCGGATCAACAACATCGATGACAACCAACAACGGGGAACTATTGTAAACATGAATTATTGTAAACATAACTTATTGTAAATAAAAAGAAAAGTAAAAAGAAATAAAGTAATAAATGAAATAGTACTACCGCGCACTCGTATCATTCGATTGCTTCATTCGATTGTTTTCATTCGATATTTTTATCGAATTAAAACTATCGAATCACAATCGGATTTTACGAGTGCGAGGTAGTACTTTTTTAAAATTACCTCCCAGTGACCTTGAACTTTAAACTTTCCCTCATTACGTCACAAAACCGCCTACGTCACTGGCTCAGCCTCAGATGACGTCTTTCATGACTCAGCACTTCCGGTCACGTGACCGGAAGCTGTCAATCACTTGGCCCAGAAGCCCCAAATGCCCACTACTTATAGGCCTATTCCCATCTTGGCAATCCCTCAGGGCTCTGTCCCAGTAATCCCTGTTGTAGTTAGTCTAGACTTTTTACTTCTAAATGACCACTGATTGTGGATACTGTCATTATAAGATGTCGCTCCATAAACATTTATTTTTTGTTTCATTCTTTAACGACGCAGAGAAAAGGTAAGCAAACTATTCTTCTTGGAACATATTTAATTACTCTTGGTTTTCATATTTATTTAGCGATCTTAAAAAAGTTAAACTTTTCGTATTTACCTATCTTGCACATTTATGGGTATGAAATTAAAACAATAACGGAACTTGAAACCATGCACATATCATTGTTACGTGAGAGTTGCACGTTTAGTGTAATTCGTTTTATAGTAGCTGTGAGTGAGGTCATAACAGTATTTTTTATTTGTATTGCAACTAACTGTTGATGTCACCGACGTTAGACATATAACACACATTGGTATGCCCATGCTGTAACCTAAAGTAGAACATCTGGGGGTTGTTGAATGTATGGACCATCATTTATATTCAGTTATTTATAACTATTCTAGATAAACCGTATTTTTAACATGTTATTTAATCCCATTATCACATGATAGCATAGTTTCTATCAAGAAGATTTTATATTTTGTATTATTTTTGTCTTAAATAAATTCGTAATGATGATAGCACGTGTTGTTATGATTAGGCTCACGTAAATTCAGACTACACCCCTTAGAGATTTAGTTAATATTACCAAAAATGCCTATTGTGGATTGTTTTTGTAAAAAAATTATGCATCGTCCCCTTAACCATTCTCACATTCCTGCTCTAACATCTCTATAATACCTGCAAACTATTATACTTTCAAAAAGATAAAATTTTAATGACCCATTTTTTAAAATGCAAAAGTGATAAAATATATTTATTGTTAAAGGAAGAGGTTCAAACGCGGTAGGATCGTTCTTTGTTCAATCGGTTTTGCGAGTTGATTTACGGGACCGGGGCTTTATACGTAATCTCAATTTCTGATTTGCTAACAATAATCTGCAGTAGACTGCTGTTACTGCTTGCGCTTGATAATCCTTCGTGTTCCACCTCATTTATGATTCACTAATGTGTTTAAAGTGTATTAATAGTTATGGTAAAAGTCATTATGTTAATAAGTTAAAAGATCAAGCAATCCAGTAGCGTAAGACAGTGCTTTGAACAAATATTCGAGTTTTTGATTTTCTAATTCATCTTGCAAACATAATCTATCCAAAAATAGATTGCCAGGAAATCAAGTTTTTTGTTTACACTTCCCTTTTTCCCTTAAGAAATTATGACCTTTGAATTTAAAGTCAGAAAATACAAATATGTCTGTTAAAATTAATAGCTTTAATCATATAACTGTGACATTACCACAAGGAAATTAGTTTGTTTGCTAGTTTGGTAACGACTGAACAAACGAGTGAACAACTAAACATCGTTAGCTTCTTTCTTAGATTAGCACATTAATTGTGCGTTGAAAACAAACAAATACTGTTAACTAATCACCAATACAGTTTCGTAAAAGCACTTATCATAAATGAGCCAGATAACTGTGTTTTAACTATCTCAGGTTGTAGACTGCAGAGGTTTTCGCTGTTATTGATCTGGGGCTTGTAGCAAACCATTTACTTTTTACCTCTTTGATTTCCGTTTCAAAGGAAGAAATATTACATCTTTTTATATAGTCCTGTAAGCGAAATTGTTAAGTCAAAATTGTGTGAGTTTGGTAAATCGCAGGATGATGGGAGATGCTCAAATTTAAGGTCTTGAACCCAATGACTCGGGAAAAATGGCAGTAGTTCCAAAAAGTTACTAGCAAACAATAAATAACGTAAAACATTCCCTATAAGAAAAAATTAGGATAAAACGTCTGCTGTTTACATCCAGATATGTTATTCCGTGTCTACTTTGTTTGCGAACTGGCAAGTGGTATTACTTATATTGTTTTATTTTCCTCAGCACGTAAAGAGTAAAACAAATCAGATGGGCCAGAGTACTGTATTGGAGAAAGGTAAGGGGCTATGGCCCCTTCAAGTCTCTATTATATCATATTTATATATTCATTATTTCAAAAAAATCATATCATGTAAAGGATAACATTAAATTTTAGAACAATACTTTTTAAATAATACCGGGTATCCAATAAAGGTCCCCTCCTCTTAATTTTAGAACGACTGTTAATCTCCAAAAAATCTGTTGTAATTGTTACAAGCATAAGTCAAAGTACTTTTTTTAAGTGGTTAAGGGTTTTAACCCTCATCCCTATATAGGGGTTGTTGGGGGTAGTTTTTATTTTATAAATAGCAACCCTAACAAGTTGAATATCATTTAAAAAAACGTAAAAAAATGGATGCCGCAAGCTAGACCTCTCTATGTTTATTTAATCTAATGTTTTGGCCAGCGAAAAATCTATTAATATTGTAATTTGTACTGCTAAGTTTACCCTCCTTACCAGAAATCAGATACGGAGTGCGAAAATCCAATTTTCCCTTGTTCAAACTCTTAAAACAAAGATCTTTCACAGCACAAGAAATTCATTTGAAAACCTTACTTTACTTTTGCCAGTAGGTAAATGGAGATCATTTTGAGCATCCCATTTAATTGACTTTTTTAACAATTCTAATTTTACAAAAGGTGTATGACTCAAACTATGAGCTAGACTCTGCTACTGAACATGTTTGTGACAACGGCCAGTCTGAAGCTTAGTTGTTATTTATTTTAATGTTGGTTTTATTTTCAGGAGGTATAGTTAAAAAATCAAGACGATTATACCTTTTTTATCCTAACTTTAGCTTAAGTCATAATACTGTAGTCAGGTCTAGGTTGTGGCATTTATTTGATTTTTTCCCGCTTTAAAATGCTATGCAACTTGTTAGGGGTTGCTATTTGAAAAATAAAACTACTCTTAGCAATCCCTATTCAGAGATGAAGGATGAAACCCTTAACCACCAAAAAAGGTACTTTGGCTTTTAATTTTAAAAATTTACAGTCGTTCAAAAAATTAGACGAGGGAAACATTTATAGGACACCAGCTACATTAAAAACGTTCAATACTATACACTTATTCTAAATATTCTAAAGATTCACGATTCTCTTGTAATAATTAGACCCTACCCTAAACGAATTTCAATATTTTGCATTATTTTAGCGAATTTCTCCTATAAGGAAGAAGCTATTACCGTAGTTGGCATGGTAAGACCTAGGTCCGGGACCATGATAACCTTTCGTTTTGAGGTCCCCAGACCCCAAAATCACCATTCGTTCGAAACTGTATATCTATATGTGTCCGTGAGCACGACAACTCTCGTAAAAACGATCCGATTATGATGAAACTTGGTATAAATGTCTAAAGCAACATTTATGACTTCGGAAAACAGCCAGATCGCTCCATCCAAAGGGGTATTTTGGGGGAGGGGTTTGTACCCCAAAAATGGGTTTTTTGAATTTTTTACATATCATTTTTGAAATAGTCAAATTTTAGATTTTACCATGGGATTCAGCTTAAAAAATACACAATTTGGTATTTTGATCATTCCTCTACGTCAATTGGTTACCGAGTTATTAAAAGTGCTAAACACAGTACGTTGTCTAATGTTATTCTTACGGAGGAAAAGACAAATTGTATATCTCGCTTATTTATGAAAGTATACTAACAAAACTTGGTATACGGCTTCATCTCGTTTTGGTCTATTGGTATTTGCTCAAAAAAAATTTTTTGCCAAAGTCTGCCGTAGCAGCAAACCTGCGTACTCAGCCCCCATGTTATTCTTATGGAGAATAATTAAATGCTCTCTCTCCCTTAATTATGAACATGAATGATTAAAAACCGGTATACGACTTCACCTAGTTGAGTTATATTGATATTACATAACAACCCATTTTTTGTGCTCCTTGTTGCAGCAAACGTGCGTACTCAGCCCCAAAGTTATTCTCATGGAGAATAATTAAAATTGTAAATATCGCTTATTTGTGAATATATTTTTATGAAACTTGGTAAGTGGCTTTATGTAGTATTAAGTCATTTATATCTCCATTGGAAATTCGCTGAGTATGCAGGTTTGCTGCGACGGGGGTATTTAACAATACTTTTTTAAATTTAAATATGCCAAAGTATATACCAAAGAATCATTGGTAAAGGCTGAAGCTTTTAAAAATATCAAATATTATTTTTTTAAATTCAAGTTAATTATTTAACAAAGACCTAATACGATATTACACATATGTTATTTTATAAAATTACAGCTCTTCAAGAAAAATAAAATAAAATATTATACCTAGCTTGAATAATTTATGCTATTTAAATTAATTTAAAAAGTGTATATGAACTCCCAAACTTATATTATATGGTATACAAATAGTCAGTTGAAAAACATTTATAATTACATGGTATACATAAATATGTGTTGGATGTGAAACGAGAATTGTTGTCATCCGTCGTCAGTCTGCCGGCTCTGCAGTTTAAATGGAATGATGTACAAACTGCTACGTAAATTTACTTATGAATTAATTATGAAATAACCCTACAATATCTCAATTGCATTTAGATTGTTATTTTTTAGTGGCATATTATTTTAAATTATTATTTGAAATATTATATTATTTCAAATATTGCTGAAATCCTTTAATATGTTTACTGTTTCAGTGATTAAAAACCGTCATTTTTCGCAGTAGACTTGATATATATAGATAGTTTATCCGACCAAACTATTTTACACAGGTTTTAATTGCCTGTTTGAGAAAGAAATTTATTTAAAACAGGTAGTTTTATAATTCAGTTTTATTTGTCGAAATGCCTATCATCAAGTCACCTTACAATAATGTAATTGGATCCTACCAATTGTTCTGTTAAGTTATGATTGTATGATACCTTTGCCCAAGTTAAATAGTTTGAGTTGAATATATGATTGAATGGTGTAGGATGGTATCGAAAATTAATTTTAGTAGCCAAAATAATACCTGACAGAAATGGATGCACAAAACCATTCCTCAAGAAATACATTCAAAATTTAGGCCGAATAAAAGAATAAGCCAATATAGTAGCAAAGAACGAATTTTCCATCCGGCTCGCTGACTTGGGGTTTAGGAAATTTCACATTGGAATTCCAAAGTGAAACGCATTAAGCAACTTTATATTCCATTGTGACATAACAAAGTGTACACGAAGTTTCATTGAAATTGGTTCATAAATAATCCGTACACCAAATTTTACTAATTTTCATTAAAAATCATTGGGAAACGTACTGTGTTTACTACTTTTAATTATTTTGCAACAAGTTTATGTACCTTAATTTATCAAATGTTTAATTTTTAGAGCAAGAATGAGGATGAAAATGAAATAAATGCTTTAATTATTGCTATTTAGATTTGCAAATCTTAAGAAAAAAATTTTCAGCTATTTTTCTTGGTTTTTCATGATTGAATTACCGAAATGTATGTTCATTTCCCTGCACTCAAACACAAGACATCGAGTTAAAATAGTTTTTTAAAACAAACCAGATAACTCGCTTCCCTTAACCAAGATGAAAGGATCAAAATATATAGGGGATGCTTAGAATTTCGCCTATTGTGTTTCATACTGGCAGTTTTCAGTTGTTTTTTACCTTATTATTACCACCGCCAATCATAATCAACATTTACAAGTTGTGACGACGTTAACCACTATAGGTTCTGCAATATAATCAATAATTTATTTGAAGTTTTTAAATTACAATCATAATAATAATTTTATAATTTGTTGTAAGTACGTAATCACCTTATGGGAAAAATCGTCAAAAAATTTGGCTTTGAAGGAAACAATCACGCTTAAGGGGTTTTATAATTGGTTTTAATTAATTGGTCTACTTTTAGATATATTTACTACTTGAAACAATTGTAAGATATTTAACCAGTTTTATATTTGAAAAACAGTGCTAAATACGTCAAACAAACCAAAACATAATGAACAATCACGTATGACAATAACGAAAAATCGCGAAGAAACCTTTGTATGAGGTCTGTGTGTATTCATTGAATGACGATTGATCTCATGGAAATAGTTACTTTTCATGTTCCTGTTTTCTCTAATTGTTTTCCAAATAAATAAAAATGTTTTGTTAAACCTAACAAGATTTTATTCTAACATAAACCTTTTTTGACATGAATTTAAATTTCTTTCATAATTTGTTATTATATTTGATTAGTAACAATAAATTAAGATTTCTTGTTTGGTACTTAGTTTCTCCGCCTACACATATAGCATTAAGATATAGTATTACTTTTGCTAACATTTTTTTAGTTTGTGTTACATATTTATTATTGTACTTCCTGAACCCAAAAAATTGGTTATTGAGGTACTGTCTGCCTTTCCAAATGTCTGTATATATGTATGTCTATATAATTGGATGGTTACAAACCTTTAGAGAACACACCAATGGTCTGATCTTTATTTAATCTGGTATGAATGTTCTAATTTACTATATTAGCCAAATATTACATTATTTATTTTTAAGGATATCTAACGAACCCCCCCCCAAACAAAATTAATAAAAACGGTTCTAACGATTTTAATGAAAATGTCGAAGTTTGTAGACTTTAGGTTACTATAATATGATACCACTTGCATTTATGGAAAAGTTCAGAAATTATGGTTCTAAAAAGATCCAAAATCCCATGTTAAATAAAATTCACTTATCTCAATTAAAAGGAGTTTGAAAACTAAATTAAGAGGAATATTGAATTATTACTCTAAAACGTTTGGTTGCATAGTAAAAATATATCTTCATTTAGAGGTACATGCAGTGTGTTTATGTTAGTCTTATAGGAAATGTAATATTATAATTTTTCTCTTATTTACAGTTCAATTCTATTAAAACTTGGTATATAGGTTAAGTTAACATTAAAAAATAATGGATATTCAAGAAATGATTCCACCTAAGCCAGGTTGGGAAAAGGCTGTATTTAAACCACTGTATTTAACAAAGGGTTTTGTAGTGCATTCAATAAACCTATTTGAGTGAAGATTTTTGAATAAAACCCAAACCCATATATCAAGAGATTTTTAAGGAAATATCATATTACTTTTGAACTCTGACCATTAATGGTTTAGTTATTTTAAAGCTATTTTATAATTAATCAACAACCACACAGAAACTGAAGGACCCATGAGGGGTTTATTTAAGTCTTCTGAAACAAATATTATAGACTTTATATTCGTAGAAACAAAGAAATAATTGACTCTGACTTTGGTTTACTGTGTGGTACAACCGACGTTGGATAGAGATTAAATTCAATGTCAGATAGGAGAGTAATAATTTTAAACATAGCAGTACAGTCACGTTGCCATAGATTTTCTTCCTACAAGTCAAAACTAAGTGAGTATGATTCAATCCGTGACTATGATGTTAACCGGCTGCACGATTAATATTATTGCTGTAAATTATTTAGCAATTGTTGTTCCTTTGTCATACAATTTAATAGAAAAGTCATATATGGATAAAAGGACAGTGAAAACCAAAGTAATGATTCCTTCTAAATTTAATACAGTAGTGTGATCCTCTTATGTAATAACACTTTTATTTCATGAAATTAATTCATTTTATGCAATAAAATGAATTCTGAAAGGTTTCCCATAAATTAATTATGTGTTACATAAAATCCAAATACTAAACGCATTTTTTTGTGAATTTCCTTTGGAAAGTGAACTATTAGCATGATCCGAACGGTGAAACTTAATCCCGGGACCACCATAGAAGTTCCTAACGTGACTCCCTGAACCCGTTTTAGGGGGTCGTTCAAAATTGTATTTATATATGTATAAATATTTATAGACATATGTTTATATATATGTGTGTGTGTTTACACCCTAGCGGTCGCATTTTTTGTCCGTTTTACTTCAAATTTTGTAGGAACATTCCTTTCTGTAATCAGCTGGACAAGTTCCTTGGTCAAAACAATCGGGAAACTTTAAACCCCTTTTTTCAAATTTCGAGCTTTTGGGCCCAAAAGGGGTCAAAAACCCCCGTATGTAAAATTAATGCATGTAAAAAGATAGGAATTAGTAAGCATATAGTTGTAAGCCCTCTCTCGTCATTCTAGCATACATATTTACTATGTTTAAAAAAAAATGTGCATCGACTAAACACAGTACGTTGTATTTTTTATGGGGATTTTACACTAGAAAAGCCTGTTATTCCTTTGTTAGAGTACTTTGATCATCCCCAGAAACCTCAAGCCTACTTTCAAGACTGTCTGGACCTTCTCCTAACATTATAATGTGCAAAATTATATTCCTAGCTTTGCAGGTAAATGAAAGTAGGAGCATGAGATTAGCCAAAAAATCACTGTTTTCAGATTTATATAAAAATTTGAATAAATGTATGTTTTTACACTTTTGATTTTTAAAAGTTTGTATGTGGAAATTCACGTCAGCGTGCTGCGTGCGAACTCGTTTTATTGTTTAGAGGTTGATTTCCCTGCGGCCGACTCAAAACATTACCACAACATAGACAAAGCCGGATGTGTACATTCAAGAATCTGCAATACACGACCATGACTGAAGTACGTTACAAATAACAAACCAAATAATGTAACGTATGTAAAGTAAATATTTTTAAAGATGTCATCAACACAACAGACATGGTCTCGGCCATCTGAGTAAGTATTATAAGCGAGACGGAGTTACAAACAATTAAACAAACACACATACACACAATGTCAGTTGTAAAATGCTGGTATAATGTTGCTACTAGTAGTATTTTAGCTGGTAAGATTAAAACCTTAGTCAAGTGAAAATTACGATTCTCTATATAAATTCAAAAAGTAAAATCATTAGAAAATAATAATATTTACGGAAAAATAGTTATTTTCCCAAGACCATATCAACAATTGTTTGAGTATGATATTCGGGATCATTCTGAGCTGGATTACGGTCGCCAACTTTTGAACTGCAACACCGTGTCACTACTCTGGTAATTGTCCTAGCCTTGGACTGTCGGCTTGCCGGCTCGTATGTCGGCTCTAATATCCGTACTACTCTTGGACTATGACACTCTGTCACGTCGCTAATAATCTTACTACTCGGACTTCAACACCAGTAGTCCACAGACTAGTATGACTAGTATTATCAGTGTATATTACAAGTGTACGTTTCATAAATTCACAAAAGCAGAATAATAGTTACCAGTGGACGGACTAATACTGCTAGTGGTATTTACCAGTGTAGACTAGATTCTGCTACATAAACCTCTACACTCATATCTTACCAACCAGCCAGACACCCCACCAAAAAACAAACATGGTGCATGGTGCATGGTGCATGGTGGTGGTGGCATGGTGTTGGTGGAGATATCTTACCTCATATCTTGTCAATACCAGTGAATTCCTACCAACTTTTCTATGTTAATATTAGTTGCAGCCAACTATTATCTTTAGTAATAAACTGAAGATTGCTGCAAATATGGGTGTTTCGGAGCATTTATTATTTATTAGCTTTGTATGAGGGAGAACGTTATGTTGTTATTGCTAATTAAGACTTTAACAATTTAACTAGCAATTCCGATGCAAAATTTATGATTAATTTATTAGTTCAATAGTAGTAGCTAGCTCCTAATGATAATACTACCCAATTGCTGGTACTCTAATAGTGTTTGTTTTAATTGTATGTTGAGGATTTTAATTTAAGTGTTTACTCTTAATTGTTTCGATAAAAAAAACAATAAAAAAACAGTCACACTACTTTAACCAATAATGCTATGCCAGTTCCAAATAAATAATGCCATTGTCAGTTTTAAAAACCAGCTCAAGTTTAGCAGGGACTGACTATTAATTATTGGTTTCCTTCCAAACTAAGACTAAGTATGAAGAATCCTTAAAAATATATATTAAAACTAATGTTACATTACTACATAAATGTGAATGGTATACAAAACCTGAATTAAAGAAAATTTTACAATTTTTCCTTAAAATACCGTAATTTAAAACTATGAATGTGTTTATTAACACTTAACCAAATTCTAAATTTAATTAGAATGATAATTATTTTTATTCATTGTATAAGGTACCAACAACAACTATAACCAGTTAACAAAAATTAAAATAATAGTATAACATCAAAAGAGCCGAGTCAGTGCAAATGATTTGAGTAGGCTACTGTACACACAGCATACAACCTGATACAGCTAATATAATGAAAAAATGGCGTTCATAAAAGGGTGGACAGTGCCCACGTTTTTATTTGACTTATACATAATTATTAGATAATACATTACTGCCATATATATACGATTATTACTCAGAAAGTTTGGATATTCGTTTAAATAAATAAAACAATCCTATTTAATTTAATCAAAAACCCCCAAATACGGTTTTGAACAAAATTTTAAACATCAGCTAGCTAGTAATTTTGATTTCGTGACATGTAAAAACCACTGATATTTTACTAGTAGTAGAAAAAGGTTATGAAACAGAAAATATTAGCACTTGTAAAATAAACACTAGTAAATACTAGACTTGTAACTTGTAAACTAGTATTTTTATGAAACAGGCCCCTTGTCTCGACTCGAATGTCCGTATTAGTCTTCGGCTACAACTACACTTTGTCACGACGCTGACAAGCGTACTGTCTTGGACTGTGGCTTCTTGTTGCTACTCTAATAACCTTGCCACTCTGTCACAACTCTTGTACAGTACTTGGACTGCTTAACCGTTCGTTTGCTCTCGTGCCGTAGCCGTTTTGGACTGCCACACTATGTCACGACTCTAACACCGGATTGGTCTTGGACTGAGACACCCAGCCACGACCTCTGAACCTAATCAGTATGCGACTGTGAATGAAAAGTATGCGACTTGTTTGCCTTCTGTGGTCCAAGCTGTTAGTTTTTATTTATCACGAAACACTGTGGATGTTTTTTTTAATCAAACAATATTGGAGGTTTGCTGGCCATGTATATTTGCTACAATGAAGATTAATTTATATATATTTTTGAAGTTGATTGTAAACAAAATTACAATAAAAGTGTGAGGGATGCTTAGAGTTTAAATGGTATTTTTTCTTACAGAAAAAAAAATATATATTTTGGTTGGTAATCAAACTAAATGTTTTAAACAAAACCTGGAGAGAAAGCCAGGGTGTTGAAAGTTAATCTGTGAACCGTTTCGAGGCGCGGCACCTCAGTGGGTATTTTATCTTGTTTAAACTTATTTTCAACTTCCTACACAAGTTCGTAATGAAACGGAGACCTCAGCGGGAAAATTTAATTTACCGGCTTAGTATGATTTTGTTTATTTATCCAGTTATTGAAATAACAAACACCTGATTAAATATACATAGATATACAACTTGCCATTGTGATATGATATAATTTAATTGTATATATGATATACTTCCAATTTGATATACTATTGTGTTGGCTTTCTCTGGTAATTGATATTAGTTAGTTACAAAGCGACAAAGCATAAAGAGTAATGTAATCCGGCAATACAGTAATAAGGCATTGTATATATATATACGATGCCAATATTTTACCTCAATTTTTAGCACTGACAACAATAATATTTTATTGATGTTATTTCAGTTACTACAAATGGCTAAGAAATGGGTCTTTTGCAAACAAATGTTCTCGTGGTTGTGCCACATTTAAAATGTACATCAGAGTCAGATTTATGTTATTAAGAACCAAATTGAAAATATTTAACTAAGATTTTCTTCACGACAAAATGTAGCTTACAGTATTAGACTTCTTGTTTTGAATGACATTTTTCCTTTAGGCGAGGTAACAATACCCAGGTCCTACTTTTGGGCAACTCTTACCTTGTTATTCTGCTCGTGCAGAGATTAAGTCCAATTTTAGTTGAATTACTCAAATTCGTCAACGTTTTTTTCTCGAAACAAACACACTCATACACGGACGAAATACACACACACATACTTATCTAATATTAGAAATTACCCTTTTGTTGGTTTATTAGAACCAAGGACACATGATATAGTAGAAAAAAACCTTATTGGTAAAAATATTGAGCCTAATCCAAAACCGATGTTTAAGAAAATACCACCAGGAAGAAAATATTAATACTATACAAAATAAATCTATATGAAAAAATAAATAATTGTTTAAGTTATAATTTTAAAGGGACAAATAAGTTGTTTGCCGGTCATACGAGCGCACGTGGGCCAATGCCAATCAAGTTTGACGTCAGTCCCGCCTGCTAGTCTTGTTGAAGCATTGACTGTTTATAATATAATTAATGCAGTAGTCATGTTGTTCACCCAAATTATTGTTTACATTATACATACAATGCGTTCATTACACATTACATATTAAAGTATAGATGCATTATATAAAGTTTTTACTATATGACAAATACTTTTTTTAGGATGAGTATTATTTCAATTTTTTCTATTAAAAAATATGACAATTGATGTTTTTGTTTATTTTGCTGCAAAATTTAAATTACTGCAGCATAAACATACTGTAAAATATGTGTTTTACTGAAAAATCCAAATATAAGCTTATCCCGGCGCGTAATTGTAGTGACAATTTACATTACATTTTTAGTTTTATGGTTTACTTAATAGTAATTGGCTGCAATAACTTTGAAATCATAGTAAAAAATTCTAGATGGACAATAATTTCAATAAATACAACTTATTTTATCCAATCTAAGTGTATTCCACTGAGTAAGATAGGATAAATTAAAACATAAAATGTTGTATATTAAAAAAAAATCAATATTTGCATAAAAAGGTCATTGTATAACAAATTTTAACCTAAGGAAAACATTCCAGGTACATTTTAAAGAATTCAAAAAGAAAATTACTGTGATTTAAGTTTGTTGTAATGTGGTTTATGGCACAAAGTGTATGAATCGGATCAAAACATAAACTACGGTATATCATAGAAAGAACTAGAGATAAATTAATGTGTAATATTTATTATTTTAATCGAGAAAAACTTATTGTACACTTTAAAACTTGCAATACAAAAACCACGAAACAAATATTACAGTAAAGCAAATAAAATATGTATTTATACCCGATTTACTAAGAAAAATAGGTTAATATACTTTTTAATTGTTTAGTCAGACCTTTGGCGGAGGATTTATTTTAAAAGGATAATTCATTATTTTCTATTTCCATGATTTAATATTATGAATGTTTCAATTAAAATAACTTTACAATGCAAAATGTTGTACTAAAAAAAATTTAATATTAAATGCACTGAGGAGAAACAAGAAGGTGAATATAAATATTCATGGGGTGCTAGTAACTCCCCAGAGATAAATAAACTCAATGAACAGTAAAACTCCTTTCACTGTACATTTTCTCAATGTACCCACTAATTACATTCTATGTATACTCTTATGAACGGTAATGAATATTTATTTCTAATCATATTTACAATACTTTTTTGTTTATCAAGATCACGAGGATTCAAACCAGTAACAAAATATATATGTGATACTTAATATGTGTAATATGTGTACTTAATATTAATTTTACTAATAAACCATTCTTCTAAAAATAGTGTTGCTGAGCTCATAGATAACTTAAATTAATGTTCGAAACCGTATCCAAATATTCAAGAAGCTTACTGTTTTAGACTGTTTTATTCATAAAATAAAATACGTCCGAAAGTTAAGTATTTTCCATACAAATTTTAAAATATATTACTTTTCAGATTATTTTTATGGAATAAAAAGATATCACGTTTCTAAAATTCGAAAATTTATTTGCTGTATTGCATTGTCTATTGACACAGCATTAGCACTGACGGTCATTACAACCAATAATGACATTAAGAGGCCAGCCATTAACGATATTGCTCACTTTGTGTAGCGCAGGTTTAATTGATACACAGTGTTGCAATTAAGATATTTTACCAGGTCATCAATAATTATAGTAAACTATCAAATAATATTTCCTGTACTTTGAATCAGTTTATATAAGTTAGATTCCAAGACTAAAAGTTAGACTACAATAATCCTGTAAAATACCGAAGAAAACTAACATTATGGAGTTTGCTTATCTGTGACATTACCCTGAGAACCAAAAGTCATCTTAATGATTAAATCGTGGCTGTAGTTTAATACTTAGAGGCAAAAAAGTTTTGTATATTTGATTACAAGACAATTTAATGGCATTTTACACGATTTAATTAGTATAAATGAAAGAAATAGTCGTAGATGTGATTTAATTCCTTTAATTTACCATAAAACCCTTTAATTACTTCTACTTCCAAGAATTTTAATTTGTATACATTATATTTATTTTATATTTTATGATACACGCTGAACTAACAATTATTATTAACAGTTGACAATTTCATTACCTAACTATTGAATTTCTTTATATTATTGTTCAGCTCCAAAAATCAGCAATTTCTTTCTCGCCTTTTACAAAGTATTTGGGTTGGTTGATAAGTGTAAAATTTGCAAGCATTAATTTTGATACAATTTCTCCTTCACACTTAAACCACGGACGAGACAGCATATGTGAAAATATAAAAAACATTACCATTATTTTTAAACATTGACTCCATCATCATGTGATATATGTTTGAGAAACAATTGCGCAAGAAATAAACGGTATCAGGAAACTGACACATACTTTCTCCCTTTTAGCCAAACTTTAATGACGAAAATATTTGTTATTTACTAAATATAGAATATGAAGTATAGATAAATGTACAGAAAATTGTCTAAAATAGTTGTTTTCAGAAATATCCACCCAAATCCCTTTTTGGGAGGCACTATAGAGTCCGTTGCTACACACAGTGGTTTTGAGAGGGGAAATGCCCCCTTGCCCCCCCAGGGTTAAATAGCAACACATTTCGAACATCATCTGTTGGTCAATGCCAACTTGACCTGCATATCAAATTTTAATGAAATTGATCAGTAAATAAGAGAGAAATAGTTATATTTATATTCCCCATAAGAATAACATTGGACAACGTACTGCGTTTACCGCTAAGTGAAAATTTCAATTTTCTCCGTAACTAGCAATCGTAGAATAGTAATTTAAAATACTAATTCATTTAGTTTTTGAGCTCTTTTTAATGGTGAATAGTAATCTTTTTTAATATTTTTGATTTTTTATAAAAAATCCAAAAAATTGAATTTTAGATGTTTTAAGTCCTGTAATTTCTGAACCCGAATTTTTCAAGAAATGCGGGTGGTGTCATTTTGTTGCAAACCTAAAGTTCTACAAACCACGAAAGTTTAATCAAAATCGTTAGAGCCGTTTTTGAGAAATTTGGATTTTTCATGTTTTTTGGCGGTTTTTGGGAGATAATTACCCTTAAAAATCAAAAATTCAAAAAAATGAAAACAACGCCTGGAGATATCGTGGATTAGTACCTACATACCAAATTTCATAAAAATCGGCCCATAGGTTAGGGCTCTAGCTCTGTAAACATCCACACAGACACACACACACACACACACACACACACACACACACACACACACACACACACACACACACACACACACACACACACACACACACACACACACACACACACACACACACACACACACACACACACACGGACACACACACACACACACAGACAGACATCACGTAAAAACCACTTTTTTGGGTTCAGGGAGCACCAAAACGAATATTTCCACTAACAACTCAAATTCGAAAATTTTTACGAAAACAATACTTTCTCCATATACTATGTATAGGGGGAGAAAGTAAAAAAAGGGGAAACCGGATATGGGAAAAACTGTTTCAATCACAAGATTAATGCAAGATTACCTATAAGAACACAGCCTAAGCAGAAGCCGAAGCTCTACTATTTACAAAAACGTGAGTATTTGAGAATACAGAGTATCTTACGTAAAGTGTCAAACTCGTGGAATAGTGAAAACAATTGTTTTAACTTTTTTAAATACAGGTTGTTTAAAAAGCTAGGAGCACTAACCTGATTCTCTAAATTTGCATATACCTTGTTGTGCACCATTTTAAAGCCCTATAAATTAAACATTTAGGATAACTGAATCATCTTTTTCCGTTTTAAAATAGCCGTCATTAAAAATATATTTCAATTATTAAAAGAACAGGTATTTTTCTAAAAAAAATTTAGGTATATTTTTCCCAATTAAAATGAATTACACGTAATAAAGTTTGGTTTGCTTTGGTATGCTAAATGACAGTATTAAAATATTTTTAAAATGACACGCTTTCTAAAATATGTCACTCTATAACTATTTATAATGTTGGGTTTATAGACATTAAAAGATTATGTATTTATCTTTAAATACTGCCATGTAGCAAACTAAAGTAAAGCGAAGTTCATTATGAGTAAGAAATTAGAATCGGAGTGGTAAATAAATACAGGGTCTTCTATTGGTGCCAGCATTTTTTTATAAATACTGACATATAAATAAATTAACGTTTTAAAATGGTCAATATTTTAAAACGGAGGGATAAGTGAAGACCTGTTTTCGCCAAAATGGTTGTCTCTTATAGGATCTTAAAATTATGTACAACGTGACATTTAGTTGTATTCTGAAATCCAGAGAATTACACTAGTGACCCTCAGATTTTAGAGTACCCTGGAATTAAGAAAGGTTAACCTCATTTTTATATTATTTATTGGGGTTGATTTAGAGGGGGAACGATTTTTGTTTTATACTTCTAGGTCAAGCAGTTCGTCTGTAATCTGATAGCGACACCTTACGTGAGACACCTTTCTTGAGCCACCTATACTGTTTATCTATTTTTAAGTACACCAGTCATATAATATTAGGTTAGTATTATTCCATCACTTTTCAGGGAAAGCGGTCCAAAATTTAAAATAAAAATAATTTAAATTTATTCACATTAAAAATAATATTAGTATTGTACTTTGAATAAAGCTATATATCTATGTCCAATTGCAAATACAATAGCCTTACCACGTTCTATAATAAAGTATTCTTATAAACACTTCAATTAACTATTAGTTAATTTTATATGCAAGGTTTTTGTAATATTTTATGAATGCATATCAATAAGAGTAAGCCTGCCGTTAAACGGTTTTGTATTCAAGTTACACTTTTGTATGGCTAAAACGTATTTTATTTTAAGTTACTAACATTATTATGGAAGTAATCAGTGAAACTACTTTTTTTAATCAAGTTAATTTAACACTAGGATCATTATTATATACACTAAGCCAAAAATTAGAATTTTAATTTCAAGGGAAGAGTACGCAAACCTAAGAGATACATTGTATGAATCATAATTATCATTATATGTATTGATATCGTGATACAGAGAGCAATTGCCTTATATAATTATACTATACATTAAAGACAAGAATAATAAAAATGTCTGTGTATGCATTTTAAACATATATTTGTTATATATGAACACAAGGGGGCACCATTAACCAGTTTGCCCAGGGCCGCCAAAGTTATAGTTACGACCCTGGGCTTAAACTAATGGAGTAGTAGACACCACAGTAATGGAACCAATGACCCCTTGGACTGAAGCTAAAAATTATAACCTTTTGGCTAGTGATATCACTAAACTTTGATGATTGTTTGTTATTACTGTAGCTGAATAAAACCTTGTCGAACAGGCAAAGAGTTGTGTTATTGTTTGAACTATGCATTTAGACCTCCTCAGATATAATTTTTAAATAATACAAAATAAAATGTAAAACTTGCATTAACTTACATAAATTGCGATTTATATTTTTAAACTGAAATCATCACAAAATTTTGCTTTAGGTTAAACACGAAAATATCAAATAATAAAGGGGATACACGCAAATGGTTTGATAAGGTATAATCTTGAGGGTGAAAATTAAAAACGGCATTGAACACGACATTTAAATGAGCTAATTCTGGCTGACATGAATATGAATATAAAAAGAGCCGCAGCATGGCATCTGTCTGTCACTACATCACCATAGATTCCAGTTAACGTGTAGAACAGCAGTACTGAAGTTAACGATGAGTATTTTTTATTAATTCATGATACAAAATATGGCCACATTTAAGATTAAACCTCCAGAAACTGGTTGTTTTTAACAAACTTCACAAGTACCAAAGGTCACTTTTTCAGATAAAATTAAAATCATAATTATTACTTATTTTACTTTATACGCCATGAGCTGGTTTGCATTCTTAAAATATTGTTTATTTTATTTTCTGTAATTTTAATGTTTTTACAATAAAGGTCCAATTTATTGTTTCAAATGTTTTTTTAAAGAAAATTGAGTTTTGTTTAAATGCTAAGATGTTTGGTTTACGAACATCATCCATAAAGTGCAATATATTAAATTATGAAGCTATTCTTTTGCCATTAGAAGTTCACGGGGCAGACTATGACAGTATTTATTTTGAAAAAAAATTGGTAAATAAAACTTCCAAGAATGAAAAATTAAAAATTGAAACAACATCAATACGAAAACAAAGATACGATATCATATTATATTAATTTTGCTAAATTTGTGTGTTAGTAATTTAAATTGGTTTAATCTATATTTGTTCTTGCCAATTTATTTTTATGAGGGCAGTTATTAAATTTATTGAGTATAATGTGTAAATATAATGTGATTTTCAGTAATTTTCAATCTTGCAAATAATTTATCTTACCTAACAGATATTTTTGAGATATCACAACAGCCCTTCCATGTATTATGGAAAAAATTGACTAAAACCTGAAAAGCAAAAGGGATTTTTTATTGTTATTAGTATAATGCCGCTAGTAAAAATGCAAATAAAATTGCCGTTTCTTAGGAATACAATATAATTGTATTTTTATATGTTTTAATAAATAAATAAAAGACTTCTTAGCTATAAAAAGGTAAGCTATAATAATCTGTAATAAGAGTAACACTGTTATTTAGTAGAATAGAAACTTAATAAGAATTTAATCTTGGCTCAACTTATTCTACTTCTTACTTAAGTTTTGTAATGAAGCGGTAGCGTGAAAATTCACTTTAACATTGTAATAGGATTAGACTTAACTCTTTGATTATTCTTCGTAAAAAAATAAAATATTTAAAGAGTCCCTAATAGATCTCTAACAAGGCTTTATTCAGGAGGTCAATATCATTGTGCTTAAACTCTTTGCGTGAACATTTGTACACGTCTGCACGTATAACACCAAACAATTATAT
Source organism: Allygus modestus (assembly GCA_963675035.1). Classification (NCBI taxonomy): domain Eukaryota; kingdom Metazoa; phylum Arthropoda; class Insecta; order Hemiptera; family Cicadellidae; genus Allygus; species Allygus modestus. Next base: position 378,164,642 of record OY776111.1, on the reverse strand, counting down.
ATACTAATAAATCAAAGCACGAAAATTAACTACAGCCATACAAAGTATAATAATCCTACGGATTCTATTATTGTACTATAAATTAACTATATTAATAACGTTATAGTTTGATTATTATTGACTGTTGTATGCCATTTATCATTTTGAAATTCCAATTACTTTGGTTGGTCTTAATGCACAACTTAAACAAACGAGTTGGTTAACGTCCCTAACGTTTAGATTAAGTTTGATTTAATTAATTCAAAAAAATTAAAATTTACAGTTTAAAATTTAATAGTTATTAATATCAGTACATAAAAAATATATGATTTGTATTGCATTGCTTGGTGGTTAGTTAAATTAATAGATCAGGGATGACTGCAGTTTATTAATATAATGTTTGATATGTTTGTTATTACTTTATCACGCATAATTATAATGTGACATATGGAATGATACTGAAATATGACATAAGTATAGTTAATCTAAATAGAAGTGTAACAAGTAGTATGCTATTGAATATCAAACATCTGATTATTACGATTCAGCAGAACTCGCAAACTAGCTTCGAATATTTGAAGGGATTTTATTGAAATATGAATACAAGTCTTTTAAGTGATCATTATTGAAAGTTTGATATGTTATCTTTTCCTTTATATCTGCTCTATTAAAATTAGTCACCACAACAGCAGCAGGGCTCTGCAGCAAGTAAAATCACCCAAGTACAACTCAAAGTAATAAAGTAATCATCCAATAACATGTGATTTGTGTTTGTTTTATTGATTCATTATTATGAATGTTAGCATTTAGGACAGTTGCTCCTTTAAGTGTCATGTAAATAGTTTTTTTATTGTACTAATTTAATTTAGAATTACGAGCGAATCCAATTACTCAAAATTGAACAAATATGTTTTTCCTTTAGGGGTTATCTAGCTCTAATACGGTTCTACTCGTTTAACCCGTGATGATATTCCAGAAGTTAGCTTGCAACAGCTAGTCGTTCTTGCTTTTGTACTGTGTTTTTTTACTACCATCAGCTGCTGTTAAATGTTTAACTGAATTGATTCCTATTCTACCATCAGATTAACATTGGAACTTTAAAATCCCTGGGGCAGAGCCCTAAAGGTATTTGTTTTCAAAATCCCTAAAAGACACAACTTAAGGGGTTTCAAACAACACACACACCGTAATTTAAGACCTAATAGTTTCGCCGGTATCCTGCTTATTCGCCTTATTTTTCAATTAATAAGAGTAAATAAAAAATAACACATTCGAATACATTAAACTGTCTTAGAGGACAGTCAACTATTTTTTTTTGTAGTTACCCTAATCTTTTAATTCAGTACCAATACTATTCTTATTAAGATGAACCACAACGAAATAAACATGGAATAGACTTAAGCGGCGATATTTATTTTATCAACTTTTTATTAAAATAAAATAGAATCTTCGTGATTACCGGTTCAATAAGTTAGCATTTATACTTACATTATAATACGCACAATTGGATGTCACAGTATAAACTTATACACTTAGAAAAATACGGAAGTGATGTAATCTCGAAAAGTGTTTCATCAAATATCAAACCACGCATGAGAAAAATAGCTGTAATACTGTTAAATATGTTTCTATCTTATATGTTTGTTGTTCAAATGAAGCCTTGATTTTATCCAAGCATGGACATCACTATCTACTATACCGCCTACAAAGCTTGACAATGTTACATCCTCGGTTATATTCGTTTAACAAACATTGTTAACTACGCGTATAACTTTTATATGGGTTTCACTGTTGCGCCTTGCCTGGATCGGTGTTTGTCATCTAAACTTGGACATTCCGCTGTGTCATTGCTACGTGAATTATTCAATTCTAAAAGCTGTAATTGCAGGTAAAACAGGCTTTTATTCGATTGAAATTGTATTGCAAAATAAATATATTTTGACAGTTATGCTTATGTGTTAATATGTAAGGCTTTTCGTTTTAAAACAGCTTTAAGTGTGTTTGTATTGAAGCTTATAGTACAATATTGTCTATGCTTTAACAAAGCATTGCTATCTACTAGTATTGTAAATTAGCTAGAGTTTTATGCTCTAAGCATTTTTACAGCACAGGTTGTTTTTATTTTTTATCGCTAGTGTGCTGTTTATCATCATATTATATGAAGTCAAAGAAGGATTAACATTTCAACAAGGACTGTAAAATAACTAGCAAAGTCATATTTTGTGTGTCTATTATTGTATTGAAGCACGGGATAGGAAAGGATTAATATGCAATGCAATACAGTTCTCTGAATGTATCCAGCTTTGTTTCGCTTTTATGAAAATATATAATTGCTATACTGTTTGAATAATTTTTCTGTGATCGAGATTGGATGTTAAAACCTAATTTGATAACGGATATTGTTTTGGGTGGAAAATATATATGAGAAGACTTAGTAGCAACAGTTATTAATGAAAGAATATATCTGTTATTAGTAATATATCTGTTGTTTGTTCAGAATATATTTGCCTCACTAATTGTTCCTAACGTGTTACCGGCTATTAAGGTAGAATGGAAAGTGTTCTACAACCAATAATAATTTTACCATACTCCTTAGTATAATTGAAAATTAAATGAAAATTTACTAGGAAGGCAAGTTAAATTGATCTTCAGGTTCAGGGGTGTCCGGTTTCATTATAAACTTTTGCAAGGACTCGTATAAACTTTAAACGAGGTAAAATTTCTAAGAAATTTACGTTCTTCCGCCACACACTAATGATCAGTTATTTAAGTAAAAATTGTGATTAAAGTATTTTTCCTTACTATATTGGTTAAAAGTTATAGTAATATTCTATATGGGGTAATTGATACATAAATATTGCATGGATAGGCCTATAATAGGACAGTAGTATATATGTATGAAATTTATACATAGGCCTAATTGAGTTTTTATGAGGGCAAATTGCATTTTATATAGCCTATCTGGGACTTGTACCTTGTTGCCTAATTATTGCTATAGGCCTATGTTATTATTAATATTATTATATGTTTATCAACGCAATTTATAAACTGTTGCAACCAAGAAAAACAAAAAGAGATAAACTATTTAATGAAATTTTTTAATTGTCTTTCTATTTTACTAATGCTTAAGAAGAAACCTGAATAACTGTTATCATAGGAAATTCCCCCAACCTTTTTCAAAGGCATCTGTGTACACAAATTAAATGAAGTATATCTCATCTGCGAAATAGCTGAATTAATATGCCGTAGTCAGTTCAGGAATAATGCTTAAGCAATTGACTAAGCCAGCTAAGTGAAAGCTAGCATAGAAAACACATCGCAAAATACAGAAATGCATTTTGTTTCCGATTTTTTTGACGGCAACGCATGAGCTGCTCAAAGAGAATAAATAAACTGCTTGGTACCCTGACCGACGAGTTCCTAGTTCCCAAGTGTTTTCCAAATAACATAGATTGTTGGGGAGAGGCAATGTTTAAAAACAGCCACACGAGGTAGGACCTGCCTGCCATGATGTAGGTATGGAGGAATTAGTTCTACATAACATGGTTGAAGATAATCGTTAAATTAGTACTCATCAGCTGGCCAGTGAGGTTGGAATAACACAGTAGGTTTTAAGCATTTTACATGAAAATCAGTTCCGTCCTTACCACTTCTACTAATTTGAGCTTTATTCCTAAACTTACCAAGGTACATTAAGGTTGCAGATAAGGTATGATACATGTTTTTATGTATATTGACGTATTTGATAATGGTTGGTAAAATTTCCTATGATGACTAACCTTCAGGTTTTCTTAAATTGAGTTATATTAAAGGAGGCAGATAATTAAAAATTAAAATTCTTTAGTTTTTTAATCTTGTTTTGTTTTTTCTTTGCATGGGTCAGTGTAAAGTCAATACAAAATGAACATACAAAACAAGATTTTTACATCCACCCGTTTTTGTTAGAACTGTTGTTTTGCTTTTGTACAAAAACTAGTCTTTAGTATTTCAAAACCCACAGTTAAAAAGAAACAACCTTATTTAATCAAAATTTCATTGGCTTTTAGAAAATGTTAATAAGACTGACATCAGGTAAGAAACAAATTTAAATACCACCGTCGCAGCAAACCTGCGGACTCAGCGAATTTCCAATGCATAATATTTGTCTGAATTCCACATAAAGCCACAAACCAAGCTTCATAAAAGCTCACTTATAAGCGATTTTAATTATTCTCCATAAGAATAACATTGGTAATGAGTATGTAGGTTTGCTGAAACAAGGAACAGAAACAATTGGTTTTTATGCAAATATAAATAGAATTTAACTAGGCGAAGCCACATACTAAGTTTCATCGATATTCAATCATAAATAAGCTGTATATGACATTCTAGATATTCTCCTTAAGAATAACATGGGGGCTGAGAAAGCAGGTTTGCTGCAACAAGGAACAGAAAAATGGGTTTTTATATAATTATCAATATAACTCAACCAAGTGAAGCTACATACTAAGTTTTATTAATTTATGTTCATAATTAAGGGAGTCAGTACATTTGACTTATTCTCCCTAAGAATAACATGGGGGCTGAGTACGGAGGTTTGCTGCTACGGGAATAATCAACAAAAATCAATTTTTTGTGCAAATATCAATATACCAGTACTACTTGAAGCCACATACCAAGTTTCATCAACATTCATTAATAAATAATCGAGATATCAAATTTTATTTATTCTCCATAAGGATAACATTGGACAACGTACTGTGTTTAGCACTTCGAATATCTCTGCAACGGTTGGGCGTAGAATCACAATTTAAACACCAAAATGATTGTTTTGTGGAACTGAACAGATTTGTAAAAGCAAACGTGAAGTTTACATTAAAAGAAACTTTTTTATGAAATGTTTTTTTTTTGGGATTTTCTCCACAACCACTTAACCTAGGTTAATAATTCAAAATACTAAATTATTTGTTTTTTTAAGCTCTATAACATGGTCAAAACAAAAATTAAGTTTTTTAAAAATGTTAGGGTGAAAAATGCAAAAAAATTATTTTTGGAAAATTTAAAACCCCCATAAATCCCCCTTCCCATGGTCCGATATTTCTGGTTTTCGAACTTAAAGTCATGAATGTCATTTTACACATTTGAGCCAAATTTCATCAAAATCGGACGTTTTTACTTTCTCCCCCTATACATAGTATATGGAGAAAGTATTGTTTTCGTAAAAATTTTCGAATTTGAGTTGTTAGTGGAAATATTCGTTTTGGTGCTCCCTGAACCCAAAAAAAGTGGTTTTTACGTGATGTCTGTCTGTGTGTGTGTGTGTGTGTGTGTGTCCGTGTGCGTGTGTGTGTGTGTGTGTGTGTGTGTGTGTGTGTGTGTGTGTGTGTGTGTGTGTGTGTGTGTGTGTGTGTGTGTGTGTGTGTGTGTGTGTGTGTGTGTGTGTGTGTGTGTGTGTGTGTGTGTGTGTGTGTGTGTGTGTGTGTGTGTGTCTGTGTGGATGTTTACAGAGCTAGAGCCCTAACCTATGGACCGATTTTTATGAAATTTGGTATGTAGATACTAATCCACGATATCTCCAGGCGTTTTTTTCATTTTTTTGAATTTTTGATATTTAAGGGTAATTATCCCCCAAAAACCGCCAAAAAACATGAAAAATCCAAATTTCTTCAAAACGGCTCTAACGATTTTGATGAAACTTTCGTGGTTTGTAGAACTTTAGGTTTCCAACAAAATGACACCACCCGCATTTCTGGAAAAATTTGGGTTCAGAAATTACAGGACTTAAAACATCAAAAATTCAGTTTTTTTTAATTTTTCATAAAAAATCATAAATGTTAAAAAAGATTACTATTCACCATTAAAAAGAGCTCAAAAAACTAAATAAATTAGTATTTTAAATTACTATTCTACGATTGCTAGTTGCGGAGAAAATTGAAATTTTCATTTAGCAGTAAACACAGTACGTTGTCCAATGTTATTCTTATGGGGAATACAAAAATAACTATTTCTCTCTTATTTACTGATCAATTTCATTAAAATTTTATATGCAGGTCAAGTTAGCATTGACCAACAGATGATGTTCGAAATGTGTTGCTATTTAACCGTGGGGGGGCAAGGGGGCATTTCCCCTCTCAAAACTACTGTGTGTAGCAACGGACTCTATAGTGCCTCCAAAAAAGCAATTTGGGTGGATATTTCTGAAAACAACTATTTTAGACAATTTTCTGTACATTTATCTATACTTCATATTCTATATTTAGTAAATAACAAATATTTTTGTCATTAAAGTTTGGCTAAAAGGGAGAAAGTATGTGTCAGTTTCCTGATACCGTTTATTTACTCAAGTTATCGTGTTAACGGACACATATATCTATATATATATATATTTATATATATATATATATAGATATATATATATATATAAATATATACAAATTTGAACGAATAGTGTTTTTGGTATCTGGGGACCTCAAAACAAAAAGATATCATGGATCTCGGGCTTAAGTCTTACCATGAGACCTACGGTAATAGCTTCTTCCCTGTAGGGGAAATTCGCTAAAACGTAAGGTTTTTTGAGCTAACTTCAGTTTTTTATGAAAACAATTAAACAATTCATAACAACGAGACCACTTGGAATAAAACATAAATAATTGTAGATATAGACTCAATTCCCCGTATATTATTACCAAAAACAGATTTTTCTCACTAGCTTCCAATCACCCTGTATATATTTTTATAAGGAGTTGGTATTAATATAGAAGGACACGGTCACTAGATGTATGGCATTGACAGGCAGGTTCAGCCAAAAGGAATGTTCATGTTCACGTCAGTCATGAGGAGTCTGTTCCAATTTCGTGTTTATTTTTTATTTGGATTTATGGAATTAACTTTTTATGTAATACTCTGAAGTTTTAATTTCTAAAATAGATTTCTTCGTATATGATAATTTTTCTAACTGTTTTAATGTAAAATACCCCCCTCACAGCAAACCAGAGTGTTCAGAGAATTTGCAATGGATATTTACCTCACTTTCACATACAGCCACTGACTAAGCGTTAAAACGTATTCATAAATACGCGAGATTTAAATGACTGTTTTGTCTATAGCAAAAATATAAGGATGGAGTACTAAGATCTGCAATTGGGACCACCAAAACGTGTTGTTATGCAAATACCAATGAACCACAGCTATAATGTAATGATAAGTACCAAGTTTTATCAATATATGTTAGTAAATAATCAATATTTACAATTTTAGTTTTTCTAAATAAGAATAACGTTCGATAACATGCTATCAATTTTTCAATTAGTAAAAACATCTTGATTTCTGTTTATAATTACAATATTCCAAAAACTGTCCTAAGAAATAAATCCTCACATAAGACTAATTGGATAATTGAACGAAGTGAAAGTATCCTTTTACACAACTTTACTACTTAGACTGGTAAGAGAATCAACTCAACTGGCGTGTCTGTGACCACAATAACTCGAGAATGCCTCCACAGTTAAACTTAAAATTTTCCAGAAATACTTAACAGGTCAAAATCTCGGTCAAGTTCGTTATTCAGATAATTTCGTTCAGTATTAATCAAATTATCTTAAAACCAAATTTATTTTTTTCTCCATAAGAATAACATTGGAAGCCATTTTAGTGGTACTTGAATCGTTAAAATTTAGCCGACGTCCATGTTTCAACAAAAGAGTAACAATAGTTAGTTTACTAGAGTATACTTTGTTATACTGGATAACAACAGTTTTTTTACCAACAAAAAACACAAGAAAAATAAATCGAAGTATATTTTTAAGTTGTGAGCATATTTATTATTTTATAAATTATTAAGTGTACGTTTAAAAAAAAAATATTTATACAGTTAATATTCCCTTAGTACGCCTACTCTGTGTAAATATCGTCAGTCGTCGTCGTCGAAGGCGACGATTTTATCAGCGGCAGACGACAGACGACGCGTGTGGCAGTCGAAAAACTCAAAATAACTTTTTTATTACTTTAGATACTAAGATATTAACTTAACTTATAAAATAGTTTGTTTTATTAAATTTTCTTAGACAATTGGTAATATTGTGATTGCCATGTGTAAAAAGTATACAAAGCCTCAATTTGTCTAGAAAGCGTTGATGAAGTTAGTCACAGTAAGCGAACAACCTTAAAATTTATTTTTGTAGGACAATTATTTGCTAGGTTATATTTTCACTAAATTAATAATAACAATTTTCTACATTACCTAAAATACATTACAAGTAATGTAGTAGGTAACCACAATAAAAGCTATAGATTATTCGAACCAAACAGCCTTTTTCGGAAGGTTATCTTTGATGGTTACAATGATTTGACATAGCCTAGGGTTGGATTACAGTAAGAGTAAGCCGACATTAAACTGGTAATACAACAACTTTTGTAAAATACTTTAAACACATTACCAGGAATGTTGTAGTGAACCAAAATAAAAGCTTTGAACTATTCTAACCAAACTAATCCTTTTATACAGGATATCTGAAATGATTTGACAAATCCTAGGTTTCGATTTTACTGAGCTGTTTTCATCATAAACTTGGACCTATTATTATAAAATGTAGGTCTATACACTTAGCTACTTGCCATTTTAGAAGTTTCATGTACGGTCTTGGACCAACCCATGTTTATAGAATTTAATTTCATGATAGCCTAGGCTATTGAAACAATATATTGAAATATCATTTTGTAAAATACAACTGTTGTAAAATACTTTAAACACATTACCAGGAATGTTGTAGCGAACCAAAACAAAAGCTTTAAACTATTCTAACCAAACTAAGCCTTTTGTACAGGTTATCTGAAATGATTTGACATCTCCTAGGTTTGGATTATATTGAGCTGTTTTCATCATAAACTTGGACCTATGACTATAAAATGTAGGCATATACACTTAGGCTACTTGTCATTTTAAAAGTTTCATGTACGGACTTGGGCCAACCCATGTTTACAGCATTTAATTTCATGATAGCCTAGGCTATTGAAACAATATATTGAAATCTCATTTTTTCATCTAAATAACTGCGCCTGACGATTTATTGTTTTTCCTTAAGGATATTTTGACTTGGCCTATAGAAATTGTTAACATTAGTTCATATAGGAAACTCGCTGTTCTCTTAAAACTTAAATTAACCACACTGCTAAAGTCACTGCTTAGCCCAAAATGCTCTGTTTGTTCTAAGATAACGCACCCATGCCAATCCTAACAACAAACCATGCCTGAAATCTTCAATTTATTTTAAATAAATAAATTTACGTATTTATACAACATTTACTTTGATAAAAACAAGTGATAAATGTATGTATGTTTTCTACGGATAAAATTTTGGGTCGGCGGCGGGATCCGAACCTACGACCTTTCGCTCCAAGAGCCAGTGCGATACCTCTCAGCTACCGCGATAATTGATTCTTAGAAGTGATTAAAACTATAGCTATATAGACATAAAATCCGGATTCTGGCGGCAGTTAAATCAGATATTGAATTTTATATGAGGCTCGATTTAAGTTTGATCATGTGTTTCAATTATCCTTATACGCGAGGAATGAGCGTACACCTAGTAGCCTTTGAGTGAGGATGAGTGTAATGAAAATAGTTTATGATATTTAGAAAGAAAATTCAGTATATTTTTCAGATAAAAGAAAAATTCGAAATCTTTACATTGACACAAAGAAATTTAGGATATAAGTTTCATCACAACACTCTATTACCAATTATTTTAGTAGAATTGATCTGGTTTGAAAAGAAATGATAATCTAAATTGATTGAAGTGCATGTTCTTTATGTTTCCTGCACAAAAAGATATATTTACTTTAAATTAAATGAGACCTTTATAATCTGTACTTTCATCTCTTATCTCTAATATTTATTTTACCAATAACTCATTTTTGTTTGAACCCAATTCACAACAACATATTTTCTAACTACCCAGTAAATCTGTATGCAAAATACGTGCAGAATAATACATAATGATAAGTATTAGTGGAAAAGAATGTTAAATTATTGCGTTATCTATTGCGTTATAACTTGGCACTGCGAATAGTTATACCAAAATTCATTGCGCGGTGAGTTGGATAACCGTGTGTATCAATAATTTCTTAGAAAAGATCAACAGAAAGAAAATGCCTAGTATTTATATGGTACGAATTTTTATAGAAATATTGGATACCACATATCTCAGTTATTCAAATGATAAAATATCTCTCACACAAAAAGTAGCAGGTTAACCTTGTAATATTTCCTCTAATATATATTATAAGATAGGAATATTACAATTTTGAATCAATCCTCACAAACAGTTATGGTTTTCAACTTGCTATATAATTGCAACGTTACAATGAATATTTTCATGAACTCCACATAAATGCAACTTAAGAACTTAGTTTTGCTGGTATTTTGAATTGCATATACAAAATTTTGAACTGTGAAACTAAAATGGAATTCTGATGTTTTAGTTTCATAATTCAAAATTTAAATTATTTCTCCTAATACATTATGGGTAATACATCTAGTAAGTTTTAGTTTCAGGGAAATCATTAGAAACACTACTATAAACTGGGTTTAGCACTATCAATATTTCTGTAACCAACTCATATAGAGCAATGATCCAGAATACGTTTTTATAACGGAATCTGATGGTGACAATTACAAATTTGATATCTATGGAAACACCAACAATTTTACACTAGCAACTTCATATATTTGTTTTGAATGAGTGTGATTACTAGTTTTATTTTATTTGATTTGAATCAGGAATTATAAATTCTTAACAATCTTGAAATCGGTCTGATTTATACACAAGTAATCTGAATTCAGGTTTGAACTAAACTGATTCAGCATGTCTAGTTTTGGTTCATCCTGGTTCAGATCTAATCCTTCCTGAATAAAACTGATTCAGTCGGAATCAAACCGGTATTGTCTTTTTCATGAGGGTAGGATTTAAAAACATTAAAAACTGCCATTCAGTTGTACGGATAATAAATATCCTCATATGGCTGAAAGACACCACGCCAACCCCTCCCCTTCAGCATAAGCTGTTAGAGTTTTGTTATAACTATACCGTATACTTCAACTCCCTTTAACCATTAATGGCATCATAAATTACCAAATAATACGTCAGCCCTTGGTTTTAACTACTTTTATCAGGTTCTTGCGTAATTTGCGTCTCAAAGAAAGGTGGTTTTAAAGAAAACCTTTCTTAGTTTATAAATTGATTGGTTTAATAAATTAGATGTTGCTGTGTCTATTTCGATTTTTAAACCATTTTATACGCTATACTGAGATAAATGTTTCTTTCCTAATACAAAAAAAGTCAGGGAAGGCTGTTGGTTTCTGGATCAAACCGTCCTCATCAGCGGGACATGAGCGTGCATTCATTAAACAAGCTTCTCTCAACTTTTAACACGTCTTTAGGATCCTTAATTTAATAAACACGTTATTAGAAAAATATTTTTAACTGTATTAAATATGGTGTTTTATATTACACGCTTGTTTACGACCTTCCGGTAACATGATGTATCGTTCAACTTGTCAATATATTTCAAAATAAGTTGCTGTGAATTACATTGAAATATAATTTTAATTGTTACTAAATTTATTATCTTTATAAAAAATATCCAAATCAAATGGGCGTCAAATGATGACGTCAAAATATAGAAGACTAGCTGGTTTGAAATAATGCCACTGATATTATTAATAATGTTACAGCATTTTCCCTTTTATTTTCTACATTTTTGCAACGTTACATTTACTTGCAACAAACACATTACCTGCTGAGATGAGCTACTATGTTGTCAGTGTTTAAAACTGTTATATACATGTTTCTCTAATCCTAATGATCCTCACTTTGAGAAAAAAATGAAATACCAATAGTTTAAATATACATACTTCAATTTAGAGATTCTAATTTAGATTCACGAATGTTGCAGGAGCTTGTACTCTAAATAAATACATTACACAGTTTTATACATGTATTAATTGTTTTTAGTGAATTTACCCTATAGGGAAGAAGCTATTACCGTAGGTCTCATGGTAAGACTTAAGCCCGAGACCATGATAACTTTTTGTTTTGAGGTCCCCAGATGTCAAAAACACTATTAGTTCAAATTTATATATATATATATATATATGTATATATATCTATATATATATATATATATATATATATATATATATATATATATATATATATATATATATATATCGGATATATATGTGTGTGTGTGCCCGTGAATGCGATAACTTGAGTAAAAAACGTCCGATTTCGATGAAATTTGGCTCAAATGTGTAAATTGACAATTATGACTTTAAGTTCGAAAACCAGAAAAATCGGACCATGGGAAGGGTGGTTTATGTGGGTTTTAAATTTTCCAAAAATCAGTTTTTTGAATTTTTCACCCTAATATTTTTAAAACACTTAATTTTGGTTTTGACCATGTTATAGAACTTAAAAAACATATAATATGGTATTTTGAATTATTAACCTATGTTAAGTGTTTGCGGAAAAAATCCAAAAACATGCTCATAAAATCTCCCATGTTAATCTTATGGGAAAAAGGTTTTTGGCTTTTCCTCAGTTAATTTTACTTTAAACTTCACATTTGCTTTTACCAATCACTTCAGCTCCACAAAAAAATCATTTTGGTGTTTAAATTGTGATTCTACGTCCAACCGTTGCAGAGATATTCAAAGTGCTAAATACAGTACGTTGTCCAATGTTATCCTTATGGAGAATAAATAAAATGTGATATCTCCATTATTTATGAATGTATATTGATGAAACTTGGTATATGGATTCACGTTGTACTGGTATATTGATAGTTGCACAAAAAATAAATATTTTGTTGATTGTCCCCGTAGCAGCTAACCTGCATACTCTGCCCTAATGTTATTCTTAATGAGAATAAGTAAGTTTTATATCTCCCTTAATTATGAACATAAACTAATAAAACTTGGTAAGTAGCTTCACCTGATACAGTTATATTGATAATTGCATAAAAACTCATTTCTTTCCTTGTTGCAGCAAACCTGCGTACTCAGTCCTAATGTTATTCTTATGGGGAATATATAAAATGTAATAAATCACTTATTTATGAATGTATTTTTGTCAAACTTGGTAATTGGATTTATGTAGTAGTGAGAAACATATAAATGCATTAGAAATTCGCCGAGTACGCAGGTTTGCTGTGATGGGGGGTATTTATTGTTTTATTAAGATAAGTTCCGGCCCGTCGAGTTGTGACATTGTAGCATAGCTAAATACCGCACTGGCTGTTGTTTGGTGAGTTTCGAACCCGGAACCTGATGGGCTAGTTTTGCGCTCTAGCAGACAGCAGATCGCACTCCTTATATTCTGTTGCAAGAATTTGTATTCCCAAGTAGCTCATTATTAAGATCTAAGTGTAAATACCCCCGTCGCAGCAAACCGGCGTGCTCAGTGAATTTCCAATGGATAATATATGTCTTAATACCACATAAGGCCGCATACCAAGTTTCATTAAAATAAATTCACAAATAAGCGATATATATAAATTGTAATTATTCTCCATAAGAACAACATTGTGGATGAGTACGTAGGTTTGCAGAAACAAGGAACACAAGCAATTGGTGTTTATGCAAATATAACTAGAATTAAACTAGGTGAAGCCAAACACCAAGTTTCATCAATATTCATTCATAAAAATAAGCGATATATAACAATTTAATTATTCTCCATAAGAATAACATGGGATCTGAGTAAGCGGGTATGCTGCAACAAGTAACAAAATATGGGTTTTCATGTAAATATAATTATAACTCAACTAGGTGAAGCCAAATACCAAGTTTCATCCATATACATTCATAAATAAGCGATATATAACATTTTAATAATTTTGCATAAAAATAACATGAGGACCGAGTACCTAGGTTTGCTGCTACGGGAACCATAGGCGAAAAATTATTTTTTGTGCAAACAACAATAAACCACAACCAGATGAAACCATATACCAAGTTTTTTTCAGTTTATGTTCATAAACAAGCGAGATATAAAATTGTTCTTTTTCTCAATAAGAATAACATTAGACAACGTACTGTGTTTAACACTTTCAATATCTCACTAACCAATTGACGTAGAGCAATAATCAAAATACCAAATTGTTTGTACAATCGGTACAAAGGGTACAAATTTTATTAAATTAAAATTTCACGTGAAAACCCCAAAAACCCCATTTTTGGGGTACAAAACCCCCCTTTGGATGGTGCGATTCGTCTACTTTTCAAACTCGTTCAAATAAATGGTACTTTACACATTCCCGCCAAATTTCATAAAGGTCAGACCTTTTTTACGAGAGTTATCGTGCTTACGTACACACACACACACACACACACACACACACACACACACACACACACACACACACACACACACACACACACACACACACACACACACGAAAAACACACACACACACACACACACACACACACACACACACACATATAACAATTCGAACTAATGGTGTTTTTGTCATTTGAAGACCTTGAAATGAAAAATTATCATGGTCCTAGACTTAAGTCAGCAAAGGGGAGATTCACTAAAACTTGTAGAATAACATAAAGACTGTTTTTAAATGCTGCACATTGTTGACACTTGTGGTCTCCCAACATAAACAGTATCCAACAATCCACTTGGTTTCATTATTAATATTTTAAATGTCAATTTTAACATTTTCTAAACATTGGTAGAATAATACAAAAGTCTAAAATATTCATAAATCATTTAAATTTTTAACTTTTAATATGTTACTGTTCCAGAGCCCAAATATTTATTTAACCTGAGCATAAAACCGTATCACGCACAAAACCGGATCACGCATAAAACCGGATAACGCATAAACCAGATCAAGCATTAACAGCCTTCACATAAACAGGAAGTTTGATCCATTCTGTCTATTATAGGCTGCGAACAAATTATAAACATTCTAAGAGCCTTTATAATTGGTTACATATATCCTAACAGTGCATTACCTATAAACTATGTTACTAAAACATAAAACAAGGGTGGTTTAATTCGTGTTTACTTGTTACGATACATATTTTTGCTAAGAAATACTATTATAAGCGATTTTACTAAAACCCTAAATTTCTTTAACTAAACTTAGCTAATTTGTCTGTGCTAATCAAGAATTAAAAACTAAATAAGGTCGTAAAAAGTCTATAATTTAGATAAAGTGTAAGTGGAAGTAAATTATAAACCCTGATTCACCCCATACTAGAAAAACATTGTTACTGTAGCTTTTAGCAGTACACATTATTTTCACTAAATATGAATATCGAGTTACAACATTTACATAACCACTGTTTTTGTTTGTATATGTGACAGTCATATTATATATATAAGGTATATATGTAAGTCACATTAGATAACAATGGAAGTGTAAAATACATATATATATACATGGCGTGAAGTGCAGTAACTAAAGTTCTCTCATCTTCGGACAAGTTAGACTGTTTAATAATAATATCTACTCAAAATCACACAGGTTGTGTAGATGTCCAAGTCTGTTCAATCGAACACTGATAGTTTAGTAACTATAATGGGGTTTTGTAGAGAGACGTTTGCCTTTAGCCTTAACACATTCTAGAACGCTAAAAATCTAGAATAACAATAACAGTACAACGTGATGTGAAATAATACTTTACTAAAAAGGCTTTAAAAACTGTGTGATTTTTTGACATTCCTTATTTAAATGGTTTTGTATTAGAAATAATGTAACTGGCCTTTCAGTAAAATTGCATTTTTGAAAACAACCTACCGGTTACCTACACGTTTTTGTTTGCCGTTGTGGCAGCATGAGTCTCTTTCATGTCAGTTACATTTTCCATTTCACAAATAATGAGTATTAAAAAGTATATTTAATTTTAACACATTACAATGATTTAAAAGATTCTAAAACGAACAATAAAGTCGATTTAACTCTGCCCAATGTAGAGATTGGTTGCCTAAAGTGAAACGCTGAGGGTTAGCAGTGTGTTGTACTACATGCTGACAGTCAGCTGATCATTGCATCACCATCATCACAGGTTATTCAGTTGGGAATATTTTCAGGAATAAGTGCATTATTTTCTAGGACCCTGCAACGGCTGCAACCAGATGGCCTGAAGCAGTTTTTGATATATTTTTTTATTAAGAGTTTTTCTGGAGGAATATTTTCCTGTAGCATAGTCAATATATTAAAACAATTGCCTTGTCCCCTTAATCAAATATTTACTATAATTTTGTAACAAATAATTAATGTTTATGTTGTTGGATAAGTATATCACATTTTATTTAGTTTTTTATTTCCATTTAAATTAAAGATTTAAATCTTTGCGTATTTTATTACAAATATATTCAAATGTTTTACAGATTTATTTTACAAAAAATGTTAGTTTATTTGTTAATTTTGATGTATCATAAAAATAACTCGAAAACACTTGATTTTGGTAGTTGTTAAAAATTTTATTTTAAATGGTTTTTATGGGTTTTGAAGATTTCTCTATTTTGTTATTACAAAACAATAGTCTTCTTATAATTTTTTTTCTTTAATTAACTCTTCCTTGATTATTAATTGCTGTAATACTTTCCTTTAAGTTACAGTTCCCCCTGAGGATGATAATATATTTGACAAAATTTACCATACTAATAAACGAAATTATACTCATGGAAGTACAATTGTCATTCCTTAAAGTTTATGAATAACGCAGTTACTTAAGTAAACCTTTTGTTTTTTATACAAAACAAAACATTTCCATAGAAAGTTTAACATGGGAGACTTAAGAATGTTTTAATTTTTGGCTATTAGTAAAATACAACTAATGTCTTATATATCCAGAATTTATATCGTACTTAATTAATGTTTGGGCCAGCTCTGCAGGTTATACATATGGGATGGGAATTAAGATAAGGTTTAGTAGATAAATCATACTTTTATTTCCTTTGAAATCAAATTGATTGCTTGTCATATGTGTATAACCTCGAAGTATCTGTATTTCCAAGATATCATAACTATATAATAATAATAAATGTAAACTAAATATGGAATTTTGATCAAATCAAACATTAACATATTTCATCGGAATTTAATTTATCTGACTGTTAAAGACTATTACATATTATTCTGACACGTTTAAAATATATTCTTCAATACCGTAAAACCATAAACACCATACTTATTTTACTTTAGATTAGTTTAGTAGATTTAAGGTGTATATTTACAATGTTCGTACCCTACCACTACGTTTGCAAACTTGTACCATTGATTGATTCATAATAGTACTCCAAAATCTCAGACCGCAGAATAGAAAGTTAACAACCAAATGATTTCCCCACGGTTCACTGCACACAGTCGCTACAATAACTTTTCTATAGACCTACATGGGACCTCAAAAAAGAAAATCATAAATAATAAATACAATGAGTGTTTCAGGTGATTGATATTACCACATATGCCTTTTTAGGCTCTTGATATAACGTCATGTTATGTTGACCACGTTGACTGCCACTTGTATCAGATATGATACACAGACACATTTTATGCCAGGTTGCGTGTATCATATCTGATACACAGACCCGATTTTGTTCCAGGCCAAGTGTATCATAGATTATCATTTCCCCATGCTTTTGACATGGCATAGTATTTCCTGTGGCCCAGACCAACCATAAATACCTGATATTTCAACCATTCAACCAACTAACCAATCAATCAAAAATGCATTTGGCCCCGGACGAACTATTTCAGAAATCGCGGTGGCTGTGAATGTGTTAAGAAATATATTAAAAAAGTTATGAATAGAAATGCAAGTCTATTGTATTTACAACTCCAGTGAACTTTACGTCTACTAGTTTATAAACGTTTACATAATTTGTACATAGCTTAATTTATGATCTTTCGTTTTCGGGTACAAATCATATAATTAATTACCACATATGTTCATTTAATTTAAATTAATCATGTGCACATTTTTGCGACATGAGTAAAATACAACTAATGCCTTCTAGAACAACATTTATGACGTATTTTATTCATTTTTGGGACAGCTCTGCAGTATATACATATTTTGGGATGGCAATAAGATAACACTTAGTAGATTTGCCACCACCATTAAAAAATTGTTTAGTTAATTATCATTCAAGTAAAAAAAAACATTAGTTACAAGTTTTTTGCATTAGTAAACATAATTAGTAATACAATTTTTTTATTTATGGATAAATTTGTACTAACTATTATTGTATTATTTCAAAAGCTGAAGACTTACTTGTATATTAAATGCTACGAAATACTATACTATACTAATATACTGTACTAAATGATAGGGACTGACTGAAACGATGGAGGAGTAAAAATTTAACTATTTAATTATTTATTCCTTCTAAATATTTACATCGCCTATACGTAACAAGTCCCTGATTTTCTAAGCCCAACTTTGACATATCGCGACTGACTACTTAAAAGGGAATGCAGGGTGCTGAGTATTGAGTATGTTCATTCACAAACTAATAAGCTTTACAACTATTAACAATGTACAAAAATACTTATTAACAGGGAACACTCGTAACCTAAATGTCCCAATATTTTATTTTAACAAATTAAAACCCTGGATTCTTTTTAGACAAAACATTCATAAATAATGTGTATAGTTTTTCGGTTGTGATAAAATATTAGCTACATTTTTCGATTTTTAGAAATCACTCTATGGTATGAAAAACAAGCAGAACCTTCAATCATCGCTCTGTAAAAAACTACTAGTTTTATTCCGTAAACTGACAATTTAAATTATTGTGACTTAAGCCTGTTTGCATGTTACATCCACAAATCTTTAATATAAAAATATAAACAAACTTCACATAATGCTTGTCTGTTTTAAATTCAGTGGTGACATTTATATTATCGGGATAAAAAGAGCACATTGTCCTGATTTGTACCGAGAACAAAGACAGTTTCAAACAAAGATAATACAAAATTCCCACAACACAACCCTTATTCATATTTTACAAAAATCAGACACATAACTCATTTCAAAGTTCGATAAACAATAGATTTACGGTGAAACTGGCGACCGCCGTCGTCGGACTCTGGACATAAACAATCGCTTTGACAGTCGCTGGCCGTCGGCCAGGCCGAGTTATACTGTTAACAGGGACGTTGTTGGGATTGACTGGTTCACTGCTACTGAATCGCTCAGTCGCAGATCAGCCATTTTTTATCTCGATTTTATGTGGATTGTTGATTCGATTGTTCATTGCCATGTTATGCAATTGAAATATTAACTCATTTTTTAAATCATAGCACGGCGTAGTCCTTATATAGTTCTACTAGTTTAGAAACCGATAAATACTAATTTATTTCAGGGGTTTTATGTCCATACGCTTTGTTAATTTGTTAGTAAACTCTCACCACAATGGTCTCATAACAGTAAAATTCCACCTGTTATCTATATATGAGAGATTTGAGCAAAGACAATAAATTTACGAATATCAGTTGAATCCAGCACCTTTACAACATTTCTTAGGAATTAATTTAGTTACATCGTGGAAACTTTGTATGCTGTAGGATGAGAAAGAGTGGGTGATGCTGATTGCGCAATGTAACAATAAACCATTAATCGACTTTAGACTGGAATATTCTAGTTAGCAATTGCAAAGGCCTGAAGGCACGCTTATTATTCAAACATACGGTGTTGTTGTTATAGTAATATTGTTTGTTCACTAAGAAACCCAGTGGGATTCCATTAACATATTATGTGTCACTGAGTTAAAGGTTCCCAGTGCAATTTTATCACACCCAGTTTGGTGAGTAGTTCGAAGACTAATATAAAAAAATATCGTAAGAAAATACAATATTGGTTTATAATTTAAATGTGTACTTTTCATGCATTATTGAACAAAAATTCTACATTAGTTTTTTTTTATTTCATGTGGGTTAATAATACTAAAATACATTTTTTATACATTTACACTAATAAATCTTTTGTACTTTAATCTTTATTTACTTACTCAAACTTGGCGTCCTAATTGTAAGAGCTCAAGTTTTACGTTTGAATTTGTCTATATTTTTAACGAGATTTAGGAAAATAGCTTAACTATTAACATTACGGCTCTGTACACATCCACACAGACACACACACACACACACACACACACACACACACACACACACACACACACACACACACACACACACACACAAACACACACCCACACACACGTTTGTGGGTTCAGGGAGCACCAAAACGAATATTTCCACTAACAACTCAAATTCGAAAATGTTGACGAAAACAATAGTTTTCTCCATATACTATGTACTATGTTTCTCCATGTACAATGTATAGGGGGAGAAAGTAAAAAATGGATAGAGATCTATTTTAAAATGTTGTGTATTATGTTTATCAATAATTCCCGATACTTATTTAGTTCTAATCTATAATAAAACAAATTTTTAACCTCTCTTAGGTTTGGATACGTGAGATACGTCTTATTCCATAGATAACCATATTTACCATATTTTTCCAGCAGATGTATAAAAGTTAAAGATTTCACTTGTTTTATTTCAAACAGCAAACTTTATGAAAGTTAAGGCTGATTGTTATATCAAGTCGTCGAGAGGAGACAGAAGTGACAGCAAGAGATATTCAGGGCACGTACTTAACTTGGAACATATTTATCCACTCCTAAACTTCTAAAGTGATCTCTATATTTTTCTCTATCTACTGAATAAAACAATTATCAATTTTAATCAACCCTGGATAATTATCGTCTCGTATACAAGATATTTTAAATAATTGTAAAGTTAAATAATTATAATCTTCGGATTATTGGTTGTACAAGTAAGTATGTTAGTGGATTTTTATTTTGAACTTTGCATAGCATAAAGAAGAAATATTTAACAAATACAGTTTTTTTAGTTTGAACATTTTAAAATACAAAGCCTCATACACAGTGGATGGCTAAGTACTAGGGTTTTAATGCAGATGGATCAACTGTTTTGTTTAATAACTAAAAAATATGTTGTTCATATCTAGCACAGTTAAGTGTTTTAGGCGTCAAGAATTGATTGGAGTGTTTTAAAAACTCGCCAATTATTCACCTCTCTCAACTATTCAGAGCTTATCTTGGAGCTAGACTTAGACAGAAAATAAACATAATATTTGGGTTTGACCAAACAAAACGCTGAGGTCAAATAAACACTTTGCTCTTATACTTCCTCGGTTTTTTTCTTCGGTTTGTTCACCTCGGCATTCCGCCCAGAATTACAACCGTAGACCATTCATTCTCTTAGGCCTCTTTTACTTTATAATATCCTCGATCCGTTGAAGATAAAAAAGGAGAGAATGAACGAATTGGGTGATGGTTAAAGCGAACTTTGAGCCATATATTAACAAATTTCAACTTCAAGATTTATAATTAATTAAATAAATGTTTTTTCTATTCTAGCTTAACTCACTTTGTCAAAGTCCTTCTTCAAGTGAAACTCTAACTTGTTATATGTAACCCCTCATTCAACAAACTTTCTATATTCCACACGACGATGATTGGTTGCTTAAGGTGGTTACTATGTAAATAGAAACATGTTTACATGATGATTGGCTCATATTCAAGTCCATACCACATTTGCATGGCAAAGGAGTCATAAATGGAACCCGTGGTGAGTGGACGACACCTACAAACTTGTCTGATGCTCCCTGGTAACAGAAGGGTACTCCACTTGTAATGCTACTTTTACAGTAACGTAAGTATAAACATAAGAATTACATAAAATGTGTGACAATATAGTTAAAATAAAATATATCATCTACTTTTTTAGATACCTGAAAACTAGTGCCAGTAAAAGCTTATTAGGCCCATGAAAAGAAAAGAAAATCAAGTTGTTTACTTCATTAATAGTAAAAATTACTCTTAAAAATACATTATAATAAAACATTGATATAAGAGCAATCTGAAGAAAACTCTGGGAACCTGTTTCTTTTCCTTTATGTATTTTGTCTTCTATGATCCTTTATTAATCTTTACCAAAATTTACTTTTTTCCTGAAACATGAAATTGTAATCGAAGGTGGTTGAATTTTACTGCTAATTAATCTCATTGTAGTCTGGTTAGCAACACATCTTTTTAGTAATATGATCTTATACAACCCCTGATGCACGATATGTATGAAGCATATCTTCTAACTATTTAAATCCTCTTACAATGTAAAATGATTAAGCAATCAAACATATCAGGGAATTTCTTTACTTTGAGATTAACTATTACTAAACTTATTATTAGTTTAACAAACAGATGGTCTTCATTACATAAACGATTGACGAAAACAGAACCTCTCTAAATGCTGTCCCACACTTCTAATAACAGGCCTGAAAATTTGGCCGAACATTCTCTCGAGTGTTCACTGAACATTCCGTCCCATATGTTCACTGAACATTCCGTCCCATATGTTCACTGAACATTCCGTCCCGTATGATCACTGAACATTCCGTCCCGTATGTTCACTGAACATTCTGTCCCGTATATTCCCGTATGTATTCAAAAGCTCGTGCAGCTCCCAAACCTCTCGCGAATACTCCGAACATTTGGAGTTCAGCCGAATGTTCGGGCGTGTTCGCGAGAAGTGTGAGCAGCCTTAAGTAGCAAAAGGTGGTGCCCCTCATCACATGAAGTAATTTAAGATTGGGCGAAATTACGAGTTAGTGAACTCCTGCAGTGCTAATATAGATGTATTAACTAATAATATGTATGTATCTTTGTGAAGGAATACAAAACTTAAAATAAATCAGTTGGATTTCATTTCTGCACTGTTGTAATAAAATAATAATTAAATGATTCTTTAAAAGCCTTTATGTCCTAAATACATATCTTTGTCATAAAAACTGTTGGATCTCAACGAAATTGAAAATGATGGCAGATTACAAAAGTTAATAATAACTTACAATACATACCTTTTCCTTTCTTATGGTTATTTCGCTGTTCGATTTTCTCTTTTTGTTCTCTGATTTTGTGTTTATTGACATTTCTTTTCTCTTCTTCTTCCCTTTGCTTTGCTTCACGGGATTTTTTTCAGCCCAAACACTTTTGCGGATATCCTTTCTTTTTGTTTTCTTTCTTCTAACCGCATCACTTTCTCAATCGCAAGATTTGTGTCAAAAGCCTTGACCTGATCCTAAACAAATATTAAAGGTGCACAACAGTTTTGCCATGGAATGCCTCTCATGGTTAAAGTATATTTCAACGGCAAAACTATTACAACTTCTTGTAAGATACTATAAGTAAAATAAAAAACAATTTATATACAACAAAGAACTTTGTCGAGAGAATACTAACTAACCAAAATAATAGACATACAGTAGTGGTTTTCTAGTCTCGAGTGTGTATGAAGTTTTTAGAATAACTAGTATAAAAACCCCTAGAAATCTATTGTAAGAAACAGGAATTCCCTTCTTTTAAGAGTTCTCATAATTTATATATTCTGAAAAAGTTGTGCAAGTGTTTTTGTACCGGTAACTCTAGTTGAAAATTTACCGTAAAGTGTCTAGGGGTTAGCAAATGAAACATTTAATGAGAAAGAGCTATAATAGCACGTGGGCTGCATGACGCTGGGCCTGTATTTTCTTCAGGAAAGCATCTCGGTCATCTAGCATTCGTGAAAGCCTGTTTTGTGTTTCCTCTATCTTTGCCATTTTGGATGTTTCCTCTTCAATCCATTGTTTATTTTCAGTAACCTGGAATACACAGTAGATAACATAAACTTGGTTTGAAACGTAAAATACCTTAATATGTGATAACTAACAAGAAAATAAATCAAAAAGAACCCATAAAAACACAATTAAGTGAAGTAGATTATACATATACAAACACATCAAAACTAGTTAATAGATTTAGATTTTTTGCAAAAAAGTATTCAACATCATTCACAGCTTGTAATACCAATTATTTGTATTGCTACCAGGTATTTCACGATGGAGTGAAATACCCCTGTCCTTGTGAGACTTTTCCATTTAAAACAACTAAAATAAATACAAAATGATGAAGCCCACTTGTAATTTACCTACAAATGTTCATTACTCTTTTGAATATTAGCCCAGGCAACATAGACCGAGCGATATATTCACTTCCTGCTTGGAAAGCATGATACAGAGTAATAAATATTTGCTTAAAATACACAGGCGTGAAAGAGTAATTAAAATGAATTCGTCATAATAGTATATCAAATAAAGGACAATGAACTTTTAAAAAAGAGCAAGTATAAGCAAAGCCTTTCATAAAAATATTTGAAATAGAACAGACAATTTTCCTGTTCCTTATAATAAATATATCCTGTTCCTGTTCCTGTTCCTGTTTTCCACTATAATAAATATATTGAGGCTTGAGAGCTCAGTCTTTTGATGTGGTAATTTCATGTCGTATATGTGCGAAGAAAATTCCTTCACCAGTACAGAATTGAGAAAAAGCAAAGTAAATAATTCCGCCTAGAGGGAAGGGGGTTAAAGATTCAAATGGGTATACTGAAAGAATAACTGTAAACTGAACAACGAAATTTTCCTAGTACTTTAGTGTACGCCTTTTTTAGTGATAAGGCAAATCAACAGTTTTGGTTGGATTTAAAATATAATCTTAATATATAAAAATGAATCCCTATTTCCCTTTGTGATTCCATATTTGGATAATGAATGCACCAAATTGAATGGTTTGTTTTATTGTTTTCGTTAATGTCAGGACAATGTTCTTATAAAAGAACATTTTTAATCCGACCCCACTCTCCCCCACTGGCCTTCAAAGTTCCCATTGATTTGATCATAGTTCAGTTAGTTACACCAAACATCTGTTACCAAGGCTTATATCTAAACATGCTTGAAAGGCATGAACATATGTTCATTATGGAAATAATAAAAAACTACTTAAAGGCCACTCAAACTCTTTTTTCGCTAGGCGAGTGAGCGTAGCGAACGAGCTCATCCGGGAGGCGAGTGAGCAAAGCGAACGAGCTCAATTTGAAAATGAACGAGTATTTAACATAAAAGAAATTCAATGACATTGGGACAGGACAAAATTTGTCGGGCCAGCTAGTCTAGTATACGTAGATGTAAATATACAATAGTATAAATATATTGCATTAAATATTTATAAGATGACAAATAAATAAGGACAATAAATAAGGATATGATTTTATCTTAAATGGGGTTTTAGATTTGAGGTCTGATTGATGGCCCTGCTCATGTTGTTTTATCCGTCTATCTTGACATTTAGTAGCCAATTTGATTATACCCTTTAGTAAATAGCATTCCTGAAAACTTTTCGAATGCTCTTTTGCAAAATTAAATGTTAACCTTTAAATGTTTAGTACAATTGATTTATACTAATACAATTTACACTGGCAACTGAGAGCACACATAGTGCGTCTGCTCTGTGTTTACAGCATTATTTACAGCCATACGCAACACCTCACATTATTACGGCAAAACATAAACATTTGGAATATTACATACTGGAATCATATATACTCTATAACCAGCTTTCATAGAGTGCTGTAGCTTCTAGGTTGTGATAGGCTAGGATGTCTTAATATTTGATTTAAAAGACAATTGCATATTTATATTAAATTTATATTGCATATTATTATAATAAACTAGGTGACGTATCCGTTCTTCGCACAGGGGTTTTCTCTACCCGTTCTTTAGTCAATGCAATTTCCCTTTTAGTTAGCTTTAAACAGCTGTTCTTGCTTCTGCTCTTTAAGCTGTTAAATGGAAGTATCCACAGCTATTCGTATTACAGTTTCTGAATGTTTACTTTATTCTGAAATTAAACATTGAAAATTAGAACGTTCACGGGGCTTAGCCCGAGAGGATTTTCAGGAAGTGAATAGGCCTATGTGTTGCAAGATTTCAAGATCTATCTATGTGTAAAGTTTCAGCCCAGTCGGTTCAGTAGTTTTTGCGTTCACCCGGAACATCAGACAGACAGACAGAAACCACCTCTTCTTTATAATATTATAGATAACATAATATTCATCAACAGTTATTTGGCCTTCGCTAAAACTGATGACAACTGCCAATACCGTGAGGCTTATCCCCACAGGCCTCCCTCCCCCTCCCGAACAGATCAAAATGGGTTACTTGTGGCTACTTTACTATTTTATAATCTATTTTACTCTATACTAATGTTAAATAAATCCTTTCCAGGTGTCAATCTAATTGGTAGCCTTTTGATTTCTATCGCTGGTTTATAATACATTATTACTTAATTTTAAGAACGTTAATTTACGTGTAACATAAGGTTTATCAAAATTAGACTGGGTAACTGGCCGATATAAAATGTCAAATTGTTCTTGTGTGGTAAAAGTCTCTTGAAACATTGACAGACAATATAAATTCCAACTGACTCGACAATGCATTGTTCTAGTTTCAAACAAAGAGTTCGTGTAATTCATTCAAAGCCAGATTGAACAATAGGTTCAAAAACTACTGACAACTCCCGTTACTGTACGTCACAAAAATGTAATCGAGGGGAGGAGGCAGATAAATAATTGCGCTATAATTGATGTTGTTTATAATGAAGACATTTCTTGTGAAATTCACTAAAATACATAATTAAGAATAATAAACATCCCCTTCTTCCTCACACGTTATAGTACAAAGTTTGGGTTATAATGTTGTTCATGTAATAAATACCATAACTTCATAAATGCATTTTTACCTCGGTTCTTTGTACGAGAAACATATTTTAACAAGAAAATTTAAACGTTAAAACCAGTTCAGACTAACTGCTAAAAAAAACTGGTAATAGATTAAAAATTGAAAACCTGATAACATATTTTGGTTGCATTATGTTGTACCCCACCTATCTGTGCGTGCATTATGTTGTAATTAGGAAATTCTAATCAAATCCTAACAAGAAGTCGCAAGATCAAAAATTTCTATAGCTTGCCAATATATTTGTCCTGAATTCATAAAATGTCAAAACTATCAAAAGTAATTTCAAGGAAGTCTAAGATCATTTTAGAAGCAGGGACCATATTTAAGCAGCTTTGAAATATAGAATTTGAGATATCTAGTAAAATGGCAGCACCTTAGCATAATCATTAATGAATTTATTAGTTTATTCATACCAAGAGTAATAACCATTTTAAGAAAATACGGGACAGTGCATTCAATAATGTTGGCCTGCTTATCTTCTTATACCAATTAGTACTTATATAATTTCTAGAGCGATGTTAGAGTTAAAGAGAAAAACATTATGTGAGCAACTAGTATCCAATAAATAACAGATACAGCAATAATAAATAAGCCCAACAGTAATATGTATTAATAAAATACAATATAAGACGTTAAACAATTAAACAGCATTATATTCGACTACTGTTCAATTTGAACCAAACAGTAACGATTATAAAATTAAACTGACAAATATATAACAATCAACTCCAGTATAACAAAGTACTGAGTTGAATAAACCTCAAAAATATCAACAGTAATAATAATAAACATAATTAACAGTCAATCAGAAATAATAATCAACGGGTTAATGTTGATAACCATACAACACCTACAAAAAATAATGATATTTACGATCCTGGTATGACCCTTCAACTGTGCCACAAAAGACACATTGTTTAATAGGAAAATGTGTTTTTGAGAGTTTACGAATGGGTGAGTGTATGTGTGTTGTACCAATATCAACTAACAATCATTCACTGTTCACAATCAGTGGATGTTTGTCGCTATTTTTCGTTCAATTTGCGAGTAAAATCCTGCCGTGTCATTTACAATTTTATTTTGTTACATTATAAGCAAATATTTATTTTTGGTCACAGCAAGCATGACACCATAAATCTAACATAGTTAACAGTTAGCATATAACAGTTTATTACAGTGCTTTGACTCAAGGAAATAACGAGATTCTTTGAACCATTTAGTTTCCATAGCATTATACTTGCACAAGTATATGTGGTACTGTTGTTGAGATACATTAGTGTCAGGAAACATAATATTCCCATTAATTTCAAAATAAGGTCATAATTTGTGATATTTTATTACATTCTGGCCATTTATTCAGTTTATAGACTTAACAAATTTCACAAAATCGCAATTTGTTGTTTTATGCATGTCGGGCCTACAGGCACTTAGCGATAACGCAAAGTCGCACTTGTTCAGCACTATAAATTGGTCTTAATTTTTTACTAAAACACGACACCAATCGTATCATAAATTCTTCTGATTTGGTCCGAAGTTTCAGTTATTTAAAGACTTGTAACATTAAGTAAATAAACACAAGAATCCATAGGAAATATTTACTAAAATTTAAATTACATCGAATTAATAAAACAAATATTTTAATATTTGTTCTTAAAAAATATGAATTAGTCAACAATTATGACCAATCACCACTTAATCCGTTAATATTGCATGAATGGACAATCTCATCATCTTATTATAAATATATAAAGAACAAAATTCTTCTCATCCATTTATATTTTGAAGTCCATAGAACATTTACGTGGTAAAACCAAAGTTCCTATACAGAAAAATCAAAGAAAGTTATTATTATCTATTTTAAAGGTTTTAAAGGTCCATTTTAAAGGATAAGAGGTTTGAACTAAACCATATCTTAGTTCAAACCAGTAACGGAATTTGATAATCCTAAGTTAATGTCAAATATTGGTCCTCATCATTGTTTCTAGAGCCCCACGGGAAATCAAAATGGCCGTCCTGGTTTGCAGCGGGAAATTGAACTAAACTGGAAATTGCGTTTTCACTCTAAGGCCTATATAGTGTGCACTTACATTTCTCTTTCCAACAAAATTCAGCATGTATCAATCCCATATGCAAGGGACACTTATCTTATAGCCTCGTGGCAGTTACATTTTCTTCAATAAGTTTTAATAAGTACGATAAATTAAGTTCATAAAGTGGTTGTATTAAATTTCATTTAACAATTTTCGTATTAATTGTACAAAACAGATTGCCCAACAGTAATCGTAATACTTGTGCATATAAAAGATAAGGAGTTTAGATTGTCAGCCAAGAAATTAAATAAATAGAATATAACTCCAAAATCAAGTAAATTCCATTCTATGGAACCTTGCTACGCAAAAAGCCACCAAGCTAAAACTAATCATTATTAAGAAAGAAGAAAGCAATCACAAAGCAAATTATTAAGCAAGTAAGAAAGCAATCAGAATAATATGTAGAGTTTTACATAAACCATCATGAAAATTACTTAAAACAAAATTAAGCTCAATGACTCTTTCACTTATTTGTATATTATTTAGCAGGATAAATAAACTACGTCCACAACACTAAAAATTATATTTACACATACACTGAGCTCACATGTTTTCATACTGTCACATACAAGACAGTAAATATACAAAATTAGGTACTAGGCGATCAATTTCAACCAGTCACACCGGTCATCATCATCAATCAGGTCATCTTGTACCATATTTGTGTATATTTACAATCTTGTATATAAGTGGAAATATATTTGTAGGTGCTGTGAGACGTAGTTTATTTATCCCATCAACTGTAAAAATACGTATTATGCTACTCAAGAAATTATTTATATTATTTACCAAACCATATTTTAAGTACATAAACACATTAAATTATATTCCGACATTTCTCACAAATTGACATTATAAAGATTAACAAACTTAAAATTCAACAATGCATATATTCAAATACTAAAAATTAACTACATGGACATTAAATATTACAGTCATCTACAAAACTGTAAATATAGTTATAATTTTAATTGGTTCAAAAATAAGTGAACAAAATGTTTAACAGTTAACTGTATTTATATAATGTATGACTATTTTGAATTGCAATTTTAACTTCCTCGTAATCCTTGATTATGTTATTTCATAAGTTTATACATCAAGGGGTGTTTGAAACAATCATAGTTTGTGTTGTTATTGTTTGTAGTGCTGACAATCCCAGTTACATATGGATGTTAAAATAATCACCTGAAAAATGCAATAATCCTATACATTAGATACAACAAGTTAAAGGCCAATGGTGACACCCTAAGGGAATCTACGAATTCTTCATATAAAAGAAACTTAAAAATCATTTTTCAACTTAATATGTTAAGGTTTTGTCAGGGGCGTTACCCTGGGGGGGGTTTAGGGGGGAGCCACCCCCCAATAATCTTGAAAAGTGTAAGAGTCGGGAATTTTTAGTATTTCAGACCGTGAGTTGGGAAATTTGCAAATAAACCAATATTAATTTTAAACCAGTAATTTATAACAAATGTGTTTTCAAATATACAGACAAATCCAAGATTTTTCTTAACACTGTTAAAATTTCGAAATGAGTAATTTTATAGGTTTAGTTTAGCTAAAGATATCTATAGTGTACAGTTAATCGGGTCATTTTGGGGGTATTTATTCCTTGGCAGTGCATAGTTGTCTAACCTAGTCTGATGCATGCGTCGTCTGTCGCTAGGTGGATTTAAATAAGGTGTGCTACTTGGAAGGACGAATTTCAGCATGTTCTGCACAGCCTCCAGGTGACGTCACCATGTTTATTTGATCAGCTGGTTTACAGTGACAACTGATATTACTCTCGGCAAGAGCCTATTCAAAAACCCAGGTCGGGATTGGAACGTCTACCCTCCCTCTATCCACAACACCGCGGCCCCGATTAAACTTGCAGAGTTTCGCTCCCACTGCCACAACTCCAAATTACGCTGATTTAATTGTAAAAACCCTTATATATTCCTGGCCTGTATGAAACACGCTTAATAACGGTATAAGTTTTATATTCCTAATACCAAAACTGCTTATTTTAAGTGATGGTAAACTATTACCATGTTTTACTTGTGTGTTGTAAAATACAAGCTTCTGCGGCACTTTTTTTTAAACAGGACATTTTTAGATTAGCCAATTGAAACATAAATGTATATTTTACATTTTTGTTTCAAGTTTTTTTGGTCAATGTTTCGGTTTGGCCAGTACATGGCAACTTTTAGGTAAAGTTCAATGTTGGCGCGTCAAGGCCGAACGCAAAATAAAATTTAAATTTCTGTTTACTATATAAAAACATGTAACAAATTTAAACAAATAGTGTTTTGTGCAGGTAAATATGAGTTTACGACGAACAAATGTTTGACATGCGTAATCTAAAAATAAAAATATATCAGTTACAGTCGAACAATTATGTTTGCCAGCGGTACCCTATACCTATACTGCATTTTTACCCTTCCTCGATTAAACCCACGGTAATAGCTTCTTTTTCCTAGCGGAAATTTGCTAGCAATTTACATATATAAAAAATAGATGACGTCCCTCTCAATAATAACGGTGTGGTGGGGATGAAGGGAGGGTAGACGTTATGATCCCCTCCTGATTTTTTGAATAGGCTATAGCCACCGCTGAAGTTTTCCATTGTTGCAAACTCGTTCCTAAAAAAGCGCGTCACCGAAGTATTCTGACTACCCCATGACCCTACTCCTTCATATAGGATAGTCAGAATACATTGGTGACGCGCTTCTGCCTCCAGATGACGTCACACTACGATGCGCAATAGCACACGTTATTTAAACCCACCTAGGTCTGAAGTCTTGAAGGTAACCGGTCGCGGTAAACCTAAACCACAAATTCACAAAGTAGGGAAATAGTGTTTGATGAAATGGGGCAATAATGATTAATTTTTGTGTTTGGTATTTGTTTTAGGTGTGACTCATAAGATAATTATTCACATAAATCAAACTTAATAGATACATCTCTATGTTATAATACTCTAAGTCTATTTTCAAGTAAATGCTCATTTGATTTTCTCATAATTGAAGCTCATTTAAAGGTTATAATCAGAACAAACTTTGTAGGAAACATGCTACTGTGAGAGGAATTATTTAGAAATCAATTCGGCTAAACAAAAACAGTTTATATATAATGTTTCAAAATTATCCCTTTTTAATGTTTCATACATCAAAATATACTACAGTATTTAAAAATTTTCTTAGTTGTGATTTTTCCAAGGCGGCAAGTAAAAACAGGAATCAAGTTGCATATTTGTATTGATTAAATTAAAATAATAAATAATTTTGAAGCATTATCACATTTAAAGGTTTGTTGTGAAACCCAATTATTTTTGAAATAATTTCTATCATAGTTTGTCCCAAGCAACTCTTTAGGAAAAAATTAAATTTTACACCACAATAACACCCAAAAAGTACAATTTTTCTGTTTAAAAATGTAAGGTTAATCAGTAATAGAAAAATAGCTGTTAAATACAAATTGTCAAACCATAAAATTATACAGCAATGTTGAAATACATTTATATTAAGAGATAGTTTAATTGTTTTTTCGTATGTTGTTATATTAATCACAGATTTAATGATTAGACATTTTAAATTCTGTTGCAATTTGATAGCCCATGTGTGTAGTATGCACAAATATTTAGCTTACAATTCTTATCTCCTAAACTACATTAAATGCAATTTTATGATGAGTTTCTAAGTTTTCATCAAACAATATTTTAAATGTCATAGTTCTTCTACTATGATATATGATTATGTTTTTGTAATGGACATACCTAAAAGTATCTCCATTTTATTAATTGATCAGAAATATTAAGTTTTTGTTATGAGTTCATAATATTCATAACTATGTGTGAGAATCTGTTAGCCTATTTATTTTGATATTTCATGTGACAATCAAAAGGTATTTTATAAAAAAAAAACACATTTAAATAGTTGGAAAATCAATTTTAAACAGTTTAGAAATCGGCCAGTTTAAAAATCTGTGTTAAATAGTTGGGAGATCGGCGTTAAATAGTTGGGAAATCGGCATTAAATAGTTGGGAAATTTGAGGTCTCTCTCCCCCCCAATAATTTTCTTGTGCAACGCCCCTGGGTTTCGTCATGGTAACACCTTCAAATTTGGCATAGTGGAACGTTTCATTATATTATATGTATTCCAAAATAATCTTTTTAAATTTGTGTTATTAAATAATCTCGACTAAGAGTGAATGTTAAATGTGACCGTATTGCAGTATTAAACTCTGCGGATATCTTTGTAGAGTTGCCAATCACATATGTTAGAGTAGTTGTTTAGTTATGCTTTTGAGTTTTGGGTTTTCTTTTGTTGGAGATAAATACAATTTATAGATACGTACAGAAATTTATCTCATCATACATTTTTTTAATTTAAAGTTTATATGTATATAATTAAATAACAAATATACCTATGAATAAAAAAGATTTAATAATCTTCCAGCTATTTTTAAGTGGTCCAGCTCGACTTAACTGACTATGGCTTGTTTTCAAAACAGTAAGTCTGTTATCGAGTTGATAAATGTAATCTATGTTTTCATTACTTAAGGTCGATAAGTCACACTGGATGAAAACTAACAAAATCAAGTTCGCAACCCGAAAATGCAAACTCAAAGTGACCGGTAAGACATAAACAAGGCTTGGTGAGGTTCAAAGAAGTATGAAGTCATGACTGTACACTAGCATCAAGAATGTTATCACCGCTGAGTCAACTGTTGGTACAAGCCAAGTAAAAGTACACATCACTTCCGTCACTGAGCTGCAGCGTCTCTCAGTACTGATCACGGTACTGTGTCTCCTAAACAATATAGACATCTTCCTTAGAAATTTGTAGACACATCGATTGGTTCAAACTAGTATAGATGATTAAAAAATAAGAAAAAAGATGATAGGTAAGGTATTATAGATTTGTCGTGGCAAATATCGCAAGTAAAACATTGATAAATAATAACTTAAACTTCTTAACGATAATATCTCGACTTCATACTACATTAAAAAAACAATTTTATCCGTTCACTGAAGACATCTGATGGTGACATGTAGTTATATCGAAATATGTTTTAGTGTCGTAACCTTCCTTGTTTATGCTGTATTTTGTGTTCAAACTAATTTTAACAATTTTACGTTTAATGGTCCTTCACACTGTAATAACACCCTTTAAATAACTATTGCATTGAAACTAAGCGGATTGCTGTACCCTAATTATCTAAATAAATCTGTCCTGTTATACATTCCACTGAAGTTTAGAAAACACAAATCATTCTGAAAAAATATATAAATTAATGGTTTTATTTTATTTGCTATTAGGTTACAATGGAGTTTTTAATGTTTTAATAGGTTTTTGATACTAGATATGCACTTCTGCGGCTTTCTAAATCTATATTGCACCACGAATGATTATCAATTTGAAAAAGTATGACAACTCATTTCCACAAATTAGAGATCTAGGCAGAGCGAGCGGGTACTCCTAATAGGTAATTAGGATAGGTAAATTTACCACATAATAGGTAATTAATTAATAAAAGGTAATTAATAATAATTAATTAATAGGTAATTAATAGGTAATTTTACCACATTAAAATACATTAGTGGTAAACATTAGTGGAAAATAAAAGTCCTTCACTAAGTTTACAGCTGCAACATACACATCTAATAAAAGATTAGTCACTTGGAAAACTTATTAAGACTAGAAACTATAATAATGAATATAATCAAACTCCAACTGATGTAGTGTAATAAACAAACTGAGCTACTAGGGGAATATTTATAATCAAAAGAATTTTCCAACCAACGTCATTTTGTTTTAAGCGTGGTTTTGCAATCCAAAAATGTATCAGAATAATAGGGGGGATTTGCAATACCTTATCCTATTCTATACACTATACTATACCATAGGAATAGAGTGCTTTGTTGAGCATAGTTAATGTATCAAGTGACACTGTTCGTGATTTTGATATATATAAAACTGCACATTTCCTACCTCTAAAGGCTGGTAACCTGACTCTGTGCCAGTGTGTGTGTGTGTGTGTGTGTGTGTGTGTGTGTGTGTGTGTGTGTGTGTGTGTGTGTGTGTGTGTGTGTGTGTGTGGATCATATCGAAAATTCCTTAGACGTTTATAAAGAAACAATAATGAAATTTGTATATACCTTGAGAATAGCTTGCTTAACTTATCTTAAGTGGCCATAATATATTGTTGATTACTTTATTCTGAAATATAAATAACGAAGTAAATGTTTTTAATTTCTAAAATTGCATGTGCATTACCTTGTTCCAGACCTTTGTCGATTATTTTAGGTGGGACCTATCCAAGAGTCTGTAATTATGAACTGCCCGTTTGATAAATTGGGAATATACTCCTTTGGATATTAGGACATCAATTATAAAATAAAAACTGCTTACAAAGTTAAAACCCAATCTAACATGTTTTTGTCAGCATTTTTAATACTGACTACAATGTGGGTAATTCTCATAAGTTAAGAAAGACTTAGCTCAAAGTTCGGAATAAGTTTAATTTACGACCATCTAGAAGGCTATATATAAGGTAGTTAAAGGTCCACTTGTCACTGGGGGATAGTGATATACAGCTGAGACTTGATCTCATATTGGGAGTTAATGGAGTTTTCATGTTCTACCTCGACTGCAAATAAATTGTATAAACAAACTACAATTGGTTTAACCTTCACATTGTTAGAAAAACCTGTAAATATATGAAATTGTTATAAAATTATGTTCGATATTTCAGAAAATCATTTCATACTTTAACCGTTGGTAGAATTTAGTTATAAATTCAATTAGTACGGTGGTTTTCTCCCATGGAGTCTGCTAAATGAAGTTTAAATTTAATACGTTTCTTTATATACGAATAAGATGGTTCAATCAATGTTATAAAAGACTATTTTATATTAATGACAATAAATAACTGGATCCTGGTCGAAAAGATATTAAAATAAAAAATAAGTTCCTGTTTGGAGAGGTTTACAAAATCATAGACTCAGTGCCGGTAGGCCTTATTTTTGGGAATATTGCCAATGTTATTTAGAGGCCTTTGTTTCGTGACAATGTCACATGATCCCATCTGAGGAACTAGACAACGGTGAACCTCCACTTAAATAGATTTATTGGTCCAGTTAAAAAGAAAGCCTATTCATCTACTGAACTCCTCTAAGCGTAATACAAACTTTTTGTGGGAGTGCATGTTGCTTTCTCGAACCAATTAGGATATGTACGAAAGGGGATCCTCAATCTCTCTGTGCCTATCTACCCATTTAACTAATTCTGTACTGGTCAAGGTATTAGAGACAGTTTGAAAGACATAACCCTTTGACAGTTTCGAAATTAATCACCGATTTGACCACCACTAATCGATTGCCCATCGTCTGTTCTCCTAGACTTGTTTCAGGGCATAGGGTGTTTAGGGCCAGGTATGGGACACATTCAGATCCTACCTAGCAAACAGAAAGCAAGTACTCACAATTTCTGGAGCAGATTCAAAAATATTAATTTTGGTGACCCCCAAGGCTCGGTGATAGGCTCTGCTCTCTTCTTGGTAATCATTAATTTCTTTGGTCTCAAGGGAGACCTTTTGTTGTTTGCCGATGACACCGCCTTTTACACCAGCTGCTCCTTACTGGACGAGTCGCAGTCATTCCCTTGGGACCTTTAATAACGTCGATCTATGGTTTATCTGCAACAGAATGTTTGTCAATAAAGATAAAACCCAAAAAATTTGCCGCAGCCTGGTACTTTCATACGTTTGGAAAGAATAAGCTGTTAGGCCTAACAACCGACCCTAAGTTGTATTGGAAGAGCCACCTAAATAACAAATGCTCAATTGTGGTCCGAGTCATCTTCTTGCTGCGAAGACTGATGCAAATGGTTACTAAAATGTATCTCTTGAAGTTCTATCGTTCAAAATGATAAAGGGTAAAGAGAAAAGTCAAAGCATGGCTAACGAAATTTCTCTCTTTACCATTAAGGAATACTTCGAGTCAGACCTGGACAGCATCGGCCAACCCTTCCGCCAGTATTTAAATGAACCGCCTTTCAAATGAACAAAGTTTATAATTTAAATGACACAATGTTAAAGGTTAAATGTTTTGAACAGTTATCCTGCTTCTAAAATAAACTTAAACAGAATATTTAGTTTTCATCAAATAAATATCATGTTTTTAACAATATTATTGTGCATTTAAAATATAAATTTTATAAATACAATTTTTCTTATCCATACCATTAAAAGAATAATCGAGCATTAAAATCAGTAAAACACGATAAAGCACTTTCGTGAATTTTAGTGGCGTATTGCATTTTGGTATTCCATAACAGTAAAACAAAATCTAAAGGGAGATATTTGTCACTTTTATCGCTCCATCAAAATACATGTTTAGAATAATGCCCGACCCTGCGGGACAGCAAAATACTTCGCTTATTACGGATCAGACAACGCCTCTTTTATGTATTTTGTATACATTAAAATTAATGTTTTCTTCGTTATTGTTTACAAGGATACATTCTAAACATGTTGTGTACCATAATAACTCAATCACTGGAATATACTGGAGTTGGAAAAAAGTTTTGACAACAAAAGCATGTATTGCGTACATGAAACATGAGAAAACTTGTTGAAAGGTTTATTTAAAATCATCATTTATCGGAACACCGAAAGCTTTTCAAATTTGGTACTTTTAATAATTTTTTACTAGTTATTTTATAATTAACAAATATTATCCGTAAAATCAAACTATTATAATGTACTGCAAATCTTTGCTTATAAAATGGACTTCATTAAAAGCTATACTATAAATAAAAAAATAAAAAATCTCAATAATTATATACAAATATCGTGAGTTTTAACGAAATTGTTTAGATCATACAAATATTTCAGTGGAATATTATATGTATAAAACTATTCATTCATTTTCTTGACTCACAGTCTTACAATGCCATCTAGTGAGGACAAATAAAACCTTCATTTCAATAAGGAGCTTCTGTTGACTTTACCGGCAGGGTATGCTGAACAACGCTTGAATATTGAATTGAGGAACTACCTTTTCATGGGGTTGAAAATTGAATATTTGCTTATTAAAGTTCTACCATGGACTTATTTTACTTTCAGGGACTAGTTTCAATAGTTTTACTTTATAAAATTTACGATAGGAACGATGTGTCGTATTTAATTTCAGTTAGATAAAACTGTAGTAACCGTTATTATTTTAGGCGTTACTTCTAATATTTATGTTGAATTGTTTTGACTTGAAAATTAAATTTACCTTCTCAAAATTCTGTGATCCAAAATTCAGCTAATATCTATCTGACGATCTGTTACAAACTTTTAATTGTTTAAAATAAACGGAATATAAAAGTGTATTTACAACTTTTGTTAGTTTTTAATTATTTATTTTGGATTTCTTTGGTTAAATTGAAGTATCCATTCACGAATTTAAGGCACTGAAAATGTTTAGGCAATTTGGAATAAGTGATACATTTAATCGAAATTTTATACCTATTTTTTATGTAATATTTCTATTGAACTCATAAAACTATTGTAACATTTGGTGTCATGACTCTTGCCTATGTCAAAGTTATAAGGCTATCTGCCAATCTTCAGACTTAAAAAGATAATGAACACACACAACGTCTCCCTTTAAACATTTGTAAACATTTAATTTTGCGACTTCTAACTATCATAACACATTAAATTAAATTTTTGCCTTTATACCATTATATATCATATATTTGCATTCACATTTTTCTTACAATTAGTTGTGAAGTTAGAAATAGGCTACTACTTTCTTGTCCAATGGCATCCAGATAAAAGTACCTCAAGTATGCAAACCTTAAGTAGCTCTTGTGAGCTACTTAAAAAACAACTCCAAGCCCTAATACTTTTTGTCTTCTATTTGTTCCGTTCCATAATTTTTCTGCAATAGTTATAATATTAAAAAAACATGCTTTTTCACATTTATTTAGTCAATTTTATCTTTTATTATGTTTTAATGTGTTTGTGATTATTCTTGTTGGAATGGTTTGTAGTTAAAACATCATAATGTTATCAAATGTAACAATATTTATTACCGTATTATTGTTTTTTATCTTATTAAGGAATTAGTTCCATACTTAACTGATATATTTCGTTAATTTTTATATTATGTTTTTTTCATTGTCATCTTTGTGCATATTTTAAGTTCCATATAAACTTTCATCTGATTGCTTTGTAATTCACTGTCAATATTTTCTTTCACTATTGTTAAAATTTTACCTACAACAAGAAATTTTATTCTTTTTAAAGAGGGTTTAGTAAATTAAATTCTTTGAATTATTTTATTTTACTTCAAATTTAAATTTTAATAGTTACCTTATTATTTAAATTTTGAAAAAGATACATTGCCGTATGTAAATATTACTTTTTTAGTAATTTTTTATCTCATTCAAAACAACGTAATTACACAAATTATCGTTACAACAGAATAAACACCTAGCATAAATAATAACATATTTCTTTTATCTAGCAATAATACTAAAAGTAATTCACAGCAAATATAAATCATCACCGATTCTCATAAGGAAGTAATAATGATAAAATGTGCCACTAGAAGTAATAAGATATGCTTTAGGGGGGAAAATTTAATAATATGTGTCACATCTTATATAAACACCTTTTATGTCAAAATAATGTAATTGAAACTAGATTAATTGACAAGTAGACCTAGTTATCAAAAATTATAAGATTCAAGATTTCATTATATTTATGTACTCTGATTTATTTATATTTTAAATACTCCTTGTCTCCTATAACTATATGTTAATGTGCAATACTTTGGAAACCGTAGCCTTTTTTAGAATTAAACATACTTCTTATATCTAACGATTTAAACATTATTATGAATTATCAGGAAATTTATTTCAATACTTGTTCAAAATCCCACCAAACGTTGTACCCATTAGTACTCTATATATTTGTATAGTTTGTATTATATGCATAGTCTACAAGAAAGTTAATCAGGAGAACGATGAATTATAAAGGTAAATTAACCAATAGGCTGAAATGCGGATACGATTGAATTCTGTATTAACTTTGTCATACGGTGATAATATTACAACTAGTTTTATTTTATTGTTTAAAGATGAATAATAGATACCTTTTATAAGTGGCCCGTGAAAATATTATAAGAAGTTAACAAGTTTGTAATTCAAAAATAAAATAGTAAGACCAAACTCGGCCTACTATAAAAGTATCTAAGCTCATGGTTCAATTTATATTTTCATATTAGTTTTTATTGCAATACTTCCAAGCAAAAAACCCTTTTTCTAGTGCCAGGAGGAACAAATGCATTTACATACAGGCAACAAACTCATTATATAATATTTCAATAATAATAATAATTATAATAATAATAATAATAATATATTACGTAATATCTTGATTAGAAATAGTGTTTAGTTTGTTATTGCATTGTATTAGATAAATTAACAGTAAATAAACAAATAATTATAATTTGTATCCATTTCATATAAACTTTCGTCAAAAAATGCATGTAACTAGACATTAAAATAAATAAAAATTTAAACATAAAACCAGAAACGAAAAAACTCTATATGTATAAATTAAAAATGCAGTATATATTTTATACTAGTGGCTTGAAGGGGCCATTGCCCCTAAACTTGCCTCATCTGATATTTTTACATGCTGAGGAACTATACAGGGTGTCACAAAAATACGTAGCGTGCTATATAGAACCGATTCTACATACAAAAACGAGTCAAAAATGTCAATTAACATTTTCTAGATTTTCGTTTAGTTCAGCCGTGATCCGCCATTTTGTATTTTTTTTATTATAATATAATAAAAGTGAAAGTATGGATGTGTGTGCGTAACTCTGAAGTTCCATCACGTGAAAACTACTGGATCGATTGAGCTGAAATTTTGCAGAGAGGTATTTGATGGTCCTGAGTAACATATAGGCATATTAAAGTTGTGAAAATCCTATAGGGCTATGCCCCACGGGGGTTCAAAGTTCCCATGTATTCCTTATGAACATTCATTTTTGTTTGAGCTGATGAAAATACAAACAGCTGATCTTGATTCGTAGTAGTTCCACACGCTAACCACAGAATGCAGCACACAAAACTATCATAGTTTTATAAATAACTTTTTGTTTCCGCAGGCTTCGCCCCGCAAGTAATTTATAAAAACTATGACAATTGTGTGTGCTGCATTCTGTGATTAGCCCGTGGAAGTACTACGAATCAAGATCAGCAGTTTGTATTTTCATTAGCTCAAACAAAAATGATCGTCCATAAGAATTACATGGGAACTTTGTCGGGATCTCTGGCGGAGCCCTACGGTCAGATCAGGATGAAAACCATTTAGCTTTCCTATTTGATGCCTAAAGAATCAGTGTACAAAATTTTAACTCTCTAGGTAAATGGGAAGTAAAAGAATTCGTGATGAGAGAGTGAGTGAGTCAGTCAATGAGTAAGGGATTTATCTTTTTTATAGGTATAAATTTGTGGATTGAATACACTTGCTATGTACTTGCCATACATATATACAAGGTGGAGAATTAGTGATAAGTGAGTCAGTCAGTCAGTCAGCCAGTGAGTCAGTCAGCCAGTCAGCCAGTGAGTCAGTCAGCCAGGGATTTGCCTTTTATAGATATAGATTCGCGGGGCGTATCCTGCGGGTAACAGCTAGTAA
The DNA here is from genome assembly GCA_963675035.1 of Allygus modestus. Taxonomy (NCBI): domain Eukaryota; kingdom Metazoa; phylum Arthropoda; class Insecta; order Hemiptera; family Cicadellidae; genus Allygus; species Allygus modestus. The sequence continues at coordinate 378,123,172 of OY776111.1, read as the reverse complement.
TTAATAATTCAAAACCCTCAGGGATATTTGTACAAAACTTGACATAAACTTTTAGTTTTATGTTATTAAAATTTTACAAAAATATTTTTGGTCAAACTTATCAAATTTCAAGTTGGCGGCCATTTAAAGATTTAAAAGTCAAATTCCATGAAAACTAGCAGCTTAAACAAAATATTACAGGATATCAAATTTAAAGTACATGTAATTAGATGGTCAAATGTATTGCGATATCGGACTTTAAAATTGTTTAATGGCTGCCATTTTGAAATTTATTATAAATTGCCAAAACCTTTTTATTTATTGATCGATTTTTACAATCAAAGTATCATTAGATTTGGATTTAAAAGATCATTGAATTTTATGCCTTGTAAAAGTTTGTTTTAGCTGCTAGTTTTCATGAAATTTGACAAAAATATTTTTGGAAAGTTTTAATAACGTAAAATTTAAAGTTTATACCTAGTTTCGTACAATTATCTCGGTTTTTGAATTATTTGTTATAGAAAAATATAAAATGATGGATTACGGCTAAACTAAACAAAAATCGGAAAAAATACTTTACATTTTCGACTTATTTTTGTATGTTGAATCCGGTTCTGCATAGCACGCTACGCATTTTTGTGACACCCTGTATAAGTAGAACACATGTCAGCTCGTAAACGAAGTAGACACATACCCACATGTTTTGTTATAAACCAAGCAGACGATTTAAAATCCTTAATATTCTCTTATGGGGGATGTTTTACGTTCTAACTTTTGTTTGTTTCTAATTTTTTATAACTACTGCTATTTTTCCCGAGTCCCTGGGATCAGTACCTTAAATTTAAACTGTCTCCCATCATCCTGCGATTTGCCAAACCACTACAATTTTGACTTAAAAGCTTCGCTTACAGAATTATATGTAACGATTTTGTAAATAATAAAGTCATTTATTTGCTTCATTTAACTGAAAACACATACACACTCAGCTCAGACACAGATGTATCAAATCACACTGCAGCGTCTGCAGTGCCCTAGACTGTTGCAATATATGTTAAAACATTAATTTTTGCCCATATCTTTCTAACTGTCTTTGCAAGACGACTTTTATCAATTTTAACTGTTGCCAAATGTTAGTGCTTGTATCTGCAGTGTTAGCCCATGATTGGGTACATACAATTTCAACGAATTATAAACAGCTGTATTCATAAAAAAGTTTTCTTAATATGCAGCTTAATGATATCTAGTTTACCAAATATCTGTGTTATATAAATAGACAATGAGAATTTTTATAAAACAAGTACGTAAACTACGTTTATGGTGAATGATCGTTACTGTAGTTAGAGTCTGCTCCACGAGTGAATTTTCACTTCGGGTATACCCATGGAAGAGGATAACCGCCCTAAAATCCCATGTATCAATGAAATGGTTTCAGTCCTCGACCACTTCAATCTTTGCAACTAGAAAGTGCGGCATGTCTGTTTTTTCCGCATATTTTACCTAAATGCATTAAACCTCACTAACTCATATACAACCAACATATTCTGGTCCTCTAGGCCAGATGAACCTTTTTCCTAAATTATTTCCAAATTGTCCAGTTAATAATGTGATTTTCTTCAAAACTCTGTTTTTGTAGACCATAAGACGTAAGTTGATCTTAAAAGCTACTTGGAATGCAACAGCTTCATGAGGTTTTGGTCTAATAATATTTACATAAAACCCCCAATTTGATGGTCCAATTGCAGAATACTCAGCCACAAGTTATTCTACATCATAACTATTGGAGAGTTTATAGCATTCTTTGTTTCGCTTATTTATGAATAAAGTGTGATGAAACTTGGTTGTTGGCTTTATGTGTTCAAGGTATCTTTTCCTTGAAAATTCGCTAAGGATAACATATTTTATGTTATACCACAGAACAAGCATTAGAATATACATATATAAAAACCTTTAAATTCAATATCTTTTGTTTCATTTATATAGTTTTATTTAACCTTATAACTAATTGTTATAAACTGTGGAATACCGAATACAATTCAGCCGTGTTTACACATCCAAATATTTGAGTTTGGTGTTGCGCGGCGGTCCAAAAGGAAATGAGATGGAATGCAATAAATTCGCGCCAGATTTGTACTTTTCTCTTTTTCAGCGGATATTTTATTTTTAGCTTATTGCAATTTTTAATTTAAACATTATAACCTGCATGATTCAAAAAATTATAAAACGTTATGGTTTTACCCTATCGAACTTCAATACTGCTTGAAAAACATAGTTACAGCGCACAGCACCTAATTTCATAAAAGAAAGATAAACTAAAAAAAGTTTAGAGAAATGTAGGGTAATAATTTTCCATGTTTTATTTATTTTACCTGAACATTTTTAATTTAACTTAATGCAATTAACTAATCCATCTAGGAGTTCATCCTGAATAGAAGGTGTCCTCCTTTATATTCAATTTCAAAAAAACACAATGCCTCGCATAAAGTGTCGAAAACAGATTTAAGAGGAAAGAGTTGAGAGTTGAGGAAAGTATTTGTAACCTTTTTTACATCCAAGGTCTTCCAAAAACAGAGGAGCATTAGCGCGAGTTTTGGAATAATTAAAGGTATAATTTTAAAGGTATAAAAAAGGCGAATACTTTGGTTGAACCAAACTCATTTTATCTTTAACGTTTCATAATATCATTCAATATTTTTACAATAAATTAGAATTTTGGGAAATCCTGTGTTTTTATAACCGCTACACTTATCTTTACCTAATTGAAACTTGAGTAATATTTTTAGGACAAGGGTAAAATATTATGTCAGGCTGACAGGGGAAATTGGTAACTTGATCGAATTTATGTCAAAATAATACTTGACGACAGCTGTTCAATTCAGTATTCCACCAGTGTTCTGCTTACTCTATCAGCAAGGCCAAGAAAAGCTCCTTATTGAAATAAGGTTTGTTTGTCTTCGAGAGACGTCATTGTAATCCCAGGAAGTCAACAAACATAATGAAATGCTGAGAAGCTTAAAATCTCTGGTTGCATCACGAGCGTTCATTACGTGATAAACACCTTAGTCTGTAATCAATAGTTTTATATAACCACACCCCAAACATGTTAAAATAAAAAAATAAAAAAAAAATAAATGTTAACAAATTAAATATAAAATAAAATAAACATTTTGTTAAAATCGTGTGAACACAATTCGAATACAATATAACCTTGTAGAGGGAATATTTCGTAAATATATTCTACTTTGACTGTTCAAAATTTTATTATACAAGCCAATGTCACCATGTTAGCTTGATTGAGTTAGCTTAATATCACCATGTGCTTCGTATTATCTACACATTAAACAATTAATACTTTTTGTAAAGTTGATAATTTATTAACATATTTCAATCCCAATAAACTTGGTCATTCTAATCCACAGTACAAAATGTTGGATCAATAATTACATAAATCCGGCACATTTACTGTAACAAATATAAAGGTTTAACTATAATAACACTTGTTATTTTGTTAAAAATTACAATTGCGGCTATTATCCCTCTCTGACTTTAAGGTAACGGTATTTTTCTTCTAGGGGTTTGCATTAACGTAATCTACGTAAAGTATTCTATGATGCTTTTAGAATGCAGAATATAAAAGTACAACTCCATATTATTGTTATAATATTAGTTTGTATTGAAACGGAACAGGCAGGTAGTTCTGTAATTGTAATTAAACTAAACAATATTAAATTATAAAACAACAGATTGGGAAGTGACAACAAATATTACTGAGGGAGTAATATACAGCACACTTGGTAAATAATCTGACCATTCTAAGGTTTATTGGAGGAATATATTTGTTAAAGAAATGTCGAAGCGCAGCTAGCTTCACAGCTAGCTAGTAAATGTTGAGCTACTGTAAAAGCTACCATTCACCTCATACTGGAATCTTATACTCCACATTTATAACTTAAAGAGTTTCACACAATTTTTTAAGAATTATAATTTATAAAGTTTTTTCCTTCAAGCGGAGCTTTTAAAAAGACACAACAGGTAAAGTAAAAATAACATTTCGTTAAACGTATAACGAATGCAATAGAAATCCGACTAACTAATTGAGGAATATTACTCTCTGTGTTACTAGGAGAAGTTGCCAATTTAATTAGCCATGTAATAATTTGAAATGATTTAGTTATTAATATGAACTCAAATAATATTAATATCATCATGTTTAAATTATGCCGGAATAAATTGATTTTGTACACTAATCAAGGGTATTCAGTATATGGTTTCGCATGTTTAATAACTTTATTGTAATGTTATTGAAATTTTGAACTAAATTGAGAATTTATCCCTCATAAAAAACTAGTTTCTGGTTTAAACGTAAATTTAACCATAAATAGACCCTATTTAAATGTGTAGTGGAACAATCCACTGCTGGACAATCCAAGGATGAAACTGGATCAAAAGGCGAGACTCGGCGGGCAGCAAGGAGGTACTTTGACAATGCAGTAAAGCAGAACGATCTCATCTGGGAGTCAACACGTCTATGTTGTTCCTCGTAACACTCCGTATCTTGCTGCACTCCCCTCACTCACCCGGCTTACCTTTACTCTGTCTACATATTGGGCCTTTAACTAGTCTCAAGCAATTCTGATAAGTGAATTAAAAATATCTAAACACAACAAGGGTGTATAGGTCTACACAAAAAGCATATGCAGGTCCAATGGTAAAGTTTAGTAAAACAAAAACTAATCTATATATATATATATATATATATATATATATTACATAAATCAGGTACTGGAGTGAGATGTTATATGTAAGTGAAAGGAAGGAAGTTCAAAAGCGGATAGTAACCAACGAACCATACAATGTATAATAACAAACTTTTTAAAAAGGTCATATGAATGGTATGTACATCACATGATTACATATATAGTTTTTTTCTATTTTCATTACTCAAAAGAAATCAAACATAATAAATTTCACAGTTATTTTATATAATATTGAATTTGTGTTATTTCTGGAGTTTTTGCGGTAATTTTCCACCACTTATTTGTAAAAACAAAGTTACACGATGTTTCAGTATCTAGAATCTGATCCCGTCTTCAGGTGGAAATAATACCTAGGACACAACAACAAAATTAGTGGCACAATCCAGGCAAGCTGGAAAAACTCTGAAAAGGTAATTCAGAGAACTGTAAAAGCAGTAAAAACAAAATAAAACTACGATAAATACACAAGTCTACACAACAAAATCAAACGCACAAACGAGAAACACTAGATCACAAGTGCACACGGTGGTTGCTCAGACACCAATGATTTTGTATTACAATTTTAAGAAAGATTAATGCAAAATCACTATCATATTTTACTAAAATTAAAATGACGTACTAGGACATCTATTTTACCCTATAGTAAATGAACTCTTGCATGTTAACGTTGCAGGAGAATCTCGGAGGAGTTATAATTCCATCATAAGGTTTTACAGATCACGCAGTGACGCACAGCTCCCAACGGACGTGCAAGCGTATGTAAAAATAGTAATTCAGTGAACTGAAGAATGTACATGAATCTCTTACAGAAAGTGTAGACAAACAACAATATTAAACAAGTGCATTATATTATAGTTTACCTTAAGAAAGACCATTTTATGATGGGGGTATACATTATGAAGCAACATATAATGAAATTGTTTAAAGAAATGTTTTGGTTTTCAATATTATTTGTTTGTAATACTTTTAAAAACTTTGTGTTTACAAATAAATTATATTACTTCTGTTACATTAGGTCTCTAAGGACAAAACTTTAAAATAGTTTTAATTGAATTCAGTGTTTTACATTAGTTTTAATGTAAATAATTAATTGGTAAATTAAGAAATCAGTGACTTACGAACGTAATATTTTGTTGTGAATTACTTATGTGCTTGCAAGAAAAGTAATCGAATACTACTTTTTTAAATAAAGACGTATTATATATTATTTTCAATTTACATAGAAACTTTGGCTAGATTCTTTAAATGACCATGACATTTTAGAAAAGTTTTAAAGATTATGTACTAAATTCTATAAGTTATTATATATAAGTTATATATATATTATATATTATATATAAGTTATATAAGTTATATATATAACAAACTATTGCTTAGGTTCAGAAAATTCAGACGAAAAATTAAAAAGTGGTAAGATTAAGTGCTACAATATGTCTGTTATTATAATAAGCTGCGAGCTGATTCATTATGCATTATTTAATTAGTTTTGGAAGGTAAACTATTAGCATGACCCGCACGGTGAAACTTAAGCCCGGGACCACCATAGAAGTTCCTAACATGACCCCCTGAACACGTTTTTGGAGGTCATTCAAAATTATATATATATATATATATATATATATATGTGTGTGTGTATGTTTACAATCTAGCGGTTGCATTTTTGGTCCGATTTACTTCAAATTTGGTAGGGACGTTCCTTTCTGTAATCAGTTGGACAAGTTTGTTGGGTAAAACAATCGGAAAACTCTAAACCTCTTTTTTGGGGATTAATCTTTCAAATTTAGAGTTTTTGGGCCCAAAAAGGGTCAGACAAGCCGCAGATGTAAAATAAATGGATGTAAAAAGATGGGAATTAGAGAGGCGAAAGTTTTAAGCCCTCTTTCGACATTCTAGCATATATATTTACCGAGTTATTAAAGTAAATGTGTATCGAGTAAACACAGTACGTTATGGGGGTTTACAATAGAAAAACCTGTTATTCCTTTGTTACAGTACTTTTATCATCACCAGCAACCTCACACCTACTTTCAAGCCTGTCTGCTAACCATCTGCTAACCTTATAATGCGCAAAATTCCATTTCCAGCTTTGCAAGTAAATGAAACCAGGAGTATCAGAATAGCCAAAAAATCAGTGTTTTCAGATGTTAATAAAAATTGGACAAATGTATGTTTTTACACTGATTTTTAGTTTTAAAATTTGTTTATGTGAAAATTCAATTTCCTCACGTTAGCGTGCTGCGTATGAACTCGTTTTCTTATGAAAGGAGTTTGAATATTTCCGATTTATATATTTAATGCTAGAAAAATATGACTAGACTTAACGGTTGAAATATTATAAGGCTTTGATTTAGCAGGATTAAAAAAAGTGCTAGACGTTTAGGAACATATGTAAACAATGTAGGCCTAACATACAAATAAAATGAAACATTGTTTTATATTTAATAATTTTTAACTAGCACCCCTTTTAAAACCTCTTTTAAAGTAGCATGAATATGAAGTACACCCATCAAGCATTATAGTTTTTCCTTAACTAAGAACTGAAACTAAATATAAATAATGAACAGTGTACACTTAAAGGTATTGGTTTGGTGTTTGTTCTATAAAACATAATGAAAAGTGAGAGTGAGTTTAAAGATTGAAAGATAATAAATATCCGTCATTAAAAACAAAAATATTCCTCCTTATAAAATACCGTCTTAACAACCACAAGTTGAATGTCTGAACCAGTGTTGAACTTTAAATATAGTTGTCAAAGATGAAAAATAAGAACTTAATCTGCAAGATTATCAGAACAAAACAGAATTAAGGCAGTGATATTAAGTTAATAAGAAAATTAAAACAATTTTTATTTTATTTTATTTTATATTCACAACGAATTACCCAATATATATATATGTAACATAAATAACAGAAGATAATGATAGCAAATGTCCAAGCAATGTATATAAGATGGCAAAAATCATCACGCAATAGATATTACACAACATACAGGTACAGTTTGATACAAAATAACAAATTAATAATATGATACAACATAGATTGAGTGTCAGTAGCCAACAAAATACTATATAAGATGTGTATGATCCAAAACTAAAGTTAAATTAAATGATTTAATTAATTTACTTTAGTTTGTTATATAATTAAATTACCGGATGTACATAAAGTTAAGCCAATTATTTTTGTATTTAAATTTTAAAACTAACCACTACACTTTAATTCGTGTGTAACAGTTAAATAACACTTAAAATAATTTACATTTTAAACATTTACAAATTGATGAGGAAAACTGCTTGACGTTTTGAAATTATTCTTCAATTGAGTATTTCAGCTTACTCTTCCAGGAAAGTCAAGAAAAGCTTCTTATTGCAATAGGTTTTGTTTTTCCTTCCTAGATGGCTTGTAAGCCTGAAAGTCAACAACCATTGAGACATTGCTCAAAACTGTTACCACGTTCCATTAAAATGTTTTGTATCGGTCTAAGCTTAAACATTGCTTTAAGGATTTTTTAAAGTGTTAATATTCCTAAATTAAAGCGTGTAATCGAAATAAACCATTTTAAATGTTCATAAACATGCTTCAATATACATATTTAATAAAATTGCTTAGAATACTTCTGTATGCCATTCATTTACCAGAGAATCACTCTGTTGGATATTGTTGGTAATAGTGTAGAGATTGGAAATAAGTTGGCTGATATTCTGTGAGGGCGGCCATTTTGGAGATGGCCGCCATATTTGATAATTTTTGAAAATTTGTAAATGAAATGCAAAAAGGCACGTGAGGTGTCATTTTTATAGTTATAAAATCAAGATTCTAGAAACCTTCCTTAAAAGGGCTCCCTATCAAATTTAGTAGACAGTCTTGTTTTGCGGAACAGCCCTTTAGTTTTAAACTCAAATTCAAATTTAAAAATATTCCTCATGGCCTTAACTTTTGCCACTCTAAGAACAACCTATTTCCCCATAAATTACATTGATAACATAGGAGTAATATGCAAAACTACTTACGCATTTTAATGACCATGTACTATTTGTAATGTCCCTGCATTATTAATTTCTAGAAAATATTATTATTGTTCGTAACCAACGCGTATTATTGTTACTAAGATGATCAAAAACAGATAATGAAACAGGATAGATTACCACCACAATTGTTCCTTTTGGTGATGTGGAACTACTGCAATAGCTGCATTCAATTGCCTATGTTTTGCAATTAACCGTGCCGTTGTTAAATCCAATTAGTGTTTGATATACATCGTAAAATAATACCGCTTATAATTGAACACGAATTCACTCTGGCATAATAACTCTGAGTAATGAAATAACTCAGTTTGTTTAATTGAAGTCACTAATTACATTTTGTATGTTTGACACACAACTAAACTAATTCGTTTATTGCGAATTTAGTCATAATCACGCAGTTGCCAAATTACTGAAAGTCTGTTGTAATGGTCTGACGTCTCTGTAAATAATGTATAACCTAAACATAACGACATTACATCTAAATGTTCAGACTGCCTACAGGATACAGTAAAGACAATTATTTTACGATTAACCATGGAATCTTGAAAATAGCAAGAGTTTCAGGTTAGGTTAAATTATCGAAGAAGGCTTAGTGAACAGTTGGGAGCTAACACAAATATCAATGATAAAATTATCTTTAATTCCTTTGCTTCACTAATAAAAACTGATTTTGGTAACAATTTAAAATGCCCATAGCTCCGTTGCATTTTAAGACATAACAACATTTTGGGACAAAACTTCCTTAAAAGGTGATATATTTAAAAATTGTATTTCATAATATTTCATCCCCCGTTTATACTATATATGTTTGGGTACCTACTACAAAACTATAAATACATGTATGGTACAATACAACTATGGTATCTGTAGTATTATCCGTATGTAATCTCTGCCGATTTGTAATCCAGTAAACGGTGTACCAAAGAAACTCAAAAGAGTATTAAAAACCTAAAATACTTGGTTTCCTATGTTTTTAATATTTTTATGATAATGACGGAACATTGATGATGGAACTGATATAAACTATTCAGAATATTTCCAAGTAAATTATGCCTTAAAAGCTAGTTATTTTAAGACAAAAGTGCCATCTTCTTATTTTGTTGCAAATTGAGGAAAGGAATTGACATATTAAAAGTAAACATATAAAGCTTGCACCCCAGATTAATAAAGCTGGAGCAAATAATAAATATTTATAAATTAAAATTTGAAGAATACTAAAAAAAACCACAGAGAAAAATCAGTGGAGTGGTTTTTCTGTGGAGTTTATAGAAATATTAACTCCAAAGGTTTTAAGTTAAAGAGTAACAACACTATCAACTTTCTGATATATTAAAAGTCACGTTTTTGATCGCAGCAAACAACTTTTTTCATCATAATTACGCATTTCACTGCTATTATAAGCTAAATATTACATATATTACTGGAGGGTATTAAAAACTAATGAATTCCTATAGGATATAACGAAATAAAATGTGGTAATCTTAATGTAGTCTTAAGTAATGTAGTAATATCTTTGTACTATATACAATTCGGGCTAGCATTTAAACTTAACAATAATCTTTTGTAATGCCAATGTAATGAAAACTGTTTATGGTCAATTATTATATTAAATAGTTTATTTCCAAGAAAATCATTGTTTAAGTCTCATATGTATGAATAATCTATAAATACCAAAGTAATTTTAACATATAGGTTTACGAGAGTTTACTCCTACAATTTATGAGAACAATATTCCTATTGAATTTATAATAGTTGATTTACTTGAATGCCTTGAGCATAGTCATTACAACCAAATTAGTCCTTGTTAAATATATTTTGTTACGGAATCAATTTCATAAACATAAGAAACCGTCACATAGCTTGTAATAATAGTAAATTTCGTATCAAATATTAATCAGCCTTCGCTCCCGGGGTAATGTTATCATGGGCAAATATCACTAGTCTAGAGTTTGCTTATTTTATAGGTATGACGTGCTTATGGCAATTAATACTGTTATCAACAAAATAGTAGGAATTCATTGTGTTATATTTTAAGAATTATTATAAAATATTTGTAATACTATCTGCTGTAATTATTTTGATATAAATCGTTTGATAACTATGACATGTATTATATGTTTATGTAGTATAAAAATAAAATTATAAATGTACACGTGAAAGAGAGATTTTGGAATCTCAATGACTTGGTCAAGATACAGTAGTTGATTTTGAATACAGAATAGATATCCCAAGACTGGTTAATTTTTGAAGCCAGAAAAACGGATCAGCTGGTCCACTAATCAGCCCACTCTATCAGCTGCTAGCCAAAACAAATATAACAATCCCGTTTTTCAGATAAAATAAATCCCATTTTATCCCGTTAAATCTCCTTCAAAAATCCCTTTTCATACCGCTTTTTGTCTGAGAACATTATTATGTTTCCTGCTTGCAGCATAAAATAGTTTTCTATTTACTTAAACCAGCTCCTTTGTATGTTTATTTTCTTGAAATACAACTTCAGGAAATTATACTAACCGAAATTAATTGTGATGCGGGGTTTCAAGCTAATTACGTTTTAGTTGAACCACAGGGAAGAAAGAATGATTTATTTCCGAGAAAAAGAGCATTCAGAGAAAGAAGTTTTTCTTCTCTTTGGTTAAACTAAGTATTTCTGCTCCGTTCTACTCTGCTCCTAAGGCTCCGTTCTAGCTGGGCGACAAAAATTCTGTCGGTGATACGAGCTATGTCGCTTCTGCCGACGACGAAAACAGTGTCCAAACTATTCTCAACAACAAATTACAACGGCGACGACGTTTTTTAATTCATTCTACAGTGTCGCGATGTCGCATCGCACCCTCACGCCAAAGAGGTACTTATAAGCCTCACTCTACGAGCGACAAAAACGCGGCGATTTGGTTGCACGTGGGAAGAATGGGCTGAACTGTGTGATTGTGATGTTCGCTGTTTTAAAGCCTTTTTGTATTAAAGATTTAAAAACTTTGCATTTTATAGCTGTATACGATTTTATAAAACAATAATGGTCTTATTAACCTGCAAATATTGCTATGTTACGGGAAAAATAATAACTAGGCAACCAACTAGGCTGAGCAAAAAACAATTTTATAGCTATTAATATACCGTAATTAATAAATTTTTACTAAATAATCATAATCAGCACTGTGTAAACAACCTGACATTAAACATTTATACCTCAAAAAGGTCAATTAACACACATTATGATCGGCGATATCAGTAGTATTGATGTTTTTATCCCGCATCCCGTTGTAATCCCGCGGAAGTTTCGAAAATCCCGGAAACGGGATAAAAATCCTGCAAATTGAAACCCTGGATACCAGCGCCTTCTCTTGAGATGGTGTAGCACTAGTTTCATGTTGTATTTTACGGTTTACTGATGGGCAATAAGCTCGGATCATCTATTCTGTATTCAAAATCAATGATACAGTAAACTGTACAAACTTTTGAGACTGTTTCCACTGAAAAAAACAATTTCGCTAAGCTAGAAATATTGAATATGTAGATTTACCGTATACTCAGAGCTCAAAGCCCTAATAACCTAATTTTCTACAAAGTACAACACAACATGTGCAAATAAACATATTTAACATTTGGAATAGTTTTATTTTCATGAAATTAATTTAAATGTTTTAAAAATCATACAATCACCTTGCTTGAAAACCCCAGTTTTCGAATATAAAATAAACAATGACAAAATATTAGTATAACTTATATTAATTTAACTGAACTTTAAATAATACCAAACAAATTTAAAGTAGCTAAAATATCAAGAGGGTGTAAAATATTAGGGTGCTGGATGTTAATATGTTTTTGTTTGTAGTTTTATAGATTTAATAACTAACAAAGATGTTTAACTGGTGACTTAGGCACACATGAATAGTTTTTTTCAACTAATAATATGATCCATAAATTATAGAACAAGCCCTTCTTAGCTATTCTATATTCAGGCAAAACTTCGTATTATATATTATTTTCCCAGTGGCTTGTGGTCTCTATAACGGGATCATAATAATTATATGAGGATTAATTTTAAATACGAGCCCTAAACTGTCACACCAGTCGTAGTCCTTCCAAAACTTTCATCAGCGCCTGTGTTCATCTTGCAGCATCTGTTAATACAAATAAATGATTACGTCTAACTTGGCTTGAAGTGTTTTGTTTCTGATTCAGTAAAATGTTAGCACGCGTGGCAGTACCCAGGATTCTGCTATTGTGATTGAAAGGCTGATTATTTATTATAACATTTGTTTGTAGATAAATCTTGAAAACCTATACTATACTTACTCTTTTTATGTACTCATTACGACCGGTAGTAGTTGTATTTATCAACTTAAAATTGTGATCACATGAAACATCATCTTACCTTTCCAAACATAAATGTTTCAACTTAATCGTACAAGCCATAGCACATGTGAAAGGCGATGTGCATAAATCTTTAGCACTACATGTATTTACGTCTTTGTTGAAGCGGTCGTATTTTCAATTACCGCATCTCGCACTTCTCATCCGTTTCAACTCAATTCTCGTATAAACCTAAAGCGGTTTTCTTATTAGGAATGTGCGTATTCTGGTTTAGATACAAAAAAGTACTGCCATATAAATAGAACTTTGCATAAATATAACGATGGCTTGAAAACTTTGACTTAAAACAAAACAACTTATAATCCGATAGTTATTTGTTATTTTATATAAACATATTTTACCCAAAATTAGAAAAAAAAATGTCAGTGGTATAAAGGTTTTTTAATGCTTTGCCTTTTAATTTAAATGGACATTGAGATATAAAAAAAGTTTACAAAATTGTTCTCAAAGAGTTTTAAATAATCTTTAAAGGTTCATAGGTCGTAAAATACTAATAAACGGTATCAGGAAATTCGTACTTTCTTCATTTTACCCCTTCATTATCAATACATTTTTACTTTCTTCCCTATACATAGTATATGGAGAAAGTATTGTTTTCGTCAAAATTTTCGAATTTGAGTTGTTAGTGGAAATATTCGTTTTGGTGCTCCCTGAACCCAAAAAAGTGGTTTTTACGTGATGTCTGTCTGTGTGTGTGTGTGTGTGTGTGTGTGTGTGTGTGTGTGTGTGTGTGTGTGTGTGTGTGTGGATGTGTACAGGGCTAGAGCCCTAACCAATGGGCCTAACCGCCAAAAAACATGAACATCAAAATTGATCAAAAACAGCTCTAACGATTTTGATTAAACTTTAGTCGTTTGTAGAACTTTAGTTCTCCAACAAAATGGCACTACCCGCATTTCTGTAAAAATTTTGGTTCAGAAATTACAAGACTTAAAACATCAAAACTGAGGCAGCGGGGCTGGACCTCAGGTTTATATACCAGCGGCGCGTGTCACTGGCTGAGCCCCCGCCAAGCGGCAGTGAAGGCCGCCAAAGAGGGCGCGCCACGAGACCCCTCGGACATCAGCAAACCGCTGAGTAATTCGAGGGTGCAACCTTGAGCGTCAGCAAACCACTTAGCAACTCCTTCCTGGGCAACTCCTTCAGGGTCGTCCCCGACACGCGCCGCCAACCGCTCCCGGTTGGCGTGGGCTTTTTAAGCTGCACGGCTCGGGCCAAACGGCCCATAACGCCTTTCCGAGCCTAACGGCTTGTGACTTTTGAGTGAGCAAAGGGAGGAAATAAACAACTCGGGTTCATGCTGTACATAAAGCTATTATATTTTCTTACAAATACTATTTACAATTTTTTTCTCTTATAACTAATATATACAACTAGACGGGGAATTCCTCTTCTTCCTCGTCTTCGTCCTGGCGCTGACCCTCCTCCTCCTCACCGTCCACTTCCATCCGCTGCGGATGTTCTCCTCTCCTCCTGGCTGGCGGTAGTGGCGGGACGTCCTTGTGTCCCCATGGCAGAGTGTGGATGCCGTCGGGGAGGACGCACCGCTTGTCGTCAGCTGGACTGAGGCTCAGCTTGTTCACTTCCACGGTGTAGACCCGGTGCAAGTGGGACTGGAACCGGACGTTGGTGGTGTGTTTATGGACCCCGTCAAACAGACACTCTCTGTAGTCGTCGGGGGTGAGGACGTTCTTGACAACGCCCTTCGCAACACCCTTGGCTCGCTTGAGAGCCTTGCTGCCGCCTGTCGCCGTGTCCTCGATGTCCATGAAGTACAGCTTGGACCGCAGGCCGAGGTACTCGTATAAGGACAGGCCGTTGCACTCGTCCTTAAACTTTCCGATGACCTTGGCGTTGACGGGGCTGTAGCAGGGGTGAGACCTTGGATAGCCGCTGGTGTCAAAGTCGTCCAGGTGTTCCTTCATCTCAGCATAGACGTCCTGGGACACGATGTCAAAGACGAAGCTGTCCGTGTCCATGTAGTCCACGGTGAGGCGGTCACCGTAGCGCTCCTTCATCTTGCGCAGGAACTCGTACATGAGCCACTTGCTCAGCTCCAGGACTGACATGCCTACGTAGACGGGCTTGTCTAACACAATGTTGACCTTGGACAGATGCACCAGGGCCACGTCCTCCGTGTAGTACGTCCGGTCCAGGAAGTTGGATCTGGCGACGTACTTGGAAAACTTCTCCGGGGTGCACACCAGCTTCACGTTGAGGCGCTTCCGTACATTCTTGATGGTCTTGCCAAAGACCGCGTTGTTCATGAGCTTGAAGAAGTCCTGTTCAAACTTCGTTTTGGCCTTCTTCCGCAGCTCCGTGTTCATCAGGATGTACGGTTCCAACCACCGCGACTGGTGAAACGAGATCGCCCGATGCACCGCAACCAGCTCCAATCCGTTTTGCAGCGCCTGCTGTAAGACCCTGTAGTGACAGATGTAGTGTGTCTTGTCGTCCAGGGTCGTCAACAGTTTGGGGAACTTCCCTGTTGGCGGACGCTTCGTCTCGCAGCAGTAGGGAAGGTCCTTGTGCAGGTCGTGTAGGCGCGCGGGGTAGTGGAGGTCCACTTCCAAGATGTAGCCTCGATCGGCCTCCGCGTCCAGCGCTGCAATGTCCAACGCCTGGATTTCCTCACGGCTGAGCCACTGGAAGTCTCCGGTCGGCAGGCACTGGGACATGGCCCAGCCGTACAAGTTGTTGGCGTCCAGGTACAGGAGGAAGCGCGTGGGCTCGTCCGGGCGGTGGTCTGGGCACCTGTCGTGGTTGGCCTTGGCGTAGCGGGTGATGGCCTGTGAGATCCCTCCCCGGATCCCCTGCTCCACGAACAGGTACATGTCGAAGTCCTGCAGCGTGTCCAGCTCCACGCCGCAGGTCTTGAGCATGACGTCCCAGGCGTAAGAGGGCAGGGTGTAGTAGTGGGCGGGATCCAGCCCGTACTCGGCTAGCGAGGTGTCGCGGAACTGCTCAAAGACATCGGTGAGCAGGGCGATGTCGCACCGCAGGTACTTGTTGGCGTAGTCCTTGAGGTTGTGACACTCAAAGGCTCGCCACACGTTGAGGGCGTGCTCGTACTCCTCCTCCTTGATATCCTCCAGGGTCATGGAGTTCCTGAACGCCTCCTTGGGAGGCAGCTCCCTGGTGGAGTACAACGTGTCGTACGACGTGACAAAGTCGTAGGGGAACACGCCCTTCCTGCGCACCAGGTCGAACAGCCGGTCGTCGGGGAAGCGCTTCCTCGTCTCGCGCATTCTGTCCGTGGGAAGTCCCGCCGCCAGGTTGGCCAGGCTCATGGACAAGAACCTGTAGGTGTCGAGGAACCGCACCGCGAAACTGCTCTGTCGTTGGTTGTCCCCGGGCTGACCAAAGTGAAACCGCTTGGTGAAGGCGATGTAGCGCTCTTCGGTGTGCGCCAGCACGTCCACATCACCAGGGTCGATGGCCAGCTCCCGCACTATGAAGTGGGCGTCGTAGTTGGACAGGTTGTGGAAGTAGCAGTTGATGTGTCGCTGCTCCCGGTACCTGAGGTTCACGAGCGATGAGCGGCTCCTCGGAACTCGTAAGGCGGGGCGTGGTTGTGGTCCCGCACCTTGACGTCCTGGTCCGTGAACTCCTTCCCGCAGAGGTAGCAGTGAGTCGCCACCAGGTACTCGTCCATCTCCTGCCGGGTCAGAGAAGGGTACAGAGCTCTCGTGCTGAACAGGAACTCCCACAGCGCCAGCACGTCCATCTTGAGCCTCTCCATGAAGACCTTGGACGCGTCAGCCCCGAAGTAGACGCGGGGCTCAAACTCCTCCAGGCCGAGCGAGTCCACGATCTGGTAGGCGAAGGCGTATGGGACGTGCAGTTGCAGGGGCCTCGTGCCGGGCGGCGCTTCCACCGGGTCAACAGCGACGGGCTGCAGAGCACACTCAAAGTCCGCGTAGATGCAGAACCTCTCCCGCCTAGTGTACTCAGGGTGGGTGAAGCGGATCTGCTGCTTCTTCGACAAGTCCAGGCGAAGGGGAGCCTTGGCGGTGCAGTATCGCATGTGCTCCTCCAGACGCTCAGCACCAGACAGTTGCAGCTTGTCAGGCCGGTTGTCAAAGTAAGCGAAGCATCGCTTACACACGTGGATAGTGCCGCGGTGGGACGTCAGCTGGGGTCGCACCAGCCTGCTGACGTTCGCGATGTAGGCGTAGTGACTGTCTCCGCCGGTGGTCACGTACAGCAGGTCCCGGTGATCCTCCAACTCCCGCTTGCATATCTTCAGCGGGAACACGCGGTCCTGGAACTTTGGCGATCCGTCGGGGCGT
The DNA here is from genome assembly GCA_963675035.1 of Allygus modestus. NCBI lineage: Eukaryota > Metazoa > Arthropoda > Insecta > Hemiptera > Cicadellidae > Allygus > Allygus modestus. The sequence continues at coordinate 378,105,748 of OY776111.1, read as the reverse complement.
CTCCCCACCATGGCACGCTCGATCCCGTACACGTTGACGCTGATGGGGTTCCTCCTCTCGAAGACTTTGATGTCCTTCACGGCCACGGGGAAGTGTAGGCCGACCCAGTCGTAGCGTGCCATGACGTCCGGTGTGTATGATGTGGGCCTCTCCGGGTGTCGCGCGACGAACTTGGCCAGGACGGCATACGCAAAGCACATGTCATCGACGTTTTGCACGTTGATAACGGCGTGCGTGTCGCAGATGGTCCTGGGAAGCTGGACGAACCGAGCTCCGCGTTCTCCCAACGGGGTGTAGAGGTTGACGCGGATCTCCAGGTCGCGTATCCGGAGATAGCTCCACCCGCTGCCCACTAGCAGGCACTGCTCCTTCTCTTCCTCCAGTTTGTGGAAGGACGCCGACAGGAAGTCCTCCAAGTTGGACGCGGCGGTGAGAGGCACGTTCTTTGTCTTGAAGGCCCGCAGACAGGTGGCACCGTGGAGTGCGAATTCGCACTCCAGGAACATGTTAACCTTGATGTTCGGGTGTCGGGTCCTGACGTCGGCCAGCAGTTCCAGGACGCTGTCGAACAGTAGCACCAGCGCGTCCTCCACGGTCAAGAAGTCCTCCATGGGCCGGGACAGGCCGAAGGTCAGGAGCCGTCCACGGAAACCCCGTTGGATGGCACGGAACGTGGGCAATCCACCGTCGCTGCCACCACCCACCATCCCGTCGGGTGCCGTGCTGGGTCCGGGCTGGGGCTCGCGGCTGGGTCCGGGCTGGGGCTCGCGGCTGGGTCCTGGCTGGGGCTCGCGGCTGGGTCCGGGCTGGGGCTCGCGGCTGGGTCCGGGCTGGGGCTCGCGGCCGGGTCGGGGCTCGGGTGACAGGACGGGCAGGTGCGGCATCTCGTCCACAACGAGGTTCCTCACGACAGGGCAGTTGTGGGCCTCGTGCTGGTCTCGGTTGTAGCGCCGGGTGAAGCCTCGGTCGCAGTAGGCGCACGCGAACCTCATGCCGCGGTGGGCGCTCGCCACGCGCTGCTGGAGATAAGCGGCCCTGCGGAAAAGGGCGCCGCAATCGGGACAGCGGACCTCGTTGGCGTGCACCAGCTGCACGTGACGCCGGAGCAGATCCTCGCGGGCGAATCGCCGCCCACACGCGTCGCACTCGGGCCGTGGGTCTCTGACGGGTGGCGTTGCAGCGGAGGAAGAGGAGGAGGTCGAAGCTGACGGGCTCGCACCGTGGACCGCTTCCATATGATGGCGCAGATCCTCAGGACTCGCCAGGGCAACGGAGCACAACGGGCACGGATGGCCTGCGAACAGGAAAACAAGTCCTATTAGTGACCCTGATAAACACGAGGGTGAGGAACTGGCGACCTCTTCCTCATCTCGATCGCCAGTTTGAGCCCAGTAAGTACAAGAGTGAGGAATTGCACATAAGACTGGCAACCTCTTCCTCATCTCGATCGCCAGTTTGAGCCCGGTAAATACAAGGGTGAGGAATTGTACAGAGGCCTGGCGACCTCTTCCTCATCTCGAGCGCCAGTTACCCGGGCCCGGTAATACAAGAGTGAGGAATTGCACAGAGGCTGGCAGCCCCTTGTTTACCTCTCGAGTCTGTTTACTCTCTCGAAAACAGGTCATTAGTACTGGCGGTTTCTTGTTTAACATAAAAACCATGCCTGGCGCTTGATCGTTAGAATGGGAGAGGAACTGTATAGAGGACTAGCGACCTCTTCCTCATCTCAATCGCCAGTTTACCTGGATCCAGTAAATACAAGGGTGAGGAATTACACAGAGGCTAGCAGCCCACCCTTTCTTGTTTAACATAAAAACCGTACCTGGCGCTTGGTCGTGAGGAGTGGGAAGATGAACTGTGGCGAGGTGGCGTCGTAGGTTATCGCTTCGTCCGAAGCGTCTGCCGCAGACGTTGCAGTTGAAATGGCGGTCGCTGTGAGCGGCTGTTGTGTGGCGAGTCAGGTTTCCGGCGTTTGCGAACACGCGGCCGCAGATCTCACACAGATGAACAGCCATCTACAAAAACATCGGGTATCTGTATTCACCGTCCGCTACAAAGGCACAGTTGTCGCAGCAGAAACACTTTGGTAGCGATACCCCTGGGAACGAGGCGAGTCTAACCCTTTTAATAATGTTGGATAGAAATAGATGGCATGAATCGCTCCTATGACATTCCCAACACTGGTACACGTATTTGTCTTTGTTACGCTCACACATAGCGATTTCGCCCTCGTCCGTAATTCCGCTAGGCACTTGAAAGTTCGATTTAAAAGCGAAACCAAATTTTATATCACTCAAAACGTTTTTAAAAAGGAGTGGAAGCGAGTCTATTTTTTTTTTAAATTTGGTTCATTAACTTTAATCGTTAGAAAACACAACTGTTCCAAGGTCATTACGGTTTCACTCATCTCCATCTGAAAAGAGACAAGACTCAGTGTACTGAGATATGCAAAGATATTAAATATTAATTTTAGCTAATAAGATTTTAGAGCATTGGTAAACTTGCTGATGAAAAAGTAAATTACATGTTACTTACATTTTAAGATATTCAAAGAGAAAGTCGCAACAGTCGCACAAGTAATCACCGCGATAGTAACGAAAATTAAAAAAATAACAAATAATTGAAATAGAAACGCTAATTGATAAATATGTTGTTACTTACGTTAACTTTTACGGGAATCCAAAGGCAATGAACAGCAAGTTGTGTAGATGTATTGCAGAGGCAGCACTACTTCGTCCGCACAGTAAGAGCTCCAAAGACAAACTGACGAAACCTCTAAAGACGTGCTCATAAATAGCACTCCGGTCGGGAGGAGAAATCGGTCGTGGAACTTTCCACTGGAACCGCTAATGGGTAAACAGGCTGGGACAGTCACGTAGGCCCTAGCACGCGCCTCGACACGTGACTCCGCGGAGCTGCGGGGGGGGCTTGCATCCTCACCGCGCCTTTGCTAGTTTTGAACCATCGTGAGGGGTCTGGAAAACAGCCAAGATCCCATGAGGAAAACGCGTTTAAAAATTAATAGTGGGCCTGTTTAACGGTGGATTCTCAATTTTCTTTAAGGAATGGTTTACTTAGGCTGCCGCCTGACATGTGGTGAAATTTCATCAAAATCGGTCGGTAAACAGCTGAGATCCCATAAGGAAAACGCGTTTAAAAATTAATAGCGGGCCCGTTTAACGGTTGATTTTCAATTTTCTTTAAGGGATGGTTTACTTACACCGTCGCCCGACATGTGGTGAAGTTTCATCAAAATCGGTCGGTAAACAGCTGAGATCCCATAAGGAAAACGCGTTTAAAAATTAATAGCGACCTTGTTTAATGGCGGATCTATGGGGTTCTTACGTCATTCGCTTCCTCTAGGATAGGCCTACACTCTGTAAAAAGTCCCGTGGGAATCGGTGGATAAATAGGCTAGTTATTATTTTTCGAAAGTTTTTTCCTCATCACGAAAAGTGCTGCAGACGACTGGGGGGGGGTCCTCATTCCTCCTCACACGCCTGTGCTCACCAGCCTATGTTAGGTTTCCGCCAGGTCACGTGACGGGGGGGGGTCCTCATTCCTCCTCACACGCCTGTGCTCACCAGCCTATGTTAGGTTTCCGCCAGGTCACGTAACGGGGGGGGATGACGTCATGGGGGGGATGACGTCATGGGGGGGATGACGTCATGGGGGGCCCTCGGGGGTGACCTTGGGGTCAAGGTCATCCGGGGGGGGGGTGATTCCTCATTCCTCCTCACACGCCTGTGCTGGTTCAGAAGGAACCAATGCCCCCTACTAATGTTATCCTTTTGGAGAATAAATACAATTTGATATCTCGATTAATTATGAATGTATATTGACGAAACTTGGAATGTGGCTTCACGTAGTACTGGTATATTGATATTTGCACAAAAACATGATTTTTTTGTTGATTATCCCAGTAGCAGCAAACCTGCGTTCTCAGCCCCCATGTTATTCTTATGGAGAATAATTAAAATGTTATATAGCACTTATTTATGATTGAATATTGATCAAACTTGGTATGTGGCTTCGCCTATTTAAATTCTATTTATATTTGAATAAAAACCAATTGTGTTCCTTGTTTCAGCAAACCTACGTACTCATCACCAATGTTATTCTTATGGAGAACTCCAAGAGTGAGTACTAGGCCGTAAGTAAAACTGTTGCTACCGTAGTTAGGCTATTTTAAGAGGTTGTCAAAATATTTATAACTATTAGTTGTAAATACATACAAAATTTCAAGTTGTTTCATTAATGTTAACTTAGGGTAGGCCGATTTTGAAAGTTTTTTAACCGCGGTTAGTTTCAGTTGTTATTTGTTAAATTTTGTTGTTATATTTTATTTATTTATTTTAGGCTTGTCAATTAATGGATAGGGAAAACTGTTTAAGGACAATTGTTAAAGTGTCCGCCAGTCACTGCCACTGCCACCACATCTTCAAGGATGCTGCCGCCACCCCACACAAGGGAGAGACCCCGTTTCGTCCCCCTGCTCCGTCTCACCTAGGTCTCGCCTACTGGATATCGCTGTACAGCGCAACTCTGAAGACAATTGTTAAAGTGTCCACCAGTCCACTGCCACATCTTCAAGGATGCTGTCGCCGCCCCACACATGGGAGAGACCCCGTTTCGTCTCCCCGCTCCGTCTCACCTAGGTCTCGCCTACTGGATATCGCTGTGCAGCGCAACTCTGAAGACAATTGTTAAAGTGTCCGCCAGTCACTGCCACTGCCACCACATCTTCAAGGATGCTGCCGCAACCCCACACATGGGAGAGACCCCGTTTCGTCTCCCCGCTCCGTCTCACCTAGGTCTCGCCTACTGGATATCGCTGTGCAGCGCAAATCTGAAGACAATTGTTAAAGTGTCCGCTAGCCACTGCCACTGCCACCACATCTTCAAGGATGCTGCCGCCACCCTACACATGGGAGAGACCCCGTTTCGTCTCCCCGCTCCGTCTCACCTAGGTCTCGCCTACTGGATATCGCTGTACAGCGCAACTCTGAAGACAATTGTTAAAGTGTCCACCAGTCCACTGCCACATCTTCAAGGATGCTGTCGCCACCCCACACATGGGAGAGACCCCGTTTCGTCTCCCTGCTCCGTCTCACCTAGGTCTCGCCTACTGGATATCGCTGTACAGCGCAACTCTGAAGACAATTGTTAAAGTGTCCGCTAGCCACTGCCACTGCCACCACATCTTCAAGGATGCTGCCGCCACCCTACACATGGGAGAGACCCCGTTTCGTCTCCCCGCTCCGTCTCACCTAGGTCTCGCCTACTGGATATCGCTGTACAGCGCAACTCTGAAGACAATTGTAAAAGTGTCCACCAGTCCACTGCCACATCTTCAAGGATGCTGTCGCCACCCCACACATGGGAGAGACCCCGTTTCGTCTCCCTGCTCCGTCTCACCTAGGTCTCGCCTACTGGATATCGCTGTACAGCGCAACTCTGAAGACAATTGTTAAAGTGTCCGCTAGCCACTGCCACTGCCACCACATCTTCAAGGATGCTGCCGCCACCCCACACATGGGAGAGACCCCGTTTCGTCTCCCCGCTCCGTCTCACCTAGGTCTCGCCTACTGGATATCGCTGTACAGCGCAACTCTGAAGACAATTGTAAAAGTGTCCACCAGTCCACTGCCACATCTTCAAGGATGCTGTCGCCGCCCCACACATGGGAGAGACCCCGTTTCGTCTCCCTGCTCCGTCTCACCTCGGTCTCGCCTACTGGATATCGCTGTACAGCGCAACTCTGAAGACAATTGTTAAAGTGTCCGCCAGTCACTGCCACTGCCACCACATCTTCAAGGATGCTGCCGCCACCCCACACATGGGAGAGACTCCGTTTCGTCTCCCCGCTCCGTCTCTCCTAGGTCTCGCCTACTGGATATCGCTGTGCAGCGCAAATCTGAAGACAATTGTTAAAGTGTCCGCTAGCCACTGCCACTGCCACCACATCTTCAAGGATGCTGCCGCCACCCTACACATGGGAGAGACCCCGTTTCGTCTCCCCGCTCCGTCTCACCTAGGTCTCGCCTACTGGATATCGCTGTACAGCGCAACTCTGAAGACAATTGTTAAAGTGTCCACCAGTCCACTGCCACATCTTCAAGGATGCTGTCGCCACCCCACACATGGGAGAGACCCCGTTTCGTCTCCCTGCTCCGTCTCACCTAGGTCTCGCCTACTGGATATCGCTGTACAGCGCAACTCTGAAGACAATTGTTAAAGTGTCCGCTAGCCACTGCCACTGCCACCACATCTTCAAGGATGCTGCCGCCACCCTACACATGGGAGAGACCCCGTTTCGTCTCCCCACTCCGTCTCACCTAGGTCTCGCCTACTGGATATCGCTGTACAGCGCAACTCTGAAGACAATTGTAAAAGTGTCCACCAGTCCACTGCCACATCTTCAAGGATGCTGTCGCCGCCCCACACATGGGAGAGACCCCGTTTCGTCTCCCTGCTCCGTCTCACCTAGGTCTCGCCTACTGGATATCGCTGTACAGCGCAACTCTGAAGACAATTGTTAAAGTGTCCGCTAGCCACTGCCACTGCCACCACATCTTCAAGGATGCTGCCGCCACCCCACACATGGGAGAGACCCCGTTTCGTCTCCCCGCTCCGTCTCACCTAGGTCTCGCCTACTGGATATCGCTGTACAGCGCAACTCTGAAGACAATTGTAAAAGTGTCCACCAGTCCACTGCCACATCTTCAAGGATGCTGTCGCCGCCCCACACATGGGAGAGACCCCGTTTCGTCTCCCTGCTCCGTCTCACCTCGGTCTCGCCTACTGGATATCGCTGTACAGCGCAACTCTGAAGACAATTGTTAAAGTGTCCGCCAGTCACTGCCACTGCCACCACATCTTCAAGGATGCTGCCGCCACCCCACACATGGGAGAGACCCCGTTTCGTCTCCCTGCTCCGTCTCACCTAGGTCTCGCCTACTGGATATCGCTGTACAGCGCAACTCTGAAGACAATTGTTAAAGTGTCCGCTAGCCACTGCCACTGCCACCACATCTTCAAGGATGCTGCCGCCGCCCCACACATGGGAGAGACCCCGTTTCGTCTCCCTGCTCCGTCTCACCTAGGTCTCGCCTACTGGATATCGCTGTACAGCACAACTCCGAAGACAATTGTTAATGTGTCCACCAGTCCATTGCCACATCATCAAGGATGCTGTCGCCGCCCCACACATGGGAGAGACCCCGTTTCGTCTCCCTGCTCCGTCTCACCTAGGTCTCGCCTACTGGATATCGCTGTACAGCGCAACTCTGAAGACAATTGTTAAAGTGTCCGCTAGCCACTGCCACTGCCACCACATCTTCAAGGATGCTGCCGCCACCCCACACATGGGAGAGACCCCGTTTCGTCTCCCCGCTCCGTCTCACCTAGGTCTCGCCTACTGGATATCGCTGTACAGCGCAACTCTGAAGACAATTGTTAAAGTGTCCACCAGTCCACTGCCACATCTTCAAGGATGCTGTCGCCGCCCCACACATGGGAGAGACCCCGTTTCGTCTCCCTGCTCCGTCTCACCTAGGTCTCGCCTACTGGATATCGCTGTGCAGCGCAAATCTGAAGACAATTGTTAAAGTGTCCCCTAGCCACTGCCACTGCCACCACATCTTCAAGGATGCTGCCGCCACCCTACACATGGGAGAGACCCCGTTTGGTCTCCCCGCTCCGTCTCACCTAGGTCTCGCCTACTGGATATCGCTGTACAGCGCAACTCTGAAGACAATTGTTAAAGTGTCCACCAGTCCACTGCCACATCTTCAAGGATGCTGTCGCCGCCCCACACATGGGAGAGACCCCGTTTCGTCTCCCTGCTCCGTCTCACCTAGGTCTCGCCTACTGGATATCGCTGTACAGCGCAACTCTGAAGACAATTGTTAAAGTGTCCGCTAGCCACTGCCACTGCCACCACATCTTCAAGGATGCTGCCGCCACCCCACACATGGGAGAGACCCCGTTTCGTCTCCCCGCTCCGTCTCACCTAGGTCTCGCCTACTGGATATCGCTGTACAGCGCAACTCTGAAGACAATTGTTAAAGTGTCCACCAGTCCACTGCCACATCTTCAAGGATGCTGTCGCCACCCCACACATGGGAGAGACCCCGTTTCGTCTCCCCGCTCCGTCTCACCTAGGTCTCGCCTACTGGATATCGCAGTACAGCGCAACTCTGAAGACAATTGTTAAAGTGTCCGCTAGCCACTGCCACTGCCACCACATCTTCTAGGATGCTGCCGCCACCCCACACATGGGAGAGACCCCGTATCGTCTCCCTGCTCCGTCTCACCTAGGTCTCGCCTACTGGATATCGCTGTACAGCGCAACTCTGAAGACAATTGTTAAAGTGTCCGCTAGCCACTGCCACTGCCACCACATCTTCAAGGATGCTGCCGCCGCCCCACACATGGGAGAGACCCCGTTTCGTCTCCCCGCTCCGTCTCACCTAGGTCTCGCCTACTGGATATCGCTGTACAGCGCAACTCTGAAGACAATTGTTAATGTGTCCACCAGTCCACTGCCACATCTTCAAGGATGCTGTCACCGCCCCACACATGGGAGAGACCCCGTTTCGTCTCCCTGCTCCGTCTCACCTAGGTCTCGCCTACTGGATATCGCTGTACAGCGCAACTCTGAAGACAATTGTTAAAGTGTCCGCTAGCCACTGCCACTGCCACCACATCTTCAAGGATGCTGCCGCCACCCTACACATGGGAGAGACCCCGTTTCGTCTCCCCACTCCGTCTCACCTAGGTCTCGCCTACTGGATATCGCTGTACAGCGCAACTCTGAAGACAATTGTAAAAGTGTCCACCAGTCCACTGCCACATCTTCAAGGATGCTGTCGCCGCCCCACACATGGGAGAGACCCCGTTTCGTCTCCCTGCTCCGTCTCACCTAGGTCTCGCCTACTGGATATCGCTGTACAGCGCAACTCTGAAGACAATTGTTAAAGTGTCCGCTAGCCACTGCCACTGCCACCACATCTTCAAGGATGCTGCCGCCACCCCACACATGGGAGAGACCCCGTTTCGTCTCCCCGCTCCGTCTCACCTAGGTCTCGCCTACTGGATATCGCTGTACAGCGCAACTCTGAAGACAATTGTAAAAGTGTCCACCAGTCCACTGCCACATCTTCAAGGATGCTGTCGCCGCCCCACACATGGGAGAGACCCCGTTTCGTCTCCCTGCTCCGTCTCACCTCGGTCTCGCCTACTGGATATCGCTGTACAGCGCAACTCTGAAGACAATTGTTAAAGTGTCCGCCAGTCACTGCCACTGCCACCACATCTTCAAGGATGCTGCCGCCACCCCACACATGGGAGAGACCCCGTTTCGTCTCCCTGCTCCGTCTCACCTAGGTCTCGCCTACTGGATATCGCTGTACAGCGCAACTCTGAAGACAATTGTTAAAGTGTCCGCTAGCCACTGCCACTGCCACCACATCTTCAAGGATGCTGCCGCCGCCCCACACATGGGAGAGACCCCGTTTCGTCTCCCTGCTCCGTCTCACCTAGGTCTCGCCTACTGGATATCGCTGTACAGCACAACTCCGAAGACAATTGTTAATGTGTCCACCAGTCCATTGCCACATCATCAAGGATGCTGTCGCCGCCCCACACATGGGAGAGACCCCGTTTCGTCTCCCTGCTCCGTCTCACCTAGGTCTCGCCTACTGGATATCGCTGTACAGCGCAACTCTGAAGACAATTGTTAAAGTGTCCGCTAGCCACTGCCACTGCCACCACATCTTCAAGGATGCTGCCGCCACCCCACACATGGGAGAGACCCCGTTTCGTCTCCCCGCTCCGTCTCACCTAGGTCTCGCCTACTGGATATCGCTGTACAGCGCAACTCTGAAGACAATTGTTAAAGTGTCCACCAGTCCACTGCCACATCTTCAAGGATGCTGTCGCCGCCCCACACATGGGAGAGACCCCGTTTCGTCTCCCTGCTCCGTCTCACCTAGGTCTCGCCTACTGGATATCGCTGTGCAGCGCAAATCTGAAGACAATTGTTAAAGTGTCCCCTAGCCACTGCCACTGCCACCACATCTTCAAGGATGCTGCCGCCACCCTACACATGGGAGAGACCCCGTTTGGTCTCCCCGCTCCGTCTCACCTAGGTCTCGCCTACTGGATATCGCTGTACAGCGCAACTCTGAAGACAATTGTTAAAGTGTCCACCAGTCCACTGCCACATCTTCAAGGATGCTGTCGCCGCCCCACACATGGGAGAGACCCCGTTTCGTCTCCCTGCTCCGTCTCACCTAGGTCTCGCCTACTGGATATCGCTGTACAGCGCAACTCTGAAGACAATTGTTAAAGTGTCCGCTAGCCACTGCCACTGCCACCACATCTTCAAGGATGCTGCCGCCACCCCACACATGGGAGAGACCCCGTTTCGTCTCCCCGCTCCGTCTCACCTAGGTCTCGCCTACTGGATATCGCTGTACAGCGCAACTCTGAAGACAATTGTTAAAGTGTCCACCAGTCCACTGCCACATCTTCAAGGATGCTGTCGCCACCCCACACATGGGAGAGACCCCGTTTCGTCTCCCCGCTCCGTCTCACCTAGGTCTCGCCTACTGGATATCGCAGTACAGCGCAACTCTGAAGACAATTGTTAAAGTGTCCGCTAGCCACTGCCACTGCCACCACATCTTCTAGGATGCTGCCGCCACCCCACACATGGGAGAGACCCCGTTTCGTCTCCCTGCTCCGTCTCACCTAGGTCTCGCCTACTGGATATCGCTGTACAGCGCAACTCTGAAGACAATTGTTAAAGTGTCCGCTAGCCACTGCCACTGCCACCACATCTTCAAGGATGCTGCCGCCGCCCCACACATGGGAGAGACCCCGTTTCGTCTCCCCGCTCCGTCTCACCTAGGTCTCGCCTACTGGATATCGCTGTACAGCGCAACTCTGAAGACAATTGTTAATGTGTCCACCAGTCCACTGCCACATCTTCAAGGATGCTGTCACCGCCCCACACATGGGAGAGACCCCGTTTCGTCTCCCTGCTCCGTCTCACCTAGGTCTCGCCTACTGGATATCGCTGTACAGCGCAACTCTGAAGACAATTGTTAAAGTGTCCGCTAGCCACTGCCACTGCCACCACATCTTCAAGGATGCTGCCGCCACCCCACACATGGGAGAGACCCCGTTTCGTCTCCCCGCTCCGTCTCACCTAGGTCTCGCCTACTGGATATCGCTGTACAGCGCAACTCTGAAGACAATTGTTAAAGTGTCCACCAGTCCACTGCCACATTTTCAAGGATGCTGTCGCCGCCCCACACATGGGAGAGACCCCGTTTCGTCTTCCTGCTCCGTCTCACCTAGGTCTCGCCTACTGGATATCGCTGTACAGCGCAACTCTGAAGACAATTGTTAAAGTGTCCGCTAGCCACTGCCACTGCCACCACATCTTCAAGGATGCTGCCGCCACCCCACACATGGGAGAGTCCCCGTTACGTCTCCCTGCTCCGTCTCACCTAGGTCTCGCCTACTGGATATCGCTGTACAGCGCAACTCTGAAGACAATTGTTAAAGTGTCCGCTAGCCACTGCCACTGCCAGCACATCTTCAAGGATGCTGCCGCCACCCCACACATGGGAGAGACCCCGTTTCGTCTCCCCGCTCCGTCTCACCTAGGTCTCGCCTACTGGATATCGCTGTACAGCGCAACTCTGAAGACAATTGTTAAAGTGTCCACCAGTCCACTGCCACATCTTCAAGGATGCAGCCGCCGCCCCACACATGGGAGAGACCCCGTTTCGTCTCCCCGCTTCGTCTCACCTAGGTCTCGCCCACTGGATATCGCTGTACAGCGCAACTCTGAAGACAATTGTTAAAGTGTCCGCTAGCCATTGCCACTGCCACCACATCTTCAAGGAAGCTGCCGCCACCCCACACATGGAAGAGACCCCGTTTCGTCTCCCCGCTCCGTCTCACCTAGGTCTCGCCTACTGGATATCGCTGTACAGCGCAACTCTGAAGACAATTGTTAAAGTGTCCACCAGTCCACTGCCACATCTTCAAGGATGCCGTCGCCACCCCACACATGGGAGAGACCCCGTTTCGTCTCCCTGCTCCGTCTCACCTAGGTCTCGCCTACTGGATATCGCTGTACAGCGCAACTCTGAAGACAATTGTTAAAGTGTCCGCTAGCCACTGCCACTGCCACCACATCTTCAAGGATGCTGCCGCCGCCCCACACATGGGAGAGACCCCGTTTCGTCTCCCCGCTCCGTCTCACCTAGGTCTCGCCTACTGGATATCGCTGTACAGCGCAACTCTGAAGACAATTGTTAAAGTGTCCGCCAGTCACTGCCACTGCCACCACATCTTCAAGGATGCTGCCACCGCCCCACACATGGGAGAGACCCCGTTTCGTCTCCCCGCCTCGTCTCACCTAGGTCTCGCCTACTGGATATCGCTGTACAGCGCAACTCTGAAGACAATTGTTAAAGTGTCCACTAGCCACTGCCACTGCCACCACATCTTCAAGGATGCTGCCGCCGCCCCACACATGGGAGAGACCCCGTTTCGTCTCCCCGCTCCGTCTCACCTAGGTCTCGCCTACTGGATATCGCTGTACAGCGCAACTCTGAAGACAATTGTTAAAGTGTCCGCCAGTCACTGCCACTGCCACCACATCTTCAAGGATGCTGCCACCGCCCCACACATGGGAGAGACCCCGTTTCGTCTCCCCGCTCCGTCTCACCTAGGTCTCGCCTACTGGATATCGCTGTACAGCGCAACTCTGAAGACAATTGTTAAAGTGTCCGCCAGTCACTGCCACTGCCACCACATCTTCAAGGATGCTGCCGCCGCCCCACACAAGGGAGAGACCCCGTTTCGTCTCCCCGCTCCGGCTCACCTAGGTCTCGCCTACTGGATGTCGTTGTACAGCGCAACTCTGAAGACAATTGTTAAAGTGTCCGCCAGTCACTGCCACTGCCACCACATCTTCAAGGATGCTGTCGCCGCCCCACACATGGGAGAGACCCCGTTTCGTCTCCCCCTCCGTCTCACCTAGGTCTCGCCTACTGGATATCGCTGTACAGCGCAACTCTGAAGACAATTGTTTAAGTGTCCGCTAGCCACTGCCACTGCCACCACATCTTCAAGGATGCTGCCGCCGCCCCACACAAGGGAGAGACCCCGTTTCGTCTCCCCGCTCCGTCTCACCTAGGTCTCGCCTACTGGATGTCGTTGTACAGCGCAACTCTGAAGACAATTGTTAAAGTGTCCGCCAGTCACTGCCACTGCCACCACATCTTCAAGGATGCTGCCGCCGCCCCACACAAGGGAGAGACCCCGTTTCGTCTCCCTGCTCCGTCTCACCTAGGTCTCGCCTACTGGAAGTCGCTGTACAGTGCAACACTGAAGACAATTGTTAAAGTGTCCGCTAGCCACTGCCACTGCCACCACATCTTCAAGGATACTGCCGCCGCCCCACACAAGGGAGAGACCCCGTTTCGTCTCCCTGCTCCGTCTCACCTAGGTCTCGCCTACTGGATATCGCTGTACAGCGCAACTCTGAAGACAATTGATAAAGTGTCCGCCAGTCACTGCCACTGCCATCACGTCTTCAAGGATGCTGCCGCCACCCCACACAAGGGAGAGACCCCGTTTCGTCTCCCTGCTCCGTCTCACCTAGGTCTCGCCTACTGGATATCGCTGTACAGCGCAACTCTGAAGACAATTGTTAAAGTGTCCGCTAATCACTGCCACTGGCACCACATCTTCAAGGATGCTGCCGCCGCCCCACACAAGGGAGAGACCCCGTTTCGTCTCCCTGCTCCGTCTCACCTAGGTCTCGCCTACTGGAAGTCGCTGTACAGCGCAACTCTGAAGACAATTGTTAAAGTGTCCGCCAGTCACTGCCACTGCCACCACGTCTTCAAGGATGCTGCCGCCGCCCCACACAAGGGAGAGACCCCGTTTCGTCTCCCTGCTCCGTCTCACCTAGGTCTCGCCTACTGGATATCGCTGTACAGCGCAACTCTGAAGACAATTGTTAAAGTGTCCGCCAGTCACTGCCACTGCCACCACGTCTTCAAGGATGCTGCCGCCGCCCCACACAAGGGAGAGACCCCGTTTCGTCTCCCTGCTCCGTCTCACCTAGGTTTCGCCTACTGGAAGTCGCTGTACAGCGCAACTCTTAAGACAATTGTTAAAGTGTCCTCCAGTCACTGCCACTGCCACTACATCTTCAAGGATGCTGCCGCCACCCCACACAAGGGAGAGACCCCGTTTCGTCTCCCTGCTCCGTCTCGCCTACGGGAAGTCGCTGTACAGCGCAACTCTGAAGACAATTGTTAAAGTGTCCGACAGTCACTGCCACTGCCACCACATCTTCAAGGATGCTGCCGCCACCCCACACAAGGGAGAGACCCCGTTTCGTCACCCTGCTCCGTCTCACCTAGGTCTCGCCTACTGGAAGTCGCTGTACAGCGCAACTCTGAAGACAATTGTTAAAGTGTCCGACAGTCACTGCCACTGCCACCACATCTTCAAGGATGCTGCCGCCACCCCACACAAGGGAGAGGCCCCGTTTCGTCTCCCTGCTCCGTCTCACCTAGGTCTCGCCTACTGGAAGTCGCTGTACAGCGCAACTCTGAAGACAATTGTTAAAGTGTCCGACAGTCACTGCCACTGCCACCACATCTTCAAGGATGCTGCCGCCGCCCCACACATGGGAGAGACCCCGTTTCGTCTCCCTGCTCCGTCTCACCTAGGTCTCGCCTACTGGATATCGCTGTACAGCGCAACTCTGAAGACAATTGTTAAAGTGTCCGCTAGCCACTGCCACTGCCACCACATCTTCAAGGATGCTGCCGCCACCCCACACATGGGAGAGACCCCGTTACGTCTCCCTGCTCTGTCTCACCTAGGTCTCGCCTACTGGATATCGCTGTACAGCACAACTCTGAAGACAATTGTTAAAGTGTCCGCTAGCCACTGCCACTGCCACCACATCTTCAAGGATGCTGCCGCCACCCCACACATGGGAGAGACCCCGTTTCGTCTCCCCGCTCCGTCTCACCTAGGTCTCGCCTACTGGATATCGCTGTACAGCGCAACTCTGAAGACAATTAATTGTTAAAGTGTCCACCAGTCCACTGCCACATCTTCAAGGATGCTGCCGCCGCCCCACACATGGGAGAGACCCCGTTTCGTCTCCCCGCTCCGTCTCACCTAGGTCTCGCCTACTGGATATCGCTGTACAGCGCAACTCTGAAGACAATTGTTAAAGTGTCCGCTAGCCATTGCCACTGCCACCACATCTTCAAGGATGCTGCCGCCACCCCACACATGGGAGAGACCCCGTTTCGTCTCCCCGCTCCGTCTCACCTAGGTCTCGTCTACTGGATATCGCTGTACAGCGCAACTCTGAAGACAATTGTTAAAGTGTCCACCAGTCCACTGCCACATCTTCAAGGATGCCGTCGCCACCCCACACATGGGAGAGACCCCGTTTCGTCTCCCTGCTCCGTCTCACCTAGGTCTCGCCTACTGGATATCGCTGTATAGCGCAACTCTGAAGACAATTGTTAAAGTGTCCGCTAGCCACTGCCACTGCCACCACATCTTCAAGGATGCTGCCGCCGCCCCACACATGGGAGAGACCCCGTTTCGTCTCCCCGCTCCGTCTCACCTAGGTCTCGCCTACTGGATATCGCTGTACAGCGCAACTCTGAAGACAATTGTTAAAGTGTCCGCCAGTCACTGCCACTGCCACCACATCTTCAAGGATGCTGCCACCGCCCCACACATGGGAGAGACCCCG
Organism: Allygus modestus; assembly: GCA_963675035.1. Lineage (NCBI taxonomy): Eukaryota > Metazoa > Arthropoda > Insecta > Hemiptera > Cicadellidae > Allygus > Allygus modestus. The sequence continues at coordinate 378,089,922 of OY776111.1, read as the reverse complement.
TTTCGTCTCCCCGCTCCGTCTCACCTAGGTCTCGCCTACTGGATATCGCTGTACAGCGCAACTCTGAAGACAATTGTTAAAGTGTCCGCTAGCCACTGCCACTGCCACCACATCTTCAAGGATGCTGCCGCCGCCCCACACATGGGAGAGACCCCGTTTCGTCTCCCCGCTCCGTCTCACCTAGGTCTTGCCTACTGGATATCGCTGTACAGCGCAACTCTGAAGACAATTGTTAAAGTGTCCGCCAGTCACTGCCACTGCCACCACATCTTCAAGGATGCTGCCACCGCCCCACACATGGGAGAGACCCCGTTTCGTCTCTCCGCTCCGTCTCACCTAGGTCTCACCTACTGGATATCGCTGTACAGCGCAACTCTGAAGAAAATTGTTAAAGTGTCCGCCAGTCACTGCCACTGCCACCACATCTTCAAGGATGCTGCCGCCGCCCCACACAAGGGAGAGACCCCGTTTCGTCTCCCCGCTCCGGCTCACCTAGGTCTCGCCTACTGGATATCGCTGTACAGCGCAACTCTGAAGACAATTGTTAAAGTGTCCACCAGTCCACTGCCACATCTTCAAGGATGCCGTCGCCACCCCACACATGGGAGAGACCCCGTTTCGTCTCCCTGCTCCGTCTCACCTAGGTCTCGCCTACTGGATATCGCTGTACAGCGCAACTCTGAAGACAATTGTTAAAGTGTCCGCTAGCCACTGCCACTGCCACCACATCTTCAAGGATGCTGCCGCCGCCCCACACATGGGAGAGACCCCGTTTCGTCTCCCCGCTCCGTCTCACCTAGGTCTCGCCTACTGGATATCGCTGTACAGCGCAACTCTGAAGACAATTGTTAAAGTGTCCGCCAGTCACTGCCACTGCCACCACATCTTCAAGGATGCTGCCACCGCCCCACACATGGGAGAGACCCCGTTTCGTCTCCCCGCCTCGTCTCACCTAGGTCTCGCCTACTGGATATCGCTGTACAGCGCAACTCTGAAGACAATTGTTAAAGTGTCCACTAGCCACTGCCACTGCCACCACATCTTCAAGGATGCTGCCGCCGCCCCACACATGGGAGAGACCCCGTTTCGTCTCCCCGCTCCGTCTCACCTAGGTCTCGCCTACTGGATATCGCTGTACAGCGCAACTCTGAAGACAATTGTTAAAGTGTCCGCCAGTCACTGCCACTGCCACCACATCTTCAAGGATGCTGCCACCGCCCCACACATGGGAGAGACCCCGTTTCGTCTCCCCGCTCCGTCTCACCTAGGTCTCGCCTACTGGATATCGCTGTACAGCGCAACTCTGAAGACAATTGTTAAAGTGTCCGCCAGTCACTGCCACTGCCACCACATCTTCAAGGATGCTGCCGCCGCCCCACACAAGGGAGAGACCCCGTTTCGTCTCCCCGCTCCGGCTCACCTAGGTCTCGCCTACTGGATGTCGTTGTACAGCGCAACTCTGAAGACAATTGTTAAAGTGTCCGCCAGTCACTGCCACTGCCACCACATCTTCAAGGATGCTGTCGCCGCCCCACACATGGGAGAGACCCCGTTTCGTCTCCCCCTCCGTCTCACCTAGGTCTCGCCTACTGGATATCGCTGTACAGCGCAACTCTGAAGACAATTGTTTAAGTGTCCGCTAGCCACTGCCACTGCCACCACATCTTCAAGGATGCTGCCGCCGCCCCACACAAGGGAGAGACCCCGTTTCGTCTCCCCGCTCCGTCTCACCTAGGTCTCGCCTACTGGATGTCGTTGTACAGCGCAACTCTGAAGACAATTGTTAAAGTGTCCGCCAGTCACTGCCACTGCCACCACATCTTCAAGGATGCTGCCGCCGCCCCACACAAGGGAGAGACCCCGTTTCGTCTCCCTGCTCCGTCTCACCTAGGTCTCGCCTACTGGAAGTCGCTGTACAGTGCAACACTGAAGACAATTGTTAAAGTGTCCGCTAGCCACTGCCACTGCCACCACATCTTCAAGGATACTGCCGCCGCCCCACACAAGGGAGAGACCCCGTTTCGTCTCCCTGCTCCGTCTCACCTAGGTCTCGCCTACTGGATATCGCTGTACAGCGCAACTCTGAAGACAATTGATAAAGTGTCCGCCAGTCACTGCCACTGCCATCACGTCTTCAAGGATGCTGCCGCCACCCCACACAAGGGAGAGACCCCGTTTCGTCTCCCTGCTCCGTCTCACCTAGGTCTCGCCTACTGGATATCGCTGTACAGCGCAACTCTGAAGACAATTGTTAAAGTGTCCGCTAATCACTGCCACTGGCACCACATCTTCAAGGATGCTGCCGCCGCCCCACACAAGGGAGAGACCCCGTTTCGTCTCCCTGCTCCGTCTCACCTAGGTCTCGCCTACTGGAAGTCGCTGTACAGCGCAACTCTGAAGACAATTGTTAAAGTGTCCGCCAGTCACTGCCACTGCCACCACGTCTTCAAGGATGCTGCCGCCGCCCCACACAAGGGAGAGACCCCGTTTCGTCTCCCTGCTCCGTCTCACCTAGGTCTCGCCTACTGGATATCGCTGTACAGCGCAACTCTGAAGACAATTGTTAAAGTGTCCGCCAGTCACTGCCACTGCCACCACGTCTTCAAGGATGCTGCCGCCGCCCCACACAAGGGAGAGACCCCGTTTCGTCTCCCTGCTCCGTCTCACCTAGGTTTCGCCTACTGGAAGTCGCTGTACAGCGCAACTCTTAAGACAATTGTTAAAGTGTCCTCCAGTCACTGCCACTGCCACTACATCTTCAAGGATGCTGCCGCCACCCCACACAAGGGAGAGACCCCGTTTCGTCTCCCTGCTCCGTCTCGCCTACGGGAAGTCGCTGTACAGCGCAACTCTGAAGACAATTGTTAAAGTGTCCGACAGTCACTGCCACTGCCACCACATCTTCAAGGATGCTGCCGCCACCCCACACAAGGGAGAGACCCCGTTTCGTCACCCTGCTCCGTCTCACCTAGGTCTCGCCTACTGGAAGTCGCTGTACAGCGCAACTCTGAAGACAATTGTTAAAGTGTCCGACAGTCACTGCCACTGCCACCACATCTTCAAGGATGCTGCCGCCACCCCACACAAGGGAGAGGCCCCGTTTCGTCTCCCTGCTCCGTCTCACCTAGGTCTCGCCTACTGGAAGTCGCTGTACAGCGCAACTCTGAAGACAATTGTTAAAGTGTCCGACAGTCACTGCCACTGCCACCACATCTTCAAGGATGCTGCCGCCGCCCCACACATGGGAGAGACCCCGTTTCGTCTCCCTGCTCCGTCTCACCTAGGTCTCGCCTACTGGATATCGCTGTACAGCGCAACTCTGAAGACAATTGTTAAAGTGTCCGCTAGCCACTGCCACTGCCACCACATCTTCAAGGATGCTGCCGCCACCCCACACATGGGAGAGACCCCGTTACGTCTCCCTGCTCTGTCTCACCTAGGTCTCGCCTACTGGATATCGCTGTACAGCACAACTCTGAAGACAATTGTTAAAGTGTCCGCTAGCCACTGCCACTGCCACCACATCTTCAAGGATGCTGCCGCCACCCCACACATGGGAGAGACCCCGTTTCGTCTCCCCGCTCCGTCTCACCTAGGTCTCGCCTACTGGATATCGCTGTACAGCGCAACTCTGAAGACAATTAATTGTTAAAGTGTCCACCAGTCCACTGCCACATCTTCAAGGATGCTGCCGCCGCCCCACACATGGGAGAGACCCCGTTTCGTCTCCCCGCTCCGTCTCACCTAGGTCTCGCCTACTGGATATCGCTGTACAGCGCAACTCTGAAGACAATTGTTAAAGTGTCCGCTAGCCATTGCCACTGCCACCACATCTTCAAGGATGCTGCCGCCACCCCACACATGGGAGAGACCCCGTTTCGTCTCCCCGCTCCGTCTCACCTAGGTCTCGTCTACTGGATATCGCTGTACAGCGCAACTCTGAAGACAATTGTTAAAGTGTCCACCAGTCCACTGCCACATCTTCAAGGATGCCGTCGCCACCCCACACATGGGAGAGACCCCGTTTCGTCTCCCTGCTCCGTCTCACCTAGGTCTCGCCTACTGGATATCGCTGTATAGCGCAACTCTGAAGACAATTGTTAAAGTGTCCGCTAGCCACTGCCACTGCCACCACATCTTCAAGGATGCTGCCGCCGCCCCACACATGGGAGAGACCCCGTTTCGTCTCCCCGCTCCGTCTCACCTAGGTCTCGCCTACTGGATATCGCTGTACAGCGCAACTCTGAAGACAATTGTTAAAGTGTCCGCCAGTCACTGCCACTGCCACCACATCTTCAAGGATGCTGCCACCGCCCCACACATGGGAGAGACCCCGTTTCGTCTCCCCGCTCCGTCTCACCTAGGTCTCGCCTACTGGATATCGCTGTACAGCGCAACTCTGAAGACAATTGTTAAAGTGTCCGCTAGCCACTGCCACTGCCACCACATCTTCAAGGATGCTGCCGCCGCCCCACACATGGGAGAGACCCCGTTTCGTCTCCCCGCTCCGTCTCACCTAGGTCTTGCCTACTGGATATCGCTGTACAGCGCAACTCTGAAGACAATTGTTAAAGTGTCCGCCAGTCACTGCCACTGCCACCACATCTTCAAGGATGCTGCCACCGCCCCACACATGGGAGAGACCCCGTTTCGTCTCTCCGCTCCGTCTCACCTAGGTCTCACCTACTGGATATCGCTGTACAGCGCAACTCTGAAGAAAATTGTTAAAGTGTCCGCCAGTCACTGCCACTGCCACCACATCTTCAAGGATGCTGCCGCCGCCCCACACAAGGGAGAGACCCCGTTTCGTCTCCCCGCTCCGGCTCACCTAGGTCTCGCCTACTGGATGTCGTTGTACAGCGCAACTCTGAAGACAATTGTTAAAGAGTCCGCCAGTCACTGCCACTGCCACCACATCTTCAAGGATGCTGTCGCCACCCCACACATGGGAGAGACCCCGTTTCGTCTCCCCCTCCGTCTCACCTAGGTCTCGCCTACTGGATATCGCTGTACAGCGCAACTCTGAAGACAATTGTTTAAGTGTCCGCTAGCCACTGCCACTGCCACCACATCTTCAAGGATGCTGCCGCCGCCCCACACAAGGGAGAGACCCCGTTTCGTCTCCCCGCTCCGTCTCACCTAGGTCTCGCCTACTGGATGTCGTTGTACAGCGCAACTCTGAAGACAATTGTTAAAGTGTCCGCCAGTCACTGCCACTGCCACCACATCTTCAAGGATGCTGCCGCCGCCCCACACAAGGGAGAGACCCCGTTTCGTCTCCCTGCTCTGTCTCACCTAGGTCTCGCCTACTGGAAGTCGCTGTACAGTGCAACACTGAAAACAAGTGTTAAAGTGTCCGCTAGCCACTGCCACTGCCACCACATCTTCAAGGATACTGCCGCCGCCCCACACAAGGGAGAGACCCCGTTTCGTCTCCCTGCTCCGTCTCACCTAGGTCTCGCCTACTGGATATCGCTGTACAGCGCAACTCTGAAGACAATTGTTAAAGTGTCCGCTAGCCACTGCCACTGCCACCACATCTTCAAGGATGTTGCCGCCACCCCACACATGGGAGAGACCCCGTTTCGTCTCCCCGCTCCGTCTCACCTAGGTCTCGCCTACTGGATATCGCTGTACAGCGCAACTCTGAAGACAATTGTTAAAGTGTCCACCAGTCCACTGCCACATCTTCAAGGATGCTGCCGCCGCCCCACACATGGGAGAGACCCCGTTTCGTCTCCCCGCTCCGTCTCACCTAGGTCTCGCCTACTGGATATCGCTGTACAGCGCAACTCTGAAGACAATTGTTAAAGTGTCCGCTAGCCATTGCCACTGCCACAACATCTTCAAGGATGCTGCCGCCACCCCACACATGGGAGAGACCCCGTTTCGTCTCCCCGCTCCGTCTCACCTAGGTCTCGCCTACTGGATATCGCTGTACAGCGCAACTCTGAAGACAATTGTTAAAGTGTCCACCAGTCCACTGCCACATCTTCAAGGATGCCGTCGCCACCCCACACATGGGAGAGACCCCGTTTCGTCTCCCTGCTCCGTCTCACCTAGGTCTCGCCTACTGGATATCGCTGTATAGCGCAACTCTGAAGACAATTGTTAAAGTGTCCGCTAGCCACTGCCACTGCCACCACATCTTCAAGGATGCTGCCGCCGCCCCACACATGGGAGAGACCCCGTTTCGTCTCCCCGCTCCGTCTCACCTAGGTCTCGCCTACTGGATATCGCTGTACAGCGCAACTCTGAAGACAATTGTTAAAGTGTCCGCCAGTCACTGCCACTGCCACCACATCTTCAAGGATGCTGCCACCGCCCCACACATGGGAGAGACCCCGTTTCGTCTCCCCGCTCCGTCTCACCTAGGTCTCGCCTACTGGATATCGCTGTACAGCGCAACTCTGAAGACAATTGTTAAAGTGTCCGCTAGCCACTGCCACTGCCACCACATCTTCAAGGATGCTGCTGCCGCCCCACACATGGGAGAGACCCCGTTTCGTCTCCCCGCTCCGTCTCACCTAGGTCACGCCTACTGGATATCGCTGTACAGCGCAACTCTGAAGACAATTGTTAAAGTGTCCGCCAGTCACTGCCACTGCCACCACATCTTCAAGGATGCTGCCACCGCCCCACACATGGGAGAGACCCCGTTTCGTCTCCCCGCTCCGTCTCACCTAGGTCTCACCTACTGGATATCGCTGTACAGTGCAACTCTGAAGACAATTGTTAAAGTGTCCGCCAGTCACTGCCACTGCCACCACATCTTCAAGGATGCTGCCGCCGCCCCACACAAGGGAGAGACCCCGTTTCGTCTCCCCGCTCCGGCTCACCTAGGTCTCGCCTACTGGATGTCGTTGTACAGCGCAACTCTGAAGACAATTGTTAAAGTGTCCGCCAGTCACTGCCACTGCCACCACATCTTCAAGGATGCTGTCGCCGCCCCACACATGGGAGAGACCCCGTTTCGTCTCCCCCTCCGTCTCACCTAGGTCTCGCCTACTGGATATCGCTGTACAGCGCAACTCTGAAGACAATTGTTAAAGTGTCCGCCAGTCACTGCCACTGCCACCACATCTTCAAGGATGCTGCCGCCACCCCACACAAGGGAGAGACCCCGTTTCGTCTCCCTGCTCCGTCTCACCTAGGTCTCGCCTACTAGAAGTCGCTGTACAGTGCAACACTGAAGACAATTGTTAAAGTGTCCGCTAGCCACTGCCACTGCCACCACATCTTCAAGGATACTGCCGCCGCCCCACACAAGGGAGAGACCCCGTTTCGTCTCCCTGCTCCGTCTCACCTAGGTCTCGCCTACTGGATATCGCTGTACAGCGCAACTCTGAAGACAATTGTTAAAGTGTCCGCCAGTCACTGCCACTGCCATCACGTCTTCAAGGATGCTGCCGCCACCCCACACAAGGGAGAGACCCCGTTTCGTCTCCCTGCTCCGTCTCACCTAGGTCTCGCCTACTGGATATCGCTGTACAGCGCAACTCTGAAGACAATTGTTAAAGTGTCCGCCAGTCACTGCCACTGGCACCACATCTTCAAGGATGCTGCCGCCGCCCCACACAAGGGAGAGACCCCGTTTCGTCTCCCTGCTCCGTCTCACCTAGGTCTCGCCTACTGGAAGTCGCTGTACAGCGCAACTCTGAAGACAATTGTTAAAGTGTCCGCCAGTCACTGCCACTGCCACCACGCCTTCAAGGATGCTGCCGCCGCCCCACACAAGGGAGAGACCCCGTTTCGTCTCCCTGCTCCGTCTCACCTAGGTCTCGCCTACTGGATATTGCTGTACAGCGCAACTCTGAAGACAATTGTTAAAGTGTCCGCCAGTCACTGCCACTGCCACCACGTCTTCAAGGATGCTGCCGCCGCCCCACACAAGGGAGAGACCCCGTTTCGTCTCCCTGCTCCGTCTCACCTAGGTCTCGCCTACTGGAAGTCGCTGTACAGTGCAACTCTGAAGACAATTGTTAAAGTGTCCGACAGTCACTGCCACTGCCACCACATCTTCAAGGATGCTGCCGCCACCCCACACAAGGGAGAGACCCCGTTTCGTCTCCCTGCTCCGTCTCACCTAGGTCTCGCCTACTGGAAGTCGCTGTACAGCGCAACTCTGAAGACAATTGTTAAAGTGTCCGACAGTCACTGCCACTGCCACCACATCTTCAAGGATGCTGCCGCCGCCCCACACATGGGAGAGACCCCGTTTCGTCTCCCTGCTCCGTCTCACCTAGGTCTCGCCTACTGGAAGTCGCTGTACGGCATAAGATGGGCTATAAATTGAGATTATTTGTCATTTGTTATATTTTTCTAAATATAAAACTTTTTGTATTTGTCTTGCTCAAATAACTCGTTAATGTAATTAGCAGGGATTATTCTTGTTATTTTATCAGTTTTCAAGCAACAATTTCCCGTTTTTCACATGAAAATCGAAGTTCAAGTTGATTTCACACGGTTGTCTTTGAACGACTTCACACCTGAAAATTAATATGATTGTAACAAAATAAAAAATTGCTCCCAATGGCTGTTATGAAAATATCTGTTATGGATATGGACACCATTACAATATGTTATATTTTTTGTTTTGTGTATGAAAGCTTTAAAATAATACATAAGGTTAATAAAATATAGTATAATAGTACCAATATAATTTGTATGTATATATATATATTACATTTAATGATTCTTAGAATGTATAATATAACATATAATGTATATATTTATAAAATGAGAGTTTCCAAGTATAGTTATTAGAAAGTAATTCTGAACTAGCAGCATGAAACAAACTTTATTTGTTAAAAATCCTGTGTGTTTATTTATTTCGAAAGAGCCTGCACACTTAACTTTCAACAGCGCCTGGTTTTTATCTTGCAACATCTGTTGTTAACAAATGTTAACGTCTAACTTTGTTTGAATTATTTTGTTGTGGCACTTGGTGCCATGGACCCAGATGGCACCCAATGCTGCAAAGTTTTGATTTATTGTGAATGTTAATTTTATTTTAAAACTATGTTTGTAATTTAGGGAAGTTAGTTGTTAACGGCTTTTACATATTAAGAATTTATTCGTTAAAATGTAATGGGTTATTTGGCTTTTTCATCATACAAAATCGGAATTTCAAGAACAGTTTTAAAAATTACAGATCAGTGACAATACATTGTGCGTTGCAAATAAAATGACTCGTAATAGAAATAAACCACTAACTTTTGTCTTGTGTAAGTAATAAAATCATTATTAATTTCAATTTCATTCTAAAGAATTTCAACGAGTTTTTCCCCAGTAAAAACAACAACAACAAATATATTAAACTAAAATATTTAAATAAGTATCCTAAATTGGGCTATTTATCTCCGTGTTTTCCCATTAATTTAGTGGAAAATCAAATTATCAAATTGAATACATCATAATAACTAAATTTAACATAATTATATTTGTTAAACAGTTATTAATTCAATGTTAGGTATAATATATATTTAGAAGTAAATAAAATGTCATATCCTACACTATTTAAATGTTATACAAACGATACATTTAGGAAAAGAACACCTAATAAACCACAGCGGACGCGGTGTATCAGAGGCGGTAGCTCACAGATACAGTGCCAGACTAGCTAGTCAGACGTGGCCAGTTCGAACCCCCGTCCCGGCCGACTCCTGTAAGAACATGAGCGGTCACCTCTGGCTTGACCATGTGACTAATGCCATTACGGCACCTAGCTGTCTTTAGTTCACTGCACAGGTCAATAGCCTTTGGTGACGGGGAGTTCAGGTTAAAAAAAACAAACTACAAACAATGTAATGTAATTTGCATTTTTGTATAAACACTTTTCACCACCGTTGTGTATTTTACAATGCAGAAATGGCTTAATAATTTCTGACCTAATATTCCAAAGTGGAATGATTGGAAATATGTTGTTTAAGGTACAAGTATATTTGGGATTGGTGTAAAGTGAAATAATATTGAAACCCCAAATGAAATATATCTTATATTAGAAAAAATACATGATCTGCCTTATGTTTTTGTAAGTCAGACTACATAGCGAACTCAAGGTTGCACACGCATTCATTCATATTTACCAAAGTAATCAGAACTAATCTCTTCATCCCTTGAGTCACGAATGTTTACGGTTTCGTTCCGAAGACATTTTTACGTTCACATTATTTTCAGTTCCAACTAACGCATAAAAATATGTGTACAATTTTCGTGATGTCTCCTTAGTAAATTACTTAACAGATATAGATACAAGATCCTTGGGATTATGATATACGTTTTCTATTAAAGTTATTAAGAAAGTCTTGGATATGTATTGAAATTGCACGTTTTAAAACTTATATATACATAGTTGTCTACATCGGATAACAAACAACACTTTATTCAAATAAGGTTTTCGGACATTTTGTGGTTTCTATGACTGGTTAAGCATAACCCTTCTCCATAATTGTATTGATCTCAGATAATTAAAATGGTATATTTAACTAATAGTGCCAAAAGTGGTATTTTCCGGCACGCGATCGTGTTTTCCGTGTCAGTAGATAGCCGAGGGCGGAAATTTGTTCAAGTAACGGAAAAGTACAAAGTGATTTTCATTAAACAGCTGATCAGCTCATCAAGCGTACAATTTATTTTCGTGTTTGGTAAACATCAAACGTAACCTTTAAAAAGCAAGTTATTTTTGTAATTTTCTTTTTAGTATTGTGACTTTTTAGCTGTATTGTGCCACATATAAGAATGCATTTTCATAATTTGTGATATTTTAAGTTAAGTATCATTATTGGCGATTGTTCTTACAGGGTACACCGTCGGCCTTAATATTTTATCAGTTGAATTTTGACGGGCACCTACTAGTTTTAATATATTTATATTTGAATAAAGATTGTATTAACTGCTCATCAATATGTTAACCTCTTTTAACATTATTAATGCATTAGAACGTTACCTCGTTGTTTTTTACAACGCAGCTTGTGTATTAATGGTGTTACTTCATGAACAATTTTCATAATAATGAAGTCAAAATTAAAACAAAAAGGCCAGTGGGGCAGAGCCTTTTTTGTGCTCTGAACTGTAATTACTGTAGAGCCGTCCCGACCACATATGATGTGAATTAGCTCAGAAAGTCTTTTTTTAATATAGCGGTCTGAATAACATTCGAAAGGTTGTAGTTTATTTTTGTCGTTTCCTGGAACAGTTAATTTACTAGGTTTGACAAGTGGATCGCGGATTCTGCACAGAAAACTTGCACAAGGAATCAGAGAAATTGAATCGCCAATATATATATCCTGCATGGGTTGATGGAAGGCCAAATCTGTAGTACAGGGACCAAAGGAGGCGACGTTGCGTTGTAAAGTATCGTAGTTCGAGGGCGGGAATAATCTCTTACCGAGGGTCAATTAGTTGTGTGGTGGTGTGGATGATGGAGGGCAAGTGCGCACTTTGGGGCAGGGGTAGCTGCAGATGTTATCCAAGAAAGCACTTGACTCAAGACACAATACACATGTTGTTTGGCGTTGGCGGTGACAAAGCTAGTGTTTTAGAAAAGAAAAAATATTTTAAGTTTGGTTTTAATCGAAAATAACACTGGACCCTTTTTTTTAGCGAGATTTACGTTTGGACCAGGGGCCGAGCGAAATGAGCAACAATATAACACATTTTGAGAGAAGTAGGCAAGCAGACCCCTACATTATTTTCAACTAATGTTAAAAAAACTTCAATACCATCAGCAAAAACATTAAGAATTCATAATCAACATGAAAAACATAATACCAGTTTATAAGATCCTTAACCTGGTCACAGAAAATGTCACATAATTTTCTTCCTTTTCATATGGAAGAAATGAGCGAGATTCGATAAGCCACTTCTGGGCTACGTGATGATTTATATTTTTCGTCTTACTGCACAACATATTAAGCTAACTCCTTTCTCAAAACTAATATTTTACAACTTGTTTACCTTTAAAAGCTTGCTCCCAAAATGTATGTTTAGTTTAGTTTGGATGGTGACGCTTTGTGAATTAGATTGGGGGGTTTAGTTTATCAGGGATGATTATATTTTGAAACATGCTGCGTTGATCATGTAAATTGCATATGATCTAGAAAGTTAGTACACGGTAACACACTTAGGTAACAGAGCACTTTCGTTTGTCTCTGGCCTCATTAATATATAACAATTGAACTAAATTTATGACTAAACAGTAAACATTAATAATTAAATGAACAAGTTTAAAAAATACATTGAGTTTCCACATTAAATGCTAAACTATATCGATAAGTTTTTTAGCATGTCTGAAAGCTGAAAGAATAAAAAATTCATTTACGGTCCTTAAAATATTTGTTACAGATTTCTTCCACGCTATTTTTAAAAACCGGAATTTGATATTTGTTAACTGTTTTAAAAGTGTTTTACAGTATAAAATGAATAATCAAAAACATACACATGTTGAAACGTGTTTTAACGTTTGCCTTTAGCTTCAGTCTGTTCCGCCTTATGGTCAATAATTGCCGAATTAAATTGTTGCATTGCCGTAAAACAACGCATTAAAGCATTTTAGGATCTAAATTATATTCCCAAGTTAAGGAAACAACAAAAACAGTACATCAAATGTTTATTGAGATCACATAATTAAACACCCATATCAAAGGATCTAATAGTTTCGGCGTTACTTTTGATTGTACTCATCAGATTTGTTCTAGAACTTGTACTAACAAAGGCAAAGATGTCACATAAAAATAATTTTATCTCCTAAGTAATATCTAGGGCCATATTTGATTAATTAAATTAAATTTTTTGTGTATGTGAATTATTTTGGTCCAGTTAATCATGTTAAATAATATTATTAATCACATAATGGTTGAATAATAACAAAACTTTTGATCGAGATAAATATGCCACTGGCATAAATTGATGAGCTACAGCCTACAGCATGTGTGGATAATGGTGTAGATATGACCCGCACTACTTTGACCTAGTTAATGTTATCCAGAGTTTACTCCATTTTATGACATATGATCTTTAGTGACCAGTTTGACCCACTTAGGTCAAATAGGATGATTGAACACATGAGAGATGGACTAAAAAATAAATTGTATTTAGAAATCTTAAATATATATCATTAGTATATATATATATATATATATATATATATATTTAAAACAAATTAGATATTTTATTTCTAATAATCAAAAAATACATAACATCAGGTCACTGAACTAGTCCATAGATAAATTAGTGATTACAAACCAAATTGTTTTACACTCTGTTTATAAAAGTAAAAGAGGTAAAAAAAAATTATATTAAGAAGGCTCCAGTAAAAAATGTATTGGATTAGTATATTTCATAACTAGGGCCGAAAGTGACGCTTTTGGATACGAGCTCAAGTTTAACGACCGAGGCGAATCCTAGGTCGGAAAATGACCAAGGTTCGAAAAGTCACTTTTGGCCTATGTGATGAACTATATTTTTCGTCTTGCTGCACAACATATTAAGCTAACTGCTTTCTCAAAACTAATATTTTACAACTTATTTACCTTTATAAGCTTTCTCCCAAAATGGCTTCCATCTTGTTCTTGCTATTTAAAACAAACAGCTGTTACTACAGATGTATTCAACTAGTGTTTGTTATGTTTGTGTTAGTGTTAGGTTAGACTAACTATAACGATAGGTATATCGAATGCTATGGGCTATCGATTGAGAGAAGGAATACTTTAGTCAACCATTTCGAGCTATATCAGGAATCAGACTCGCTGCGAACAGCGTTATCGCTTAGCTTATCTTCTCCCTGAGGCAAAATTGAATATTTATTCACCTTCTTGACATAGTTTAGTTTAGTATTGTTCATTTTTAATAAATCATTATTTTTGCCTCAGTTGTAGTAGAATGTTTTGTTAGATTGTCGATACACAACCGAAAATATCTGTTACTACAATATATTAGGCTGATCTAAATACAAATAATTACAAAATAATAAAATTTGATTTTGTAAGCAAACATTTATTGATATATTTATTTTGAATCTATAGAATAACAATGCAAAAATGAATTACAATTGATAAAATAATTTATTACAACTCTCGATACAATCGATTACTTACAATCGACGTACACAAGTTTGCAGATTCACTACATTGATATTTATAAATGACAGAAACGAAACAGCTGATGACCTCGACACCAGCTGAATCTTTTCCGTCCTAAGATTGAAAAGAACTACTATTGCCCCGCAACGCATGTATGAAAACAGTCGTTTTCCAAGCAGTATGACGAAAAGATTGTTCCCAGATTTGTTTCATTATGAGCGTAACTGGAGCAAAGCTAAATACAGTACTCTTGAATTAAGCAGCACAACACTAACAGGGTTGTAGTAGGTTTGAAAAAAGTTTAAACCAAATTTTAATATATACAATTTAGGAATACAAAATATTCTTAAATAACCTTTTAGAATAACCTATATTCAAACGTTGGGCACCACTGCCGAACCGTATTGAAGTGAATAAAAATTTGACAGATTATTAATCAAATACTTTTAAATTGTTTACGTTATTTTTGTATTAAAAAAAATATTTAAATAGTTTTAACCAACCACACGACAATTATGTGACTATTATTTACCTCAAATAATACTTGGTTCCTTACAATTACAATTTATAACATTAGTAAATATAATAATAGTAATAAGAAGAAGAAGAAGAAGAAATAAATTGAAAATTACCAATATTTTAAGTTATTATAGTTAAAATTAAAATAAAAACGCTTTGTTATTATTTGCAGTTCAAAATTAAAAATGTAATCAACATTCTGTCGTTTTATACTTTAAACCAATGTCAAGTTAAACACAGACAATATGAACGAAACACATCAAAGAACAAATACTCCACTAAGCTATTCTGTTTAGGAAATTATTAATGATTAATTTGTTAACTGCGCGTTCTTAAATATGCACTTCATCATGAACTATTCTCCCGTCGAGCAATATGCTCATATTTAACAATATATCTTTAAAATATACCTTGAGGAATATTTTAAAGATATATTGTTAAATATGAGCATATTGCTGCAAAAAGATAACCTTGTGTGGGGTATAGTAGAACTACTTAGAGACGCTTTTAGAAAATATTATATCAATTTAAGTAAGTAGAAAATCTATTAACGTTGATTTTAAAATGTTAGTAGACGTAATGTAATCTCCAGTTCCTCTTAAACTGAAGTTACCTCTACAGTACCTTGCACTATTTTGTCATTTATTTAATGTATTTCTGTGTTATAGGCCTCATTTGATTTGTTTGCTGCATGAGAAACCCCAAACAATATTTGACTTTGCTGCATGGTTTGTTGCAACACGCATGGTTTTGTTTTATTCCAGTTTAAATGCAATGATTGTTCACAGTTTGCTTTTATATTGATTTTTTTTACGGAACAACTTTGTATTTTTGATTGGCCAAATATAATCATTGTATCATCAAAGTTGTATTACAATAATATGTTTGAATACTTTACCAAATATATTAATTAGCAGTTTTGATTACATAAACTGAATATTATATAAACACTTATCTATCTTAAATCGTTCTAGAGAAACCAATTCAAAGAATGTTTTTTTAGCTCTTGCAGAAGGTTAGTTATCCTGGTAATTTACTCATCGAGAACTTAATATTCAGTATAGGGCAATCAAAAATTCAGATGTAAACATTCTTTAATTTGCCCCTTTTTTAAAGAGCTCTAATATTATGTAAACCGATGGTGAAAATTAGAGATCTCCATCTCTAAACAAAATGGTGGTTGGGTCAGTTTATAATTAGTTTTCACTTAACATTGTGCTAGCTACCATCCCGGTTAGGGAAAAAATGGCGATCTATTTAACATTATTTTAATTCTGTAAGGCTCTTATAAGGAGCGGTGTACTTTAAAAAGTTTTCAGGGACACTCAAAGTTTTCAAAAACGTTAGGGCTAAATAATACCTTCCTTTAAGGAGGTTTGCCACTATTTTAAGACAATTTCTCTTACATGGTTTAACTAAACAATACTGTCTTTATCGTTGGAGGTAAATTTGTCATAACAGTTTTGACTAGCCACATTTTAGTTAGGGAAATATACCTCTTGCTTTCACCATTCATCCATTTTTAAGCTCTGTAAAACGTACAATTTAAACAATTTGTATCCCTCCCAAAATGTTATTTAGAGCATTACGAACTATTAATAATAACAATATGTTTCACTTTAAGCTTTATCTACTACTCAAAGAATACTTAATAATTTACTAGAGGGGAGGATTGCTTCGGAAATTTTTACACCCGGTTTATACTCTCTCCCTTTATTTAAAAAAGTTTTTATTTGGAGCAATTTATGTTTATTATGCCATTAATTTCATCGTATTTAAAAATTGTATGTATAGATATTAATCTCTCTGTAGTTAAATTCCCTAAAGCTGTTTCTTTAAGTAGAATTTAAAACGCTATCTATCAACCAACATCAGTCTTTTCTGAGTTTGCCCTTCAAAAACTCATATAGTGCCCTTAGAGGAAGATTTAGGCAAAAACAAGAGTTTTTATCAGGTTTCACATCAAGGTGACTATTTTAAATTGAGATTCATAGAGGTATCAACCAATTTTATGACATTTTTGGAAGGCCTTAGTTGAATTCACTGTATAGAGATATAAGTTGTTTTTACTAACCGTAAAATAAACTTTTATACATGAACAGACAAATAAATTAATATAAACGTAACAGATAAATAGTTTTACTGAGGATTAATCACACATTGTATTTGTGCTATAAACCACTTAAAAAAGATAAGGTGATAGAGTCAATGTTATGTAGGAATGTCGAAGACATCTCAGTGAAAACCACTCGACTACATGTAAAGGTTGTGACGCTCCACCGGACAATGTCAGCCTAACAAAAGATGACAAATGCGAAAAATGAAATTGCGCGTTCACTCTTAAAATCTGCAGCACATCACTTTTATTGAATTACTCGATTGAATAAATTGAATAGGTGAGGGGCGATGTCTTTACAACTGTTTCTAATATATAAATATTGAATTTATAAACATAAATAAACTAATATTTATGTTTTGGGCTGTACATAACTTTATAGTGATTTATCAACATTCCAATGCAGATAGATTTTATTCATAGTTTGCCTCGAAACTCGACTTGAAGTAATAGGTTAACGTACCTTATCCTTCGTCAATCCTAAATCATTAGTGGATGACTAGTTTCGGGACTTCTGTCCCATTTTTAAATCACACGTCGAAATATAGTCGTAAAACACGTAGTCGTTGTCTAAGTTTAAAAAACTACACATGTCACAAACACCCAAGGACAGGGACATAAATACAAAACAAACAAAAATATATACGGTTAGCATGGCCGGCCAAGGACAAATCCAGACTGAGGGGAACCGAACACGCGTGCGGAGTGATACGATTATCCGATGCCTGCTTGATGACGTTGATAATGAAGGAAGGGGGCTGTCAGTTGATTATCACGTCTTCTGTTATTTCTGAAAATTTCTACACGATCGAATAGAATGTCTGAAGCAAAATGTGATTTATCGTTCAAAACATCATTTGGCGATTTATTTAAAGCCTTATAAATGTCATAGCTCTCGAGGACGTTCATAACCTTTGTTATGTTGCCTTTGTTACATTTAAGAAGTACTTCTAAACTCTCACTGAAACTTATAACATTGTGGTTCTCTTTGTCCAGGTGTTCCGCAAACTTCGAACGCTGTGTTGCCAATTTTGGCTTAGGTAGGTGTTCAGGAAACCTTTTGCGAAATGAACGACATGATTGTCCTTCGTAAAACTAGAACTAGTGTCTTGATTGCCACTTGATCACAACTAGCTCTAATGAATATAACAACAGCTTAGATGATACTGGTGTTTACAAATAATCCTGCAGCGAATGTCCGAAAGTTTACGTAGGACAATCAGGTCGTTCTTTTCGCAAAAGGTTTACTGAACACTTACCTAAGCCAACATTGGGAACACAGCGCTCGACGTTTGCGGAACACCTGATCGAAGAGAACCATAATGTTTTAAGTTGCAGTGAGAGTTTAGAAGTACTTCTTAAATGTTAAAAAGGTCCTATTATGAACGTCCTCGATAGCTATGACATTTATAAAGTTAAAATACCCCCGTTGCAGGAAACCTGCATACTCAGTGAATTTCAAATGGTACTCCACTAAATCATGAAGCTACTTACCAACTTTAATCAAAGCTTAATAATAAATAAGCAAGATATGACATTTAATTTATTCCCCATAAACCGAGCCTGAAAACGGTTGGAAACGAATCTGGGAGGCAGGTGCTATTCGTTAAGATGGAACATTCAACAGACTCGCTCAAATTGGTCAAAATAGAACGTTTAAGTACCAAGTATAAACCACAATAGTAATTACCATACAATGCATGTATGAAAACCACACTCACAAGGTACAGCTGGGTAGGATCGTCGCCAAGCATAGAAATCGTGATGATGAAATAGACGGTACCGCAGGTACAAGCCAAGTAAGACCAACTCGTTCGTAAATAAATCCTGTTACTATGATCATGGTATGGTACTTAAAGGTGCTATCTTGACTAATTTAAATATGTCTGTTGAAATTTCCATCTTGACGAATAGCACCTACCTCCCAGATTCGTTTCCGACCGTTGTCCGTTGATACTTTTTTCAACATGTAACACATAGATCGAAATCAATTGAAAGACTTCTTGTTTACCTTCTGATTCCATATTATAACCACTCTACTTTTCTGTACTTGATAAAAGCAAATTTTACTCTTTCAAGATCAAGAAAAAATAATACATTTTCCTAAAAATAAAAACAAGTCATAAATGGTAACAATGTTATTTACAAGTACAAAAATTGGCTTGGTAAATTACTACGAATACGGTCACCATACTTTAACCGTAAAATTAGTAGCATAATTTATTAAAACTATTAATATAAAATTAATATTAAAATTAAAAACTTTAAAATAACACTCACTATACGAGATCATTCCAAACGAGTTAGAATAGACATTGACTAACAGCGTTTAGAAACAGCCGGTTTGTCAACAATATAAATAACACTAACATCTTGTAAAATACCAAAAAAGTTAGCAGCCATCTAAAATGCCATTTAGAGGCCATAGAGTAACTAACTCCAAATGTCCGGTAACCCCCCGGTGTGCCCGGGTTTAGATTTTGCCCGAATCCTAACTTTTAAGTCAAAAACACAGTCATCCGATAAATCATCAGCTGCTCTTTTTCACGGTGATATGAAGTGGCTATCAACCACACTACTTGGTCTTCTTCGTATACTACTGAGTGTTCCGGTAAATCGTCCATTGGCACTCAAAGGTTTAATCAGTGAAACGAGTAATGCTTTTATAATGTTTATCATAATGAAATAGTTATAGTTACAATTATGTATATTTAAAATTTGTTTTAAATGCTTTTTAATGCCTTTAACGTGTCAACCTAAAACCCATGAAAATGACTTCTCACATGCCTATATGCATTGCATTTACTATTTATCAAAATGAATCAAAGAGCCATTTTCAAAATGGCCGCCCTCACAGACTATCACCCAACGTTTTTTAATTACTATCCTATTACCATCAATATCCAACTGAATGGTAAATGAATGGCATATATAAGTATTCTGAAGAAGTGAACCATAAATAACCCTGTATGTAAGCATTACACTATCCGTAATCCTCGACAGACATTGTTATTGTAGAATCTTTCAAGGACACTAAGTAATAGGTTATGTTTAAGGTTTAAGTAGCTAGCATCCTTTTAACTATAGGTTTGCTTATTTGTGGCTCTTGTTGTTAAAATATCAACCTGCGATACCTTACGATACGCCAGTTCCCTCGTCAATATTGGACTGTAAAGGCAAATGGCCAGAACCTCCAGCCAAAAGTCAAATATCTAGGGCATGTAACACATCATGTATATATACATAGCAACCTTATACGAAAAAAGGCAAACTCTTAGCCAAGTCTAACCCTATGCCAATCCTTAGTCCTTCAGTATCGTCAACCTTACATTCAAATAAATTTGTTAGATTTTGTAGACACCATTTTTCAGAATACTTTCAATGAGAAGTAAGGACTTACTCCTCCTGAATAATAAAACACTGTCCAGATGGCAGAGGCATTTGCAGGAAAATATGTATATAGTTAAAAGTAAACTAAATAAAATAACTCGGCAATCAATGACATAAACTGTTTGGCAGACTACAGGGCACAGATTAATAAAGCTGGAGGAATATAAAAGCGTTTGTCCTGTCCTCTCAGTGACATTGGTAGGTCAGAGGTTCACCTCCACTTCAAACATAATGAATTAATACCACTGATCAGAAATGTACAGCCTCTAATAAGACATTTTAATTGCCTCAAAGGTTACATTGCGCATTTCGATATTATACGATATCACTTTTAAATTAGTATAAATACTTTAAACAAAGTTCACTGGCCGTAAAACCATTCAAGGAGCGTTAACCAGAGAGGAAACCACAGAGGATCAACGGTAAATTTACCACCTTGTGGTGGAATATCAACTAGTGGGTTTATATAAAACCGAACAGACTAATTTATTTCCTTAAGATTTAAATTTTTAGCGACCAATAGATAAAGCTGTGGATGAAGTAAATATATTAAAGTAAATGGATTTATCTAAATCTGGAACAGATTAAACTAAGAAACTTACATTAATTAAACATTAAAGTTTTAACAACATTTCGACATGAATAGCAGCTAATTTAATCAGGGAATACCATGAACCAATATAGGTTATATTGATGTTAAACTTCTTAATGTAGCCACAAGCTTGTATTTCACAGTGTTTGATCATGGTAATACAGTGTATTGGCAGCGCAGGTGCAACACAGCTGGGTGTTTACACGGTAAACTGTGTAAAGTGGGTGTACACTAAACAAACGTATTCATATGGGCCTACACATAGACGAACTCTCGTAGGGATTTACTAATTTAGTTAAACGGTTTAAGCTTAAGGTTTTTGAACAGTTTATATTATCTATTAACATATAGTTAATAGCTTAATGGTAATACGTTGTAGTTAACGTATCAGATTTTGTCATAAGCGTAAATAAGGTTTTGTATTTATAACCGGTATTTATAAGTATATAAGTGATTATATCTACTGTATTCATTTTAGTAGTGCAAATGGCTGCAAGTATATCATATAAACTCAATAGCGTTTATTCATGATATATGTTACGAGTTATATGTGTTAAGACCATTAGGAGTTGATGTTGATTATATTCAAATTAATAGTTAATTCAAATTACTGTAATGAGAGTAATGTCATTAAAAAAAAACAATAGTATGCTAGGTACAGTTACAAATGTAAGGACCATGTGATCACTCTGACATAAAAATGTAACTCTGCTTGGGTTAACAGACTTTTAAAATGGTTGTTTAAAAAAGAAATAGAGCTGTCAACAACAGATGTGTTATCCCACACTTGAGGCATAAAGCTGTGCTTCAAAAAAAATCTGTAGACTGTGCGGTGCAGCGCGGCAAAACCTAAACAATAATTATTTAAATCTCGTTTAATTTAGAATACTGGCAGTGATACAACAATTTTTCGTCAGTTTTAAAAGTCTGACTTTGGTTTCCTTGTATACATATGCAATTTTATATTCATTCATATGTCAAGCCATGACAACTTAAAATAAACGGTATAAGGAAACTGACACATACTTTCTCCCTTTTAGCCAAACTTTAATGACAAAAATAGTTTTTATTTACTAAATATATAATATGAAGTACAGATAAATGTACAGAAAATTGTCTAAAATAGTTGTTTTCAGAAATATCCACCCAAATCCCTTTTTGGGAGGCACTATAGAGACCGTTGCTACACACAGTGGTTTTTAGAGGGGAAATGCCCCCTTGCCCCCCCAGGGTTAAATAGCAACATATTTCGAACATCGTCTGTTGGTCAATGCTAAGTTGACCACCATATCAAGTTTTAATTAAATCGATCAGTAAATAAGAGAGAAATAGTTATTTTTGTATTCCCCATAAGAATAACATTGGACAACGTACTGCATTTACCGCTAAATGAAAATTTCAATTTTCTCCGCAACTAGCAATCGTAGAATATTAATTTAAAATAATAATTTATTTAGTTTTTGAGCTCTTTTTAATGGTGAATAGTAATTATTTTAACATTCATGATTTCTTTATGAAAAATCCAAAAAAAACTGAATTTTGGATGTTTTAAGTCCTGTAATTTCTGAACCCGAATTTTTACAGAAATGCGGGTGGTGTCATTTTGTTTGAAACCTAAAGTTCTACAAACCACTAAAGTTTAATCAAAATGGTTAGAGCCGTCTTTGAGAAATTTTGATTTTACATGTTTTTTGGCGACTTCTGGGGGATAATTACCCTTAAAATACAAAAATTCAAAAAAATAAAAAAACACCTAGAGATATTGAGGATTAGTACCTACATACCAAATTTCATAAAAATTGGTCCATAGGTTAGGGCTCTAGCTCTGTACACATCCACACATCCACACACACACACACACACACACACACACACACACACACACACACACACACACACACACACACACACACACACACACACACACACACACACACACACACACACACAGAGAGAGAGAGAGAGAGAGAGAGAGAGAGAGAGAGAGAGAGAGAGAGAGAGAGAGAGAGAGAGAGAGAGAGAGAGAGAGAGAGAGAGAGAGAGAGACAGACAGACATCACGTAAAAACCACTTTTTTGGGTTCAAGGAGCACCAAAACGAATATTTCCAGTAACAACTCAAATTCGAAAATGTTTACAAAACAATACTTTCTCTATATACTATGTATAGGGGGAGAAAGTAAAAAACAACAAAAAACAAGAAGAACATAAATAACGACCGAGGCAAAATAATTAGCAGCAACCGGTCCACCGTCTTGCTTTGTATGAAGCGGAAGTTATTATTATTATTAAAAATCCACCAAGTATCAAAATCCAAAATTCAATCAATGAGTTTAATATTTTTAGAAAGCGCAAATTAATATTTTGCTACTCGGTTGAAGAGTATTTGAACGAGTAGGCAGAAATGATTATTCTATATATATATATATATATATATATATATATATATAGGTATAATTGCGGGCCGATTTTTGATATTTGTATTGAAACTTACCTACTCGTGCTGATATTTGTTTAGATGTTGATATATCAACAAATCAGCCCTAGGTATCATCTTAACAGTTGCATACTCCCTTGGAAATCTACATAAACTACAGTGTTAGGGTTGATACATAACCAACAACTAATATGGCGGCTTTATTGATTAAATACGGTACATCATATTAGAGATGGGAAATACCGTTACTTTGCAATAATATTCAGGAACGTTCCTTAGCTTTGTGGTAATACACTCGTTACAAACGTGATAACTTTATTTAAATATTTCTCGCCGTAATAGTAAGCGCAGACAGACTAGTACTATTATTCCGTGATGATCGCTGTTAATAGGAAGACACTTAGACACTCATCTCAACTTCTCAGCTGGATAGTTATTTCACTCGCTCGTTCAAACAGTTCAGAAGACGTTAAACAAATAATAGGGTATTTTCAGTAACCTATTACCAAGGTAATAGGTGACACTTCAGTAATAGTGTTATTTATCCTATTACGTTAAATAACGCCCACCTCTACATCATATTTTGCAATTAAAACACAGTAAGAGTATAGAAGGGCCGATTTTTAATTATTCATATTCATATATATGAATTTGTTTTTGTACTACTGTCAATTCTCCCAGAACATATCTCAAAAAATCTGTGTGCCTTTTTACGAAGTGACTGCGTACACGTCCAATATAAGGGCAAATTCACTTCTCTACCGCTTAGGTTATGTTGGGTTAGGTTACGTTACGTTATGTTTCGTTAGGTTAGGATAGGTTAGATGACGTTAGGTTAGGTTAGGAGGTTTTCTGGCTCTCAATTTGTTTTAAAAATCACAGGAAAAGTAACGTACGGTGCATAATTTGGAACGGACGTGAACAGTAGTGGCTCACGTCGGACGTGTACGTAGCCACTGCCTTACTTTTACCTGCCTCCCTGCCTGTGCCGTAGTGATTAACTTCGGAGAAAACTCGGTAAAAACCGATTTGAGATTGATAATTATTTAATTGCGAATGTGAAGATGTCGAGATGGATGCCGTTGCCGATTGAATGTGTTGTAATAAACTGTTCAATATTACGGTAAGTAGCAAATAACACTTATTAAACGTTCTAACTAATAACAATAGCCTTAGAGATGTCTTTAGGCTTATCGTTAGGAGGCTTGGATCTTTTAACTAACTTACCTGTTAATTTTTAGCCAAACAAAAGTTTGAAGCCTTGCTAGTTCAACATGATACCTATTGATGTGTTAAGGTCTACAATCGTTAAACTAGACGTATATTTTTGAATATCTCATTTAACACAAGAGCAAGTAAGCTTGCCATTTAATAAGTCAAGTAGATAGCAATGTCCAAGTCTTAACCTTAGCGGCAGAAGTAAATATAACCTCTGAGAGCACATATTCATTTCAGTTGTCATTCGTTGTAAAAGCATTTCTGGATTTTAAAGTTCCTTATGAACTTCCGAAGGTTTAATCAATGTTTCCTTTCTTATTCAGAGCCCTTGGGCCATAAAACAAAGTCTCAAATGTTTCAAGATTTGGCTATCAAGGCATCTTTGCCGGCAAACAACTTTGGTTTATGACCCCGCAGCTAATTTCTTGTGTTATATTACTGTTGTATACATTCCAAATTACATTTCCCTACCACTAGGAGACCTACCGCTTCTTAGGAGACCGCTAAACATGTAATTAAGTTTTCTGCAATACTCTGAAAGTTATCATTCATTCAGTGTTCTCAATTATGTTTTGTACGGTTTTGTAGGCTAAGTTCAAATAATAGGGTTGGTTTCAAGCTGGGGTTTTGGTAAATTATGTTTCCTGTCAATGTCCCTCAACTATGGGTAAACTGCCTTACCCCACTTTTAACTTGGCGTAGAACATGTTTTAGGATAGTTTACTTTCTTGCATAGGGGATTCTTGGGCTGAGTCCAAAAGGAGATGATTTAAATTAACTGTGGCTTATTATTTAGTTGCAGGGGCCTAAGCTCCTGTTTTTAAGAAAGTTTGGACCAATTCTGTCAATAAACTGAGCTCACAGATCACTTTTCACAAAACTTTGGCCAATTTTGGTTTCCGGTTTAGGTGTAGTTGGCCTACATTTTGGTGAATAATTTTCCTTACGCATATTAAAATTTAAATTTTCTGGTATCTACATTTAGCTCAGATGTGCCCCCTTGTTTTAAAATGCTTCTTATTAATTTTGGATAAAAAATGTTGTAGTAAATGTTGTGAATTTAGATAACTGAAAGATTCATCCAGCAATACATCTTAATTATTTTATAATTTGTTGTTTAGATGTTTTCCTACCAGGCTGTTTATTTTATCTAGTCTACTTAATTAGTTCACAACCATTTTCATTAAGCTTCAGTCTTAAAAATATAAATATACATTTTTTCCTGTTATAAATATTTTTATTATTTTCAGTATTTTAAATTTATGTTAAGCACTGGGCAAATGAACTCTGGATGGGTATATCAGCAAATTAAAGTGAACTTTGGCATAATTAACCCTTTGCGGTCGAATGGCGAGTATAGGTCGCCGCGCGCCATTTTCCCGAACGCTCGAATGGGGACCTATACTCGCCGTGACGTTTAGCCCGTATGAAGTGCGCTAAAACTAAATATAATGTAATGATTTTATTTCTATTCGCTTCTTATATATTTCTTATTACTTTTAACGTTTATTTTATCTACTCCATGGATTATTTTGTTCTGAAATAAATGTTATTACTCCATGAACTATACTGTCTTGTGTCATCTGCAAGGTCTGATAGTCTGATAGTTCCAGCTCCGATTGTTGTCTGTGGTGTTTAGGTTATGTTTACTCTTTTGTTTAGTTATAATTATGACTAATAAAATTAGTGATGACGGTATTTTTGAATGTTTTTTGTGTGTGTCATTTTACTTACAAATAAATATAAATGGGTTTTTACTCTCGTAATCTGTCACATATAGTACATATGTACTAAAAATATATGGAAGAAAAAATAAAACAGGTATACATTTTTATTTTTATTTCATCAATATACAGTATGTAATCAAAGTGCCTTAAAAATAAACCCTCATAAATGCATTTTAAAATTAATTTGGGTAATTAAATGTAACAATAGTAAAATCTATACAAAATAGCCAAAATTAATTTCGTCTCAGGGTGTCTGGGTGATTTAATTTAATCGACCTCAAAGGGTTAAAGCTTTTCCAAAACAACACATGAACTTAGAGCTTTTGAGCTACTGAGAATAAATCAATGTACATAGAAATTAGGAATTGGTGTTACATTACAGGGTCCATGAATGTGACGCCTTCTTCGTCTTCCGCCTACCCATGCAATCCAGGCCGGCCCTCTACACCGTGCCGCGGCGGACTACAACTCCTATTGATGATGAACTGTGATATTAGCGTAAGTGTTGTGATTCAGCTGCCCAATATTTGTTGCCCATAGACGGTTTAAAGTTTATTTTTGTTATTTATTTTTAAGTTTAAAGATGGACTAAACGATTACTTTCCAGTACCGATTATACCCGATACTAGTACAGACTAGTACCGAGTAGCGACTACTTTGTATTGCTTTCGGCCAGAAATAGGCTATGGGTTCACAGTGTTGCCCTGTGTTTAAAGCAAAGGATTATGCACCTTCTGTGCTTTGGGTTCATGATTGATCACCTTTTCATGCACTTCTGTGTTTCAAGTCAGTTGGACTCCGAGCGTTTTCTCTGTTTTCAATGGCCTACGGCCGAGTTGGTGGGGGCGTCAGACCAAATATTTTGTCATTTTTTTGTATTAACGATTGCTGTGTTTAGTTTAAGACCACTCCCGAGGTCCTAGTATAGAAATTACCCAAGATATGAGACTTTGAAAACCGCTGTTTGAGGAGTCTATACAAAATGAATTTTGTCCACGGTTTATGTAATATTAGGCCTAAGGCCTCCAAATAACTTTATTTTGTGTTCTTGGGTTGGCCTACACCTTGGCGAGGTCAATCATTCATTTTGGTTCAGTGTAAATGTGTTTTTGTGACTTGTTAAGTTAGGCCATTTTGACTCAATTGATTATGTTGAATAAGTGGGCTTCTGGGACTTTCCCAATGCCAAGTTTAGTCACTTTTAGTTGTAATTAATGCTCATACATGTTCCCTGCAAGTTTCATTTAATTTACTTTATAGATAAGAAAATAATGAGGCATTTTAAGTTTTGCTATTTCTGTAATTTAAGTTACCCCAGGGAACTTAAAGTCCAATTGGCCTGAGGCCAATTTTTAAGTGCTGGGTTGGGATTGGATAGCTGGGGGCACCTTTCCCCCAGCTGTTAAGACCTTTCCCAGCAAATTCGGTCAAGAAATGTTTGAGTTTTTCTACAAAAATGAATGTAATGTACTGCCAAGCTAAAATTGTCGAAATCCTTTAAATACTGTTTTTTTGTGTATGTTTAAATATGTTTTCTGTAATTTTTTCATTGTTTTATTTTAAGTCTGGCCACTCTGGACCAGATAAGTCTGGATTTCTGTCTGCAGTGCATCGCTCGGATATATCACATAGTCGTGCGGCTTCAGTCAGTGACGTCACATTGTGTTTTTCTGATTCTAACAACCAACCGAGCCGTCTTTTGCTTGGTTTGTTTAGAAATATTATATAATAAAATTAAAAACCCTATTACGCGATGCATCACCAGGCATTGTCCATTAAATGCAAGTCTGCTACGAGCGAAATTATCGGAATAGTATATTTCGTTACTAGTCCGGAAAAGCGCTCTTTGCCAGTGCAAATCGTTTAAAATCGCCGTATCTCGGCCGATCAAATTTGTTTGGATCTTAGTTTTTAGGTAAAATCTTTGTTTTCAACGATAACATACTTTGAGATTTCCGCTGGCATGTTGGCCTTTAAATTATTGCGGTTTGGATATAAACTGTTGCGGTTTTTTTGGCCGATAAACTATGTTCACTTGTCGTTTACGGTTTAAAAGTTACAGCGAACATGAAATGTGGTAAAATTGTCATTTTTAATCCGAAAAACAGGTCAAATAGCTGATTTTGGTCCATGAATTCAATACAGTCGTCTTTTTAGGCCGATAACTCATATTTTGGTCTATAAATAATTGAATTTGGATACTTGCTAGTAGTAGTGAATGATTCCCGCGGGAGCCAAAAAGTACGAAGTACGAGACGAAGTACGAGTCACGTGACCTGGATTAAGTTTTGGATTAAAACGCATTCAAACCTAACTTAAGCTTCGTTTACGACTGTTTTCAA
Source organism: Allygus modestus (assembly GCA_963675035.1). Lineage (NCBI taxonomy): Eukaryota > Metazoa > Arthropoda > Insecta > Hemiptera > Cicadellidae > Allygus > Allygus modestus. Next base: position 378,061,501 of record OY776111.1, on the reverse strand, counting down.
TAGCCGTATTGAAAAAAATAAATTTAAAAAACCCGTTTTTAAAGTTATATTTACGTTTTATTGCACAAATATTGAAGCGTCCCATTTCAGGACTAGTATGTTAAATATTGAAGCGTCCCATTTCAGGACTATTAAATATATGTATATTTTTCATATTGTTCTGATAAAAAACTATATTTTTTAATATTGGTCAGATAAAAAACGCATCGCTAGGACTAGTGTATTAAATATATATATATATATATTGATCAGATAAAAAACACACAACATACTTGGCATTCGCTATATAACAAACTTAATGTCGTGTTTTGTCTTATCATTCGATAAATTTATTTTTCCGTTGTATATTACATACAGGGGTTTCTCAGGCTGTAAAAGCGCCTTTATATTATTCGACGACATCCTGTTGGTCCAACTTTCGGGTAGTTGAAACTTAACGCTATCACATGTCACAAGAACACGCGGTCCGTATTGGGTAAAATTTCGTTCAATGCCTTTGACCAAATACTTTTTACCATGTTCTAAATCACTTAACCTTGTAAAAGAATTACCATTGACTTCGTTGAGTATACTATCAAAATCGTCGTGCATATTCATTTTTTATGTTTTATATCGCCTATGTATACAAAATTGAATTATCAAATTGAATAAAAGATATAATCGCGTCTCGTGCGTTGTTATAAATATTTGATTCAGCAAACAGCTATTGTATTTATAATTAAGATCCCTTAACAGCAAATAAGAATTTTATTAAAACTTTGAAAAATAGAATAAAAATATAAAACATAAACTAACGTAGTTCAGACTGGCTTACGAGTTTCACGTAAACGATATAATTAGGTAAAGCGTTCTCTAACTGTTTATAGTTTTCATCTGTTAAAAGTATACTGATTTCTCTTATGGTTTGCAATCCACTCTTCAACGGTACGTAGTTTAAAACGCTCGGCTTATCATGTATTGTATCTTTATGTTCTTTGGGACTTAAGTGATACAACAGAGAACTGTTTTCGTGCCTATGCCAGTGTACACTGTGATTGATAAAAGAATGTTCCACTAAATCTCAATGAACCTCTATAACGTTAAACGGTCTTATTTGTAATTCTTTATTACCTTCATACATAGAAACTACGTTTTCCGCAATGTGTTTGGATTCGTATTTGATATCATCATCTTTGTCCAATTCGTTAAATCCCAGAAACCTTCGCATTCCGTTGTTTATATGACACTTTACCGGTGAATCGATACACACCTTAAATTGACTGTTCCGATAAATCTTAAACTTTTCCGCTACATCCTCTGATACTAATTCATATTCGTTCCATAAAACCCTCCTAATCGCATTTTGAATAGCTTTCAAATCAAAGTACCCCGGATGCAAAATATTAGTTGGATAAGTGTCGGGTTTATAGAATGATATTGTAGCCTCCTCATATAAATTGTGGAAATAATTGTCACAGTACAATCCTGTTAGCGCCAAGTAATACCGCACGCCTTCTTCCAAATGAATGGGGTTATCCAGTTTTAACTGTAAAAGTGGGTTTTGACCGGACAATCTAAAAAATACCATCACTATATATACAGAAATAAAATTCGCTGTTCAACTAATTATTTACATTTTTAATAAAAAACTACAAAAATCAATTAAACCAAGACAACCATGTATATTTATTATTTCGTAGCGTGTACTCAATTTCATTATATTCTTGTCCGTTCGAATAACGTCTTAAAACTTCTAAGCACAAATGACCGCATATGGGCGGATCGTCATACTCTTGAAATCTTGTCATAATTATAAAATATACCTTTATCCATTTTCAAATATTTTTCCAATTCGAGAGGGTGGGGTGCATTTCCAAAAGAATCGAAATAAACAACACGGTTACCTTTTTTAATATAACAACACCAATGTTGGAGTTAATATTGCCTAAATTTATAATTCCGCATTCGTTTTTGTGTGTTTTATCGGGCAGGGCTTGTCTCATGAAAACACCGCGAAAGTTCTTTAACTCGAGTCTGTCGGCCCACGACTCCAAGTCCGTCATTGAAAGTGGGGTTAATTTTTTTTAACTTCGCTTAGTGCCTTGTTTAATTCGCTATTTATTCGTCTTCTCAATCCGGCACCGCTCGGGTCTTGCTCAATGACAGTATCCAGTTCTTCGTCAATTAATTTCTTAAGCCAAGGTAAAAATTGGTTTTTCAATACGGGCACGACCTTGCTCTTAATCAGCGGTGATGCGAGCTTCTTGAAATATGGAATATTATTTTCTGCCATTTCCAGAACCTCTTTTAATAAACCGCCGTCAATCATATCCTTCAATTGCGAGTGATCCAAAATCAACCTAATTCCTTTGTTATGTTTAATCGCTTTTTCAATCTGTTTGTTCTGATCACCGTCGAGCAAAACTTCGACATTACCGTTTTTTAACTGATCCCTGGTTAATGTTAAAACAGCACGTTTCAGTTTCTTATGCGCGATTCGCAACTTATTCAGCTGCCTCTTTGTAAAGCCTATTTTTCGCTTATGTTGACCCATTATCACTATGCTATATTACAATTCACAAAATTCCGAGTTATATAAATTATACGTTTTCTTTTGTGATTACAAATTTTTTCTTTGAAAGACAACAACTTTTTTGTTATATAAGTAATGGATTTATACTATAAAATGTGTAAATCAAATACAGCGTCTCAAGACTTGAAAACGGTAAAAACTAAAAATAAGAGATGGTTGGCCACTGCGAAATGCGCAGTCTGCGGTGGTAAGAAAAATTCATTTATTAAAGATTCACCCGAAGTTTTAGAGGCAAAGGAACTGCACAAACCGGTCGTTATAAAGTTTACAAAGCGTAGAATAATTACAAGAGGTATTGACGATTTATGGGCGGCCGATCTGCTCATTATGAAACAGTACGCTAGAGAAAACAAGTGGTACAAGTACATTTTAAACGTTATAGACACATTTAGCAAATTCGTATGGTCTGAGCCTTTGAAGAAAAAAGACGGTGCGGACGCGACAGCGGCTTTTGAGAACATAATTAAAAGAGCAAAGAGTGACGGTCACAATACGCCAAAGCTATTACACACCGATAAGGGTACAGAGTTTAAAAATAAACCTTTCAATGATCTTTTGAAAAAACACAACATTAAACTGTACCACACGGAAAGTGAGGAAAAATCCGCGATAATTGAAAGATACCATAGAACGCTGAATGAGAAACTGAAGGTGAAATTTCAACTCAGAAACTCGCACAAATGGCACGACATTTTACAGGAACTCACAGACGAGTACAACAGACACGATTATCATCACACCATAAAAATGCGTCCCGTCGATGTCAATAAGGAAAACGAGGCCGATTTACTGGAAATGTACCAAGAGCGTGAAAATAAAATTCCTCGTAATAAAGCAAAGTTTGACATCGAGGACAGAGTTCGTATAACGGCTAAAAAAGACGTTTTTGCAAATAAATACACAGGTATTAAACACCAGACCCGTTACTTATAAAATCGCGGATCAAAACGGTGAAGAAATAATCGGCGGGTTTTATGAAAAGGAATTGCACAAGACTGATTTTTGAATATTAACCAGACCGTCCCATTTTAGGACTAGTGTATTAAATATTGAAGCGTCCCATTTCGGGACTAGTGTATTAAATATCGAAGCGTCCCATTTCGGGACTAGTGTATTAAATATTGAAGAGTCCCGTTTCGGGACTAGTATATTAAATATTGAAGCGTCCCATTTTAGGACTTTTAAATATATTTTTAAATATCGGTCAGATAAAAAACACATCGCTACAATATGTGTTTTCTTATATAGGTGAAAATGGACAACTGTATCGATATTGAAAATAACAAGTTCATTTTTAATAATCGTGACATTTCAATTATATTTGACAAAGATAAAAAATCTTGGTTTGAAGGAAACAGTATTGGAAATATATTAGGATACGCAAGACCGAGAAAATGTATTTACGACCATGTTAGTGAAAAATATATTTCTCCATACTCTATATTGAAAACGTATAATACACAATCTTCTTTGAAATATACACATCCCGATACAATTTATATTGACGAATCGGGCGTTTGTTGTTTGCTGGGGGCGTGTAAAAATAAAAGTAAAGAATTCAAAGATTGGATGTTTGAAGAACTTTTACCCGTTCTCAGGAAATATCAATACGGCGTCGAACAGTTGGAAAAAGAAAATAAGCTCGTCAAGCCGATGAAAACTTTGATTAATACAAAAACGCAACAGGTGCTTTGCATACTCGAAAGTAAGGATAATGAAGAAAAATGGGAACTTGAGCGTGAAAAGGCATATATATGTATCGATACGCAAAAACGATATTTAGAACAAAAAGCGATTGACGAGAATTTTAAAGAGTGTTACGAAGTTGAATATTTAAAGTCGGGCGAGAGTGTGATTAAAAAGATTTTAAAAGTAATGAATAAAGACGGTGTTGACTATAAATACACCCTTAAAAACAATTGTATAACAGTCCGTGGTGACTTTGAATTTATCGACGTCGTTAAAAAAGTAATGGAAAGCGAGTTATTGTGGTAAAATAAAACAATTAAACTATATTATTTTACTTTTTTATTACGTTAACAACTTTTCGCTTTAATAAAAACCTCGCTCTCAAGATGTTAGTGTTTATATAGACAAAATATTGAGATATGGAATTTTTAGATAATAATTGTGTAATGAACATGGATTCCGATGATAGCAGTGACGACACAGATAATACGGACGACGTAGGAAGTAAATTCATTTATCAAAAAAATCGACAGATCTCAGTGTTATATGATAGTGAAAATAACCCGTGGTTCAGGGGTAAAGATGTTGCTGAAATATTGGGTTATAAAAATACGAAACAGGCGATAAAACTTAATGTTGATGAAGATGATAAAAATTACGCTTTTAATATAATAAATAAAGGGGGGTCTATAAATAATACCCCCTTTAACTTCCAATATCAATCAACCTTTATCAATGAATCTGGACTATATTCTTTGATGTTACGTTCTAACAAACCTCAAGCCAAAGAATTTAAAAGATGGGTTACGAGTGATGTTTTACCATCAATTCAAAAGCACGGTGAATATAAACTAAAGAACGCAAACATTGCACTTATGGAATCGATCAAGCGTTTGGAAAATGAAAATTATAATATGAAATCAAGAGTAGCTTTAATGCCGCAAAACAATCTTCTCAAACATGTATTTTGCGTACTCAAGAAAGAAGATAGATTTTTTAAATGTATAAGAACTGAAGATAGATTTTTCCCTAAAGCTTTAGTTAAGGCAATTGGTGAAGGATACACGATTTGTTATATTTTAGATGTTGTTCCGAATAGTATAAATATTTTGAATTTTGTAAAAGAAGTTATGAAATACCGCGGTATACAATTTAAAGCCAATTACAACAACGTAGAAACATCATGCGACTTTGTAAGTTTAGTGGAAGAAGTAATGAAAGATAATTATTTTAAATGAAATATCTTTTTATAAATTATATTATATATTACAATTATATATTACATATATTATATTAAATTATATATTATAAATACTTTTTTATAATTAAAAGCTCACAAGTTTTCTATACTTTTAATTTTTAACTAATTAAATTGATTTTATTTTATTAAAAGCTTAACCTATGAAAACTCGTTACTATATATATAGTCATAGATATTATTTCTTATTTCGAGGAAAAGTTTGAGGATAACCTGTTACCCTACCCTTTACGCTGTTTGATGGTTGGATCATCGGGTAGCGGCAAGACGAATTTACTGTTGAATTTAATTTATAATCAAAACGGAATTTTATTTCAAAACCTCTACGTATTTAGCAAGTCGATCGATCAACCGGCGTACGCGGCATCGCGTGAAACTTATGCAAAAACCGAGAAAAATATGAATAGACCTATCGCGTACTTTTTCAACAACTGCGAGGACTTGCCGCCTTTGGAAGACTGCAAGTCAAACTCTCTAGTTGTGTTCGACGATTGTCTTTTGGAAAAGCAGGATGTTATAAAAAACTACTTCATCAGGGGTAGACATAAAAAACTGTCATGCGTCTACCTGAGTCAAAGCTACGGTAAAGTGGACATGCAAGTCATCCGCAACAACGTGAATTTATTATGCGTTTTTAAACAGAATAAACATTATACTAAGCGCATTTATGACGATTTTGTAGGTTCCGATATGACGTATGATGAATTTGAAAAGATGTGCAAAACTTGTTGGAACGAGCCTTACGGGTTTCTAACTATAAATATGACAAAAAAGCCGCACTGCGGTAAATACATGCTCAAGCTGAAAGACGTACTGATAAACGATGATTTCGAATAATAAACGTATAACTAACGTTTTACAATAATCGATATAGAAACGTGAAATTTGTAAAATGAACGTCTAACTAACCTTTTTTCAATAATCGATATAAACAATGATTTCGAATAATAAACGTATAACTAACGTTTTACAATAATCGATATAGAAACGTTAAATTTGTAAAAATGATTGTTCAAATTCAAATGAATAACATATTTTTCTTTGTCGTACAAAGTGGTCAACAGCTTAGCTTCCTTGGATCCGGGTGGAGTACGTTTTTCAGGCGCCAGTGGTAATTCAGAGTTTTCATCGTGTAATTCTGTAGGATACTCTAAATCGACTTCGAGTATATAACCGGTGGGAGAATCGTTGTCGATTTGTGTTACGTCTATATCAGTTGTACACCATTTAAACCCCCCATAAGGCATTACGTTTCCCATAGACCATCCGTATAGGTTAACCGCGTCTAAATATAATAAATAACTGGTAGGGGAATCGGCGTTATATTCATTTCCCATAAAAGGATTATTCGCCTTCGCGTATCGGTTACTACACTGCGAAATCCCACCTCGTATTCCCTTGGTGATCATCAAAATCATCTCGTAATCAGTCAACAGTTCTAATTTAATGTTTGTATATTTCATCATCGCACTCCAAGCGAGACCTGGAACTGTATAGTACCAAGCGAATAAGTCTGTATACAAATGTTTCTAAAACTCTCCATCACATCAGCTAACAACAATACGTCTGTCTTGTTATAGAGCAAAGTATATTCTTTCATATCCGCGATGTTAAATGTATTCCAAACGTTTAAAGCGTGAGTATAATCTTCATCTTTGATTCCACATTTATTTAATTTGTTGTAAAACGCATCTTTTGGAGGTAGTTGTGTTTCAATATATTTGTCTTCACTATCCATGTTGTCGTAACAGTACGTGCCTTTTTTAACGAGTAAGTCCAATTTATCAGCGTCTGTAAACTTTAAAGTGTGAATAAACTCATCTTTATTCAAGTTCTTTGCTAGCGTGTCCAGTGAGTTGAGTGTAAACTTTAGTGAGTCCAAAAACCTAGCTTTTATCCCGATACCGAAATCGACAGTGTAAGACATGTATCGCTCCTCGTTGTTGGGAATAACTTCGATCTTTGTATTTTTATCTAAACGAAGCATTTTTACAAATAAATGCGTATCGTATCCGCTCAAGTTGTGTATAAATATTGGAATAAATGTTGGGTATTTATAATTTAAATTACACGAATTGTGCGCCACACCGCGGAACTCACCAGTCAAATGGTCGTGATCTCGCACACGTTTTTCATACAAAGGGTTGCCGCATATGTGACATAAAGTCGCACTAGCCGCTTCACCTAGTTGTTCCTTAGTGAGTTTTTTCATAGGTTTTTGGTTTTCTTTATAAAACGTAAGAATACCTTCCAACTCGGATTTTATAGTTTCACAGAATTTTTTCCCCGCATCAACACCGAAATAAGTTATCGGCTCTTTATAATCACCGTGTACGTACGTTGTGTACAACGCGAAAGTTCTCGCCTCGTGGTGTTGATATTGTAAAGTATAAGGTACATTTTGCTCTTTACCATCTTTTATTACTGTTGTGGAGGGTTGACAAGTAGTAATTGGTACTAACATACACTCGAAATCTGCATACATTACAAAAGGAATTTTCATTCTAGATTTATAGTTTGTGAATTTAATAACTTCACCTTTTTTAGGTAATTTTACTCTGACAGCCTCGTGTGTTTTGCAATATTCCTTATGTTTAATTAATAAATCTTCTCTACCGAAAAATTGTAAACACCGCCTGCAGATATGAAGTTTACCATGACGTGAAGTTATTTGTTTTCGAACGAGCCTACTAAGATCTTTTATATAACAATAATGTGTGATAATTTCATTGGTTTTTTTATTCTTTCGTGTAATATAAAGCAGATCGACATGTCTATATTTTCCTCGTTCGTCGCTAAAAGCACGTCTATGTTATAATTTATTTCATTTATTTCTTTGTAAGTGTAAACGTTTATTGATATACCACTACGCTTTTCAAATTTTTTAACATCATCTAAACTAACCGGAAAATCAATTGCTTTTAAGAAAGAGTCAAACTCGTGTTCGTATTTTTTATAGTGGCGTATTCTTTCAGGATTCCGGTCTACGGGATATAAGGCACAAATAATGGACCAGAGAAAGCATTTTTGATCTTTATTTTTTATGTTTATTACAGCTTGTTTGCTTTTAATATAACTCGGAAAATCGATGTAACTGGAACCTCTAAATGGAACATATCTGTTAATCGCTAAATCTAGAGTTTCAATTTCATAAAGACTCCAACCCGATCCACGCTTTTCAAAGTCTTCTAATTGTGTAAATATCTTCGCTTTAGCGTCTTTTATTACTTCATTTAGATCGGTGGTGTTGCATATTATAACGTTAGCTGTACTCAAGTGCATAGTATCTATTTCATCTTTTTCGCCAACATTGCGTTTATACTTTGCGTTAAATACAAAATTAATTTTTAAGTTGTATTTTCCCAAGTGCTCTGTTATGGTTTTAATAATACAATCAATAAATCTATCAAAAAACACTTGCGGTTCTTTTATACCATGAATATTTTTATATTGAAAAGTGATTAATCTGTTTCTGAATGCTGTTTCTTTAATACATATTTCGTTTTTTTTCGGAGATTGGTGAAAGATCAGCAGGTTTTTTAAAAAGCTTTGTAATCGTGTCAACAGCTGAAGAGCAAGCAGAACTAAGGGAATTGCATACTTTTTTAAATGTTGATGGATCAATGTGGGGGTTTTTTATCTCAGGTTGTTCATCAATATCGTTTTGATTGGGTGAAGGGCGTTTAATCGCGCGTGTTCCGGATGTGCTGGGTGTAGGATGTTCAGTAACAGAATTATTTGGGTTTTGTTTACAAATTTTATAATGCTTCGTTATGTTAGTTTTAGTTATAAGCTTTCCACAATAAGTACATTCAACTTTTTCAGCAGTCACTTTCCTATTTGGATTTTTCTTACAAATTTTAACGTGATATATTTTGTAATTAACTCACCGCAGTAAGTACAAGCTTCTTTATAATCATTTAAATTTATATTCGGATTATTTGGACAAATTTTAACATGTCTTGATATATTAGATTTAACAATCAATTTATTACAATGAATACAGGAAACTTTTTCGTTACTCATATCTCTATATAAGAAACACAAAGTTGAGGTTTCAATAAATTATTAAACACTGTGAAAGAAATGTATTACAGAGGTATTTTATTCGATTCGTTCCGCCTTGTTAAATTTGAACTCTGAACCTTCGCGATAAGAATTACTTGTTTACCGATAAGAACTAAAACTTGGTTGCTTGCCAATTATTTCATTATTTTAACAAAATAAAAGATCCAAGTAAAAACCCGCCTGTAATATTTTCTCGTTAATCGAATAAATAATTTATATAAAATGAAAACTCGTATAATATATATAGACAAACATTTTTAAATATACAATTATGGATTGTGAAGATTATAAATACTTTTTGCTTACAAAGTTCGCTTTACCACCTACAAGAGGGTCTCTTAATGTAGCGGGCTATGATTTAAAAAGTGCTTACGATTATGTGGTGCCAAAACGCGGTAAGCAGTTGATATTAACAGACTTGTCTTTTCAGTTTCCACCGGGTTGTTATGGGAGAATCGCCCCCCGGTCTGGATTAGCAGTTAAACACTCGATCGATGTCGGTGCTGGCGTTATCGACTGTGACTATACTGGAAATGTCGGTGTGTTGTTTAATCTTTCTGATGTAGATTTTAAAGTTGAAAGAGGTGATCGGATTGCACAAATAATATTAGAAGTTTATAAAAATAACGTACTAACCGATGGTGGAAAAGATATGCGGCATACGGAACGCGGAAACAAGGGGTTCGGTTCGACTGGTGTAAAAAGAAAATTACATAGTTCATTAATCTAAATATTGATAAGAATGCAGTTGCCCATTTTTTACCTATATAAGAAAAAACAGATATTGTAGTGATGTGTTTTTATCTGATCAATATTAAAAAAATATATATATATTTAATAGTCCTAAAACGGGACGCTTCGATATTTAATACACTAGTCCTAGCGATGCGTTTTTTATCTGACCAATATTAAAAAATATAGTTTTTTATCAGAACAATATGAAAAATATACATATATTTAATAGTCCTAAAACGGGGCGCTTCAATATTTAATACACTAGTCCTGAAACGGGACGCTTCAATATTTAATACACTAGTCCTAGCGATGCGTTTTTTATCTGACCAATATTAAAAAATATAGTTTTTTATCAGAACAATATGAAAAATATACATATATTTAATAGTCCTGAAATGGGACACTTCAATATTTAACATACTAGTCCTGAAATACGATGCTTCAATATTTGTGCAATAAAACGTAAATATAACTTTAAAAACGGGTTTTTTAAATTTATTTTTTTCAATACGGCTATTGAAAACAGTCGTAAACAAAGCTTAAGTTAGGTTTGAATGCGTTTTAATCCAAAACTTAATCCAGGTCTCGTGACTCGTACTTCGTCTCGTACTTCGTACTTTTTGGCTCCCGCGGGAATCATTCACTACTACTCTTGCTTACAGATTTGTTAATATGAAGAATTGTTTGCGATGGTGCCTTGTACTAGAGACACATATACCTGTCGCCTGCAGCAAGTGTATTAATTTTGCTTGTTATGTTGCATTAAATCTATTTAACATAAGTTTTAACATCTGTTTTGGTTTTTGATTTTAGTGGCAGTGCAGAAGAAGTTTCCTGGATGAACTGGAGGGCGCTTTGAAAATAATAAAGTTAGCAATTTATGACATAAAATTAAATCAATTAAAAACAACAGTAGAATGCAGTGTTTTTTTGATATTACTTTTCTATTCATATAAAGTATTCAATAAAATTTGTAATTTTATCAATAATTTGAGTTTTATTTAAGCTACTTCCTTTGCTAGTAAGTAAAGTAATACAATTTCATTAATTTGCTATAAAAATCACGTGAAAATGTTATAAAGTAGGCCTGATCACTTTAGTATTAATTTTTTATCAGGCAAATGAATTTAAAATTTATTACCTCCAAGAGACTGAATATTTCAATAGCAATTTATATTTCTAAAACAAGTGGGATGATCAGCGTTGGAGGGGAAGTTAACAATACTATCTGTCATAATAATATCCCTGCGGAAAACATTTGGCTACTCAGTATATTAAATATATTTTACTGGGTGAACGTATGGTAATAAGTTTTTATGGTAGTCTTTATAAACACGAGGATGGTATTCTAACCAAAATTGACAATATATCATTTATGTTTTTGAGTATTGTATTTTAAATTATGTCTTAACAAATAAGTACTAAATTATTACATTAGGTTTCTTGTTTTTTTTTTAAATGGAATGGTCAACACAAGCCATTGAACTGTGTCACTGTTGTAAGCAGTATATTTGGAACATTTGTTCTTGTAGGATTAACTATTTTTTACTCTTAAAAAAGTTTATTTTCTTTTGCTGATTTAAAATTTATTTGCTGTTATTTAAATATTTGTTTGCCTATAAAACTTAATGTTTAAACATATGGGTTCAGCAAACTCGTTAGGTTGAAGGTAAATTAAAATAATTTGTGTTAGGCCTAATCAATAAAGGCTGTCCCACACTTCTCGCGAATACGCCTGATCATTTGGCCTAACTACAAATGTTCGGTAGTCGCGAGAAGTGTGGGAGCTGCACGAAATATTTTGTATCAGTACACTATCGCCGAATGATTCTCTCGATGTTTGGAACGAGTCTTGCACCAAATCAACCAAATGTGTACAACAAACTAATCAAGTACACGCTCGCCCAATACCAATGCAATACCATGCTCGCCCATTCACTTCCGCTCGTCTCCTTTGATTTGTGCCAAAACCCGACAAAAACAGCACAGGTGAACACGAATTATGGTGAGGCGAACTATCCCGAACATTTGAGAACATTTAATCATTTGAGATGATTTAAGTTTTATTTAAGAAACAACAAATTAATGAGTGCTAAACTCTGTTAATTTTTGTTTGACCAAACTATATTTGAAATTAACCTTCGCACTGTAAAAAATAATCGTGTTAATTCGACCCAAATTTAATACTAAGATGTCCCAGTAAGACCTCACACACTCTTGTGTCGAAATAACACTCAGCTGCTTGTGTTGAAGTTCACCCACTTACCTGAGTTGGAAACCAACACAATTCCTTGTGTCACTCGGTAACACATATTTCTTCCGTGTTAAATGTTTAACACATTTTTGTGTGTGAAAAAAATTACTCTATGATTAAGCAACACAGAAATACTGTGTTAAAATACTTACCCAAATTTGTATTAATATAACCATTTTATTGTAAATAACACGCAGCATAATAAGTCAACACATAACATTTGTGTTATATTTGTTAAACAAATTTGAGTGAAATATTAACCAAAATACCTGTCAGGTAAGTTTGTATTTTTTCTGTGTAAAGAAAAACAGTGAACAGCTTATTTCTTGTGCAAAATTAAATGTCTGTAATGGTATACATCACTTGAGAAAGGTTAATTCACCGGGAAATATTGCACAGACAAATTCAACTCGACATCACCTGTCCACCAACAATTTTATACACCAAGTTTCAGTAAAAATTTATATATCACATTAAAATGGGTCCAAATTTAAAACTTTATACTAATAAAGGTAACCCACCGTAAAGTTGCTTTTGAAACACTTATACTCTACATAGTTTAAAATTACACCAGGTATTCGTCTTCACATTACAGGTTTGATCTTGAGTGACCAAAACAGTAAAAAAATATTTTTAAACTGTTAAAAAAAACATAATCTTTAAACTGGACAAATTTTGAGGGGTTATTCAAATTTTATAGTTTGTTCATATATTTAATATATAATATTGCAAAAAATATTTCATCTGTAAATAAATTAAGCATTCCTATTAAGTTACGTTAAAAACGGTTAATTGAAAAAATTAACCTGGATTAAAAGTTATCACTTTTCACAACCGTACCAAAAAAACAATGAAATTTTCAAGATTCTAAATCACTGGATCTTCCAACTTTATATGTAAATAGGTATATTAAAAAATACTAAACATTTAAAGATAAAACACTTTATTGCACACATTGTTTAATGCAACGATTTTATCGTGAAGGCTTCAACGGCCCTTTAAATCTAACTCTAACAGGTACGGGGAGACACTTCTTCTGTTTGTCCACAGGTAAAAAGATTTGGCTGGAGATCACTTGGAACTCTTTCTTTTGTTGGTCCACGGCTGAAAGATATGGCTGAAGATCACTTGAACTGCTTACTAGCTCTTCCAGAATGGCCATTCTGAAAAATATTTTTCAATACTATATATCTGGTCAGCAATGATATACCAATACTTATTGAGTACTTCATCAAGAGAAGCCCATAAAACTTTATTCTGAAATGTAAACATTGAAACTTAGGACGTTCACGGGGCTTAGCCCCGAGGGGATTTTAAGGAAGTGAATACGCCTATATGTTGCATGGGTTCAAGATCTACCTTTATGTAAAATTTCAGCCCAGTCAGTTCAGTAGTTTTTGTGTTCACCCAGAACATCAGACAGACAGACAAAAACCATCTCTTCTTTATAATATTATAACAAACTAGCAAATCCAGCTGCTCACAAATTCAAGCAAATACGGTTGTGACTTTAAATTGTGTTGCCATTCCAAAAGTTAGCCTAAAGCAGCTGATCTTTCTTCTGTACTGTGTTTTGTTACCTTCAACAGCTATCAAATTCTCAATTTCAATGATTACTGTTCTTCCATAAGATCAGTGTCCAGTTGTACGATTATTATCGTTTTGTACGATAATTCAGCCCGTTGTACAATGTACAATAGGTCGCGTACGATACGGTAAATTGTATAATAATTTGGGATCAGCCTAAACTATACATGATTATGAGCTACTAATTAAAAACCTCTTAATGAGTTAAATTTTAAAAATACATAAATAGGCTCTCAGAACATATTTTAAAAGTACTAAATACAATTTTTTGTTGGATTCTTTGCCATTTATTTTTATAAATACCCTACATAGGCTTTGTAAAATATCGTGAGTTTTGTTAAGCATTTGTTTATTTATTCGAACCTTTATTTCGTTTGGAAATTTACAGCTGTTCTACTTAAAAAAATTGAATGTTTGTCTATTTTAACGTTTGAGTGTAAGTTTTAGGTGTCTTTGCAAACGTGCAATAATTTTACCTACAATACAATAATATTTAACTACTTGTATGGTATTTGTCCCTGGCCGAACTGGAGACACTGCATAAGATTAACATTGCAACTTTGAAGGCCTTTGGGGCCTGAGGGGCGATGTAGATTTTAATGATTTTCTGCAGACCTACGCATTGAGACATTTCCGCATAGATACTTCAATCATAACAATCGGTACAGTGGATCCTGATATCTCAGCGTGACACAAAATCTGCTTGTGTATTAAATATTAGGTTTGCTGCAGCAAGGGTATTTTTGTTTGGCTACTTAGCTTGTCGGCAAACTAAATATCCCCTGACACTGTAATAGGCCTGGAAAAATGGTTTATAATTTAATCTTAAGATAGGAGGGAGGCACCTCACTGTCGGTAGCGTATGTTAGATGGGGACTGTAACTTTCTTTTAGCGAATTTCCCCTATAGGGAAGAAGCTATTACCGTAGTCGGCATGGTAAGACCTAGGCCCGGGACCATGATAACTTTTCGTTTTGAGGTCCGCAGACCCCAAAAACACCATTCGTTCGAAACTGTATATATATATATATATATATATATATATATATATATATATATATATGTGTCCGTGAGCACGATAACTCTCGTAAAAATTATCCGATTTTGATTAAATTTGGTATAAACGTGTAAAGCAACATTTATGACTTTAAGTTCGAAAACCAGCCAGATCGCTCTATCCGAAGGGGTATTTTGGGGGGGTTTTGTACCCCAAAAATGGGTTTTTTGAATTTTTAACATATAATTTTGGAATTAGTCAGATTTTTTTTTTCCCATTGGATTCAGCTTACAAAAACACACAATTTGGTATTTTGATCATTTCTCTACGTCAATTGGTTACCGAGATATTGAAAGTGCTAAACACAGTACGTTGTCTAATGTTATTCTTATGGAGGAAAATACAAATTTTATATCTCGCTTATTTATGAACATATACTGACGAAACTTGGTATACGGCTTTATCTGGTTGTGGACCATTGATATTTCCTCAAAAAAACAATTTTTTGACAAAGGCTCCTATAGCAGCAAACCTGCGTACTCAGCCCCATGTTATCCTTATGGAGAATAAGTAACGTGTTATCTCCCTTAATTATGAAAATAAATTAATGAAATTTGGTAAGTGACTTCACCTAGTTGAGTTATATTGATATAAGCATAAAACCCCATTTTTTTGTGTTCCTTGCTTCAGCAAACCTGCATACTCAGCCGCCATGTTATTCTTATGGAGAATAATTAAAATGTCATAAATTGTTTATTTATGAATGTATATTGATGAAACTTGGTATTTAGCTTTATGTGGCATTAAGATAAATATATATGCATTGGAAATTCGCTAAGTATGCAGGTTTGCTGCTACGGGGGTATTTTTTTATTCGGATTGTTATATTGGATTTTACCTTGTAGAACTGCCACTCCCACTCTCACTCTGTCCAGTTTTCTTTCTACTTGCTGTTGGAGGTAGTAGGTGAACCGTTGAAATCATTGAATTTCTCGTCTGGTTCCATTCTATAAATAAAAGTTACAAATTACCTTTTCTGAACTAAAATACCTAAACGTTTAAACGGGTGCAGTTCCGGATCTGGGCTACCATACTATCGAATGAAAATAAAGTTTTAACAGTTGATATATGGATTACTCTTATTCTTCAAATTTTCTGTCGATGTAGCAAAAGCAGACCTCTCTACAAAACGACATCCAATCAGCGATAGTTTTCCTGCTGGTTTTAGATGTTGATGTGCTTGTTTTTCTTATTAAAAAATCATAATTTACAACATTTATACAAAAAATTAAACTAAAGTTAGAATGTTAATCAATCCAAACTTGGCATTTTCGAAAAAAGTGTTTTCTAAAGCGTTCTTTCTTACATCGTGTTCGTCATTGACCTTTTTTTTGCATCAAAATTTGACCGAATTTTCACCACGTATTAGTGTTTTTTTTTGCCTCCACACACATCACAATTTGGATTATTAGGTACCTATTAGTTCTTTGTCTTGAAGAAAAGTAACACATTTTTCTATTGGATTAAACACATGTTTACAGAAACATGTAAAATTCACAAACTCACAATCACTTTCTACTTCTATTTTTATTTACTTTATTTTAAAATGTAAATAAACAATTTTAATTAAAAATGTTTAAAAACATCTGATTATTAAAAATAGAATACAGTTTAATTATTCGATATATATATATATCGATTGTTAAAACTTCGATATTTGAATGTCACAAAATTAATGTTCTCCTGTAAGTTAATTTGAAATTTTCCACCACCCTACGTATGTAAAAGAATTCTCCCACCTTTATGCTGTGTGTATTCCGTAATGGGTAATGTTAACAGTTTGACTAACATCAATATTTTCTCTATCTTATGTTAAGCAAATATTCGTTTGCTAGCGATATCACAATATGGCAATAAGTCTCGCCATCAACAATTTTACTCACTGTCATTGTGTATTGCGAGTTGCAAGTTGCGTATCAGCAAGTATACTTTCTGGCATGGTTGGTTGGTCAGGTTGACAAGGGGCGTAATAGGTTAAGGAGCTACGGAGGTACGGTAGGCCTACTCAGAACAGTACAGTCGGCACGACTCTTATTCGATAAATTGAGGTTAGGTGAGATGTAAACTACTCTCAAAGCGAGATGTTAGTATGACAGAAGTTTAGTTAGGTTATGTTATTGTTGATAATAAAAAGTTGGCATCACTCACGTCTTCATATATGTGGAGGCGGACCGGAAACTACTTTATTTAAGCCCTGAATTGTTGACTTGAGCTAACAATAAAATTAAGTAGGTATTTGATTACAGGGTTCTTATGGAGTATACATGACCCCAACTATATTGAGTTAAATTTGCATATTTCTTAAAGATTTTTACCTCTAGAATCCAGAAATAACATTTATTTTGCGCGGGAACCATTATTAATTATAGAAAATATTACTTAAAATTATTATTTTCGATGCAAGCAGACAATACTTACAAACCACAGATTAGAACACAACTTTCAATGTTTCTAGTTTCTACAGACTATCAGGAAAACGTCCATAGAGTATAAAATAAATAAATGAAATGTCGTAGATAATATGTATCTAATAAAAAGTTATGTTTTGTGCTTTATTTACCCCTTACCCATTATAAGTGACTAAGTGTTGAGAGGTGAGTGAGCAAAGTGAACAAGCTCATTCTGAAAGTAAATGAGCGTAGCGAACTAAGTCACCATGGAGGCAAGTGAGCGCGATGGTTAGTAAAAAACACTACATCTTCGTAGGGTACGTGACAGCAAACGAGGTCACCATGGAGGCAAGTGAGCGCGGAGCGCGTAAGCTCATCCTGTAGGAAGTGAGCTGGCGAAGAAGCTTGATCCAAAAATGAATGGTTAATAAAAAACGCTACATCTTCGTACGGTATGTGACATTAAAGCGTACACTTAGTACTGGCATGGTTTGTTGGTGGGCTTGCCACGGGTGCTTATTAGGTTAACTAGCTTGGGTTAGGTTAAGTGCCACCGTACCTGGATGGCAAAACGAACAAAAACAAACCACACTTAACCTAACAATCCTAACCTAACCCAACGCTAGTTAACCTAATAAGTACCCGTGGCAAGCCCACCAACCAACAACCCGAATATAAGTATACTTTGGTACCTATTATACTCCTAATAAGGTTAGGTTAGGTAATACAGGTGCAGTCGAGCAATATTCAAGGGTTCGAGTTGGCAAACCTGCTCCAAGTAGAAAAATCTGCTCCGAAGCGGAAAAAATAACAAAATGGACGTTAACACCGTTTATTTAATTTCGTACTGTTAATTTTCATCTTAAAAGTTGTTATTTACTGACGTATAGTTATTTTAAGAACATATTATGATTATCTCTAGTGGATGATGATTGATCAAACGGTAGTTATGTGTTTTCTTTATTAACAATTTCTTAGATTGGAAATCTCTTGCAGACAGTTCCATGTTGCAATTTGAACGTTCCTCCCCTCAAACCACTAGTCCGCAGAAGAAATTGGAACCTTCCAAGTTTTTTTTACTATTTTCACCATTAAAACGGTCTTTCCGCGGAAAAAGAATACTTTTATCGTGTTTTTCAGGTCAAAATCTATAAGAAAAGTGTAAATTTACCTCGATTTTGTTGGGGTCATGTATACTCTATAATTACCTACAGGTTCTTATCCTCTAATCAATAGATTGCCAAGCATACATAGTGTAATCCATCTTACGTTCAAGAAAGGTTATCTGAATTTCAAAGTAGGTACGCCTAGCTCACAAACTTAACTTGTCTATAGTAGACTCGGTAATTATTTACTATTTCCCCTTCACCTCCGATCCTTTTACTATTTTAATATATTGTTCTTATGACATTAAACGTCATAAAAACGCAAAAAAATTTTTTTACAAATTCAACATACTCACGAAACAACTGTCTGAAGAGTACTAACCCAGTCAATCTAGCAGACACTTTGGGAATCCGAGATAAATCTATCGGATGAAAATATCGAACTTACTAATATCGAGGAGCAACTATTGTTTTGATATTGCGATATAATATTCGCACACCCCTGCTCCTGTGGGGGTAGTGTGGTCTTGTTTTGATATTGAGATATAATATTCGCACACCCCCGCTCCTGCGGGGGTAGTGTGGGTCCATTTTGAGTGCACACTGCTGTAGCTAGCACGTCAACATGTGATATATTTATTTATATTTATCATAACCTAACCTAACCCAACTCCTCAGAGCGATGTATGGGAATTTTCGAATTTTCGGTAAAATTGTTCAAAAAGGGAAAAATTCCCGGAAAAAAGGAATATTTCACATACAGTGCTCTGCGGAGTTAGGTTAGGTTAGGTTATGATAAATATACACAGATTATCTGTATTTGGTAAATAACATAACCTAACTTAACCTAACTCTGCAGAGCGCTGTATAGGTAATTGTCCCTTTTTTGGGAAATGTCCTAAAAAGGGGAAACTACCGGAGAAGAGAATATTTCCCATACAGCGCTCTGCGGAGTTAGGTTAAGTTAGGTTATGATATTTACCAGATACTGATAATGTGTGTATATTTATCATAACCTAACCTAACCTAACTCCGCAGAGCACTGTATGTGAGATATTCCTTTTTTCCGGGAATTTTTCCCTTTTTGAACAATTTTACCGAAAATTCCCATACATCGCTCTGAGGAGTTGGGTTAGGTTAGGTTATGATAAATACACACAAATATATCACATGTTGACGTGCTAGGTAGTGTGCTCTCAAAGTGGACCCTTACTACTCCCGCAGGAGCGGGGGTTAGTGCAAATATTACACACTACCCCCGCAGCTGCGGGGGTTAGTTAAAATACTATACACTATCCCCGCAGGAGCGGGGGTGAGTGCAAATACTATACACTACCCCCGCAGGAGCGGGGGTTAGTGCAAATACTATACACTATCCCCGCAGGAGCGGGGGTGAGTGCAAATACTACACACTACCCCCCAGGAGCGGGGGTTAGTGCAAATACTATACACTATCCCCGCAGGAGCGGGGGTGTGCGAATATTATATCGCAATATCGAAACAATAGTTGCTTCTCGATATTAGTAAGTTCGATATTTTCATCCGATAGATTTATCTCGGATTCCCAAAGTGTCTGCTAGATTGACTGGGTTAGTACTCTTCAGACAGTTGTTTCGTGAGTATGTTGAATTTGCGAAACATTTTTTTTGCGATTTTATGACGTTTAATGTCATAAGAACAATATATTAAAATAGTAAAAGGATCGGAGGTGAAGGGGAAATAGTAAATAATTACCGTAGACTCACTAAATCTGGAGCAGTCAAAATACTAGAGGAGTTATAACATGTTTGCATAAAATTAGCAAATTAAGTTCTCAGACCCCTTCAAAGATTGAATGTAAGGAGTACAAAAGTGAGATTTAACCTCGAGTCGTATAGGCTTTGGAGAGTAGGCTAGGCCTGTAATCGGTAATTATGGAGTATACATGACCCCAACAAAATCGAGCCAAGTTCAGTTTGTGAGCTAGGCATACCTACTTTGAAATTCAGATAACCTTACTTGAACGTAAGATGGATTACACTATGTATGCATGGCAATCTATTGAGTAGAGGATAAGTAGGCAAAATTGACAAGGCCTAAGTTATTTTGTCAAACAAAATTGTTTTTCCTAGGATGTCCTTCTAACATCAATCACCCTAATAACTCAAGCACGCCGCTTCCTTCACGGAGTTGTAGGGGTTACTTACAGCCTACAATAACACTGACCACTACCTTTACAGCTAAATCTTCACTTACCTTATCACCCATCTTGACGACATGTAGTAACAGTAGCATTTGGCTACTGCATTGCAGTTCCACATTCGCAATTTAAAACTCAAAGAACGTAAACTGACAAACAAACAAAAAGAATGCTGCCGGGTGTCGTCTGTCGCTGTCAAGGAGTTCTATTGGTATTACTGGAGGTAACACTGATGAACAAAACTACGAGCCGTTCTTTCCAAATTTTGGTGAGGCAAAGAACTACTCGCTGAAATCGAACTAGTTGGCAAAGTAACTCAAACAAATACCTACTAATGATTTTAACATTAATAAACTTGTATTCGTTTGTTTGCTCATGATTTATCATATTTCACGGCAAGATTAGATGCATAAATAGAGTGAAAAATGAATTTGCTCCAACTTGTATTACTTTTACTCCAGTGATTTTCACGAGTAGAATCACTTATAGGAGTAAACAACGAATCATGATAGTTCAAAGAACGATAAATTTGCCTCACCAGTGTACCAACAGTAGGATTTATTCATAATTATTCTCAGTAATAAGTTGATAATTTCATTCACCTTCAACTGCAACTACATTAAAAAATGTACTTCTACTTCTACTTTTTAGGTGGAAATATTTGTTCATGGATCCTTTTTGAAAGAGTTTTTCGGCCAATTTCAATACATATCATAGTGTTAAAAACCTAATCTTGAGTTGCTTTATTAGTTTATTACATACCCGAAGCCCTACCCAAAGTTAGACTAAACGTAATAGTACTAATAGTGTAATACAGATTTTTATCTTTCACCGTTGATCATTTGTGCTATTTAAATAATTGTTTTGTATTTTTAATAAACAAAATTGTATTCATTTACTATAACAAACAAAATATATAAAATTACAACATATACAAAATTACACTTAATCGCATATTTTTCCTGGCTTTTTGTGAATCACGGCCAATCCCGGGTGCAACGCACATTAATTACCCACAATTCCAGACAAAATTACCGTGTTTAAAATATATTTTAGAAGACCAACACGCTTTCGTGTCACAAATGCCAAATTGACACAGCATAGTTTTACCACGAATGCGAATTGGTTACTTAAGCCTCTAGTAAACAAATTTCAGTGTCTGAATTGGTTACTCAAGCCTCTAGTAAACCAATTTCAGTGTCTATTTTCACACAATCAGTTTAACCAACATCTTTGTGTTTAAAATACCCCAGCATTTTTTTACAGTGCAATATGTTTTGCAAATGACAATGTTTAAAGCAAACAATTAAATTAGTTGTCCATACACAAATTAGATTGTTTAGTTTATTATATTTTTGGTAGTTTCAACAATTCATTTTTCTCTGTGAACCGTACGTGTCACCTTGACACTGCTCACTGCTCTCTAAATGTTTTAAGCCAAGTAGACCTCGTGCGGATCTTCGTGAAGCCTGAGTAGGGGTTGTCAGCAGAAGAGTGGGGGGGGGGATCAGCGTTGGAGAAGAAGTTCACAATACCATGTGTCACAATACTATTCCTGCGGAATACATTTGGCTAGTATTTGGAAGGCAGTGGCTACGTACACGTCCGACGTGAGCCGCTACTGTTCACGTCCGTTCCAAATTATGCACCGTACGTTACTTTTCCTGTGTTTTTTAAAACAAATTGAGAGCCAGAAAACCTCCTAACCTACCTAACGTAACATAACGTAACGTAACCTAACCCAACCTAACCTAAGCGGTAGCGAAGTGAATTTGCCCTTACATTGGACGTGTACGCAGTCACTTCGTATTTGGAATGTTTGTTCTTGTACGATCAGCTGTTTTTTTATTAAAAAAGTTTATTTGTGTTAGGCCTAATCAATAGGGGCTGCCTCACACTTCTCGCAAATACGCCCGAACATTCGGCCGAACCCCGAATGTTCGGAGTAGTCACGAGAAACGTGGAAGCTGCACAAACCTTTTGGTACCAGTACACTATCGCCAAATGATTCACTTGAATGTCCCGCCGAATGTTCGGAACGAGTCGCAACAACGAGTCTTGCACCAAATCAACCGAATGTGCACAGCGAATTAACCAAGTACACGCTCACCGAGTACCATGCTCGCCCATTCTTTTCCGTTCGTCTCTTTTGATTCGTGCCAAAAACACGACAAAAATTGGAGCACGGCGAACACAAATCATGGTGAGGCGAAATATTCCGAACATACACGAGCACACCGAGTACACTATCTCGCTCGCCTTAGTTCGCCTTTGTTGGGCCATAGTGTACTGGTAGCAAGTACACGTGACGGATTGTTCCGTGAACGTTCGGGAGGATGTTCTGCCGAATGTTCAGGCGTGTTCGTAAGATGTGTGGAACAATCATAACCTCAGATCTTTGTACAACAATCACTTAGTAGTTGCAATGTTTTTGGTTTGGCACGTAACAGATGATTCTCACAAGCAATTTTTAGTCAACAGACTAAGAACAGATGACAATCACTCACCCCCACCCTAAAAAAACCGGTTTAAACCACTTTAACCAATAACACCCAGACTTCACGAAGACCCGCACGAGGTCTACGCAGTTAATATTTGGGTAGTATCAACCCAATGCTGGTTTAAAACTGTATAACTGTGATATACACTGCTGTATCAAGAAAATCTAAGTTTTATAAAGATGGCGGTTTGACAGTTTCCCCAGTATCTACTTGAAGAGAGACATTTAGAAGTATCATCTAAATATGGGATTTCTTAAATGTATTATACGATTAAACATGGCGGATCTCTGGGGTTTTCTATATCAGCTTGATGTGGTAACCTGTAAAAGTATCAGCTTTTCTTTAAAATCTGTTATAAGTGAAAAAAATACTAGTGTATACAACTATATATCAATCTGAAATTTTATAAAACACATTAATAACTCATTTTCAGTAACTTAGTCTTTGAACTGAACGAATATATACAGTAACAAGTTGGACCAACAGGGATGGACTACTCATAAAATCAACTGTAAGAGTGATTTTATGTATATATATATATATATATATATATATATATATATATATATATATATATATATATATATATATATATATATATATATATATATACAACACTATGCAACTGAACAATTGAACAAATGTTAAATGTGGTTAAATGTTATTATGTAACTGTGCAATTGAACAATAGTTTACTTTTAACGGATCATTTTTAGATATCAGTATGATTTTATTTGTTTCAAGTATCGCACGGAAAATCATGCAATAGCTCGAGGAAAACAAAAGGTATTTTTTTTATTTTATTTGATACAATTTAATAAAATCATAACATATTAGTAATATTACATTTATTGCTTACGAACTTATTCACATGTCGTAATGTATGTATGTAATTTTAACATAAGTTTTCAAGAGAATGAATTTTGTATGAATGTAACTGTGATTGTGTTAAACGGTTAGCTTGGAAGCCTTTGCGGGCTGCCGGCTAACTAAGAGCGTCTCATACTGGGCCATACAGGGACGGAGTTTTTACGGCCCTACGGGCTACCAGCCGCCTGATGGTATCGGTGTGAGGTAGCGCTGGCGACAGAAGCGTTGCTATCTAGAGTCAAGGGTCAACTGTGTGTATACGTGTACGAGTGGTAACAGTATCAGCTGGCCTCTCTCATATCTCAAAATTAAAAGTATTTTGCTTAATCTAGTTTATGAGTAAATCTTGTTTTTGATTGTATCCTTTATAAATGGTAAACGTTATATTAGTATTGTTTTAAATATTATTCTTGATATTTTTGTTGGTGTAAAGTTAATTATAGTCTGGCATTGATACTCCTTTTGTATTTTTATTTGTTGTATTGATCAAATATCACAGGGAGCAGCGTTACATGTTGAGCTAGACTGAAGTATTATTTTGATTTTCATTAGCTTTATTTTAGTTTTACTGACCACACAACTGGTTAAAGTGGTCAATTTATTTCCAACTTCTCCACTGTACTTGTTTTGTATTGCTTTTTAAGGAAATAAAATCATTTATCATTTATCATGTCGTGGGTGACACTGCGAAACCAAATGAAAACTTTAGTTCCGTCATAACACTTTATTAAACATATAGCTGTAATGGCTGACGTTTTGAATACTATGAAACACTATTCTTTAATGTAAATAAACATATTAGTATTACTTCTTTATATATATTATCCCACTCTAATTGTAAGGTTAGGCATTCAGCAATGCTCCAAGTGGCGCGCAACGACGTTAGACAACCACGGTGTACGTTAAAATATCCCCGTTGCAGCAAACCTGCATACTCAGCGAATTTCAAATGGTACTTCATAACATCATGAAGCCATTTACCAATATTCAACAAATCATATAAAAAATAAGCGAAATATTACATTTTATTTATTCTCCATAAGAAAAACTGATTATGCAGGTTTGCTACATATAGGACCTCAAAAATCGGGTTTTTATGCAGATACCAATAGATCACCATCAGATGAAGCAACTTCCAGTTTTACCAATTTATGTTCATAAACAAGCAAGATATCACATGTTTCTTATTATCCATAATAATAACATTATAGCTGCTGAGAACGCAGGTTTGCTGCCATGGGGACCACAAAAATGGCTTGTGTATACAAATATCAGTAAACCCCAACCACATGAAGCCACATAACAAGTTTCATTAATATACGTTCATTAATAAGCGAGATATAAAATTGTACTTATTCTCCATAAAGTTAACATTAGACAACGTACTGTGTTTAACTCTTTCAATATCTCGGTAACCAATTGACCTAGAGCGATAAACAAAATACCAAATTGTTTGTATTTTTAAGCTGAATTCAATGGTTTAAACCAAAGTTTGGGTTTAAACACAATTGTTAAAAGTTCAAAAAAAACTATTTTGGGGGTACAAAACCCCCCCAAAACGCCCCTTAAAATAGAGCGACCTTTCTGGTTCTCTAAATTATGAAAATAGATGCTGCCTTACACGTTTATATCGAAATTCATCAAGATCGGAGCATTTTTACGAAAGTTATCGTGCCTACGGACACACATATATATATATGAATGTGAATGAATTGTGTTTTTGGCATCTGGGGGCCTCAAAACGAAAATTTATCATGGTCCCGGGCCTAGGTCTTACCATACCTACAATGGTATGGTATGGTAACAGCTTCTTCCATATAGGGGAAATTCGCTAAAACTGTTTCCAACAAACATGATGGAGTAAAAATATTGCGCATCGTTTACTAACATTTCTATAGCTCCCTCAGTGGTGGTAAATCTTACTATTAAAATTTGTATTATTTATATCCAGCTTATAACATATATTCTTGTTGGATAAACTGTGTTTTATAATGCACCAACAGCTGTCAAATCATTATGTTTGATACAAATCATTACATATTCTCGCATAAATTCCGTTTTAAATTAGTTGAGAAATGCAATAGAGTTGTATTCAATAAATATTATCAATAGTGGAATAGTATATTTTGTCACAAGTCCGAAAAGTGGCCGTTCAGGAATAGGTTCAGGAATAACATCTAGCGACACGGTAAAAACCATAGACTAACTACAGTAGTTAGTCTATGTAAAAACTAACGAATTGATTTTTAAATGCTGCTGTGATGAAACAGTTGTAATATAAAAAAATAACAAAAACCCAACAGCTTTAGCCAATAGTGAGTGTGCAAGGACTGTGATTGGTCAACTTCCTCTTCAGATAATGCTGGAGAGGGGCAAGCATTTCACCTTGCCACTATTTCCATCTCTCTTCCACAGTATCTCAAATTAGGACACCGTCAACAAAATCTAGCTATAATTTGTTTAACAAATATTTTAGCTCGTCATATTCCTAAACCACTTGTTAATTACGTAACATAACAGCCCTCAAAATTTGGAAATGTAGCTTGGAGTTTTATATGATTAAATAGGCCTATAATTTTAGAACAATGTTTTACTGGTCTATTATAATTTTTAAATGATTGTATGTCGATATTCATTAATATTTTCTGTAATTAAACCAAAAATACATTTTTAACGTGATTTCATTTAGAAAACACTCATAAAGGATATATGATTTTAAACAGCTTCAAAGAATACAAAATTCAGATAAACATTAACATCACAAAACAAATAAAATATGCAATATTAATCAGAATTTAAAAAAAAAATTAAATCTAGTCTAATTGAATTAAAAATTTCTTGTAATTTTCATCTTTCAAATAAAAAACTAGCGATACAAAACAAATATTTTCCTGGCAAAAGTATTACGAACTTAAATGAATTCCCTGGTTTACTTTATCGCATATTAAAAGCTGTTGAATGCTATGACACAGTTCGGAACAGTTTATGAGCGGCAGAGAGCACATCCTGTCCGACGGGCGGTATTACGATATTTACTGTTATTGCAGCTTGTGTGTTGTAAGTCACGTGGCCCTGATGGCACTACTGACCAGGTACACTGGACTGCAGTGTAATGTGTATTTAGGAAGAGAGAGACGAAAATCGTTTCAAGGTGATGCGTTAAAGCTTCTTTTAAATTTTGCATAACAAATAATAAATAAACAAACTTTACCTTATATCATGATTTACATTTAATTCATGTTTAAAATTTATATTCCTCAGGTTTACGAAAAAAAAAAACTAGGTGTTTCTACGCAAAAAAAGGGTTTCAATTAGATAAGTACCGTTTCAAAAAAAAAATTATTTAATTGACTTTTAATTTGAAAGAATATAATATAAGTACAACTATTTATTATTAGAAAAGTAGCTGGAATTAGCAATAATCCCAGACTTTTATTTATAATATTTCTTAGCTGAAAACGCCACAAGGACACGTACCTTTTATTTTACCATTCCTTAAATGTTAAAATTCTATAGAGTAAGGTAAAACTCGAATTTTACATCGAATTATTGTATTTACAAACTGATATTTCATTAATTGTAAAATGTTATGAAAACTAAATTTATGAAAAAAATAATAACAAAACGGAGACGATATTTAGCAGTGAAAATAGTGTGGCACCGCCAAGTCTTCATAATTATTTGCCGCCTGGAAGCTTTTCAAATAATTACCAACCCGTGGCCTTAATCAAAATATTTGTATTAACAATTTACACAAACTTATATCTCTCTCGCAAAATAAAAAGAACAATGAAACAATTTTACATGTCAATTGAAGAGTTTACTAATTTAGAGAATTTAGTCTACATTATAAAAGAGAGGAAAGGGGACGCGGACACGAACCGGGGCCTCGTACAGCGCAAGGCCCGCGCTGACGCAGACGCGACACCGCGAAACCATAGATTAAGAATACCACAACCATAGGAGTATGTTTAATCTATGGCGAAACGGACATTACCTGAGTCTTCAGCCACCTGATCATTTTGTGAAGGTTCGATACTGGATTTATCTGCCTTTGGTCATTGGCTATTAATTAGTGATCCTGGATAAGGAATCAGTAGGTCTTAGTTAGTAACAAGGCTACACAAGGCATCTCACCCATTCAACATTCATCCTTCATTCACATTCGCCTTAAAATACGCTCAGGTTATGCGTCGGCGTCTTAAAGATATATTAAGATATCGTTGAAAAATCCACTCTCGACTAATCATAGGATACAGCCCGTGCGAGGCTACTGCTGATAGTAATCAGGTTACCAACAGTGCAATTTTACAAATACACTATTCCAGCTTATTAACCTTCACAATGATTTGATTTCAGTTTTCTGGGCATTACCTGTAATTAAAACGATTGGCATTAGTCCTGATTTAGTTAGCAAATAAATTTGCTGTGTTGACCTGTACACAGGATTTAATAATTGTATATGCTTTCGGGGGTAGGTTGTCACTTCAGTATTCACTTATTGCAGACGTTTTGGATTTGCAATACAGTCAAGCACTTATAATTTACATTAAAAACACTTGATCAGATCACATCAGATCTTATATACCTGAAACGTTACCTTCTTGGTATGCTATCGGAAGCAATAGTTGGTTATAAATAAATGGAACCCAGACCAACTATTTTTCAGTCAGTGTCCAGATAAATATTTCACGTTGATAAAACCCAATCGCACTCATTTGTCTTGACATTTTATTTATAAAAACCTTGTTTGATTCAGAAGCATTAGTGCAGCATAAATATTTGGATTTTTAACAAGTTTTTTTTAGATGTAGTTGTAGAATTTTTAAATTATATGTGGATAAATGTGTTTATGTTGAACATTGGTACTTTAGGTTTGAAAGTAAATCCTTCAATAAGAATAACCCGCATACAAAATAAATATTTATTTTTATTTTTAGATTGTTGAATTGAAAAATGTGAGTGAAATATTAGGATTTTTCCACTTCTGTGCGTGTGCGTGTGCGTGTGCGTGCGCGTGCGCGTGCGAGTGCGCGTTTGCGCGTGCGTGCGTGCGTGTGTGTGTGTGCGCGCGCGTGTGTATGTGTGTGTGTGTGTGTGTGTACGTTTGTATTATCACACCCATAATATCCTGTTTACCTTGTAAACATCTACAGGTGCCGTTACTATACTGCATCTGCATAATAATCTGCACACAAAGATAGCTGGCAAAATAAAATTATCTTTCTTACACTCAATAAAGTAATCTATTGCAATAATTATTATAGCTTATAACTAAAAGTTTAAAATGGTTAAAGGACATTTTATAATACAGATATTGCGTATAACCGCATTGTAGATATCGATAAAGAAATATCGAATTTATGTATTATTTTCGAAAACCTCTGCACTTAACTTGGTTTACAGATAAAATATATAAATAAATAGATTTATAATAAGCATTAATAAATTAAACATTGCGTATACTGTAGGGTAAATTATATTTGTCACGTGTTTTAATGATTAAGTATCTTCTGTGATAAGTAATTAATAGAAGGAGGACCTGTTTTCTGGAACTCTAGCAAATTAATTCTAAACTTCTAAAATTGCAATTCGTCCAAAAACTACCTTTTTATAACGACATGGCATTTCAGCAGTTTATTTAAATAATGTTTTATTTCAATATTTTTTCTCAATGGTTTGATTTCTTTAGTTATATCACTGTATCAAGAGCTTTTAAATAAATAAATTAAGTGATTGCTTTTCTTCCATTAACATTAAATTCATAATTAAAAGGCTTTCAGATTGGAGTCCGTTAGACGGATGCATTTTATAGGAATTTTGGTCGATATACGCCTTGATGTCTTTTAATTACTCATCAAACAAAATAAAGATAAAGATAAGTCTAGTAGTTTCTTACATTTCACTCTTACAACAACAACATATAAATAAATACTTTTGTATACTATATTAATACTGTACCTTCCTACACAACATGATTTATGCTACTTTTTACTTGGTAGCTACATACATTATAGATATTAGGAACGATGAATCACCAACAAACACCAACAAACATCAGCAAACATCACTAAACATAACATTTTCGCACGTTATTTATGCTTCGATATGTTTTGTTTACATTCGGTATGTTTGGTGTAGAATGGTGCGAATGTAACAAACAGGCACACAGGCAGTAATAACAGTAAATCTCACTATAAATATCTATTACCAACCCTCTCTCAGGGCAATGTTGTCATGCACCATTATCCCTATTATCATTTCTACGGTAATATCGTTACGGAAACCTACTAATTTATCCTCAAAGGATGTGAAATGTTGTTTCAAACTTGCATAGGTATTATTAGGAGGTTTATTTACACGTATTACAAATTTTGTTTTATTAGTAATTTTTATGACTCCTTTCTCTCACTAAACAAAATACTACCTAATTACTGCCTGTAACTTTCGAATTAATGGCATATTACGGAAGGATTTTAAATGTATAGTTAACTAAGATGAATTGTTAATACAATTAGGGCATGGCTTAAGTATAGCACATGACCTTAGTCCGTAAGGTCGCGGGTTCGATTCTCGCCAATCATCAACGTAAATACATACATGAGCTTTTGGTCCACCTATTAAGAAAACAAAAATGTTTATTTCTATGAAGCAAGGAAAACTGTCTCTGTATTAGATATATCCTTTCACACAAATTCTTCCAAATGGTTTGATTATTATTAAATAAATAAGATATTAGACCTTCTTTTAACTCTCCAAATAAATATGATAAGAATGGAATGAACGTTGTATCTTATGATGATGTGTATAAGATGCTAGCTGTTACCCGCAGGCTTCGCCCCGCAAGCGATTTAGAAAAACTATGACAGTTGTGTGTGCTGCCTTCTATAGCCCGTGGAACTACTACGAATCAAGATCAGCTGTTTGTATTCTCATCATCTCAAACAAAAATGAATGTCCATAAGGAATATATGGGAACTTTGTCTTGACCTCTGGTGGAGCCCTAAAGTCAGATCAAAACGAAAACCATTTAATTTTCCTATTTTATGCCTAAAGAATCAGTGTAAAAAATTTCAACTCTCTAGGTAAATGGGAAGTAAAAGAATTCGTGATGAGAGATTGAAAAAGTCAGTCAATGAGTAAGGGCTTTACCTTTTATAGGTATAGATTTGGGGATTAAATACACTTGCTATAAATTTATACACAAGCATGTACATAAGCATAAGCATATACATATATTGTTTATTGCATAGTTTATTATTATATTATGGTATTTATTATTTATTGCATATATTTGCATGGGATCTTGGATCTGAGTAAATGTTAGATTTTTGTTTGAAAAAATTGTCTTTTGTAATTTATTAATTTATTGTTTCTCGTTTTGTTTTTTTTTATATACAGCATTTAAATATTCATTATGTGATAACTGTACTTAAAAGAGAAGTGAAGATCTCCAAGAATGGACATTATATTTATGTGAACTGCTTCAATGTAATTGGTTTATAACGGTTTTCAAGCATGTAAATAAATAAATAATGTTCACGATAAGTCCTAAAATAAGTGAAGTGATTGATTCAACTATAATTTATAGCACAAAAGCGATTTCTTCGAATGCCATTTTTGAGATAGAAATTGAATGAAACCTGTTACCTTAACAACTTTTTCATCAATTAATTTACTGTGAAAAATTCAAAGTTTCAAAACATTCATTAAAAGCGATATGTTATGGTAGTTTTTAAATTAAAATACCCCCCGTCGCAGCAAACCTGCGTACTCAGCGAATTTCCAATGCATTGATATGTTTCTCACTAGTACATAAAGCCACTCACCAATTTTGACAAAAATACATTCATAAATAAGTGATTTATTACATTTTATTTATTCCCCATAAGAATAACATTAGGACTGAGTACGCAGGTTTGCTGCAACGAGGAAGATAAGA
This sequence comes from Allygus modestus, assembly GCA_963675035.1. Lineage (NCBI taxonomy): Eukaryota > Metazoa > Arthropoda > Insecta > Hemiptera > Cicadellidae > Allygus > Allygus modestus. Next base: position 378,029,293 of record OY776111.1, on the reverse strand, counting down.
AATGAGTTTTTATGCAATGATCAATATAACTGAGCCAGGTGAAGCTACTTACCATGTTTTATTAATTTATGTTCATAATTAAGGGAGATATAAAACTTTACTTATTCTCCATAAGAATAACATTAGGGCTGAGTATGCAGGTTAGCTGCTACGGGGACAATCAACAAAACATTTATTTTTTGTGCAATTATCAATATACCAGTACAACATGAAGCCACATACCAAATTTCATCAATATACATTCATAAATAATCAAGATATCAAATTTTATTTATTCTCCATAAGGATAACATTGGACAACGTACTGTGTTTAGCACTTTGAATATCTCTGCAACGGTTTGACGTAGAATCACAATTTAAACACCAAAATGATTGTTTTGTGGAGCTGAAGTGATTGGTAAAAGAAAATGTGAAGTTTAAAGTAAAATTAACTGAGGAAAAGCCAAAAACCTTTTTCCCATAAGATTAACATGGGAGATTTTATGAGCATGTTTTTTGGATTTTTTCCGCAACCACTTAACCTAGGTTAATAATTCAAAATACCATATTATTTGTTTTTTTAAGCTCTATAACATGGTCTAAACCAAAATTAAGTGTTTTAAAAATGTTAGGGTAAAAAATGCAAAAAACTGATTTTTGGAAAATTTAAAACCCCCATAAACCCCCCTTCCCATGGTCCGATTTTTCTGGTTTTCGAACTTAAAGTCATAAATGTCAGTTTACACATTTGAGCCAAATTTCATCGAAATCGGACGTTTTTTACTCAAGTTATCGCATTCACGGACACATATATAGATATATATATATATAGATATATATATATATATATATAGATATATATATATATATATATAGATATATATATACATATATATAAATTTGAACGAATAGTGTTTTGGACATCTGGGGACATCAAAACAAAAAGTTATCATGGCCTCGGGCTTAAGTCTTACCATGAGACCTACGGTAATAGCTTCTTCCCTATAGGGGAAATTCGCTAAAAGAGAGTATATTAAATACGAATTTTAAAAATCAACTCTCTGTTACAAACACAAACGATGTATTGTTAATTGAGGTAAATGTTATGACCTCACAGCACGAAACCGCTGAGGCTACCTTGGGGCTGATTTCCCCACGGCTCATTGGACTCAAGGTCGTAATGACTTTTCGATGTGTTTGGAGCTATGGAAAATGTGTTGCAGCAAAAACACCAACTGTTACAAACCAAACCACAGGGGAAAAGATTGATTTATGTGTTAAAATAACTGATTTAAATCAGATATAATAGTTTAAAGGTGTTTTAAGCACTAAAAAGTAACATTTAAAAACCCACCAGGAATGTGAAGTTTAATTAGAATCATATGATTTGTCGAAATAATCATAATTTAGTAGTATGTTCTTTGTATGGTGACTCATACGTTTGATCTTTAATGCCTAAACGTATGTGTATATGAGATAGTGTTTGAATACAGATTTTTTAACACGAATTATTAACCGATAAACCAGATTTAGTTACAGTTGAACGTCTCTTTTTAGTTTAATCTGAAACTGAGCAACTGACGTTGACGTTAAAACTCGAATTCAAAAACATCAGCTTGATCTTAGGTTAAAACTTTAGTTTAGTCTGACTTACAGATTGAAACGGACAATATACTTTACATTTAATTATTTGTTTAACAAAACAAGTCTGACCATATTTGTTTGTATGCAAATATCTTGCTTGCAATATAATAATAATAAAAAGAGTGAATTCGATATGACATTAATTTGGGAAACTGATATACTGGGACTTAGTACTGACACATTTTTCTTATGTGTCAATTTGTTCAGATCACTCGCAGGATACAAGGTTTTCGGGAAATAATGTAAGTATAGTATTCTGTGCTATTTTACAGTCTCAGCTATCCATAACTCATGCCATATAATTTAATTGATGCACAAGTTGCCAAAATTTATTGCCATTACACAATTTATATTTATGTAAGAGTTGCTTGTCTGTAATACAATCGATTCTCCTTTCTCATATGTCAAGGCCGATGAAAATATTAATATTTTACACCATTTATGCACCTCATAACTGTTGAATGGACTATCAATTATGTTAAGCCAATTAATAGATGAGTACAGTATGTCCATGTAATGCTGTACATAATATGTTCAAACAGATACATTACGAGCAAAATAAAGAAGTTTATTGTTATGGGATCAAACGTTTTATGCATTAATTTCCTTTTAAATCAGACTGTAGAGCTTTAATAGTTGTAGGTGATACGTAATATATTGTGCGTAGGGAGTTTGTTTAGGCGGCGGTATGTAGGCGACATTGTCTGTGCAACACGACTGGATATTTACACGGTAAACTGTGTAAACTGGCTTTTCTCGGTAAACACGAACTCAAACACAAATTGACTCATTCGCTTACGATTCAACGCTATTTGTAGCAGTGTGGAACGGTTCAACGTGTCTTAAACTATTTATAGTTTATAAAATAAGTCGTATCTATATATTGTTGTATGAATATAATTGTTAACTATATTATAAAACTGATATAAGGCGAGGAACATTATTATTATGCATGGACTATTACAAATAACAATATAATGAAACATAGTTCAGTAAATACAGTATGATCAATTTGTAAGATGATATAAAACAATTTGAATGCAATATCGCTTTTAAAATGTTTTAACAGATCAAGACGTTAGAGTTCAGAAAATAATTAAACTAAGAAGAGAGCATTTTCATACTTAAGAAATCATTTTATTGTGTAATGAAAGGTATTGGAAGTCGAACACAGAATCCTGGGAATAAGGAGTGGAACTAATGTCTCTCAAGGTATTTAATTTTTATTGTTCCCCAGGAAAATGATTAAGTGAAAGACATCTGCGATTAAAAGGTACCACACATACGAAACTCCAGATAGTAAATTTGCAATTAGCATAATGAAATTCAATTTAGTATTAAAATAAATATACGTTTAAACATGATAAAAGTTATAACTAACTATTTGTTCAATATACTGATAAGTGAGACTAATAGATGTCGAGTTTTGTTTACATTGTAATACATGATATTGTAGAAATATCTGCAATAGTGAAAAAGAGCTTAGCTTTGGTCCCCAAGCCAAGTGATTAAAAATCTATTTGAATAAAGTGGTAGGTAACTAAATTGAAAGTAAATATATATTTACAGCTTCTCAAAGTACATATGTATTATTTATTGTTTTCTACTATAGGGCTGTTAGTATTATTCAGTATTTATTGATTGCTACATTTTTATTGTGAAATACATAAAAACTCGTGTATTTGTCTTGTTCAGGCATTTAATATAAAAATAATCACAATGCAAGGAAATAACGAGGTTTGCTTGAAATTTGATAACCTGTTTGAAAATGAGTTTCTGAAACGTTTGTTATGACTTGACAGGGAAAAGTAATAGTAAATAAGAGATCCTAAGAGGCTTAGTTGGTTCCCTACTTATGCTGATGCCAAGCTCTCAAGACCAGCACTGCACAGAGAAGTATTTATGAAAGTCCTCGTAACAGTGATGGTGCGTTTGCGTTTGTAATAAAACTACGAGTACTACCGTAGCTTTTAAAGTACTAAAGTACTTGTTAAATATCCGATTACTATAGTGCAACATCTTCTTAGATTCCATATATTGTATTAACCAGTTTTGATGGATCAAACTTATTTAAGATTAACCAATTTGTGCAAAAAGGCGTTAAAATAATTCTTAAGATTTAAACCAAAAATACTTCAAAGTGAAAATTGTCATGTTTTAGTAGTTATTTAAACCCAAAACTACACGCATTGGCCGGTCATCCACTGAAAGTACTAGCTAGTGAGAGAGTTGAGACACACATACCAGAAATTCACGTATTATGCACTAAATAACTACTTTAGTCACACATTTTAACAATATCGTTTATCGGGGTTTTACAAATTAAATACTGAATCAATGTGGAATCTAAGTCTGTGACAATAAAATCATAAACCTACCATTGTAACTAATGGCTTTCTAAAAAAATACATATCCTACACTCTAACATGAGTAAGGTTTGCATGAGTAAGGTGAGTGCGTGCTTCCTTGCAACTCTGATCTCAAAAACGGCACCTAATGATTTCCTTAATATTTTGGAAATAACTAATTTCTGTGATAAAAATAAGTTTTAGACTGGTCTAATCCCCAGGAAAAATCAGTTAATGTTAAAAAAAACGATAGTGAACAAATTAACATTGGGCTTTTGGAGTTTAATAATTGTACCAGCTGCAAGGGGGATTGTTTAGTAGTGCAGGGGGTCAAAGTAACACACGTGTTGTTTATAATAGTAGAACGTGGGACGCTATGGCACAACTTCTGATTGGTCGATAGCCGTTCAGAAGCCACGCCCCCAGAGGTCCTGATTGGTCGATAGGTGATCAGGTTACCGATTAAGCCCCGCCCCCAAGCCCCACCGCCAAGATGGCGGCGCCGAGGGGTTTTCCCGCCTCGGAATCCGCCATCGCGCCCGGCCCTCGTCCCTCGCCGTCGATAAAACTTCGTTAAAAATAAAAATTCACGTTTGCATATAAAACAACATAAATCACAATTACAAGAGAAAACTACATACTCTAGTCCGTGTGGTCTGCGAGCTGAACTAACAATGATGTTGCGGGCAGTCTCGAGCGGTGCGTGAAAGTGCGCTTCGCCCCGCTGCGCGTGGGTGCGTTCTGCTGCCGCGCGCCTAATTAATACCGTTGGTTGCACACGTGCGTTTCACCCCGTTACGCGCGGGTGCGGCCGCGCCTACGGTTGGCTGCGCACGTTCTGCACCGTCGATCTTGCAGTTACGCGCAACCGCGTGTGTTAGCACGCAATGACGGCCTCCTACCGTAATCATCAGTTGCCCTAGGATTGTAGTCATCAGGATGACGGATAGGCCTTCGGAAACCCGCAATTATACAACGTGTGCCCCGGGATGCAATAACGGATGGTGGGCGTTCGCGTGACACTTCCGCCGATAACTCATCCTCGCTGATTACTGTTTCGCGGTGACTCCTCCTTCCGCTCCAAACATGGTCATTAGCTCACTGCGCTGTATAAAAGAGCGGTCTTATGCGGACCAAGTCAGTCTTGAACTGTGATCGCTCAATGGTAAGTCTCTCTTCTATTCTCTGTGCATGGTTTCCTGGTGGTTTGGCATACTTATCATAGGATTATTAATATCTCCTCCATGGACGTATGTAAAATAATTAGTTCAAACGAAACCTACGTCCGGAGGTTTAGGATGTATGGTATTAGAACCGTGTTAAATTCAATAGGCCACCAGCCGGTGTAGACGAGCTGGACTGGTTGAGGCGTGGATTTTCAGAATTAGTTGATAAAGTAAAATCCGAATCATCCGATCCGGACCAGCTCGGTTTCACCTTACAGAGCTTGAATTTAAAACAGAGTGAACCCGGTTTTGTAGCATTTAGACCTGCGGATCAGGTTAATGGGGACATTCTGTGGGAAATCTTTGGCGGTATAATTCAAAGTAACACTGATCTGATAAAATCCACTGACACGTTTAAAATCACATGCACTCGAGTCAATGTCCCCGTGGGAAGTGGCCGTAGGCGTCCCGGGTCCTTTGACAATTTCTCAGAAGAATGTGCCGGAAGGCGATCTATTTTAGCAATAAAAAATAGAGACAACCTATGTCTCCCTCGAGCCCTAGTAGTAGCTAAAGCCTTTGCGAAAAAAGATCCAGACTACAAGGCAATTCGAATGAATCGTAAACAGCGTCAGACAATTAAAGCTAAGAAATTAGTGACAAAAGCGGGGGTCGAGATTCCAGCAGGTGGGGCGGGTGTGGAAGAGTTGGAAAAGTTCCAATCACATTTGAAAAAGTACAAAATAACCGTGTACAATTACGACACAAAAGGTCGTGAGGTATACTTTTGTGGTAGCATAGAGAACGCGCAATACAAAATCAACCTAATGTTCCACGAAGGTCACTACAATGTCATAACTAATCTTACTGGGGCCTTCGCCTGTAGATTCTACTGTGAAGAATGTCGCACGCCCTACAACAATGTGGGTGATCACCGATGTCAAAATATTTGCTCAGCCTGTTTGACTACTTCTCCATCCTGCAAACTAGAACACGACGGCGTGATCTGCCCAAACTGTAACAGGCACTTTAAGAACCAGCTCTGTTTCACCGCACACCAGAATGGTGTGTGTAAATCGGTTAAAAAGTGCAAGGAGTGTGACAAACTCGTCTGGCTTAAAAAAAGAAAATCCGAGCACAGGTGCGGAGAGAGGTGGTGTCAAATATGTGTTGATTTTAAGGAGGTGAATCACAAATGCTACATGCAGGTGGACACTGGTAAACCAAAAACTAAAGATTTCCTCTTTATATTTTTTGATTTTGAAACTAGACAAGACGAGAACCTGTCTGCGACGGAGCGGGATAAAAAAGTCCACAAAGTAAATCTAGTGTGTCTCAACGGTTCTGCCACAAATGTATCAATGAAGATCCGTGTGAAGATTGTCAAACGCGTACTCGTATATTCAGGGAAACGCCTGTTCAGGGATTCATGGACTACGTGATGGGGTTACGGAAAAAACACAAAGAGGTATGTGCAATCGCGCACAACGGTCAGGGTTTCGACTTCCAGTTCATCCTAAAACACGTTCTGGAAGAGACAAAATTCACACCGAATCTGATTATGCGCGGATCAAAGATTGTGCTTATAGAATTTGATAACGTGAGATTCGTGGATTCTTTAAATTACTTCCCCATGCCCCTGTCTTCACTCCCGAAAGCTTTTGACCTACCACCGGAGAAAAAGAAAAAGTACTTTCCTCATCTCTTCAACACGATAGCCAATCAAAAGTATAGTGGTGCGATGCCCCCCGAGGAATACTACTGCCCCGACACAATGTTCGAGAAGACACATGAGGACTTCAAAGAATGGTACGACACGCAGGTTAACAGCAACTACACGTTTGACTTTCAAAAGGAGCTGGTAGAATACTGTATATCCGACGTAGAGATCTTAGCTCTAGCATGTATAAAATTTAGAAACATGTTCCTTGATCAGTGTCGCGTAGATCCGTTCCTAGAGGCTGTGACTATAGCCAGTGCCTGCAGCCTTGCGTTCCGAAGAAACTTTCTGAAAGCAAACACGATAGGTTTGATTCCCAAGAACGGATATAGACTGTGTGACAACCAATCAGCCGCTGCTCTCCAATGGTTGACGTGGGAGGAGACACAACGGAACGTAAGGATCCAACATGCTGGTAGAGAACGTGAGGTAGTCATCGATGGACATAAAGTGGACGGGTTTGACGGAGAATGTATATACGAGTTTCACGGTTGCTACTATCACGGCTGTAAGAAATGTTTCCCGTACAAGCGTGACGAACGCCTCAAAGACGATCCATCAGACACACTCAACAACAGGTATCAGAAAACGGTGGCAAAGATGGAAAAACTCGCCCGGACACCCTACGAGGTGAATGAAATGTGGGAATGTGAGTTTTTCAAATTGAAAAAACGTGAAAACCTCACCCACCTTGAGTCGCACCCTGTGCTAAACACCCTCCCTCTAGTCCCACGAGACGCATTATTTGGTGGTCGTACTGGGAACGTGAAAACTTTCCAGGAATGTGAGTCTGGTGAAGAGATCAGATACGTAGATGTGTGCTCCCTATATCCCTACGTTTGTAAGTACGGAAAGTATCCTACTGGCCATCCGACAATCCACGTGGGTGACACAGAATGTGCAGAGAGAGGGATGAACGCAGAGGGGTTGCTGAAGTGTAAAATCCTTCCCCCGCAAGCTCTGTATCACCCAGTCCTCCCAACAAGAATGCGAGGTAAGCTAATGTTCCTCCTGTGTAAAAAATGCGGCGATGACCTCAACCAGGAAGACTGTACACATTCAGAGGAATAAAGAGCACTCACCGGAACCTGGGTGATGGACGAAATCCGGGCCGCAGTTGACACAGGATACAGGATCATTGAGCGCTACGAGTTGTGGGAATACCAAGTGGCTACTTTCGAAAAAGGCGGTCTGTTTACAGAGTTCATCAATAAATTCCTGAAACTAAAACAAGAGGCGTCAGGTTACCCAGAATGGTGTAAGTCCAATGAAGACAGAACTCGGTACGTTGAGGACTATTACACTCACGAAGGTATCACACTGGACGCTGACAAAATCAATAAGAACGGGGGATTGAGATCGCTTGCAAAGCTGATGCTTAACAGTTTCTGGGGTAAATTTGGCCAGCGAGAAAACCAAACAAAAGCGACAATAATAAGAGATCCTGAAACACTGTTTAACATGCTAACCAACCCCGCTGTACAAGTTAAAGCGATACAGGCCGTAAATGAGGAGACATTACTTGTAAACTGGCAGAATGTCGAAGAGGTCGGCGAATCTCTGCGAAGTGTAAACGTTGCGATTGCTGCTTATACAACAGCACAAGCTCGCTTAAAGTTGTATGAACACCTCAAGGGTCTAGGAGGTCAAGTTCTATATTATGATACAGACTCAGTATTGTACTATACAAAAGAGGACTATACAAAGTGTCTACCGGCGACTACCTTGGGGAGATGACCGACGAGCTGACTGAGTACGGACCCGGGTCATTTATAGTAGCTTTTGTTTCAGGTGGTCCTAAAACATACGCTTACATTGTATACACCAACAATGGTGTAAGACCGCGTCTTGTGTCTGTGTGTAAAATCAAAGGCTTAACACTTAACATGAAAACTAGCCAGAGTTTAAACTTCCAAAAGCTTAAAGAAATGGTATTAGCCGCCACCGGTGACTGCCCAGTGCATGAAGTTACAGAGAGTAGAATAAGACGAACTAAGAGTAAAGACGTTTTCACTGCCTGGGAGACGAAACAGTTCAAGATTACGGGGCCGAAGCGCAAGCGTGAAGGGGACTATGACACTCTTCCGTATGGTTATAAAAAAACAAAGACCTCACTCACCTAATATTCCCTCCATCCGTTCCAACCGCCTCCGTTATGATATCTCCAATCAAAAGTCTCGTCTTCCTCCTCCTCCTCCTCACTGCTAGATCCGGGTATGAAGTTCCACAGGGTACTACTTGTGGTAGAGTCAGAACTCAACCTTCTCCTAACGGTCGGTTGAACAACACAAACACGTTGCCCAACAACTTCCTCTTCACGTGAATCGTATTCCACTTCAAAAAACGACCTTAAAACACTATGTAAATATAACAAAAGACCCAACATGTCTCGTTGAAGTTATAACCAATTATGGCGTTGTCTGGAGCCCCCACCACCACACTGTGGTGGGAGGAGCTATTTTCGTCGCCGCTGCAGCGTCTCGCTGCGGGAGGTTTGCTCGGAAAGTTGTGTCGAACCTGTGTGGTGTCACCTACGTGAAGGCCGGCTTAAAATCCTGTAAGTCCAAGCGTAGAGAGAAGGTTGGAATAAAATCCGTAGAACAACGAGTTTCCTTTGACTCACACAGGTGGTGTGTGTGTGTGTGAGGGAAGGTTGGAGTAAGATCCGTAGAACATTGCGTTTCCCTCGACTCACTGTGTGTGTGTGTGAAAACTTTCCGAGTTGCGGTTCAGCCCCCTCGGAGTACCCAGATCCCGTGGTTTTTTCGCGGTCGGGAAGGTCCGGTCTTCCGCCACAGCAACGACGGGTGCAGAGAAAATTCTCCGGAGGAGGCAACTAGATTTGCGGAAGGCCTTCACGTGTCATAGCGGTGGAGGGGCTATGACATCCCTTCGGGGAAAATCTCTTACCTTTAGGGCGGCGGAGTAGGTCCTCTTGGAGATACAATCTCATAAATGTGCTCTGTAGGGTTCCTGGGAGGTAGTGGCGGATTCAGCAGAGTAGGTCCTCTTGGAGATACGATCTCATACATGTGCTCTGCAGGGTTCCTGGGAGGCAGTGACGGTGGGGCAGGTCCTAATACGATCAGGTGATCTGGAGGGTTCCCGGGAGGTGAGGCAGGTACTCTCGGATACGTGTGCTCAGGTCGTCTGAAAACCCTGTCAGCAGTAGGTTCGACGTTTCGCTTAGCACGAAAGATTAAGACAAAACCGAAACAGCTCACAATACAGAACATGATGCACTGACCCGCGTCGAGTGTGTGACCGCACATGCCCCCTTCTCCCACGTCCAGTACAAAAAGACGTGTGAGCGCGCGGAACATCTGGCGCCACCGCGACGTTTTTCTATAAATACGCGTCATCAAATTGTTCAGTACAAAAATGGACGTTAGAGAGGCTATTGCCCGAGAGCTTCACAGACCGGCTCGTAGAAAGTATCCTAGACGCAGGGTGACTCTCAAGGGTATAAATGATCTTTACCAAGCGGATCTCGTTGAGATGAAACCTTACGCGAGCGAAAATAAGGGGTTTAGTTACATACTCACCATGTTGAACTGTTTCTCCAAATTCGCGTTTGCCGTCCCGCTGAAAGATAAGACTATGACTGAAGTGGCCAAGGCTCTGGAACCTATTCTCGCAAAACATAAAACGAAACACCTGCAGACCGACGATGGTAAGGAGTGGTTCAATAAAAGCGTCAATGCCCTCGTGAAAAAATACAAAATTAATCATTACGCCACTTTTTCTGAATTGAAGGCCAGCATAGTTGAAAGATTTAATCGCACACTGAAAGAAAGGATGTGGAGACTTTTTACAGCCAGGGGAAAATACGAGTGGGTATCGCTTCTACCGGATATCATAAATCAGTACAATAGCTCCGTGCACAGGACGATCGGAATGAAACCTAAGGATGTGAGGCAAAAACATGTAAAATCGATATTGGCAAGAATGAATAGGAAAAAGATTCCAGTGTCAAAGCCCAAGTTTAAGGTCGGCGATAGCGTCAGGATAAGTAAATACAAACGGATATTTACAAAGGGATACATGCCCAATTGGACTAATGAAACGTTTACAATATTTTCCATTAAGCCTACCAAACCTGTCACCTATATTCTGCAGGACTCCAAAGGTGAATTTCTAAAAGGTGGATTTTATGAGCACGAGTTGAGCCGGTCAAAAACAGGAGACGTCTATCTTGTGGAAAAAGTGTTGAGACGTAAAGGTGATAAAGTCCTCGTCCGGTGGCTCGGCTTCGACGGAAAAGATGACACATGGGTGGACAAAAGCAGTATCCTTATTTAGATACCGGATGAAGCATTGGCACGTGGCCAGCCCGCCCGCAGCGTCCAAAAATCTCTGCGTCCCCGTTGCTCGCTGTGCTATTTATATGTCTAGCGCAAGTCCCAAATAAGGTTAGTGTGACAATCCGGTTAGCAACGCAAAGAGCTCGCATTACGGTGCAAAACTTTGACGAATATTTCGGCGAAGGAATGTTAGGCGCAAGGAACAAACACGGTCCCCTACTACCAGCCTCTATACGTTGCATCATCTCGGGTCCTTCAAACTCTGGAAAGACAAACGTTTTGTTCAATCTACTGTTTGACCCCAACGGTCTGGTGTTTGAAAATATCTACGTTTTTTCCAGATACCAGTTCCTGTCAAAGACCTTACCGAAAGAGATTGGATATTTCCCATTCGATGAAAATGAACAAATCCTGAATCCTGCAGATGCCAAGCAAAATTCAATCATGATATTCGATGATATTTCCTGCGAAAAACATAACAATATCCGTACTTATTTCTCCATGGGGATATTGACACATTTTATTTAGGTCAGTCCTACAGCAGGATTCCTAAACAGCTAATCAGAGACAACTGTAATTTCATAGTACTATTTAGACAGGACGATATGAACCTGAGACATGTCTACAGCGACCATGTCAACACTGACATGAGCTTTGAGAAATTCAAAGAACTATGTGCACTCGCGTGGAGAGACAATCATGGCTTTATCGTTATAGACAAGACCAGAGACCTTAATAAAGGCCGATACAGACTGAGTTTTGACAGTTTTGTCCAAGACTTGTAATGGTACAGGGTCAAAAAGGGGTGATTCCTCCTACTCATGATGTCGATGAGGAGGGGAGGAACGTGAGAGAAGGTCTCAGTCGTCAAGATGGATCCGACCGCGGAGGTTCTCAGACGTAGAGCATGCAGGGAATATGTAGCGAATAAGGTGGCTGAAGTGACCGTTGCGTTTTCAAAGGGCGGGAGACATTGTAGAGAAATGGTAGAATGGGATCGTAGTGGCGGTGGTAAAAGAATCGACATCATACCGACCGGAAAATTTGACAGTTTAAAAATCCGTACTATTTCAGGCTCAGACTTTTGCGATTGTTTTGTTCCGGAGAAGCTCCTTAATCTAGTAGCTTATCACAGACGATTTAGTTGTGTAAATTTGTATCTACATAAACAAGACGGAACTTGTGAATTTAAAAGATTTGAACTGAAAACCCATTTAGTTGTAGAGGTAGACGTGAATGATGATGTAACACGGGTGCTGGTTACTCTAGGGCAACAAAGTGGAGGAGGGGGAAGACCAGAGACCTTAATATAGGCCGATACAGACTGAGTTTCGACAGTTGTATCCAAGACTTGTAATGGTACGTATATACACCTACAACGATTTGCGAGGGTTCAACACTAGACTACACAATGTAAAGTCAAATTTGTGCACATACTATTACAGAGACAAGAGACGATTTTGCGGTGACTACTGCAGTAGGAAGCCACCGCATGGGTCAATATTTAACAAAAGGTGTTGGAGGCACAAAAAAGGATATGGTGGCTACGAATATGTTTCCTCCTGTTGTTTTACTCATGATATCGTCGAGTTAAAGAATCTACAACCGCGACATTTGGATTAGTTTTCTCATCAGATGTGAAGATAGTAACGTACCATTGGAGTTAGTCATATATCACGAGGATATGACAAATTCCACTGTTAGGGACCCTCAAAACCTGATCTCGAGATTCAGACCCTTCCCGGATATTTGTGGTAAAGTGCTCCCATTGCGAAACTGTCATGGCGGTATCAACTTTGCGCAGACAGTCTTGAGCATGCTAGACTATGGCTGTAAGATACCGTACGCTTCGAGGTGCATAGTGTTGACTGAAATAACTGTACCAATTAGATCCCCTGTTGTTATTTACAAAACAGCGATGTCACTTAACTGTTACATAGACATCAGTTACAATACAGCTTGGGGTCCAATCCCTGATGGTACCCCCAAAGGTCCGAGAGGGAAACCCTTTGCCGCCGTGAATAACTACTGCCAAGGGTTGTACACTGTTGAATTTCTCAAAGTAGCCTTACCCACAGTCCCTGAGCAGTGTAAAAGGTTCGGTATAACATTGAATAACGGTGTGTACACTGTGTCGAACGAGACACTCTTTGAACAATGGCGGAAATTCACAGGCACAAATCCTTGCGAGTTTTGGCTTTTAAACTCTTATCTAATGCACAATAGACGTCACGACAAACCGCTGTTGATGTTGCGTAGATACATGGAGAGAACTATTGAAAGTGACAAGTATGTCGTAACACATGTATCCCAATGGAGAGATAATGTCAAAAGGGCATGGGTATTCAAGAGTCTCACCGGACGTCAAGTGATACCAAGGTTTGATTCGAGGGAAAGTCGATATTACCGAGGTTTGGATTTAACCGCCGGAGTTACTCTGTTGGAGGTTGTCCGCCACGTACGGAGACACAAGAGGAGGGCTCTTTTCTTCCGTCAGGTAGAGCTCCCTTAAGGAGGGGAATGCATAACAGAACGTCATTATTAGCCATGTCGCACACCAAGAAACATCTTACGCTGCGTATCGCCTCTCTCAAAGAGTCCATACGACGGAAATACAGACAATTCAAGGACGGCAGTGTCGAAAGTGAAAAACGTCTAGAGAAGCAGTACAAACCGCTGATTAAAGGGTTGAAAAAATCAGGATTGGAACCCAAAGTCGATATAAAACAGGAGGTGAAGGAGGAGGAGGAGAACGAGGAGGATGAGGCAGATACACAGGAATCGTCTCCTTCACCCGTGGGTCTGTCAACCCCGGACGAATTGGAAACACCGTCTAGATACGTTGATCAACAATTTGAAAACCCTTTGACACGAAAATACATGAAACAGTTTATAAAGGACGCTGGTCAAGACCGGAAAATCGATCATGATTTTGGACCAAGATACGATGAAGACGGTAACACCTTGATGATTGGGGATAAAGTATTAGGGTTTGATTCTGATGGAGCGATACGAATAAACGACACACGGTATGAGCCAAGCGAAGGTTTGTATGAGCTTATATTTAAGAGAGTTCCAGACAAGTATTCAGCTGATGACCTCAATACGTACAAGGAGATTCTACAAGCTACCAACGCCCATAAGAAAGGTTACAACTTTCGCAATACAGTCAGAAGGGACAACAGTCTTAAGTACAGAAACGTTATTAAAGACCTATTTCCTGCGGGTACCAAATTAGGTAAGGGAATGACATGGAAAAGTGCGGGGTCACGCGATCTCGTGCACTGGGACGACCCTGGTGAACTGGTGGCTAGGCTTAAGTTACTTGTAATGTCTACAGAATCGGGAAATAAATCACACAGAAACGAGATTCTCAACATCATAGAGGAGTTAAGGGAGGCAGGGTACATAAAAGGAGCTGGTAACAGTCGGTTCAAATCACTTTTACAATGAGCGTTGACAAGTTTGGACGTTACTCCAAGAAGGACAAGAGTCTGGTAGGACCCAAGGGTGAAGGTTTTAACCTGACACCTGAAGGTGACTATGATATACAGAGGAAACGTTTGAGAAACGTGTGGGAGCCGGCGGATAAGCTCGACGCTGTAAACTTTGAAACACATACGAGAGCGTTTCTAAACTGTATTTCCAGACAAAATGGCGTGTTTGATGGTCAAAACACGCGTGTGTGTAACGTGGCTCATCCAGTGGAGGACCAGGATACGGTTACAAAAAAATATATGGAATCGCACACACCAAAAAGATTTGACGGCATAAAATCATACTCACTACACCAGTATCGCATGCAGGACGTAGCGGCTCCAATAAACGAAGGGGATGCAGTCAACATGATATACGTAAAAGATAATGCAATAACTAAGAAGGAAGATGGGTCCTTTGACGCAAAACTCAATCTGATTAGAAACTTGGCCCCACCGGAAGGCGTCGGAGATGCAGTCAATCTATCTTACATGCAAAAAAATACACTGAAGAAAAACGTCAACGGTTCTTTCGATGCTAACAACACTACAATAATAAACCTGGCTCCCCCCACTGCGGGTGGTGACGCTGTAAACAAGAGTTATCTAGACAATCGCCTTTACTTACCCGGGAAAAACGTGTATAATTTTAGGAATAAAAGATTGGGACAGATCGCATCACCCTCACATGTACACGACGCGGTTACTTTGACATATTTTCAGGAAAACACTATAAAATTTGAAGAAAAAGAAAATGAAAAGAGTTGGGACGCGGGCACAAGACGTTTAACAAATCTTGCTAAACCCCGTGGATTGAACGATGCTGTGAACAAGAGATATTTGAAAGAAGCCCTAGCGGATTTGGCATTTGCTCTGTACAAACGAATGAACAGCGGTTCTAGAGCTACACCCGATAAGGAAGACTGGACACTCCAGGTTGTGCAGGAGAACTCCACATGGGATCAGCTATTTAAGCAGGACTGGAGAATATCTGATCAGTTATAAGATGGCGGGACGCAAGTCAAGATCGGTCAGATGCAATCGAGCTGTCGTAAAAGGAGGAGGTATCATCTCATCGGTCATCAACAAAGCCTGGACTTGTTACCTTTCGAAGCCCACCTACCTGGTTATAACTACTGTGGTCCGGGGACCAAACTACAGCAGAGGTTAGCTCGTGGTGACAAGGGAATAAACGGCCTGGACGAAGCCTGTAAGATCCACGACATTGCCTATTCAAAATACAAAGACTCAACTAGGCGAAGTCGGGCGGACAAAGAGTTGGCGGAGCGAGCTTGGCGTAGATTCAAAGCGTCAGACTCATCAGCGGGTGAAAAGGCAGCCGCTTGGGCGGTTACTACAGCGATGAAGGTAAAAACAAAACTCGGCAGTGGAAGGAAAAAAAAGCGTACCGGTAGGGTGAGCAGAAGAAGAACAATGCCTACTGGAAAGGGGTTATACTTGCGACCGTACCCTACAAGGGGTAGTGGTGGTGGAAAGAAGAAACGTAAGGTGGCTAAAAAAAAACGTGGATCCCGTTAAGACCTCTGACTAACTACGATCTCGAACACTATGTGAAAATACTAAAAATCCCATACTTTCGCGGGATCTACATGAGAGATGCGCTACCTACACGGCCGAGACCATACGAAACGGCAATTGTAAACCTGGATTCTAGCCTAGGAGAAGGTACCCATTGGGTGAGTTACAGAAAGGAAGGAAAGACTGTGCACTATTTCGATAGTTTTGGTAACCTGAAACCACCATGGGAGCTCATACGATACTTTGGCGATTGTAGGATTTACTATAATTACCGCAGAGGACAAAACTTTGATTCAGTCGTTTGCGGGCATTTGTGCTTAAAGTTCCTCTGCAATGTTCAGCCTTAGTGGTAGAGGTTCGTACATTTCCAGCGAATATTTTCCCCCGTTGGACGTGAGTAAGGCGAATGGGAGATTGGCCTTGTAGATTTGATGACGTTTCACTCCATACCAAATGTGGAAATGAACATAAATGACAAGTTTTATTATGGTAAAAACAGCGTAATCGTCATAGACGAGGGAGCGTATGAGGTGGAGAATCTTGAAACTACTTTGAAAGCTAAACTTAACCCCCGCCGTAGAGTTCAAACTGGCAGCTAACAACAGTACGCTCAAGTCGGAACTATTTTGTTCACAACAGGTTGATTTCACAAAGAAGGACTCTATCGGTGCGATGCTTGGATTCTCCAGTAGGGTTCTGGAAGCGGGAAAGACACACACTTCTGATAACACAGTTAACATAATGAAGGTAGATGCCATCCGTGTTGAGTGTAATATCGTCCGCGGATCCTATGACAACGGAAGTGAGAGTCATGTGATACACGAGTTTTACCCCAATGTAGGACCAGGCTACAAAATAGTGGAGGTTCCCAACACTATCATCTATTTACCCGTGAACGTTACGAGTGTAAACATCGTATCGGTCTCTCTCAGGGATCAGGACGGGGATCTAATCAATTTGAGGAACGAAAGGGTTTCGGTGCGACTACATATGAGACAGAAGAAGGGCTAAAAATGGGTCTGGTATTTAGGGAGACTACGGCTACGATAGGTGTCAGTAAGTCGAAAGACATTGCACAGTTAACTTCGTCCAGTGTAAAGTTTCTTCGCTCTCTCGGCTTCAAAGTGCAAGATGTTGGACATCGAAACAAGAGCAGAGTACAGTGATGTAATCACCGGGATGGAGTTTCACACTCACAAACCTTATGCCTCTTCCACCTTTAAGAATAATGACGAGATACGTATACCTCTAAGTCAGCAGGACATTATCACCGCACCGTTTGACAGTAGCCTACACATTAAAGGTAAAGTAAAGGCCACAAAGGCTGCCGGTGCCAAAGCAGAGTGGCACTTTGTAAATAACGCCATTGCGTTCCTCTTTGACGAAATACGCTACGAGATTGGCGGCGTAGAAGTGGATCGAACAAAAAATGTAAGCATCACGACAACCATTAAGAATCTTTTATCAGTCAGACCGAGTGAGGCAAACACCTTGAAGAACGCCTGCTGGTTAGGACCAGGCGAAAAACTTAGTGAAGAAGTCTTTTCATTTTCCATTCCCTTACGTACTCTGCTCGGCTTTGCCGAGGACTATAGGCGGGTGATTGTAAATAATAGACAGGAGTTGGTGCTCTTACGCTCCGCTTCAGATAAAAACGCGGTGATCAGTGATGAGGCTACAAATATCGATATATCGATCTCCAACGTGTACTGGCGTGTACCTCACGTAACAGTGTCCGACAAATATAGGTTAAGTTTATTTCAGATGATAGACAAGGATGCAAGCGTACACTTACCTTTCAGATCGTGGGAGTTGCATGAGTACCCAACACTACCGTTATCAAACGTACATTCCTGGACAGTGAAGACATCTTCGCAGATGGAAAAACCGCGTTACGTAATCCTGGCGTTTCAAACAGAGAGGAAGAATGATTATACCAAGGACATGTCATGCTTTGACCACTGCGAATTGACCAACGTTAAAGTGTACTTGAACTCACAGTACTTCCCCTACGACAACATAAACGGTGACTACACGATTTTCTACGAGATGTTTTGCCGCTTCCAGGAATCCTATTACGGTAAAGATAAATCGGGTCAGACAACAGTGGAGCTGGGGAAGTACAAAAGCCACGTCCCTCTGTACGTGATTGATTGTTCCAAGCAGAACGACACAATCAAGTCGGACCCGGTAGACGTACGTGTGGACTTTGAAACAAAGGCGAATGTTGCTGCCGGAACTACAGCTTATTGCCTCATTTTGCACGACAGTCACATGACTTACAAGCTTCTTACGGGTGGGGTGAGTAAGGTGACCATATAATGCGTGTTTCGTTTTCTGACCCACTCGTGACACAGCTGATTCCTCTACCCGACGAGGATAGGGGTTCACCGTGGGAGATTGCTGCAAGAGACCGGATGTGGGAGTTGCACAAGCTAGAGCAAGAGGTGGAGCGGATTGAGAGAGACCTCGAGAAGCAGCAGGGAGATTGTTCAGTCTTCAACATGGATCCTCCCGGTGACGATGTCAGGTCCTGTGAGGCGTCACTGGAGAAGTGGAAGGATGAAGTTGGTTGGATTTTTATAACTCTGTTACGTAACGGAAGACCTGTTCGGAAGATAAATTTTGACGGGGAGCCATTAAAGCTGGAAGTGAAATCTAATGCAAATTTTGACAGAGTCGAAGTGGAATTCCTGAGCGGTAGGGCGATGCTTTATAGTGGGTTCTCAAGGGAAAAGATTCTGGAGAAAGTCAACTTGGTTTCCAAGTACAACCAGTTAGCTTTTCACATTTACTTCGACTGTGGTCATGGTGACCTTGGGCATCTGCGCGAGTCATTTCAGGTGGATGACGACTGGGGTGAACCGGACGACGGTCATCCATGCATCGACCTGACGGACTATGAGGAATTCGATAGAGAGGATGTGCGCTACGTGTCAATTAAATTTTCAAATTCCTACTCTGACGAGAGTACAGAGGAGTCCGAGGAGGAGCCAGACAACAGCGAGGTATCTACCAGTCGTTAAGATGGATCCAGCCGTGAAGGTCCTCGAAGCCAACTTTCACTTCTGCCGTACCTACATCAGGGAGAAGGTGGCGATGGTTACAGTTTCACTTTTCAAGGACGATCAGTTTACAGGTGACGGACGGTCATTGGATTGCAATAACGGCCTCCTGGAATTTAACGGCTGTAATTTTGACAAAATTAAAATCGAAATTTTCACCGGTATGTTTTTGGAAGGCGGCGGACCTCTAGAAACGATCCTTCAGCGTGTGGCCTTTTACCAACCGTACGACTGTGTGGATGTATATCAGTACACAAAGGATGGTGGTGTGGAGCTCTACAGTTACGGTTATGATGAGGAGGAAATCGAGGTGGATGTGTATGATGACGTCACCAGGGTGGTAGTTTCCTTGGGAAATGGTAACGACACGGTGGTTGTGAAACAAGTGGAGGGGGTATCCCAAGCTGGAGTGTATGACACTGTGCACAGAGCTCAGTTGTAGTCATGGAGTCGTCGGGAGTGGTAAGTACAAGCGCCATACCTAAACCTAAAGAGACAATTAACGTTTTAACGGGAATTTTCTTAAAGATGGTCTTTTTCCTAGACCACGAACTGACAAAATGCGTCATTACGGGAATATTTAAAAATTGAAATGATAGTTTGGGTGTTTTGTTCAAGGGGAAAAAAGGGGGTGTATTCTGGCCTAATGATGTTTTCAATCAGCTCAACATTATCACTTTTAACAATGTCACTGTAGCCGTGGAGGAGAGAAAGAAATTCAGCCATGTTTTAGACACGGGTGAGAGCATCAAGGTTAATTCCGTATTTGGCAAGCCACACGTATTCCTACACGACGGGGAGCATACTTTGGCACTGAACAGCGCCGAGTGGGTCCAGTTTATTAATAGCCTTCCGCTAGTGTACACGCATCTCGCAGATCTGTCCCCCTCCGTTGGTCTTATTAAAGAATTTATTGCGGAAGTGTTAAACAATACCGAGGGATCTGAAAATCCTCCACCACTGCCACGGTACTCCACTTATCTCTACAATGAATTGCAGTTGTACAAACGCTGGCCATTTACCGACAGCAGTTGTTGAATTTCAAGCATTCAAAGATAATAGCAACGGTTTTATTGTAAAGGAGTTGGCGATTGTAGGTGATTCATTTTGCTGCCAACTTATCTTTCGTCCCCCTTATGACATTTACACCTTAAATGAAAAGATGCGCCGTACAGCGCGGTGGCTTACACGTCATCATCACCGTATCCGCTGGGACGATGGCAAAATTCCGTATGACGAGGGAATAATACGTAACTTGTGCTCACCTTTTCATTTAATCTACTCTAAGGGTCTGGAGAAGGTGACGTTTTTGAAACGTTTTCACCCCAACGTGCAAGAGTATCCAGAGGGGGAGGGGAGCTGTGATCCGTTAAATGTAAATTGTATATTACCCCAACATGGTGGAGGTGTTGCTATGTGCGCTCTGCATGCGGCGTGCAAAAGATACTCTTCGCTTTAGAATCTTCCTTTACCCGATGTGCGTGTGCGTGAGTGTGTGTGTGTGTGTCACCTACCAGGCAGGGCTAAACCCTGGTAAGTCCTAGGGTAGAGAGGGTTGGGGTAAAACCTGTAGAACAATGCGTTTTCCCTCGAGTGAATGGTCACCTACCGGGCCCTGGTCCTATGGTAGAGGGTTGGGGTAAAACCTGTAAAACACTGCGTTTTCCTCCTGCGTGCATCGGGTAAAGGGAAAATGTTTTTCCGACCTTAGTAAATGTAACAAGTTGACGGCTATAATGAACGGTCTTCCTAGTAAATGGCCTGTTGATGTATACACAATGAACGGGTGGAAAACAGGAAAAAAAAAAAAAAAAGATTGGGGGGAGACAGTTTTGTTATGGAGTGGTCACCACTAGGAACGGGCGGTGGATGGGGCCCGTCCAGTGAGATTAGGCCTACAGGGGACACTCACTATAAGAAAAAACGCGCCTAAGACCCCTACGACATGGTGAAGAACCTATCGTGGTGTGGAAATGTGGGTCAAACTGGGAAACGCGCCAAAGGCCCCTACGACGGGGCTCTTGGCGCGTCAGACCATGGAGAGTGTAACGTTAGCCGCGTTGGCACCGTTCCATATGCCCATGTACGGAACACCTCCGGGGGTGCGCCAGACCGAGTGTAACGTGAGCCGCGTTGGCACCGTTCCACATGCCCATGTACGGAACACCTCCGGGGGTATAAATCCAGGTACCCCCTTGCTGCATGCAGTCGCTTCTGATCTCCCGTTCACACCACACCTGCTACTAAGGTAGGTCCTTGTGCCACGTAGGCTCGTAATTTTGGTTTTCCTGTCTGCCATCCCGCCCCTCCTGAAAACCTGGGTTTGTTTCAGATGGATCTTTCTGCGCGATTGTCGGCATGTGAGAGTCAGCGGGACATCCCGAAGATCTCCATACGAGAGCTAACGAGACCAGCTAAAATCGTGGCTGCCAGGAGGGTGGCCACACGATTTGACCGTCCTGCTATACTTCTGGAGGTCGAGACTGCGGATGGAGAAGATCGGGTGGTGTTTCTGCCGTCACGCTTTGAAACCATCCTCAAGGACAGCGACTTGAATGACCTCTCGGGGTCAGGAAAGTATAGCGTCCAGTGTACCGGGGCCGGCGGTCGTTCACCCGACGTTAAAATCTTCCAACACTAAACCGATGGTGTGGTGTTACAGATGGACCTGGAAACAAAGCTGCAACTTCTACAAATGCCAGCCGACACATCCCTCCAGCTGGAGAATTTACTCGCTCGGGGGAGTTGCAGGATCTTGGCTGCACGTCGGGTCTACAACCCTCGCTTCAATACGAGCGCAATAGAATTGGACGTCGTCCTGGACCAATCATCTGTGGCTTCAATATTCCTACCTCGCCGGTTCAACGACCTACTTACCGAGGACGACCTCAAAGAACTTGTGGACGACGTCTACAAGCTTGAAGTAACACTAGTACGAGGAATCGTGAATGTAGATATTCATATGTAATCCGGTCCATCTGTAACACCTGGCTGAATAAAGATTAGTTAGTCAATCATTGTGTTTTATTTTCAACCTTCGACCAATGCAGAGTAGGGTATTTACAGCGACCAAGAGTGGGGGGAGGATAGTATATAAGTGACCCGGGCTCTTTGCAGTATTCCAAGATGATCACAGCGTCGATCGTCTGGTTTATTTTTGTGACGTGTGCTGCGCAGCCGCCGCCTCACCCGGGCTGTGAAGGAGACGATTAGGTACATGACACTCTCTCAGGCTTAGGATTCCAGTGACGGACACTGAGCTAGCGTGTACTCGCTCTCAGGCTTAGGATTCCAGTGACGGACACTGAGCTAGCGTGTACTCGAAATTCTTTTTTTTCCAGGGTTCACCTGACGAATTTGTGTTTGACCCGGACTTTGAGGCGTGGATTGTAGCAGATACGTCACCCGACGTCGTGGCTCTGGACCCCCAATCGTCACCTCCCCAGGACTGTGAAGAAAACGATCGAGTATGTTCACCTGTACGAAGTTAGCATATGTGTGTGTGTGTGTGTGTGTGTGTGTGTGTGTCCCTTTTACACAGTTACCTTTGGAATTTCAGGACTCTTCACCTGACGTATTCTCGCTTGACCAGGCCTTTGAGGAACGTGTTAGAGCAGATAGAGCTGCTAGAGCTGCTAGAGCAGAGATGTCACCCGACGTCTACGTCGCGGCTCTGGACCCCCAGCCGGGACCCTCATTCCAGCAGGAACATCCTTTGGACCTGTCGCTCCCAAGACCATTGGAATGTGATGAGGTGGGTTGTCACCCGTGTCCCTCTACCTCTCTCTCTCTCTCTCTCTCTCTCTCTCTCTCTCTCTCTCTCCCTCTCTACGGGCTGTTTTACTTTTCAGAGTATGTCATCCAGCAGTGGGGGTTCTTCACCAGAGCCACAATGTCTTAACTGCGAGGAGGAGGCTAGCCGGTATACCTCTAGGAGATTCATACAACGGGTTACCTCCGTCTTGCGCGTGTTCCAGGTAATTAGATGACACACACACACACACACACACACACACACACACACACACTCACACGTACCTAAACATGCACCTAACAATGTGTTTTACTTTCAGAACTATCAAACACCTATGGGGACACTTGGGGTACCAGGCTTTGCTCTGCAGTGTACCGACAGAGTACATTGGGATCTGGGCGATCTTGTCTGGATCCTTAACCGGCTGTCGCAGTACCCTCAGCAGGAAAGGCTGCGTGTGGCTCAGGAGACGTGGAACCTCGTCCAGCATTCTCTGGAATCACTCCTGGTGCGAATGCAGGAGTGGGTCGAGGAGGAACGCCAGGCGAGAGCTGCCGCCGGGAGAACGCCCACGCGGGAACAGGAATCGCCGAGGGTGATTCTCTGCCTCGTGTGCCAGTTTGCACTACCTACAGTGCTGTTCCGACCCTGCGGACACGCCTGCTGCCCTGCCTGCTCGAACCGTCTCTTCCGGTGTCCACTCTGCAGGACACCTATTATCACGTGGATAGATATTTATTTCTCGTAGATCGGGACCGCTCTGCACCCTGCCTAAAATAAGGGAGGGGGCTATTATGTGATACATACGTAACAACCAGCCCGTCTGGATCGGCGTTTGTATTATATAATACTCTAACCTGGGGGTGTCATACACTCGGGCAGTCCCAAACCCTGCCCAGTAGGCTGCACAGCGGTACCTGTAGTGAATTCATCACTAAACCTGTTTTTTTTCTTGCAGATCCCGATGGACAGCATCAACGCTGTTTTCCCTATTGTGCAAACATTGTGCGGGACGGTCTCCGAGTGAACTGCCACTGCAGACATCGCTGGAGCTCAGTTCGGCCACACGAGGGGTGTTCAGGCGTCCTTCGCTAAGGTTGGATGATTACGAGGCTGTAAGGTATGAAAACCGACTTGTGTACCAATGCTTCCTGTGCTCCAGAATTGCGTGGATCAATAGTGGAATTATTTTCGGACACTACCCCAAAATGCTTGTGGCGCTGGGCCGAGCGCGATGGCGGATTCCGGGGCGAGGGCCGGGCGCGATGGCGGATTCCGAGGCGGGAAAACCCCTCGGCGCCGCCATCTTGGCGGTGGGGCTTGGGGGCGGGGCTTAATCGGTAACCTGATCACCTATCGACCAATCAGGACCTCTGGGGGCGTGGCTTCTGAACGGCTATCGACCAATCAGAAGTTGTGCCATAGCGTCCCACGTTCTACTTATAATTGTTAACATGTGGTTTCCTGAGAGCAGTGACTAATGCTGTTGAGTGGAGATTGCATATTTAGAGCGGTCATATCCGAATAGTTCAAAGGGAAATTAAAAGGGACAACTGGAGTGACCTTAAAAATGCAGAAAATGACAATTGAGCTACACAAATCTGATAATCAGTTGGGGGAAGTAGTGAAATGTTACTGAGAGTCAGCTAAACAAACAAACTGGCCTTCCCCGAGCAAAGCTCGGCCCCAGGTACTTCATTTTATTAAATGTTAATTTAAAGGTCATATTTTTAAGTCAGTGATCATTATTTAAAAATATGTTCTTATTGCCCGGTAGTTTTGATAACATTTCTGTAAAAAAGGAATTGGTAAAATGTTTAATACATTTGAATAACACAATTTGAATAATAACAACATACATAAAATACCCCCGTACCAGCAAATCTGCATACTCAGCGAAATTCCAATGAATATATAACATAACACATTAAAACACTTAAGAGGATTTATAAGAAATAGTCACAAACAAGTGATATTTGAAATATTAATTATTCCCTATAAGAATAACATTGGGGATAAGAACGCAGGTTTGCTGCGACAAGGAACACAAAATAATTGGTTTTTATGCAAATATCAACAGAACTCATTTTAGTGAAGTCACATACCAAGTTTCATCCATATACATTTATAAATAAGCGATATATAACATTTTAATTATTTTCCATAAGAATAACATGGGGACCAAGTACCTAGGTTTGCTGCTTCGGGAACCATAGGCGAAAAAGTTTGTTTTGTCCAATCAACAATTAACCACAACCAGATGAAGCCATATACCAAATTTCGTCAGTTTATGTTCATAAATAAGCGAGTTATACAATTTTTCTTTTTCTCCATAAGAATAACATTAGACAACGTACTGTGTTTAGAACTTTCAATATCTCAGGAACCAATTGACGTAGAGCAATGATCAAAATACCAAATTGTTTGTTTTCTTTTATGTTGAATTCAATTGTAAAAATTAAAATTTGATTTCAATACAAATTAAATGTGGAAACCCTAAAAAAACTCTTTTGGGGTACAATACCCCCCCAAAACCCCCCTTCTGATGGTGTGATTCGTCTGGATTTCGACCTCGTTAAAATAAATGGTGCTTTATACATTTTTACCAAATTTCATTAATATCGGACCATTTTTAGGAGAGTTATCGTGCTTTTATATAAATTATGAAACTAAATAAGGGTACTTTGTTCTCATAATGATAGTAAAATTAATAAATATATATATATATATATATATATATATATATATACATACAAATTTGAACGAGAGTTGTTTTTGGCATCTGGGGACCTCAAAATGAAAAGTTATCATGGTCTCGGGCATAAGTCTTACCATGAGACCTACGGTAATAGCTTCTTCCCTATAGGGGGAATTCGCTAAAACACAAGTACACACAACAATTACAACAACAGCACATCAATAACAGTATGTCTAAAATACCCCCATAGCAGCAAACCTGCGTACTCAGCGAATTTACGATGCATAAATATGTATCCTAATACCACTTAAAGCCACATACCTAGTTTCATCAATATGCATTTATAAAAAATTATTTATGAGATTTTAAATATTTTCCATAAGAATAACATGGCGGCTGAGTGTGCAGGTTTGCTGAAGCAAGGAACTCAAAAAATGGGTTTTATACAAATATCAATATAACTCAAGTAGGAAAGCCACATACCAAATTGTATTAATTTATGTTCATAATTAAGGCAGATAACACGTTACTTATTCTCCATAAGAATAACATGAGGATTAGTGCGTAGGTTTGCAGCCATGGGGACTATCGGCCAAACAAATTTTGTAGTGTGAATATCAATAGACAACAGCAATATGAAGGTCAAAGTTTCTTCAGGATATGTTGATAAAATAAGCGAGATAAAGGATTTTTCTTATTCTCCATAAGAATAACATTGGACAACGTACTGTGTTTAGGACTTTCAATATCTCTGTAACCATTTGACGTAGAGCAATGATCAAAATACCAAATTTTGAGTATTTTTAAGCTGATTCCAATTTAAAAACTAAAATTTGACTTAAAAAAAATATATATATGTCAAAAACTCAAAAAACATTTTTGGGATACAAAACTCCCCAAAATACCACTTCAGATAGGTCAATCTGTCTGGTTTTCGAACTTAAAGTTGCTTTACTTATTTATACCAAATTTCGTCAAAATCCGATAATTTTTACGAGGGTTATCGTGCTCACGGAAATATATATAAATATAATAAACAAAAAGTAAATAAACTTGAGTAACCTTAACGGACACAAAACCCAATTTTGACCAAATAATACACCTTAGAAGTGCTCCTAACACTTTTGGGGTACAAAACCCCCCTTTTCTGATGGTGCGATTCGTCTGTTTTTCGAACTCGTTCAAATAAATGGTGCTTTATACATTTGTACCAAATTTCATTAAGATCGGACCATTTTTAGAAGAGTTATCGTGCTTATTTAAAAATTATGAAACTAAATAAGGGTACTTTATTCTCATAATGATATATAATATACATATGTATTTATAAAATATATATTTATATATTATATTATATATATATTATATATTATTATATATGTATTATATATATAATATATGTAGCAATTTTTGTTTACACTTAATTGCTTCTTCTTCTCCTTCTAATTAAATTATAATAAAATTGAACTGCTACACTTTAAATTTAGCCAGGGTTTGAGAAAATTGTCTTCCTTTTGAAAATACATTTTTATTATCAAAAAAAATAAAATTATAACTTCCACTACAACTTACAGTTCTGAGTCAGATTTTTCTTAAACCCGGGAGAGTTTTGCACCCTACAACAATATTCATCTTGGAATTAGAAAACATGCATTTTTACTGATTTAATTTAATCCATACAAAAGGTCAAAGTTATTACTTTACATTTGAAAACAAAATTTTTAAAATCTTCTAAAATTACAACAGTTTGAAGCATTTTATAATTTATACAAGTATTTGAAATTTAACAATTAAAAAAAGGAACATTTATAACTAAATAGTTCAAGTTTCTTACGTACCCATTTCTCCAGGGGTGCACTGTGATCCCGGTTAAAACAAGACAAGACTGCTGAAATCTCATTCTCAGCTTATATACTAAGCAACTAAACTCCTCCCACAATGACCTATG
Source organism: Allygus modestus (assembly GCA_963675035.1). Taxonomy (NCBI): domain Eukaryota; kingdom Metazoa; phylum Arthropoda; class Insecta; order Hemiptera; family Cicadellidae; genus Allygus; species Allygus modestus. Next base: position 378,001,652 of record OY776111.1, on the reverse strand, counting down.
ATTGGTTGAAACTTGAACTACCTAGTAAGAATTTCTGTCCTGCTTATACAATCTCTAACATGTTTTAAATACTCCTGTGGCTTCTATTCTTAATATTTCATGATTTTTATAATTTTTTTATATAATTACAAAATTGCTACAAAATCTCTCCCTCAAAAAAATTATAAAATCTAAACATTACAGGACCTTGTTTAAAAAAAGTATATATATATATATATCCCTTTATAACTCATTTAAAAAGTCCAAATGTTCACACTCGAGTGAGACGATGCAGGGTGTGATGGGGTGATGGCATACATGGCTGTGGCTCTGAGGTAGCTGAGGGCAGAGGTCAGAGTTGACCTACTCAACCAGTTGTAGCTCGACTCAAGGTCAGGACTTTATCGCTAGATGCCAGGTCCCCTTATCTACAACACTCATACAAGCAGGTTTAAGCAAATGTATAACTAAAATCATTTTTCTTCTTTCTCCAAATATAATTCCTTACATAAATATTCATTTTGGAAATACATAAATAAAAATATTTTTCGCTTAATATTTTTGTAAACTCGAACAAGAAAACACCTCTTTAATTTAGAGCTATAGCTATATCAAACGCAACATTCTCTCATAAATAAACCTTCTTTTGTGTTTGTTTACAAAATTGTATCTAGCAAGAGTCCATTCATATTTCATCTTTCCATTTATGTCAATGAAATTCCTAACTGTTTCTAAAGACAGGAAAGACTGATTTTTGTTTCCATTCAATGAATTTATCTCTGGGATTTTCCAAGTGCAGATGTTTTTTTTTTTGCAAAGAACTTCCCTTCTTATTTTTGTTTAGTCTAGTCCAGTGCTGTGTCAAGTCCGGTGTGATTCTGTTATCCTTGTTTGTGAGTTTGTGAATTGCGCGCATGTTTTTTTGTTGTTGTTTGATTGTAAGTTAGTGTAACAATAAGTAAGCGTAAAGTTAACAAAGTAGTTAGTAATAGCGTGGTGTTGAGTAATAGTGAAATAGTTATAGTGAAAAAGTGTACTACAGTGAAGTGGGAAATTCTTCTTTTTTTTTACCCATCGCTCTTGGATTACCAGACAATCTTATTCAATTACTACACATCTTGTTCTATTTTTATAAATCATCCATCTGTTGGCCACTGTCTCATCATGTACAGGTACACAATTTCAACTCATCCTTCAAAATATCATAGATATAGCTTAACCTATATTTACAGAATTATTATACAAAATACATTTCTGGGGTTCTACAATAACACATCTATTCTTAAATCTATATTTACATTCTTAGATGAGCTTTAACCCAATTTTAATTGGCTAATGTGTACCCTTTTAACATCATTTAAATCGTCCTGCCTTTGAATAATACATACTACATAATTTAGAAAAAATATTATCTTATATACTCCTGTATAACGTAAAGCTAATTTGCTTTTAAATTTGTTAGCTTTGTCGCTTATATGGTGAGTTTTTAAATAAACCTTACAACCTACTTTAAAAGCATGTACAACCTTTTGATAAGAGTATCTTTGACTCTTTTTATTTCTCATTACAGACCTCTTTACGTTAATAATAGCTTTTTTAATATTTTCACACAATTCCTCCTTGCTTAGCTGACTCTCTACTAACTCATTTAGCTTCCATATATTACTAAGACTATGGTTTGGACTGTGTGTGAACATTAATTTAAATGCAGTGTTATTCACACTATCATTGTGAGCCGTATTTAAACTTATTTGTAAAAAGTTTAAATCCTTATCCCACAAATTTTGCCGATCGTGGTAGTATGCCTGTAACATTGCTTTCACATTCCTCAAATATCTCTCAGACCGGTTTCCTGATGGTTTGTAAGGCACTATTGTATGATGCTCAACTGCATATTTAAAACAAAAATTCTTAAACTCTTTACTTTTAAAACTACTACCATTATCTGACACAATTTGCTTACAACAAGAAAAATTATTAAAAACAATCTCCTCCAATTTCCTGACTATAGTTACGCTCTTACAATCTTTAGTGGGGATTAACCAACAATATTTACTTAGATCATCTACAACTATTAAAATGTTGTTATTTCCATATTTAGATCTAACTAATGGTCCGAACATATCTACATACAATTTTTCCATTGCCTGCTTGGCATGAGTTGCTATTAATTTACCCTCATAAATTCTTTGCGCTGGTTTGCTCATTTTACAGAGTTCACACTTAGCTACTCTACTTTTAATATCTTTGGCTAGTTCTGGTCTATAAAAATGTTCATTAACTTTACCAATTGTTCGTCTGATTCCTGGATGACCACCAAATACACTCGAATGATAGTAATTAAATACCATATCTGTTAACATTTGTGGCAAGTAAATTTTTCCTTTACAGCGATCATTTAACTTACACATTAATACACCTTTATTTAAATAATATTTACCAGAGTTTTCATCTTTCTTAATACTATTTACAATTCTCTGTGCTTCTTGATCTTGACTTTGATGCTGTAATATTGTTGTAAAAGTCAATGGAAACTCATTTATAACATTGACTTTATTTGTGTTTACATGTACTACCTCTTTTACTTCCTTTTTTACACATCTTTGTTTTTTGGGCAACTTACTACCCACCTTTGTTCCCATAACCCATGTCTCTTGTTTTTTCTCAAACATACGGGACAGACAGTCAGCAACTTTATTATCGCTACCCTTAACATGTTCTATAGTAAACGGCAAACTTAAAATTCGTTCAACCCAGCGCCCCAAACGACCCAATTTTCTGAAATGGCCTAATGACCAAGACAATGCATTATTATCAGTGATAAGCAAAAACGGTTGAACTTCTAAAAATGAATGAAACTTTTCTATACTTAAAATTATAGACAACGCCTCCTTCTCATAAACTGACATTGCTTTTTCGGCATCTGTGAACTTTTTGGAAAAATATGCAATTGGCAATCTATCTCCATTAAATTCTTGTAATAATACACTGCCACAACCAATTTCACATGCATCACACATCAGAATGAAAGGATTATTGAAATTAGCTATTCTAAGTACTGGAGGGTTACTAATATATACCTTAAGTTTCATAAAACTAGTATTACACTCATCAGTCCACTTGAATTTAACCCTTTTCTTCCTTAGCTCATTTAAAGGACTACAATTTTTTCCAAAGTCTTTTATGTACTTGGAAAAATAATTCACCATACCAACAAAACGACTTACATCTTTTGCATTTTTAGGAGTTTGAAACCCTCTTATGGCACTAGTTCTTTCTGGATCTATTCTTATCTGGTTCTTACTTATTTTATGACCTAAGAAGCTCACTTCCTTAAAAGCAAAATTCACTTTCTCTGGGTTTACCGTTAAATTGTGGTCACTTAATCTTTTAATAACTTCTTTAAGATGTAAAATATGCTCTTCTAAACTGGTAGAATAAATAATCAAATCATCAACAAAATTCATTACATACTTAAATTTATGTCATGAAATACCTTATTAAGATATGAGCTTAGCAGGCCTGATCCACAATGAAGACCATATGGAATTCTGTTCCATTCATAACTTGAGAAAGGAGTCACAAAGGCAGTAATATGTTTACAACTTTCGCTAAGTTTTATCTGATGGAAACTATTACACAGATCGAGGACAGTAAAGTATTCTGCCCCTTGTAAATAATGGTAACTGTCATGTAAATCGCCAATTGGATAGTTCACTCTCTAAAGCTTTGAATTTAACTTGGAGTAATTTACAACCATTCTCCATTTATCAGAATTATTTTTTGGTATAATGAAAGTAGGACTTGCGTAATTTGACAGACTAGGTCTAATTATGTTTTGCCTAAGTAAATCGTCAATTATTTCCTGCAATATTTTCATTTTAGGAGGGCTTAGAGGGTAAGGTCTTAAATTAACTGGTTCCTTATCTTTCAGTCTTATCTCATACTCAAAATTAATTGCCTCACCAATTTTCTTTGTAAAAACATTTGGATAAGCTTCCACTAACTTACATATTTCATCTTTTGCTCTCTGGCTTCCTATTTTTATACTCTGATTTACATTATTACTCATGCTAATTACATTATTTACCAAACTTATTTTCTCATCTTTATTGAAATTAAAGTAACATTGATCTTCATGCAAAACAATAATCAAACCTGTATCTCTGATAAAATTTGACCCTAATATTACATTCCACGTTACATTTTTTCCTATAAGAAATTTTACATTCCATGAAAACCTACTCAACTTTATCTTAATATAACAAGATCCTAAAATCTCAATACTTTGATTATTAGCTGACAAACAATTTTCTGACACCGAATAAATTTGTTTAATAAGCTTCTCCTGTTTCAAACGTGCTAGGATATTTTCATTTATTAATATTACACTACTTCCAGTATCTAATAATACATTTTCTCTTAGATTTTTACTAAATTCTGCTTCCAATGTGGGTAAAGTACAACTAATTAACTCTTTTTTCCACCAATATTTATAATTAGGGTTGTTCAGCCTTCTCTTAATTTTATATACCTCCTTTTTTAATTGCTGCTTTTCAAATTTAATACTATTTGTTTTATGGGGTTTCTTTATACTTTTATTCTTACTGTAGTAACACTTACTATGAAAATTTACTTGGGAGAGGTCCGTGGGTGGTGATTGAAACCTCTCCCTCGAACCCAGTTTTTTTGCTCAACAGTACCATTACTTTGATTGCGCTTAGCTCTAAAACAGTTCCTAGCCAAGTGCCCTACTCGGTTACAGTTATAACACACCCTACTCTCCACAATGTTATTTACAGTTCTAGGTTTTACGTTGCAGTCCTTTAACATTCTTCGTTGATGCTCCACATACCCCACATTTTGCGCGTGGATACACAATTTATCCAAATCTTCAAAACTCTTAGGTTCGCCCATGAAAACTAATTTTGCCCTATCTTGCTCGTTTATGCCTAATTTTATTATTTCAACAAGTTCTTCCTCATTAAAGTTACAATTCAAAACTTTTGAGTTTTCCCTAACTTGTGTTATGTATAAAGACAATGGTTCATATTGTTTTTGAGGCCTCGTAACTAAGTCCCTCTTTAAATTTTCCCTCAAAGCTACAGGTACAAAATACTGCAATAAAACAGTATGCAGCTGTTCAATGTTTTTACCTGATGATTTACACTCAACTAGCTTAGATAACAAAGGTCCTGTTGCATAACCAAGACAAAGTTCAAATATTTGGCTATCTAACAAATCTGTAGCACTTTTAAGCTTTAACAAATTACGTATAAAGTCCAAAAGCTCACTTACATTTAAACCATTTATGACTTTAAAGTTTTTTAAGTAACCCTCAATAGGATTCTGCAGTTTAGAAAACTGTGTATCAGCATGCACTTTAGTCTTACTACACTCTCCCTCATTTCCAGAAACTAAACTGCTTTTAAGTTCCGGATTATTTAGATTTAGTTTACTTTCAAACACATCGTCTAACTCTTCTTCCTCAATATTTGAATCACTAAGTTTTCTGACTACTTCTTCCCTTTTCTCACTGTCCATAGTAACTTGTAAGATTATTTCTCTTTCTTTTACTCTTAAGTTTGAATCATAACTCGCTTAGCTTAGTGAGTTGGAAACCAGGAAATTGATTGAAATGACACCAGCGTCTGTAATAACATATACCTTTTAATATACATAAATCAGATGCACTACTTCCTCCTTATTATATAGTGATTAATATTCGTGACAACCCTTTAAATAGAGGCCTCTGTGCCCTAACTCCTATTTATAAAATACAACTGAAATGACAAACACAATATAAATCAATACTCTCTTAAGCTAACAAATCATTAATAAAGATCACTTTGTTCTGGCATGGCCAAAGTTCTTTAAGGCAATTTATACGTCACAGTCCACACCTTCCATATGAATACACACCCTTAACTCGATATTTAACATTTAATTTACATTATTGGGCATGTAGCCGTTAATCTACCATTAAAGGTTTACTCAATTCACTTTATTAATAGTTTAGTTCTTTATATCTCATCCATCAATTACACATCAAAATAATTACCCTTAAACCTTTCCAAATTAAACATTGGCACATTATATTACATTAAAATGTTAAGCCATGTGGGCCTTTATGTTCCAATAATCAATTCATTCATGTAACAGTTATTCATTAACACTTATTAATTTAATTGAACGATGGTTAATGACATCGAGCTACTGCTATCTTTATGTACAACTATTTTACACCTCAACTTGGCCTATAGGCCATTTCGGTTATGCCTACCGTCTTTAATTTATTTTAACAATTTACCCTGTCATTTATTCTGAGGCTTCTTAATTATATATATATATATATATATATTTCCCCTTTCTGTTTGGATTATTTATTGTTTGTCTTAGTAATCTTTAACTTTTAATATCTTCATCATTGCTTAGTCATTATTATTATCAAATCATTTCCCTTAACCTTCGACTTTTCTCTCAAATTTTCCCTTTTAACTAGAGGTGCAATTTAGTGAAGATCACATACCACGCAGTCCGGAATTTTGGCTGTCAGGCGGTCTCCCTGCGTTGTCGGTCCTTGGCCTCTCCGTGGTCCCGTCCAGTGGTTAAGGTGTCCAGGAGTGGTCCAGCGTCCAGAAGTGGTCCTGGGTCCCTTTGTCGGTGGTTGTCTTGAAGAATTCTCCCAAGGCTCCTCCGGTCGCAGACACGGTCCGTCCTCTTCTCCCTCTGGGTTGTGGTCGCTGTAGTGCTTCTGTTGGCCCTGCGTTGGTGGACTTGGTTGGAAGGTCGACAACACCCGGTATTTTACTATAACCTAAGTGTTGCGGGACTTACTCGATCCAGCCCCCCTTACTTCCCAACACTTCACTTCTTGCCTCCCTTTTCCTGACTGTCCATCCTCTCTCCTCGATATGTTTCCCCCCGATATCGTGTTTCCCCCAAATTCGGTCTACCACGCCCACGTCAACCAATCACGTCGATTCTGGACTCCTACACCCGCCATGATTCGTGTCCGTAGCTGGTCAGCATTCCGCCGCCATCATTGGAATTTTTGGTGAGTTACTTTGATTTTGTCGCTTGAACCCCAGGTCATTTACCTGTGTAATTTGACCGTTTATTTCCTGTTTTGTTACTCTGTCATTTCCTGTTGTTCCCAATTCCAAGTCTTTGACCTCAGCTTTACTTCGTAGTTAATTGTACTCATATTTTTATGATTTTATTTTAGGGATTTTATTAACCAATAATGTTCATAATGTTTACACTCCCCTGCTTGGGAAAATTTTTCGTCCCCGAAAAATAACTTAAGTAGTGAAATGAAGGTGACATCAGTGAAGTATGTTGTTTGTTAGTATAATGTTCTATGGATTTAACCATCACTAATATAACATATATTCTTGATGTGAAATTTGTAAATATGTATGTTTCACTGGAGTTAAATGTAATTTGGAAGTTTGAGTTCACCATTAAATGTCATGAAGTATCTAGTCTGCCGGCAAATTAACTAGCCTGTCTCCACGAGAATTAATAGGTGTACAAATTTTGAAGTTATCATAAGTTTTGTTTATCGATCAATAATTTTGGTTCAGTAATTTGCTATTAAATGTCATGAAGCCTTAGCTTTAGCGCTTTTCACTAACTCTCCGTAAGATTTAATAGCTATGATATTATTTAATTGTCTTATTTCCATCTCCTTAGAGAATATAAATTACGTTGTTGTAACGCAGTTATGTAATTTTCTCAGCTAGTAGCACCTCTATTCAGCTGAATAATCTGTAGCCTGTCTGTAAGTGCAACGTGGCTTGTTTCTCACGCGTGTAATCTTATCCGCAACATCCTGTCTGTTGCTTCGTGTTGTTGTGTCTGTGTGTTCATAGTATGTCCTCAGTCGAGAGTGAGTATGGCTTTGGTCCAGTGTCGATCCGCGTCGGATATGTGTCGAAAACGTGTTAAGGTTTTGTTTGAGTGATAAGTGGTCTTCCTTCCTCTTTTAGATGCTTTAATCTTCTGTGTTTGAGTGAGTGTGGATTATTTATCGGATACCCTCCAAACTTTAAGGTATCGCAGCTTATTTAAGTCATTAAGACATATTTTTTTTTCCGGTCAACTTTAATTTCTTTTTACAAGCGTAGTACATTCATAATTTTTATAAATATTTTCCTTATTTAATTTTATCAAGGTGATCCCAATTTTGTTATTTAACTTCGTATTTCAATTTCCGCAATATAAATGTCAGGACTCGTTATATTGTTTAGAGCTCAGTTCATGTGTGGGAAACCCTTTATAATTTTTTTTGTAATATTTGTTAATTATTTGAAGTCTGTAAAATGCTTAGGTTCATAATTTGTATCGCATGAACCTAAATTTTGTAAATTCATTTGTAAATTGCAATTTATTGAGTTACCAATGGAATCTCAACTATCTAGTAATATATGGGCCATTAGATGATACTAGTAGTAGTAGTTATTAGGCTTAAAGAGTCGAGCCTTCTCGGGTTCCTCTGTAGATTAGAAGTTAGTCTTTATTTTTAAGGAAATAATGTATTCCTAATACGTATGTAGGCCCAAGTTAATTAATTTATTTATTTGATGGGATTTTATTGGTAATTGTTTTGTAGATGTTTCACAGTAGTTGACCTCTTAGTACTTTAAATTAATTGGCAACAGTGTAACATTGACGCAATTTTGAATGTTTCCCAAGCAGCATGTTGTGTATTAAGTTACAAATTGAATCTCAGTTGCGCACTCTGGTCGTAGGTGATGCAGGTGTAAATAGGGTGCTTTTGTAGAGAATTTTCCTAATAGGGGAAGATTCTAACAGTAGGAAAGCTCCTTGACACGTACGTATTTCTAATACGTTCATGACGTTGTCGTCAATAGAGGTTCTGTTTGTGACTTATAATTTTAATTGTTTTTATTTAATTTCTTCTGTGAAACGGTTTAATATTCTCGACATGAACTGGTTCCTCCACTAGTTTTCCTCGTTTTTCTAAAGCCACTAAGTAAGTCAAATCATTTAATTTATCGGTGACATGGTAAGGTCCTTTATAGCAATTTTGAAACTTGCTATATTATTTTGTGTGATCCGTTGGATATTTAATTAATATTTCATCCCCTGGTTGTAGTTCTAAATCCCTTCGTGTCTTGTCAAAATATTGTTTTTGATTATTTTGGGCCTTTTCTAAGATTTTTGGAATTTCCGTTCTAATTTTATGTATTAATTTAATCTCTTTTAGTACGTCCTTGTCCTGATTTTCGTGAACATAAATATAATCAGACGGGTGGTTTGCTTCTCTTGCAAAATTTAAATAAAATGGAGTGTAACCCGTGCTTTTATTTATCGTAGTGTTATATGTAAATGTTATAAATTTTAACACGTCAGACCAATTGTGTGGGTCTTCCTGTATGTAGTGTGAAATTGCTTTCTTTATTACCAAGTTGCATCTCTCCGTTAAACCTTGAATACGTTGAATGTATGGAGGACTTGGCCGCTGTTCTATGCCTAAGCTTTGTAATAATTGTTTTAGTACTTGTCCCATGAAATGTGTACCCTGGTCGTGAGTAATAATTTTTGGACAACCGTATAAACAGAATATTTCCAATAATATCTTAGCTACGGTTTTTGCGTCTGCAGAACGAGTTGCACGTGTATATGCCATCCTCGTTGTGGGGTCTGTCATTACTAAAATGTATTTAAATCCATGGCTTTGTGTTATAGGGCCTAAGAAATCTATAATTAATCTTTCAAACGGTTTTGTTGAGGGGATTTGCGGTTGTAACTTTCCGTATTGCTTATAAGTAGCAGATCTCCTAAGTTGACAGTCTTCACATGTTTTAGTATAGTTTACAATGTCCTGATTTATACTGGGCCAATAATATCGTGATTTTATTTTCTTTCCAGTTTTAAAGCTTGTGAAATGCCCTCCTGAAAATATATTATCATGGAAGGTTTTTAATATTTCGTTAACCTTTTCCTGGGGTATTGCTAATAAATATTCCGTGTCCCTACCATTGAAATGTTTGTAATATAATATGTTATCCCTCTCTACATATTTCCTGGATTCATGTCTGATTTTCTTCGGAACGGAATCTGGTGATATCTTAGCTAATTTTATTTGCTTTAAATAAGGGTCTTTTGCTTGTAACTCTTCAAAATTTTCTGTTTTTATCTCCTGAATGTTTAATGTAGCTTGAATTAGGTCCTGGTCTAACTCCTCTTCTGGTGGATTCCTAGAAAGGCTGTCCGCTAGTAGATTGTTAGTTCCTTTCTTATATTTTACGATTATATCGTAGTCAACTAGTGCGAGAGCAAGGCGATTTAGGCGTGATGAAGTGTTTTTAAAATTCTTATAATGTATGAGTGACTGACAATCGGTATAAACTATTGTTTGCCTGCCCAGCGTAAATTCCCTCCAGTAATTAACTGCATATACTAAGGCTAGCATTTCCCTTTCTGCATTAGAATATCGCTTTTCCATTTCTGTGTATTTTCTTGATAAATATGCTATGGGATGCATAGTATTATTTTCAGGATTAATTTGCAAGTAACAGGCCCCAAGTGCAAATAATGAACTGTCAACATAAATAACTGATTCCCAATCGTCTTTCCAATGAGCAAGTAATGGTGGATTAGTTAAAATTTGCTTTATTTTATTAAAAGCTTGTTCACAATCTTCATTCCATTTAAAAGGTAAATTTTTGTTTGCTTGTTTAATTAACTCTGTTAGGGGTAATGTAATTTGGGCATAATTTGTAATATGCTTCCTGAAACATGATGACGCGCCTAGGAACTGACGCACACGTCTTATACAGTCTGGCCTTTTGAATTCTTGTATAGCATTAACTTTAGATTGTTGAGGTAAAATTCCTTGCTTTGAGATTGTGTGTCCAAGTATATCGACTGTTTCATATAAAAACTTGCATTTTTTTGTGTTTAGCTTTAAATTAGCTTTGTGTAATATTTCTAAAATTATTTCCAAATTTTCTAAATCCTGTTGAAAGGATGATCCGTAAACTATAACGTCATCAATATACGATATAACTTTATTGTACAGGTGCTTATTTAATAAAGCTAATATCGCTTTGCTGAATACAGCGGTTGAAATTTTTAATCCCATGGTTAACCTTTTGTATCTTAACAGACGATCTTGCGTTTTAATCGCAAGTATGTTTCTGTCTTCTTCTCTTACAAGTAATTGGTGAAACGCTCCCTTGAGATCTAATTTTGTGAACGTGTTTGCTTTATTTAAGCAATTTAAAACTAAGTTAACTGATGGGGTAGGATGTACACAGTTCTTTAAAATGTTGTTAATACGACGCATGTCCGCAACAACGCGAGCCGAATTATCGCGATTTTTTGTTACGAATACTGGTGAAGCATATTCGCTAAATTCTGGGCATTCCTCTAAAATGTCTGCTTCTAGTAATTGGTTTAAAAGTTTATCTAGTTCCTGTCTCTCCTGCATACTCTGTCTATAAGGTGGGCTGTTTACGGGTTTAGCATTTGGAACTAATTCTAATTGTATTGGTGGCAAATTAGCTGGTTCAAGGTCCTCTACCTTCGTGGTGAACATAGATTTGTATTTATGTAGCAGTTTACTGACCATGTTATGCTGCTGTACCGTTAGGTGTGGTGATATGTTAAGTTCTATGCCATCCTTATCTGTGACTGTTTGTTTACGTCGGTCCCGCGTGCCTGGCTGTTGTCGCGGCCTTGTTGTGTCAGCACAAGTGTCGTCTTTGTTTACTTCCTCAGTGAGGTAGCCTAATACAGTGTTGGCATTTATGTGTTTTGGGAAGCTAGATGCATTATAAATAGTTATATAGCTGCCCTCATCTGCTTCTGCATCTACAAAATATGCATGGCATTTTTTCTTTTCTTTTAAGGACTTTTCCGACTCAAAATATGTTTTATGACTTAGTTTATGTTTAAGCTTTATTCTCCTATGCTGATGAGGTGCTATTACCATATCCTCTTCGGTTCTTATGTCAATGATCTTATCTCTGGGAACCATCTCAGTACTGTTAATGCTTTCGATTTGTATCAACCATTTTTCCCCATTTTTATTTTATGTTTAAATTGGCCTAAGTTTATCACAATTTCTTTTGTGTCGAAATTTAATTCAACCCTGTTCTTATTTAGGAATCTATTCCCTAAGATTATTTCGCTCGTGATATTCGGAGTGACAAAAAATTTATCTCTGATAATTATATTATCTATTTCTAATGCAATTTCCGCAATCCCTAAAATGTTTATGGGAGTATTATTTGCCGATACAACTCTTGGCAATTTTCCTGTCTCAATATTTGTCCCTTGTACGAACTTTGAATTTATTAGATTTATATTTGATCCGGTGTCAACTGTACACTGAATTATTTTGTTTGGATTTTGAGTTAACTTTGCATTAAGTGTTAACACTGGTACTCTCTTGTCTTCCGTTTGGTTTATTTTAAATAGAGTATCATGTAACTCCTGGGTTCTTAACTGTTCCTTTCTCCTTGGCTTATGTATCCTTCCTTCTGATACTAGTGTAATGTCACAGCTGTGGATCATGTGTTGAGTTCCTTGCTCTTCTAGCTGCCTGCATATTTCTTCCTTCTCCTGTTCCATCAATGTGTCTCCTTCTTCCCTGTTCTCCTGTACTTCTGTTGTTCCTTTGACTTCCTTTGTTCCTTCCCTTTGTTCCATCCTTACTGTCTCCTCTTCCTTCTTTATAGCTCGTTGCTCTTCTCTGGCTCCTTCCATTAGTCTCATTCCACCTGATAATGGCTGTAGCTGTTTTCTCCATTGCACTCTGCGCTCCTTAGTCTTGCAAGTGTAGTATATATTGTGGTCTTTTTTCCGAGGGTTAATTATGTTCTCTTCATGTCTTCTTTCTTCTCTTCTGTGCATGTATTCCCTCTTCTTCTTTATGTTCTTAGCTTCATCTAGCTTAGGAAATTCCTTCTCGTAGTTGTATATTCTGAACTGGGGTTGTATTTGTTTGTAGGGCGAATTTATACTCTGTTTTAAGCAGGGAACCTTCTCTTTGTTGTTAGTATAGAGAGGGTCCCTTCCTATGCGTTTTTTGTATCCGGTTTTCCCCTTTGTAGTTTGTAGGATTCTTCTTTGTTGTGGTTGCTCATCCTACAATAATCACAATACTTGGACCTTGTCTTCATCATTTCCCCTGTTTGCTGCCTCTTAAACCTGCAATCCTGCGTATTATGGTTGTTTCTTCTGCAGTAACTGCAATATGTAGTGAAATTCCTGCTTCCATTATATGGAACTTCTGCTCTTGGGGTTGCATGTCGTGGGCCCCATGATGTTGCATGGTAGTTGGTCTGGTAGCCTCCTCTGCTCATGGTGTGCCGTGGTGTCCATTGCACTGGGTGTCGTTGTGTCGTCCTATATCCAGTTGGTCCCCTGTAGTTGGTTCCTCTTCCCCTGTAATTGTTGCAGTATTCCCTGTGTTGGTTTGGCTTGTCGTGTTGTTGATATATTTGTCGCTGTGGCGTTTGTTGCATAGTCATGTTTGAAATGACCTGAGTTAGGGTCCTTATTTCTGCATGTAAATTGTTTATTTCCTGTCTATTGGTGGTGGTTTCCCTAGCGTATCCCTCTCTTTCTGCTCTGCTGTATTTTTCTTGATTTACCGATTTAATTTGTAGCTGTAACTCTATTTTCTTTAAACTCTTTTCTAGTTGTTCTAAAGTGTCACAAGTTTCTGATAACACCCTATCACAAAATTCAGGTCTTAGGCCTTGTATAATGTACTGCCCTATTCGTTTTTCTGACATATTGGGGTCATGGCGCCTACACAAGGTTAGTACCTCCAAGTAATATGTTAGCACAGGTTGGTCCCTACCTTGTACTTTCTTATCTAAGATGTTCTGCAAAGTTTGTGCCTGTGCAACCGGGGTGAAAGTGTTAATAAAGGTTTCCTTTAACTCATCCCAATCGTGTATCACCTTCCCTTTTGTGAAATGTTGATGCCATGTAAGTGCTGTCCCTGCTAGGTGTGCCGGAAATAATTTTATTTTTGAAGCATCCTGCCAATTATTTGACTGTGCCGCGATTTGATACTTGTCTATAAGATCGTTGGGGTTTTCAGTTGGTAGACCGTAGTACGTACCAGCAGATATTAACGGTAAATTTTCTTTTGGTGTCGTCATTTTATCCTCGCGGTCTCCTATGTAATTATCCGTGAGTGCTCTATGATTTGCCCTATTCGTCCCTTGGGGTGTAATTTGACCTGGAGGGTCGTCTGTGTCCACTGAAGCTAAGTCAATGTCCTCGTAGTCGTCACCGTCACTGTCCTCGCTGGCTGGCGTGTCGTAAAGGTTTTCCCTATCCCTAATGAATTGTTCAATTCTCCTAAGCAATGGGTATTTTTCTAACTCAACCTCGGTTAAGAATCTTTTCCCTAATAACTTTCTTAAAATGAATTTTTTTTCTTCAGACCAATTATTTTTTAAATAAGCTTTAAGATCGGCTACAATGGGTCTTAATTCGGCAACCGTATCCTCGTCTTTGTATTTAATGTTAAACTTCACTAATATTGCTTGTAGCTGTTCTTTCTTTACCCTATAAATATCCGAAGGCAAGGAAACTTGGTTTATTGGCATTTCATTTCATTTTAAATTGACAAAACCCTAGACAGTTTTATTTGTATTTATTTATTACTGTTATACAACCTGTCTTTTATGTTTTATTAAACCCTGACGACTTTTATTATTTTATGCGATATATCTGTTGATTAAATATTTTGTATGCTATTTTTTTATTTGTAAGTGCCCTACAGTATTAACCGTTTAGTCGATTACGTCCCTTCAATTCATTATTTCTGTCCCTATGTAGTTTTATCCTATCTCATAAATACCTTCTTATCTCTATAATCATCTTATGCTAATAAAACATCACTCACTCTGTGTCAATTCAATCAATTTTATGGTAATTAAACCAATTCAGCGATCTCCACCATGTAAGATTATTTCTCTTTCTTTTACTCTTAAGTTTGAATCATAACTCGCTTATCTTAGTGAGTTGGAAACCAGGAAATTGATTGAAATGACACCAGCGTCTGTAATAACATATACCTTTTAATATACATAAATCAGATGCACTACTTCCTCCTTATTATATAGTGATTAATATTCGTGACAACCCTTTAAATAGAGGCCTCTGTGCCCTAACTCCTATTTATAAAATACAACTGAAATGACAAACACAATATAAATCAATACTCTCTTAAGCTAACAAATCATTAATAAAGATCACTTTGTTCTGGCATGGCCAAAGTTCTTTAAGGCAATTTATACGTCACAGTCCACACCTTCCATATGAATACACACCCTTAACTCGATATTTAACATTTAATTTACATTATTGGGCATGTAGCCGTTAATCTACCATTAAAGGTTTACTCAATTCACTTTATTAATAGTTTAGTTCATTATATCTCATCCATCAATTACACATCAAAATAATTACCCTTAAACCTTTCCAAATTAAACATTGGCACATTATATTACATTAAAATGTTAAGCCATGTGGGCCTTTATGTTCCAATAATCAATTCATTCATGTAACAGTTATTCATTAACACTTATTAATTTAATTGAACGATGGTTAATGACATCGAGCTACTGCTATCTTTATGTACAACTATTTTACACCTCAACTTGGCCTATAGGCCATTTCGGTTATGCCTACCGTCTTTAATTTATTTTAACAATTTACCCTGTCATTTATTCTGAGGCTTCCCCTTTCCCCTTTCTGTTTGGATTATTTATTGTTTGTCTTAGTAATCTTTAACTTTTAATATCTTCATCATTGCTTAGTCATTATTATTATCAAATCATTTCCCTTAACCTTCGACTTTTCTCTCAAATTTTCCCTTTTAACTAGAGGTGCAATTTAGTGAAGATCACATACCACGCAGTCCGGAATTTTGGCTGTCAGGCGGTCTCCCTGCGTTGTCGGTCCTTGGCCTCTCCGTGGTCCCGTCCAGTGGTTAAGGTGTCCAGGAGTGGTCCAGCGTCCAGAAGTGGTCCTGGGTCCCTTTGTCGGTGGTTGTCTTGAAGAATTCTCCCAAGGCTCCTCCGGTCGCAGACACGGTCCGTCCTCTTCTCCCTCTGGGTTGTGGTTGCTGTAGTGCTTCTGTTGGCCCTGCGTTGGTGGACTTGGTTGGAAGGTCGACAACACCCGGTATTTTACTATAACCTAAGTGTTGCGGGACTTACTCGATCCAGCCCCCCTTACTTCCCAACACTTCACTTCTTGCCTCCCTTTTCCTGACTGTCCATCCTCTCTCCTCGATATGTTTCCCCCCGATATCGTGTTTCCCCCAAATTCGGTCGACCACGCCCACGTCAACCAATCACGTCGATTCTGGACTCCTACACCCGCCGTGATTCGTGTCCGTAGCTGGTCAGCATTCCGCCGCCATCATTGGAATTTTTGGTGAGTTACTTTGATTTTGTCGCTTGAACCCCAGGTCATTTACCTGTGTAATTTGACCGTTTATTTCCTGTTTTGTTACTCTGTCATTTCCTGTTGTTCCCAATTCCAAGTCTTTGACCTCAGCTTTACTTCGTAGTTAATTGTACTCATATTTTTATGATTTTATTTTAGGGATTTTATTAACCAATAATGTTCATAATGTTTACAAACTGAATTTAATTTTCCTTGAACCACCTTCACTTTTTCAAGCATTTTAAAAATTTCTTCAGTTACCTTGTCATCTAACTTAAATTTCTTTAGGTTATTGAGTCTATTCACTAGGTGCTGTAACTTTTCCTCACACCTTATAACGTCTACAGGTTTATCACTAACTAAAGTATCATCAATAGTATTTACTAATTGATCAACTTTATTATTACAAATGTCTATTTCATCCTGTATCGTTATTTTATTCTGTAAATTGGCAGCATTTGGCGAAACATTTAACTTTAAAATAGACCTTAACCTTTTTCTTAACTCTCCTACTGTTTGTGAAACCTCCACATCAACATTCCTAAGTTTAAGCTCATAAATTAGCTCATCTTTGGTCAAAAAATCCACCTTTAGCGACATTTAAAAAATTTAAAAATTGGAACATAAAGTATATTCACTTCACTTTTATATACAATTTTTTTTTTTTTTTTTACACAAAGGACTAATTTTCTCAAAGAGCAGAGTTGCGCAATTTGTAGCAATTTTTGTTTACACTTAATTGCTTCTTCTTCTCCTTCTAATTAAATTATAATAAAATTGAACTGCTACACTTTAAATTTAGCCAGGGTTTGAGAAAATTGTCTTCCTTTTGAAAATACATTTTTATTATCAAAAAAAATAAAATTATAACTTCCACTACAACTTACAGTTCTGAGTCAGATTTTTCTTAAACCCGGGAGAGTTTTGCACCCTACAACAATATTCATCTTGGAATTAGAAAACATGCATTTTTACTGATTTAATTTAATCCATACAAAAGGTCAAAGTTATTACTTTACATTTGAAAACAAAATTTTTAAAATCTTCTAAAATTACAACAGTTTGAAGCATTTTATAATTTATACAAGTATTTGAAATTTAACAATTAAAAAAAGGAACATTTATAACTAAATAGTTCAAGTTTCTTACGTACCCATTTCTCCAGGGGTGCACTGTGATCCCGGTTAAAACAAGACAAGACTGCTGAAATCTCATTCTCAGCTTATATACTAAGCAACTAAACTCCTCCCACAATGACCTATGATTGGTTGAAACTTGAACTACCTAGTAAGAATTTCTGTCCTGCTTATACAATCTCTAACATGTTTTAAATACTCCTGTGGCTTCTATTCTTAATATTTCATGATTTTTATAATTTCTTTTATATAATTACAAAATTGCTACATATATATATTTATTTATATATACATACAAATTTGAACGAATGTTGTTTTTGGCATCTGGGGACCACAAAATGAAAAGTTATCATGGTCTCGGGCATAAGTTTTACCATGAGACCTACGGTAATAGCTTCTTCCCTATAGGGGAAATTCGCTAAAAAATAACAAAAACCCAACAGCTTTAGCCAATAGTGAGTGTGCAAGGACTGTGGTTGGTCAACTTCCTCTTCAGATAATGCTGAAGAGGGGCAAGCATTTCACCTCGCCACTATATCCATCTCTCTTCCACAGTATCTCAAATTAGGACACCGTCAACAAAATCTAGCTATAATTTGTTTAACAAATATTTTAGCTCGTCATATTCCTAAACCACTTGTTAATTGCGTAACATAACAGCCCTTAAAATTTGGAAATGTAGCTTGGAGTTTTATATGATTAAATAGGCCTATAATTTTAGAACAATGTTTTACTGGTCTATTATAATTTTTAAATGATTGTATGTCTATATTCATTAATATTTTCTGTAATTAAACCAAAAATACATTTTTAACGGGATTTCCTTTAGGAAACACTCAAAAAGGATATATGATTTTAAACAGCTTTAAAGAATACAAAATTCAGATAAACATTAACATCACAAAACAAATAAAATATGCAATATTAATCAGAATAAAAAAAAAAATTAAATCTAGTCTAATTGAATTAAAAATTTCTTGTAATTTTCATCTTTCAAATAAAAAACTAGCGATACAAAACAAATATTTTCCTGGCAAAAGTATTACGAACTTAAATGAATTCCCCGGTTTACTTTATCGCATATTAAAAGCTGTTGAATGCTATGACACAGTTCGGAACAGTTTATGAGCAGCAGAGAGCACATCCTGTCCGACGGGCGGTATTACGATATTTACTGTTATTGCAGCTTGTGTGTTGTAAGTCACGTGGCCCTGATGACACTACTGACCAGGTACACTGGACTGCAGTGTAATGTGTATTTAGGAAGAGAGACGAAAATCGTTTTAAGGTGATGCGTTAAAGCTTATTTTAAAATTTGCATAACAAATAATAAATAAACAAACTTTACCTTATACCTTGATTTACATTAGTAAACATTCATGTTTAAAATTCATATTCCTGAGGTTTGCAAAATAACAAAATAGGTGTTTCTATGCTAAAAAAGGTTTAAATTCGATAAGTACCGTTTTAAAAATGTTTATATTTTTTATTTAATTGACTTTTAATTTGAAAAAATATAATATAAGTACAACTTTTTAGTATTAGAAAAGTAGCTGGAATTAGCAATAATCCCAGATTTTTATTTATAATATTTCTTAGCTGAAAACGCCATAAGAACACGTACCTTTTATTTTACCATTCCTTAAATGTTAAAATTCTATAGAGTAAGGTAAAACTCGAATTTTACATCGAATTATTGTATTTACAAACTGATATTTCATTAATTGTAAAATGTTATGAAAACTAAATTTATGAAAAAAATAATAACAAAACGGAGACGATATTTAGCAGTGAAAATAGTGTGGCACCGCCAAGTCTTCATAATTATTTGCCGCCTGGAAGCTTTTCAAATAATTACCAACCCGTGGCCTTAATCAAAATATTTGTATTAACAATTTACAAAAACTTATATCTCTCTCGCAAAATAAAAAGAACAATGAAACAATTTTACATGTCAATTGAAGAGTTTACTAATTTAGAGAATTTAGTCTACATTATAAAAGAGAGGAAAGGGGACGCGGACACGAACCGGGGCCTCGTACAGCGCAAGGCCCGCGCTGACGCAGACGCGACACCGCGAAACGGACATTACCTGAGTCTTCAGCCACCTGATCATTTTGTGAAGGTTCGATACTGGATTTATCTGCCTTTGGTCATTGGCTATTAATTAGTACACTAAAAATACAAGTACACACAACGATTACAGCAACATTTCTAAAATTAATTCTAAATTAAACTAGTAGCCCGCATCGCTCGCGATCATAGTGCAATTTTTGTTACATTTGAAAAGTTAGAAACACTCGTTGAAGTACTACAACACCTGGGGGGCCGAGCTTTTCTTGAAAAGGCAATTAGATTGTTAAAAATGCTTATCTTCATGGTTCCTCTCCAATGCGAGCATATTTACTTTGTTTATTTGCTCGTTTCGTTTTTGTTTGGACACGTCCGCTTTATATTCAATTATTCTATATAATGGTTCTAGAAGTGTATACATAGCCTAATCATCTGTACATTAAATTTATGTATGCATTGGTTCTAAGCACTATTCTCACAAAAATCACATGCTGATACTTTACCAAGTGAGTGCTATTTTCACAATTGACTATTTTTTTTAACAGCTGTTAAGTTTATTTTGTTTTTATTTACAAATCTCAACTCTAACCCCAATTTTGTTTTTTCGAACAACTTTTTTACACGATTATATTTTTTACGGAGATGAGGCCTCATTAGGAACTCATTAGGGAATTACGACTCATTTCTTTACCCACAAATTTGATAGCTCCAACATTTGGAGAGCCCTAAATCAGTTTTGGAACAGGTGTAGGCAAAGGTAGTGGTTTTATTTTGATGTATTAACTATCTTTATTAACTATAAATGTGTGTTCAATTAACTAATGACTGTCAGAGTTGCTTAAATTAAAATGTTAAAGGCCAACGGAGCAAAGGGCATAAGGGACGGAAGGTATTGGCCTTTTTCTGCTTATAGTACATTCTCGTTGCCTGCTGTATTTATACCAATTTATTTGTTTAATCGGTCTAGTAAGTATTTAGTTAACATGGACATTTTGAAGGTCATTAATAGGGCCAGGCCTCATTGGAACGGGAGTAAGCCCATAACTGATTTTTTGGATGGACCTATGTATCTGCTCCAATAACTCATGTAGTTTGTGCATGATGGGCTTAAAAATACATAGCAAATTCATTATTATCATCTCAATGACTACCTTGACAAATTCAGCTTTAAATACCTTGTTGCAAGGGCTTCTGTGTTCCCTGCACAATTTTTCGTTGCAGTGCCGTTATTTTCTATTGTTTACCGTTGTGAAGAAGTTAGTAAAACAAGTGTTTCCTCCATTCCATGGTGAAAGATGAATTAGCTGAATAAGACAAATATGGTGCATTCTATAGTGAAAGATTGAGTTACTTGAACCAATAAGATCTTCTTTGGAACAGGGACGGACCAATGGGCATAACCCTAATGACGTACGTAATGATTTGCAGAAACCTAAAAGTTTCCCTGTCCCAAACAAAAATGGGAAAAATGTTTTATTTAATCCGTTCAGTTCTTTTTTTTTTGAAATGCTGAACAAGCCTGGTTCAAAAACAAACAGACAGATAAACAAAATATAAATATCTCCACTGCATCAATATTTCACTGCTCAAAGCTATGTAGAAACTAAACTTATCTTATAGTATAAATAAATACTTTCCTTACTTGTAATATCTGGTATTGCTAATAACCTGTCCATAATGTGTTAACAGCTGCAATTCAAATAAAATTATCCCCCATGTTAATCTTCTGGGGACAAAACAGACTTTAAGGGCAGCCCAAGCCATTGAGAATAAAAATACCGAAAATTAAAAATCTTATTGCAAAACTACTCAGTCGAATTTTTTTACCCTTCAAACATTAAAATTGGCCAAGCAATTGTAGGAGTTGCGTCTACAAACAAATTGTTTCACGTATATAAAGATATGTAAAAGGCCAAAAGGCCACGGTATGATAGGTTATTCAAAAACCTATTTTCACATCAAGCTGGTTTTCTTATTTAGGTATTGCAGGCGTAAGTACATGAAGTACATTTATAAACTCTGCTCAGTACACAGTTGAACCGCCTGGTGGTTGCAAAAGTTATTATCAATATGAATGCCACAATATTCATCTAGGATTTTTAGAAATCTTTGTGATAAGCAATTTAGATACTATGGCCCTTAATTTCACAGTTATTTTTTGATGCGACATATTAACCAATCTTGTATCCAACGTGTATTGTAAATTCATCCTAAAAATACAAATAAACTAATTTCCTTATTATTAAATATGTAATTATATGTAATGCTGTAACAGTTGTTTAAAGAGTTAATTTTACATTATATGTGATCTGAATAAAATGTTTGCTAAATTAGTAAAATTGAATTTTTGACGCTCGAGGTCTGTTTTAGTTCTATGCATAGAAATACTAACAGTTTATTATGAATTTTGATACACGGTTAACGTTCTTCTATTTTTTTTACGACTCAATATTTGTTTTGTTAAAGGTTAGATTGATTTTCACAGTAATATTTCATAAAATAGCAGTACTTTAGAATTTACCAGTTCGCTCTTAAATTAATGAGAAGATTAAGCCCTTAGTTGAGACAGTTAATTAGCTGTAAAGTCTTAATTTACCCCGAGGGAGAGCCGATATTTTTAGATTTTTTTAACTGAACAATTTACTTTTCATACAATTTGCTGTTTTACTTTTAAACCTGTTAGCGAATTTCCCCCATAGGGAAGAAGCTATTACCATAGTCGGCATGGTAAGACCTAGGCCCGGGACCATGATAACTTTTCGTTTTGAGGTCCCCAGATGCCAAAAACCCCATTCGTTCAAACTGTACATATATATGTGTGTGTGTGTGTGTGTGTCCGTGAGTAAACTCTAGTAAAAATGGTCTGATTTTGATGAAATTTGACACAAACATGTAAAGCAACATTTATCACTTTAAGATCGAAAACCAGCCAGATCGCTTTATCCAAAGGGGTATTTTGGGGGGGGGGGGTTTGTACCCCAAAAATGTGTTTTTTTTAGGTTTTTAAATATAATATTTTATTAAATCCAATTTTTGTTTTCACCATTAAATTCAGCTTAAAAATATTTGGTGTTTTGATCATTGCTCTACGTCAATTAGTTACAGAGATTTTGGAAGTTCTAAACACAGTACGTTGTCCAATGTTATCCTTATGGAGAAAAAGAAAATTGTATATCCTGCTTATTTATCAACTTATCCTGAGGAAACTTGGTTTATTGCTTCATACCGTTGTGTCTATTGATATTTGCACGAAAATTGGTTTTTTGCTGATAGTTCCCATAGCAGCAAACCTGCATACTAAGCCACCATGTTATTCTAATGGAGAATAATTAAAATGTTATCTCCCATTATTATGAACATAAATTAATAAAAGTTAGTATGTGGCGTAATCTAATCGAGATATATCAAAATTTTCATATAAAACAATTTTTTGGTGTACCTTGTTTCACCAAACCTGCATCCTCAGACGCCATGTTATTCTTATGGAAAATAATAAAAATCTCACAAATAATTTTTTTAATAAATGCATATTGATGAAACTTGGTATTTGGCTTTAAGTGGTATTACGATACATATTTATGCATTGTAAATTCGCTGAGTACGCAGGTTTGCTGCTATGGAGGTATTTTAGACATACTGTTATTGATGTGCTTCTGTTGTAATTGTTGTGCGTACTTGTGTTTTAGCGAATATAGGGAAGACGCTATTACCGTAGGTCTCATGGTAAGACTTATGCCCTAGACCATGATAACTTTTCATTTTGAGGTCCCCAGATGCCAAAAACAACATTCGTTCAAATTTGTATGTATGTAAATATATATATATATATATATATATATATATATATATATATATATATATTTATATATTAATTTTACTATCATTATGAGAACAAAGTACTCTTATTTAGTTTCATAATTTATATAAAAGCACGATAACTCTCCTAAAAATGGTCCGATCTTAATGACATTTTGTATAAATATATAAAGCACCATTTATTTGAACGAGTTTGAAAACCAGACGAATCGCACAGAAGGGGGGTTTTTGGGTGATTTTGTACCCCAAAAGTTTTTTTTTTTTGGGGGGTTTCCACATGTAATTTTTATTTAAATCAAATTTTAATTTTTACCATTGAATTCAACATAAAAAAACAAACAATTTGCTATTGATCATTGCTCTACGTCAATTGGTTCCTGAGATATTGAAAGTGCTAAACACATTATGTTGTCTAATGATATTCTTATGGAGAAAAAGAAAAATTGGATATCTTGCTTATTTATGGACATAAACTGACGAAATTTGGTATAAAGGGCATAGGACATGAACCAACCAACCAATGTTTGTCAAAAATGACAATTTTCACTTTGAATTATTTTTGGTTTAAATCTTAAGTGTTATTTTAGTTAAAATAACACTAAAAAGTAGTTACTTTTTGCACAAATTGGTTAATCTTAAATAAGTTTGATCCATCAAAACTAGTTAATACAATATACGGAATCCAAGAAGATGTTGCACGATAGTAATCGGATATTTAATAACTACTTTAGTACTTTAAAAGCTAAAGCAAAAGTAGTACTCGTAGTTTTATTACAAATGCAAATGTTTTATTTGTTTCCTTCATCTGGTAGTGGTTCATTGTTGATTGCACAAAACACAATTTTTCGACTATGGTTCCCGAAGCAGCAAACCTAGGTACTTGGTCCCCATGTTATTCTTATGGAAAATAATTAAAATGTTATATATCGCTTATTTATAAATGTATTTGGATGAAACTTGGTACGTGACTTCACTAAGATGAATTCTATTGATATTTCCATAAAAAGCCATTATTTTTTGTTCCTTGTTGCAGCACACCTGCTTACTTATCCTCAATGTTATTCTTATGGGGAATAATTAATATTTTAAATTAACATTTAATAAAATGAAGTACCTGGGGCCAAGCTTTGCTCGGGGAAGGCCAGTCTGTTTGTTTAGCTGACTCGCAGTAATATTTCCCTACTTCCCCCAACTGATTATCAGATTTGTGTAGCTCATTTGTCATTTTCTGCATTTTTAAGGTCACTTCAGTTGTCCCTTTTAATGTCCCTTTGAACTATTTGGATATGACCACTCTAAATATGCAATCTTCACTCTACAGCATTAGTCACTGCTCTCAGGAAACCACATGTTAACAATTATAAACAACACGTGTGGTACTTTGACAGTTCCCTGCTTTACTATGCACAGCTTAAACTCAAAAAGCCCAATGTTAATTTGTTCACTTTCGTTTTCTTTTTTAACATTAATTGATTTTTCCTGGGGATGAGACCAGTCTAAAACTTATTTTTATCACAGAAATTAGTTATTTCCAAAATTTTAAGGAAATCATTAGGTGCCGTTTTTGAGATCAGAGTTGCAAGAAAAAACGCACTCACGCAAACCTTATTCATATTAGAGTGTAGGATATGTATTTTTTTAGAAAGCCATTAGTTACAATGGTAGGTTTATGATTTTATTGTCACAGACTTAGATTCCACATTGATTCAGTATTTAATTTGTAAACCCCCGATAAACGATATTGTTAAAATGTGTGACTAAAGTAGTTATTTAGTGCATAATACGTGAATTTCTGGTATGTGTGTCTCACCTCTCTTGCTAGCTAGTACTTTCAGTGGATGACCGGCCAATGCGTGTAGTGTTGGATTTAAATAACTACTAAAACATGACAATTTTCACTTTGAAGTATTTTTGGTTTAATTCTTAAGTGTTATTTTATCGCCTTTTTGCACAAATTGGTTAATCTTAAATAAGTTTGATCCATCAAAACTGGTTAATACAATATATGGAATCTAAGAAGATGTTGCACTATAGTAATCGGATATTTAACAAGTACTTTAGTACTTTAAAAGCTACGGTAGTACTCGTAGTTTTATTACAAACGCAAACGCACGATCACTGTTACGAGGACTTTCATAAATACTTCTCTGTGCAGTGCTGGTCTTGAGAGCTTGGCATCAGCATAAGTAGGGAACCAACTAAGCCTCTTAGGATCTCTTATTTACTATTACTTTTCCCTGTCAAGTTGTAACAAACGTTTCAGAAATTCATTTTCAAACAGGTTATCAAATTTCAAGCAAACCTCGTTATTTCCTTGCATTGTGATTATTTTTATATTGAGTGCCTGAACAAGACAAATACACGAGTTTTTATGTATTTCACAATAAAAATGTAGCAATCAATAAATACTGAATAATACTAATAGCCCTATAGTAGAAAACAATAAATAATACATATGTACTTTGAGAAGCTGTAAATATATATTTACTTTCAATTTAGTTACCTACCACTTTATTCAAATAGATTTTTAATCAGTTGGCTTGGGGACCAAAGCTAAGCTCTTCCTTCACTATTGCATATATTTCTACAATATCATGCATTACAATCTAAACAAAACTTGACATCTATTAGTCAAGCACTGTCTCACTTGTCAGTATATTGAACCAATAGTTAGTTGTAACTTTTATCATGTTTAAACATACATTTAACTTAACACTAAATTGAATTTCATTATGCTAATTGCAAATTTACTATCTAGAGTTTCGTATGTGTGGTACCTTTTAATCGCAGATGTCTTTCACTTAATCATTTTCCTGGGGAACAATAAAAATTAAATCTCTTGAGAGACATTAGTTCCACTCCTTATTCCCAGGATTCTGTGTTCGACTTCCAATATTTTTCATTACACAATAAAATGATTTCTTAAGTATGAAAATGCTCTCTTCTTAGTTTAATTATTTTCTGAACTTTAACGTCTTGATCTGTTAAAACCTTTTAAATGCGATATTGCATTCAAATTGTTTATATCATCTTACAAATTGATCATACTGTATTTTACTAAACTATGTTTCATTATATTGTTATTTATAACAATATAATCTATATATTGTTGTATGAATATAATTGTTAACTATATTATAACTATATATTTCACTATATTATAAATAACAATATAATGAAACATAGTTTAGTAAAATACAGTATGATCAATTTGTAAGATGATATAAAACAATTTGAATGCAATATCGCATTTAAAAGGTTTCTACGACTCAATATCGTATCTACGACTTATTTTATAAACTATTAAATAGTTTTTAGACACGTTGAACCGTTCCCCACAGCTACAAATAGCGTTGAATCGTAAGCGAATGAGTCAATTTGTGTTTGAGTTCGTGTTTACCGAGAATAGCCACTTTACACAGTTTACCGTGTAAATATCCAGCCGTGTTGCACAGACAATGTCGCCTACATACTGCCCCCTAAACAGACCCCCTCAGGCAATGTCGCCTACATACTGCCGACTAAACAGACCCCCTCAGGCAATGTCGCCTACATACTGCCACCTAAACAGACCCCCTCAGGCAATGTCGCCTACTTACTGCTGCCTAAACAGACCCCCTCAGGCAATGTCGTCTACATACTGCCGTCTAAACAGACCCCCTCAGGCAATGTCGCCTACATACTGCCGACTAAACAGACCCCCTCAGGCAATGTCGCCTACATACTGCCGTCTAAACAGACCCCCTCAGGCAATGTCGTCTACATACTGCCGACTAAACAGACCCCCTCAGGCAATGTCGCCTACATACTGCCGTCTAAACAGACCCCCTCAGGCAATGTCGCCTACATACTGCCACCTAAACAGACCCCCTCAGGCAATGTCGCCTACATACTGCCGTCTAAACAGACCCCCTCAGGCAATGTCGCCTACATACTGCCGTCTAAACAGACCCCCTCAGGCAATGTCGCCTACATACTGCCGTCTAAACAGACCTCCTCAGGCAATGTCGTGTACATACTGCCGTCTAAACAGACTCCCTCAGGCAATGTCGCCTACATACTGCCGTCTAAACAGACTCCCTCAGGCAATGTCGCCTACATACTGCCACCTAAACAGACTCCCTCAGGCAATGTCGTGTACATACTGCCGTCTAAACAGACCCCTTCAGGCAATGTCGCCTACATACTGCCGTCTAAATAGACTCCCTACGCACAACATATTACGTATCACCTACTACAACTATTAAAGCTCTACAGTCTGATTTAAAACGAAATTAATGCATAAAATCGTTTTATGACATAACAATAAACATTTTTATTTTGCTCGTATATAGTTTACACATATTATTTACAGCATTACATGGACCTAATGTATTCATCCATTAATTGGCATAACATAATTGATAGTTCATTCAACAGTTATGAGGTGCAGAAACGGTGTAAAAAGATTAATATTTACATCGGCCTCGACATCTGAGAAAGGAGAAACGATTTTATGAACAGACAGACAAGCAACTCTTACATAATTATCTGGCAACTTGTGTATCAATTCAATTAAATGGCATGAGTTATGGATAGCTGAGTCTGTAAAATAGCTCAGAATACTATACTTAGATTATTTTCCGCAAAGCCTTGTAACCTGTGAGTGATCTGAACAAATTGACACATAAGACAAATGTGTCAGTAATAAGTCCCAGTATTTCAGTTTCCCAAATTAAGGTCGAATCGAATTTACTCTTTTTATTATAATTATATCGCAAGCAATATATTTGTATACAAACAAATATGGTCAGACTTGTTTTGTTAAACAAATAATGAAATGTACAGTATACTGTCCGTTTCATTCTGTAAGTCAGAGTAAACTAAAGATTAAACCTAAGATCAAACTGATATTATTGAATTCGAGTTTTATCGTCAACGTCAGTTGCACAGTTTCAGATTAAACTAAAAAGAGATGTTCAACTGTAACTAAATCTGGTTTAACGGTTAATAATTCGTGTTAAAAAAGCTGTATTCACACACTATCTCGTATACACATACATTTAGGCATTAAAGATCAAACGTATGAGTCACTATGCAAAGAACATACTACAAAATTATGATTATTTCGACAAATCATAGGATTCTAATTAAACTTCACATTACGGGTGGGTTTTATTAAATGTTACTTTGTAGTGTTTAAAACAATTTAAACTATTATATCTTGATGAAAAAGTTGTTAAAGTAAGAGGTTTCATTCAATTTTTATCTCAAAAATGGCATTCGAAGTAAAGGTTAAATCGTTTCGCTTTTGTGCTATAAATTATAGTTAAATAAATCACTCATATATTTTAGGACTTATCTTGAACAATATGTATTTATTTATTTACATGCTTGATAACCGTTATAAACCAATTACATTGAAGCAGTTCACATGAATATATGGTCCATTATTGGAGATCTTCACTTAACTTTTAAGTACAGTTATCACATAATGAATATTTAAACACTGTGTATACAAAACAAAAACAAGGAACAATAAATAAATTAATTACAAAAAACATTTTTTCAAACAAAAATCTAACATTTACTCAGATCCAATATCCCATGCAAATCTATGAAATAAATAATAAATACCATAATATAATAATAAACTATGCAGTAAACAACATATGTATATGCTTATTCTTATTTACATGATTGTGTATATATGTATAGCAAGTACATAGCAAGTGTATTTAATCCCCAAATCTATACCTATAAAAGGTAATGCCCTTACTCATTGACTGACTCACTCACTCTCTCATCACGAATTCTTTTACTTCCCATTTACCTAGAGAGTTGAAATTTTGTACACTGATTCTTTAGGCATAAAATAGGAAAATTAAATGTTTTTTATTCTGATTTGACTTTAGGGATCCACCAGATACCAAGACAAAGTTCCCATATATTCCTTATGGACATTAATTTTTGTTTGAGCTGATGAAAATACAAACAGCTGATCTTGATTCGTAGAAGTTCCACGGGCTAACTACAGAAGGCAGCACAAACAACTGTCATAGTTTTTCTAAATCGGTTGCGGGGTGAAGCCTGTGGGTAACAGCTAGCTTCTTACATTCATCATCATAAGATACAACACTCATTCTATTCTTCTTATTACATTTATTTGGAGGGTTAATAGAAGGTCTAATACCTTATTTAATTGATAATAATCAAACCATTTGGAAGAATTTGTGTGAAAGGATATATCTAATACAGAGACAGTTCTCCTTACTTCATAGACATAAACATTTTTCTTTTCTTAATAGGTGGACCAAAAGCTCTTGTATGTACTCACATTGATGATTGGAGAGAATCGAACCCGGGACCTCAAGGACTAAAGGTCATGTGCTATATATAAGCCATGCCCTAATTGTATTAACAATTCATCTTAGTTAACTATACATTTAAAATCCTTACGTAAAATGTCATTAATTCGAATGTTACAGGCAGTCTATTACGAACGTATTTGATTTAGTGAGAGAAAGGAGTAATAAAAATTACTAATAAAACAAAATTAGATGTTTAATATTTGTAATACATGTAAATAAACTTCCTAATAATACCTATGCAATTTTGAAACAACATTTCAGTCCTTTGAGGATAAATTGGTAGGTTTCAGTAACGATATTACCGTAGAAATGATAATAGGGATAATGGTGCATGACAACATTGCCCTGAGAGAGGGTTGGTAATAGATATTTATAGTGAGATTTACTGTTATTACTGACTGTGTGCCTGTTTGTTACATTCGCACCATTCTACACCAAACATACCGAATGTAAACAAAACATATCGAAGCATAAATAACGTGCGAAACTTTTATGTTTAGTGATGTTTGCTGATGTTTGTTGGTGTTTGTTGGTGATTCATCGTTCCAAATATCTATAATGTATGTAGCTACCAAGTAAAAAGTAGCATAAATCATGTTGTGTAGGAAGGTACAGTATTAATATAGTATACAAAAGTATTTATTTATATGTTGTTGTTGTAAGAGTGAAATGAAGAAACTACTAGACTTATCTTTATCTTTATTTTGTTTGATGAGTAATTAAAAGACAAGGCGTATATCGACCAAAATTCCTATAAATTGCATCTGTCCTAAGGACTCACATCTGAAAGCCATATAATTCTAAATTTAATGTTAATGGAAGAAAAGTAATCACTTAACTTATATATTTAAAAGCTCTTGATACAGTGATCTAACTAAAGAAATCAAAGAATTGAGAAAAAAGATTGAAATAAAACATTATTTAAATAAACTACTGAAATGCCATCTCGTTATGAAAAGGTAGTTATTGGACAAATAGCAGTTTTAGAAGCTTAGAATTAATTTGCTAGAGTTCCAGAAGCAGGTCCTCCTTCTATTATTTACTTATCACAGAAGATACTTAATCATTCAAACCCGTGACGTTACAAATATCATTTACAGTATACGCATGGTTTAATTTATTAATACTTATTATAAATCTATTTATTTATATATTTGATCTGTAAACCTTTGCTTCAGTGGAGAGGTTTTGGAAATTAATACATAAATTTGATTTTTCTTTATCGAAATCTACAATGCGGTTATACGCAAGATGTGTATTCAAAAACATGTTTTAACCGTTTTAAGCATTTAGTTATAAGCTATAATAATTATTGCAATAGATTAATTTATTGAGTTAATGAAAGTTAATTTAATTTTGCCAGCTATCTTTGTGTGAAGATTATTATGATGATGCCGTATAGTAGTGGCACCTGTAGATGTTTACAAGGTAAACAGGATAATAGGGGTGTGATAATATAAACGTAAACACACACACACAGACACACACACACACACACACACACACACACACACACACACACACACATACCCGGTCCGCTATATTTGTGAGGCCCTGGTCGCAGACTCAATTGTGGGGTCTTTCAAAGTACAATCGGATTCTTATGTAGTTAGTAGTCCCATTATTAATGGCAACATCAGTTTTCCTAAACACACCAACAGTTTCACACAACTACTGTATAAACCCCACTTATGGGGCCATGTCGTGTGTAAGGCACCATATTTGAGTATCTTTCACACACAGCTAATTATGGGGCCTTAAACCCCCATATAGAGGCGTCTGCACACACACGTCACGTTTTTTGAAAATTAAATGACCTTAAATAATTATCAATTAATTGTAATTACGTTACATGTGTGTATCGATAGTAATGGTGCCAAGCTACGGCTGATCCAGCTGTGTAAGTTTTTCTATATTTACGGGGCCGGGTGTGTGAGTTTGACCGTATTCGGGGGTGTGGGCGGTGAGAGAGAGGGGGCATAGCTGGCGTCTAATTAGTTTGATTTGTTTTGTGTTTTGTTTTTTAGGTTATGTTTAAAAATGTTGAAGTTTCCAAAAATATTGAGTTTTGTGTTTGGTGACATTAAGTAAAAATACAAAATTTTAGGTGTTTCCTTGAATCAAATTAAATGATAGTGATTCTTATTAGAATCTTTATTGCCATGAAACATTACATTAATGTATAGACATTGTCAGGTACAGTCTTAAATGCTATTAGTGTAAATAGCATTTACAAATAAATAAATAAACATATGCTATACAAATATATTTGTATAGAAATAATTTAAAATACATTTTTAAATATTACATTATCCACCACAATGTCTGACAGTATCAGATTATGAGCAGAGTGAGAACTTATTTGTTCCCAATTATTAGGTTTTTGGAAAGCTCCTCCAGAGAAGGCGAAGCGAATAACTTATTTAGTAGTCTGTCTGTTGACAACCATTTGATTTTCTACACTATCTCAATTGCAGCAGAGGCATGCCGGTTAGGTACAGTTTGGGGAGGTCGTCAACTGTTTTAAATCTAAGTTAGTCCAAATACAGTTGTAAAATTTGTCATGGAAAAGCATGGTGCTTGTTAACGACTATATAGAAACTTCAATATCATACGCCTACTTCAAAATGAAGGTATGCACATGTAATGTATTTAGTCTTTATTTACCATAGTCAAATACAATTTCTGATAACTTATAACTATATATATCTAACCGCATTAGACTAGTCTATAAAATAAATCTGGAGTAAATTTCATTAAAGCAATATGAAAGTTTAAAATACATTGTCCTAGAGACTGTTGTATGTGTTTAAAACGGGCTTTGCTGCTAGTCTGATAATAAAACAGATGATAACAATGTACGGTACTTTCAATTAACACGTAATTTAGACCTACGCCGTCGGATAGCGCCACTGTTCCGAAAATTCAGCCCTTTACTGTGTTTAAATGATGCCCTTTCTTAAAATTCTGAGACCTATTGGCAAATCTACGTAAAAATACATTTAATTTGGCACCTCAAACGTAAAAATCCGTCCAGCCGATATTGAGTTATGACTGTGAAGAAAAAACTCTAGCGTATTAATATAATATAGAAGATTAAGAATAACGTAATAAATTAATTTGTATTAATTTAGTATCAAATAATTTTCCGTGTGACTTGTCACTTTAACGAGACGAGAAAAGTGGACCCTATTACATTTGATAAGTTGTCCCGGCGTTTTAATACTTTGCAGTTTATAGTAGGACGTGAGTGTAAGCCTCCTACTGACGTGTAATTTCCCAGAGTCTACGTCTGCTATGCAGACGGATATGAAAGAAGGTATCGCCAGCCGCCCAACAAAGACAATGACACGGTACCCCCCTGCCCCGGTCAACATGTGAGGGTAGAGGGTGGTGTTACACAACCGGTGGCTACGAGTGTACCCCCCCCCCGACCATGACCAGTTCACAGTTTTCATTGATAAGAGAGGTAAACGAGTCACTTCGATGGCTGGTTCTCCTGCCTATCTCCTTCCACGCCTACCCTTCCGCCGCCGCCGAGTTTGTTATAATCTATATAATTATACAATTCGAGGTTTTGTCTGTCTGATTGTCTGTGTGTGACGCTCGAGGAACCTACTTTGTCGGCCTTTCACAAGGTAATGGTTTTCTGAATTGTGTCCAACGGGCAAGCGGTACGGTAATTTTCTAAAGTAAGTAACATCGAATGTTACTTGGGGGACCAAGCTTTGCTCGAATAGCCAGTTAGTTCTTTTTTTCTTTAATTGCCTAGACTACTTGGGGCCGCATACACATATTACGTAACGAATTTTTTCGTAATTTCAGCCCTCTCCCTCCCCCATTTAACGCATCATAACACTTGGCGATAACTCCCCCAATGTGTTACGTTACTCAATCGAAGTAGGCTTTAAAACAGCTTAAATCTTTTAAACATCGTTTTATTAGCAGTTTTAATCATGGATTACAATTAAATCATTAAACTTTAAATTACTTTCTTTTAACAACATTTGTTAATAACTTATTTCAAAGCAAATACTAATAATATATACAGAACAACAAAATAGATTATCTCAGCTAAACCGTAAAAAATTTAATTTGTAACTAATACAAATGCAATACAACTTAGAAAACTAAGTATGTGGTTGGCATTGCGCAATACTGTATCAAGTCATGATTTTACACTCTAGAACAACACAAAACGTATGTGTATAGCAAAACAAAAC
Organism: Allygus modestus; assembly: GCA_963675035.1. Taxonomy (NCBI): domain Eukaryota; kingdom Metazoa; phylum Arthropoda; class Insecta; order Hemiptera; family Cicadellidae; genus Allygus; species Allygus modestus. The sequence continues at coordinate 377,967,620 of OY776111.1, read as the reverse complement.
TTACTGAAAACATGTTATGTATTTATTTTTATTTTAACTGTTATTAAAATAGTATGACGGAAATATTTGTAATATCACTAATTGTAACTTTGATTTAGATATAAAATATGATTATTTTTTAATTTTAAAATATGTATACCACCATCAATAGATACGGGAGTGCGCCAGCTATTTGCACTATTATGTGTGAGTTACATAACCTTTATCCTCCCCCATATAACGCAGCATAACGCTACGCCATACCCCCGCCCACCTTAACTGCGTTACGTAATATGGGCATGGCCCCTTATATTCACGGTTTCTCTCCAAGGCGAGCATAATTGCTTTGCTTATCCGTTTTATATTCAATCTTCAGTTTGAATGGTTCTCATAATGTATACATTACCTAATGATGTATATTTAAAGTTATGTATATATTGATTCTAATCACTATTCTAAGTTCTAACAAAAAGTACATGATACTTTACCAAGTGAGTGTTATTAGTGAATTTCTTATAAAAAGTGAATAACTATCAGCAGAACCCCCACGGTCAAACTTAAGCCCGAAACCACCATAGAAGTTCCTAACGTGACCCCCTGAACGTAAACGAGATCGCATGCAGCACGCTGACGTGAGGGAAGTGAATTTCCTCATTAAACCCTTAAAAATATCAAACGAGTTCGCACGCAGCACGCTGACGTAAGGGAAGTGAATTTCCACATAACAACTTTTAAAACTCAAAATCAATGTAAAAACATACATTTGTCAAATTTTTATTGAAATCTGAAAACACTGATTTTTTGGCTGTTCTGATGCTCCTGGTTTCATTGGCCCATCATTTACCTGCAAAACTGGGAATACAATTTTGGTCATTATAAGGTTAAGAGAAGGTCCAGACAGGCTTGAAAGTAGACGTGAGGTTGCTGGGGATGGTAAAAGTACTGTAACAAAGGAATAACGGGCTTTTCTAGTGTAAAACCCCCATAAGACAACGTACTGTGTTTGGTCGATACACATTTTCTTTAATGACTCGGTAAATAGTTATGCTAGAATGACAAGAGAGGGCTTAAAACTTTCGCCTCTCTAATTCTCATACTTTTCCATGCTTTGATCGTACATCTGGGGCTTTTCTGACCCTTTTTGGGCCCAAAAACTCGAAATTTGAAAGATTAATCCCCCAAAAAAGGGGTTTAAAGTTTTCCGATTGTTTTGCCCAACGAACTTGTCCAACTGATTACAGAAAGGAACGTCCCTACCAAATTTGAAGTAAATCGGACAAAAAATGCGACCACTAGAGTGCAAACACACATATCCCTTATATATATAATTTTGAACGACCCCCCAAAACGTGTTCAGGGGGTCACGTTAGGAACTTCTATGGTGGTCCCGGGCTTAAGTTTCACTGTGCAGGTCATGCTAATAGTTCACTTTCCAAAGGAAATTCACTAATAAAGGGTAACCAACACTGGTTACATTTGTTTGAAATTTGAAAAATGTTATTTTTGGCTGTTCTGATGCTCCTGGTTATATTTAAAATCACTAATAGGATGCTAATGCTGTACATTATAAAGTTAGAAGGAGGTGTAGTCGGGATAACAAGTTGGTATAGGGGTATGGGGGGTGATAAAACGATATTAAGATATGAAAAACAGCCTTTTCGAGTGTAACATCCCCATCACACAACGTACAGTATTTTGAAAATTAACATTTTCTTTAATACCTCGGTAACTACTTGTGCTAGAATAATAAGAGAGGACTTAAAATCTTTAACTTTTTATGTAAAATAAGTTAATGTGCAATAAGTGTACGTTGGGGGCTTTTCTGACCCTTTTTGGGCCCAACAACTCAAAATTTGAAAACTTAAAATCCCAAAAAAGGGGGTTAGGGTTTTCCGATTGTCTTTCCCAACGAATATGTCCAACTCATTATAAAAAGGAATGTCTCTACCAAATTTGAAGTAAATTGGACAAAAATTGCGACCACTAGAGTGCGAACACACATACACACATGTATATAGTTTTTAGAGACCCCTCAAAACGTATTCAGGGGGTCACATTAGGAACTTCTATAGTGGTTCCGGGCTTAAGTCTTACCGTGCGGGTCATGCTAATAGTTCACTTTTCCATAGGAAATTCACTAAAAATTATATATATTAAGATGCATGTATTTTTGCACTCTAGCGGTCGCATTTTTTGTCCGATTTACTTAAAATTTGGTAGGGACTTCCTTTCTAGAATCAGTTGGACAAGTTCTAAGCCCTCTCTCGTCATTCTAGCATAAATATTTACCAAGTTATTAAAGAAAATGTGTATCGACTAAACACAGTACGTTGTCTTATGGGGGTTTTACACGAGAAAAGCCTGTTATTCCTTTGTTAGAGTACTTTTATCATCCCCAGCAACCTCACGCCTACTTTCAAGCCTGTCTGGACCTTCTCCTAACCTTATATTGGGCAAAATTGTATTCCCAGCTTTGCAAGTAAATGAAACCAGGAGTATCAGAACAGCCAAAAATCAGTGTTTTCAGATTTAAATAAAAATTGGACAAATGTATGTTTTTACACTGATTTTGAGTTTTACAAGTTTTTATGTGGAAATTCACTTCCCTCACGTCAGCGTGCTGCGTGCGATCTCGTTTTTACATTTGAATGGTTGCTTTTGAACATCTGTTATGATTCATTTGCTTGTATTTACAAATCTTAACCATAACCCCAATGTTAGTTTTTTTTAAATATCTTTCTACACAATACTACAATTTTCCATTGTTGAGGCCAATTATTGGATTAACCAATAATTTCGATAGTTCCAACATTTGGAAAGCCCTAAAGTAAAGCACTTTTGGAGCAGGAGAAGGCAAAGGTTTCATTTTGATGTATTAACTATCCCCCTAGCAAATGTACTGTATGCTCAATCGGTCCAGTTAACTACTAACGTCAGTGATGATACAATTTTAAAGGCCGATGGAGCTTTAAGTCCCAAAGGACATACGGGATGGAAAGAATAGGCTTGTTTTACAGTTCATTGCTTGCTGTCTTTCTATCAAATATTTGCTCAATCGGTCTAGTAAGTATATAATTAACATGGAAATGTTGAAGCCGAGCTCAATGGATGTTTAGGGCCGAGCCTCATTGGAACGGGAATAAGCCCATAACTGTTGTTTTGGGATGGACACATCTTCTTCCAAATATATGTTCAATAAGACCTTAGTTTGTTGGACTTATTAATGTTGGACTTAAAAACACAAAAATATTAGTATTATAATCACAATGATTACCTAGATAAACTGAGCTTTAAATACCACGTTGTAATGGCTTATGTGTTTTGTACCCAATGATTCATTGCCGTACAGTTATTTAATATTCTCAGGTATACTCTTGTAATTTAGTAAAACAGACGTTTTTCCTTCTTTCTGTGATAACATATAATTGTCTGACTAAATGCTCATTAGAACAAATATGGTGCATTTTCTAGTGAAAGGTTGAGTAACCCTTAAGATCGACTTTGTAGCAGTGCCGAACATAGGGGCATAAACCTAACGACGTACTGTACTATGAATTTAAACAGTCAAAAGGTCCCCTCCGTCACAAGAAAATGGGCAAAAAATGTTATTTAATTCAGTACAGTTTTGTTTTTTGAAACGCGTTTGCAGCCACAAACTGCGTTGTGTGGATTTTCAACAGATAGACGGATAAACAAATGTTAAGCACAATTTTAATATATACGTTGCATACAACATTTCACTCTTCAAAGCGACGTAGTAAAAGATTTGTTTTATTTATATAGATGTTAAATATATTCCTTACCTGTAACATATGGTATCCTATACTCTAATATGAGTAAGGTTGGCATGTATGTTTGCTTGCTTGCTTGTTTGCTTGCGACACTGATCTCAAAAACGGCTCCAACGATTTCCTTCAAATGTTCAAAATAACTAATTTCTGGGATAAAAATAAGTTCTAGACAGGCATCATCCCCAGGAAAAATCAAATAATGTAAAAAAACTAAAATGAAAAGTTAAAAAAAATTAACATTGGGCTTATGGAGTTTCAAATCAAAACAAAAGAATTTTAACAGCTGTTCATAATCAACCAGGGAACTGTCAAAATAATACTCATGCTTTTTATTATTATTAACATGTGGTTTCCTGAGAGCAAAGATTACAAGATTTGAGTGAAGATTACATATATAGAGTAGTAAAATAAATCAAAAGGACATTGAACTATAAATAACAACTGGAGGGACCTTAAAAATGCAAACTGACTGGCCTTCCCCCGAGCAAAGCTCGGCCCCCGAGGTACTTGCTAATAACTTGTCCATAACGTATTGGCAGCCGCAATTCAAATCAAATTATTCCCCGTGTTAATCTTATGGGCAACAAGTTAACTTTAAGGGCTGCCCGTGCCCATCAGATATAAAAAATCCAACAATGAACACCTTTATGCACAACTACGAATATTTTGGTACCTCAATCGATAAAATCAGTTAAAATCGGTCAGAAATAACGGAGGAGTTCTTTTAACAAAAATCGGCTCACCGTATTAATATATAAGATACTTTATTAGTATGGTTAATTAACCTTAATAGGGATTCGGGTTTCCGGGATCTCGGGATGTCGTAGTCCCGGTCAATTTTGGGTACCTGATAATCCCGGGATTAACGAGATTGCAAAAATGTCCTTATTTTCCATGGTGTTGTATGATTTGTATGTTTAACTACTTCAAAAATCGTCTTTACGAACATATTTCAAACCTTAGGAACTAATATAGAGTTAAAATCATTGAGGCTTTTTTTTCTTAACATAATTATTTATTTGGGCTAACATGTCAAGATTATCTAAGGAATAAATATCAATGGAACCGAAAGAGATCTAATATTTCCAAGAACTGGAGGCGAGTGAGGTAGGTCAACAACGGTACTCCCAAAATCACATGTGGCAAAACAATATTTGCTAGCTGCAAAACTATGGTTTAAAATTGCGTCAAGTGTCCCGGATTTGGCGAGTTTGCTAGACTCTACTGTAGTTAATTTTAAATTTGAATAAAAATTATGTTAGTTTTGAGTATATGTCTTGAGGACATATTGTATATGTCATTGTAGACCTAAATAATGAAATAAAACAAATAATTTTAAGGTTTGGGGGTGACCGCCCCTATAACCCCCCTAGAATCTGCGCCTGATCTTATTGCTGGTTTTATTCAAACTCTCAACACCAATCACAACGCCCTGAAGTTGTCACAGAACGACAGAGGTAAAACAACTTTCTCGATATGGAATGGAGGGGAGCAGAAGTTTTGTTATCTGATGCAATAATTTAATATTTAGGTATAATGAAGGTGCAACATGGAGAATACTCAGCTTTCTTCCCCAATAATGCCTTTCAACAAGCAAACTGCCCTAGAGGCACTACTGCATATAAACTCATATGTAGCTTTGCTTGTTTCTCCATGAGAATAACATAGAAAACATATTTTTGGATTTTATCCATAACCAGTTGAGCTATGTTGATAATTCATAATACTAATTTATGTTAGCACTTTCAAATGGTTTTTGTTTATATTGTTGTATTTTTGTATAAATTGGAGTCAAAAAATGCCAAAAACCCATTTTTTATGTTTCAAACCCCCATGCCCCAATAATCCCCCAATAACCCGCCGGTGTCCCCATACCCCCCTCCCTCGGAGCTGCCGTTAAAGGAATATAATTTGTTAAATTTATCAAATACATGGAATATAGTATAGAGAAGCCCAAACTACTAAGTGTAATAGACTGTTGACGTAACAGTACAAACTAACATTACTGACAAGACAAATATTTAAAGTTAAGATATTAAATGAACCTCTGAGCGAGCGAGGGCTACCCTCCAGAAAAATTATCTGAGAATAAGAAAAGAACCGGAAGCCGACTTCCGGGACAAGGCCAGTGTCGCGAGCTAGTCGTAGTTCCCCAGTCCGCCGCCGCCGGCCGAAATTCTAGGAGCGCCACTGTACAGTCAGAACACACGGCCCCACAACTGAAACGCGCATAGTACCCAATACAGGGGCCGTCCAACAAATGAGCACCAAAGACTTGGACTTAGAAAAATCTCTCAGAAATTGACTAAAAGAACTACGGGGCCGTGTGTAAGGCCCCGTAATTTGTGGCAGCCCCCGAGTACGGCCAAATACACACACATGGCCTCGCAAATATAAGGGAACATGAACACACACACACACACACACACACACACACACACACACGAACGTGTATACGATTACTGGCTTATCCAGGCCTTGAACAAGTCAAAAAATGCCAATATTTCACTCCCATTTTTCAATTCAACAACCTAAAAATAAGAATAAATATTTATTTTCTATACGGGTTTTTCTTATTGATGGATTTAATTTCAGACCTAAACGTACCAGTGTTCAACATAAACATATTTATGTACATATAATTTAAACATATTTTACAACTAATATTGAAAGAAAACTTGTTAGAAAGCCGAATATTTATGCTGCACTAATGTTTTTTAATCAAATAAGGTGTTTATAAATAAAATGTCAAGAAAAATAATTGCGATTGGGTTATATTAACGTGATATATTTATCTGGAGACTGACTGAAAAATAGCTTGTATGGGTTCTATTTATTTTTAACCAACTATTGCTTCCAATAGCTTACCAAGAAGGTATTTTTTTAGGTATATAAGATCTGATTTGATCTGATCAAGGGTTGTCAATGTAAATTATAAGTGCTCAACTGTATTAAAATTCCAAATCGAAAGCAATAAATGAATACTGAAGCGAGAACCCACCCCCGAAAACATATCTAATTATTAAATCCTGCTGAACAGGCCAACACGGCAAATTGATTTGCTAACTAAATTTCATGAAAGGAAAACCCACACTGGAGATAATATCTTTATACCATCATCTACAATGATCTACAATAATCAGGACTAATGCCAATCGTTTTAATTAAAGGTAATGCCCAGAAAACTTAAATCAAATCATTGTAAAATAATTATTGTGAAAGTTATTAAGCTGGAATAGAGCATTTGTAGAAGCACTGTTGGTAACCTGTTGACTATCAGCAGTAGCCTCGCACGGGCTGTGTTCTATGATTGGTCGAGAGCGGATTTTTCAACGACATATTAATATATCTTTAAGACGCCGACGCATAACCTGGGCGTATTATAAGACGAATGTGAATGTATGATGAATGTAGAATGAATAAAAAAATTTTAAAACGGTACTTATGTAATTTAAACCCTCTTTTAGCATAGAAACACTTATTTTTTTATTTCATAAATCTCAGGAATATAAATTTTAAACATTAATTGAATGTAAATCAAGGTACGAGATTAAGGTAAAATTTGTTTATTTATTAATTGATATGCAGAATTTAAAAGAAGCTTTAACGCATCAACTTAAAAACGATTTTCGTCTCTCTTCCTAAATACACATTACAATGCAGTCCAGTGTACCTGGTCAGTAGTGCCATCAGGGCCACGTGACTTACAACACACAAGCTGCAATAACAGTAAATATCGTAATACCGCCCGTCGGACAGGATGTGCTCTCTGCCGCTCATAAACTGTTCCGAACTGTGTCATAGCATTCAACAGCTTTTAATATGTGATAAAGTAAACCGGGGAATTTATTTAAGTTCGTAATACTTTTGCCAGGAAAATATTTGTTTTGTATCGCCAGTTTTTTATTTGATAAATACAAATAACAAGAACGGTTTAATTAAATTCGATTCAATTCAATTAGTTTAAATTCTGATTAATATTGCATATTTTAATTGTATTTTGATGTTAATATTTTTCTGAATTTTGTATTCTTTGAAGCTGTTTAAAATTATATATCCTTTTTGAGTGTTTCCTAAATGAAATCCCGTTAAAAATGTATTTTTGGTTTAATTATAGAAAATATGAATGGATATCGACATACCATCATTTCAAAATTATAATAGACCATTAAAACATTGTTCTAAAATTATAGGCCTATTTAATCGTATAAAACTCCAAAATACATTTCAAAATTTTAAGGGCTGTTATGTTACGTAATTAACAAGTGGTTTAGGAATATGACGAGCTAAAATATTTGTTAAAGAAATTATAGCTGGATTTTGTTGACGGTGTCCTAATTCGAGATACTGTGGAAGAGAGATGGAAATAGTGGCGAGGTGAAATGCTTGCCACTCTCCAGCATTATCAGAAGAGGAAGTTGACCAATCACAGTCCTTGCACACTCACTATTGGCTAAAGCTGTTAAGTTTTTGTTGTTTTTTTTATAATACAACTGTTTCATCACAGCTGTATTTAAAAATCAATTCGTTAGTTTTTACATAGACTAACTACTGTAGTTAGTCTATGATTTTTACAGTGTCGCTAGATGTTATTCCTGAACCTATTCTTAAACGCCCACTTTCCGGACTTGTGACAAAATATACTATTCCACTATTGGTAATATTTATTGTATACATCTCTATTGCATTTCTCAACTAATTTAAAACGGAATTTATGCGAGAATATGTAATTATTTGTACCAAACATAATGATTTAACAGCTGTTGGTGCATTGTAAAACACAGTTTATCCAACTTATCTGGATATATGTTATAAGCTGGATATAAATAATACAAATTTTAATAGTAAGATTAACCACCCACTGAGGGAGCTATAGAAATGTTAGCAAACGATGCGCAATACTTTTACTTCATCATGTTTGTCTCCAACAGTTTTATCGAGTTTTCCCTATAGGGAAGAACCTATTACCATGCTCGCTATGGTAAGACCTAGACCTGGGACCATGATAACTTTTCGATTTGAGGTCCCCTGATGCCAAAAACATCATTCGGTCAAATTCATTTTTATATGTATCCGTAGGCAAGACAATTTTCGTAAAAATGGTCCGATCTTGATGAAATTCGATATAATCGTTTAAGGCAGCATCTATTTTCACGATTTTGAGAACCAGACCGGTCGATCATTTTTATGGGGGGTTTTAGGGGGGTTAAACACCCAAAATGGGTTTTTTGAACTTTTACAATTGTGTTTAAACCTAAACTTTGGTTTAAGCCATTGAATTCAGCTTAAAAATACAAACAATTTGGTATTTTGATCATCGCTCTACGTCAATTGGTTACCGAGATATTGAAAGTGTTAAACACAGTACGTTGTCCAATGTTAACCTTATGGAAAATAAGTAAAATTTTATATATTGCTTATTAATGAACATATATTAATGAAACTTGTTATGTGGCTTCATGTGGTTGGGCTTTACTGATATTTGTATACACAAGCCATTTTTTGTGGTCCCCATGGCAGCAAACCTGCGTTCTCAGCAGCTATAATGTTATTCTTAAGGATGGTAAGAACCATGTGATATCTTGCTTGTTTATGAACATAAATTGGTAAAACTGGAAGTTGCTTCATCTGATGGTGATCTATTGGTATTTGCTTAAAAACCCGATTTTTGAGGTTCTATATGTAGCAAACCTGCATAATCAGTTTCTCTTATGGAGAATAAATAAAATGTCATATTTCGCTTATTTGTGAATATGCTTTGATGAATGTTGGTAAGTGGCTTCATGACGTTATGAAGTACCATTTGAAATTCACTGAGTATGCAGGTTTGCTGCAACGGGGGTATTTAACGCATACCGATGTTGCCTCACGTCCGTCTTTGCGCGCCACTTGGATCATTGCTGAATGCCTGACCTTAAGATTGGAGTCGGATAATATATAAAGAAGTAATACTAATATGTTTATTTACATTAAAGAATAGGTTTTCATAGTATTCAAAACCTCAGTCATTACAGTTATCTTTTTAATAAAGTGTTTTGACGGAACTAAAGTTTTCGTTTGGTTTCGCAGTGTCACCCACGACATACTCTCGCCGAGTCTAGCCGAGCGATGGCGAATGCGACAATGAGGAGGGCTAGTTCGCCACCGCTCGGAATGGTTGCGCTAGCCTCCATAAATAAATAAAGGGTAACCAACACTGGTTACATTTGTTTGAAATTTGAAAAATGTTATTTTTGGCTGTTCTGATGCTCCTGGTTATATTTAAAATCACTAATAGGATGCTAATGCTGTACATTATAAAGTTAGAAGGAGGTGTAGTCGGGATAACAAGTTGGTATAGGGGTATGGGGGGTGATAAAACGATATTAAGATATGAAAAACAGCCTTTTCGAGTGTAACATCCCCATCACACAACGTACAGTATTTTGAAAATTAACATTTTCTTTAATACCTCGGTAACTACTTGTGCTAGAATAATAAGAGAGGACTTAAAATCTTTAACTTTTTATGTAAAATAAGTTAATGTGCAATAAGTGTACGTTGGGGGCTTTTCTGACCCTTTTTGGGCCCAACAACTCAAAATTTGAAAACTTAAAATCCCAAAAAAGGGGGTTAGGGTTTTCCGATTGTCTTTCCCAACGAATATGTCCAACTCATTATAAAAAGGAATGTCTCTACCAAATTTGAAGTAAATTGGACAAAAATTGCGACCACTAGAGTGCGAACACACATACACACATGTATATAGTTTTTAGAGACCCCTCAAAACGTATTCAGGGGGTCACATTAGGAACTTCTATAGTGGTTCCGGGCTTAAGTCTTACCGTGCGGGTCATGCTAATAGTTCACTTTTCCATAGGAAATTCACTAAAAATTATATATATTAAGATGCATGTATTTTTGCACTCTAGCGGTCGCATTTTTTGTCCGATTTACTTAAAATTTGGTAGGGACTTCCTTTCTAGAATCAGTTGGACAAGTTCTAAGCCCTCTCTCGTCATTCTAGCATAAATATTTACCAAGTTATTAAAGAAAATGTGTATCGATTAAACACAGTACGTTGTCTTATGGGGGTTTTACACGAGAAAAGCCTGTTATTCCTTTGTTAGAGTACTTTTATCATCCCCAGCAACCTCACGCCTACTTTCAAGCCTGTCTGGACCTTCTCCTAACCTTATATTGGGCAAAATTGTATTCCCAGCTTTGCAAGTAAATGAAACCAGGAGTATCAGAACAGCCAAAAATCAGTGTTTTCAGATTTAAATAAAAATTGGACAAATGTATGTTTTTACACTGATTTTGAGTTTTACAAGTTTTTATGTGGAAATTCACTTCCCTCACGTCAGCGTGCTGCGTGCGATCTCGTTTTTACATTTGAATGGTTGCTTTTGAACATCTGTTATGATTCATTTGCTTGTATTTACAAATCTTAACCATAACCCCAATGTTAGTTTTTTTTAAATATCTTTCTACACAATACTACAATTTTCCATTGTTGAGGCCAATTATTGGATTAACCAATAATTTCGATAGTTCCAACATTTGGAAAGCCCTAAAGTAAAGCACTTTTGGAGCAGGAGAAGGCAAAGGTTTCATTTTGATGTATTAACTATCCCCCTAGCAAATGTACTGTATGCTCAATCGGTCCAGTTAACTACTAACGTCAGTGATGATACAATTTTAAAGGCCGATGGAGCTTTAAGTCCCAAAGGACATACGGGATGGAAAGAATAGGCTTGTTTTACAGTTCATTGCTTGCTGTCTTTCTATCAAATATTTGCTCAATCGGTCTAGTAAGTATATAATTAACATGGAAATGTTGAAGCCGAGCTCAATGGATGTTTAGGGCCGAGCCTCATTGGAACGGGAATAAGCCCATAACTGTTGTTTTGGGATGGACACATCTTCTTCCAAATATATGTTCAATAAGACCTTAGTTTGTTGGACTTATTAATGTTGGACTTAAAAACACAAAAATATTAGTATTATAATCACAATGATTACCTAGATAAACTGAGCTTTAAATACCACGTTGTAATGGCTTATGTGTTTTGTACCCAATGATTCATTGCCGTACAGTTATTTAATATTCTCAGGTATACTCTTGTAATTTAGTAAAACAGACGTTTTTCCTTCTTTCTGTGATAACATATAATTGTCTGACTAAATGCTCATTAGAACAAATATGGTGCATTTTCTAGTGAAAGGTTGAGTAACCCTTAAGATCGACTTTGTAGCAGTGCCGAACATAGGGGCATAAACCTAACGACGTACTGTACTATGAATTTAAACAGTCAAAAGGTCCCCTCCGTCACAAGAAAATGGGCAAAAAATGTTATTTAATTCAGTACAGTTTTGTTTTTTGAAACGCGTTTGCAGCCACAAACTGCGTTGTGTGGATTTTCAACAGATAGACGGATAAACAAATGTTAAGCACAATTTTAATATATACGTTGCATACAACATTTCACTCTTCAAAGCGACGTAGTAAAAGATTTGTTTTATTTATATAGATGTTAAATATATTCCTTACCTGTAACATATGGTATCCTATACTCTAATATGAGTAAGGTTGGCATGTATGTTTGCTTGCTTGCTTGTTTGCTTGCGACACTGATCTCAAAAACGGCTCCAACGATTTCCTTCAAATGTTCAAAATAACTAATTTCTGGGATAAAAATAAGTTCTAGACAGGCATCATCCCCAGGAAAAATCAAATAATGTAAAAAAACTAAAATGAAAAGTTAAAAAAAATTAACATTGGGCTTATGGAGTTTCAAATCAAAACAAAAGAATTTTAACAGCTGTTCATAATCAACCAGGGAACTGTCAAAATAATACTCATGCTTTTTATTATTATTAACATGTGGTTTCCTGAGAGCAAAGATTACAAGATTTGAGTGAAGATTACATATATAGAGTAGTAAAATAAATCAAAAGGACATTGAACTATAAATAACAACTGGAGGGACCTTAAAAATGCAAACTGACTGGCCTTCCCCCGAGCAAAGCTCGGCCCCCGAGGTACTTGCTAATAACTTGTCCATAACGTATTGGCAGCCGCAATTCAAATCAAATTATTCCCCGTGTTAATCTTATGGGCAACAAGTTAACTTTAAGGGCTGCCCGTGCCCATCAGATATAAAAAATCCAACAATGAACACCTTTATGCACAACTACGAATATTTTGGTACCTCAATCGATAAAATCAGTTAAAATCGGTCAGAAATAACGGAGGAGTTCTTTTAACAAAAATCGGCTCACCGTATTAATATATAAGATACTTTATTAGTATGGTTAATTAACCTTAATAGGGATTCGGGTTTCCGGGATCTCGGGATGTCGTAGTCCCGGTCAATTTTGGGTACCTGATAATCCCGGGATTAACGAGATTGCAAAAATGTCCTTATTTTCCATGGTGTTGTATGATTTGTATGTTTAACTACTTCAAAAATCGTCTTTACGAACATATTTCAAACCTTAGGAACTAATATAGAGTTAAAATCATTGAGGCTTTTTTTTCTTAACATAATTATTTATTTGGGCTAACATGTCAAGATTATCTAAGGAATAAATATCAATGGAACCGAAAGAGATCTAATATTTCCAAGAACTGGAGGCGAGTGAGGTAGGTCAACAACGGTACTCCCAAAATCACATGTGGCAAAACAATATTTGCTAGCTGCAAAACTATGGTTTAAAATTGCGTCAAGTGTCCCGGATTTGGCGAGTTTGCTAGACTCTACTGTAGTTAATTTTAAATTTGAATAAAAATTATGTTAGTTTTGAGTATATGTCTTGAGGACATATTGTATATGTCATTGTAGACCTAAATAATGAAATAAAACAAATAATTTTAAGGTTTGGGGGTGACCGCCCCTATAACCCCCCTAGAATCTGCGCCTGATCTTATTGCTGGTTTTATTCAAACTCTCAACACCAATCACAACGCCCTGAAGTTGTCACAGAACGACAGAGGTAAAACAACTTTCTCGATATGGAATGGAGGGGAGCAGAAGTTTTGTTATCTGATGCAATAATTTAATATTTAGGTATAATGAAGGTGCAACATGGAGAATACTCAGCTTTCTTCCCCAATAATGCCTTTCAACAAGCAAACTGCCCTAGAGGCACTACTGCATATAAACTCATATGTAGCTTTGCTTGTTTCTCCATGAGAATAACATAGAAAACATATTTTTGGATTTTATCCATAACCAGTTGAGCTATGTTGATAATTCATAATACTAATTTATGTTAGCACTTTCAAATGGTTTTTGTTTATATTGTTGTATTTTTGTATAAATTGGAGTCAAAAAATGCCAAAAACCCATTTTTTATGTTTCAAACCCCCATGCCCCAATAATCCCCCAATAACCCGCCGGTGTCCCCATACCCCCCTCCCTCGGAGCTGCCGTTAAAGGAATATAATTTGTTAAATTTATCAAATACATGGAATATAGTATAGAGAAGCCCAAACTACTAAGTGTAATAGACTGTTGACGTAACAGTACAAACTAACATTACTGACAAGACAAATATTTAAAGTTAAGATATTAAATGAACCTCTGAGCGAGCGAGGGCTACCCTCCAGAAAAATTATCTGAGAATAAGAAAAGAACCGGAAGCCGACTTCCGGGACAAGGCCAGTGTCGCGAGCTAGTCGTAGTTCCCCAGTCCGCCGCCGCCGGCCGAAATTCTAGGAGCGCCACTGTACAGTCAGAACACACGGCCCCACAACTGAAACGCGCATAGTACCCAATACAGGGGCCGTCCAACAAATGAGCACCAAAGACTTGGACTTAGAAAAATCTCTCAGAAATTGACTAAAAGAACTACGGGGCCGTGTGTAAGGCCCCGTAATTTGTGGCAGCCCCCGAGTACGGCCAAATACACACACATGGCCTCGCAAATATAAGGGAACATGAACACACACACACACACACACACACACACACACACACACGAACGTGTATACGATTACTGGCTTATCCAGGCCTTGAACAAGTCAAAAAATGCCAATATTTCACTCCCATTTTTCAATTCAACAACCTAAAAATAAGAATAAATATTTATTTTCTATACGGGTTTTTCTTATTGATGGATTTAATTTCAGACCTAAACGTACCAGTGTTCAACATAAACATATTTATGTACATATAATTTAAACATATTTTACAACTAATATTGAAAGAAAACTTGTTAGAAAGCCGAATATTTATGCTGCACTAATGTTTTTTAATCAAATAAGGTGTTTATAAATAAAATGTCAAGAAAAATAATTGCGATTGGGTTATATTAACGTGATATATTTATCTGGAGACTGACTGAAAAATAGCTTGTATGGGTTCTATTTATTTTTAACCAACTATTGCTTCCAATAGCTTACCAAGAAGGTATTTTTTTAGGTATATAAGATCTGATTTGATCTGATCAAGGGTTGTCAATGTAAATTATAAGTGCTCAACTGTATTGAAATTCCAAATCGAAAGCAATAAATGAATACTGAAGCGAGAACCCACCCCCGAAAACATATCTAATTATTAAATCCTGCTGAACAGGCCAACACGGCAAATTGATTTGCTAACTAAATTTCATGAAAGGAAAACCCACACTGGAGATAATATCTTTATACCATCATCTACAATGATCTACAATAATCAGGACTAATGCCAATCGTTTTAATTAAAGGTAATGCCCAGAAAACTTAAATCAAATCATTGTAAAATAATTATTGTGAAAGTTATTAAGCTGGAATAGAGCATTTGTAGAAGCACTGTTGGTAACCTGTTGACTATCAGCAGTAGCCTCGCACGGGCTGTGTTCTATGATTGGTCGAGAGCGGATTTTTCAACGACATATTAATATATCTTTAAGACGCCGACGCATAACCTGGGCGTATTATAAGACGAATGTGAATGTATGATGAATGTAGAATGAATAAAAAAATTTTAAAACGGTACTTATGTAATTTAAACCCTCTTTTAGCATAGAAACACTTATTTTTTTATTTCATAAATCTCAGGAATATAAATTTTAAACATTAATTGAATGTAAATCAAGGTACGAGATTAAGGTAAAATTTGTTTATTTATTAATTGATATGCAGAATTTAAAAGAAGCTTTAACGCATCAACTTAAAAACGATTTTCGTCTCTCTTCCTAAATACACATTACAATGCAGTCCAGTGTACCTGGTCAGTAGTGCCATCAGGGCCACGTGACTTACAACACACAAGCTGCAATAACAGTAAATATCGTAATACCGCCCGTCGGACAGGATGTGCTCTCTGCCGCTCATAAACTGTTCCGAACTGTGTCATAGCATTCAACAGCTTTTAATATGTGATAAAGTAAACCGGGGAATTTATTTAAGTTCGTAATACTTTTGCCAGGAAAATATTTGTTTTGTATCGCCAGTTTTTTATTTGATAAATACAAATAACAAGAACGGTTTAATTAAATTCGATTCAATTCAATTAGTTTAAATTCTGATTAATATTGCATATTTTAATTGTATTTTGATGTTAATATTTTTCTGAATTTTGTATTCTTTGAAGCTGTTTAAAATTATATATCCTTTTTGAGTGTTTCCTAAATGAAATCCCGTTAAAAATGTATTTTTGGTTTAATTATAGAAAATATGAATGGATATCGACATACCATCATTTCAAAATTATAATAGACCATTAAAACATTGTTCTAAAATTATAGGCCTATTTAATCGTATAAAACTCCAAAATACATTTCAAAATTTTAAGGGCTGTTATGTTACGTAATTAACAAGTGGTTTAGGAATATGACGAGCTAAAATATTTGTTAAAGAAATTATAGCTGGATTTTGTTGACGGTGTCCTAATTCGAGATACTGTGGAAGAGAGATGGAAATAGTGGCGAGGTGAAATGCTTGCCACTCTCCAGCATTATCAGAAGAGGAAGTTGACCAATCACAGTCCTTGCACACTCACTATTGGCTAAAGCTGTTAAGTTTTTGTTGTTTTTTTTATAATACAACTGTTTCATCACAGCTGTATTTAAAAATCAATTCGTTAGTTTTTACATAGACTAACTACTGTAGTTAGTCTATGATTTTTACAGTGTCGCTAGATGTTATTCCTGAACCTATTCTTAAACGCCCACTTTCCGGACTTGTGACAAAATATACTATTCCACTATTGGTAATATTTATTGTATACATCTCTATTGCATTTCTCAACTAATTTAAAACGGAATTTATGCGAGAATATGTAATTATTTGTACCAAACATAATGATTTAACAGCTGTTGGTGCATTGTAAAACACAGTTTATCCAACTTATCTGGATATATGTTATAAGCTGGATATAAATAATACAAATTTTAATAGTAAGATTAACCACCCACTGAGGGAGCTATAGAAATGTTAGCAAACGATGCGCAATACTTTTACTTCATCATGTTTGTCTCCAACAGTTTTATCGAGTTTTCCCTATAGGGAAGAACCTATTACCATGCTCGCTATGGTAAGACCTAGACCTGGGACCATGATAACTTTTCGATTTGAGGTCCCCTGATGCCAAAAACATCATTCGGTCAAATTCATTTTTATATGTATCCGTAGGCAAGACAATTTTCGTAAAAATGGTCCGATCTTGATGAAATTCGATATAATCGTTTAAGGCAGCATCTATTTTCACGATTTTGAGAACCAGACCGGTCGATCATTTTTATGGGGGGTTTTAGGGGGGTTAAACACCCAAAATGGGTTTTTTGAACTTTTACAATTGTGTTTAAACCTAAACTTTGGTTTAAGCCATTGAATTCAGCTTAAAAATACAAACAATTTGGTATTTTGATCATCGCTCTACGTCAATTGGTTACCGAGATATTGAAAGTGTTAAACACAGTACGTTGTCCAATGTTAACCTTATGGAAAATAAGTAAAATTTTATATATTGCTTATTAATGAACATATATTAATGAAACTTGTTATGTGGCTTCATGTGGTTGGGCTTTACTGATATTTGTATACACAAGCCATTTTTTGTGGTCCCCATGGCAGCAAACCTGCGTTCTCAGCAGCTATAATGTTATTCTTAAGGATGGTAAGAACCATGTGATATCTTGCTTGTTTATGAACATAAATTGGTAAAACTGGAAGTTGCTTCATCTGATGGTGATCTATTGGTATTTGCTTAAAAACCCGATTTTTGAGGTTCTATATGTAGCAAACCTGCATAATCAGTTTCTCTTATGGAGAATAAATAAAATGTCATATTTCGCTTATTTGTGAATATGCTTTGATGAATGTTGGTAAGTGGCTTCATGACGTTATGAAGTACCATTTGAAATTCACTGAGTATGCAGGTTTGCTGCAACGGGGGTATTTAACGCATACCGATGTTGCCTCACGTCCGTCTTTGCGCGCCACTTGGATCATTGCTGAATGCCTGACCTTAAGATTGGAGTCGGATAATATATAAAGAAGTAATACTAATATGTTTATTTACATTAAAGAATAGGTTTTCATAGTATTCAAAACCTCAGTCATTACAGTTATCTTTTTAATAAAGTGTTTTGACGGAACTAAAGTTTTCGTTTGGTTTCGCAGTGTCACCCACGACATACTCTCGCCGAGTCTAGCCGAGCGATGGCGAATGCGACAATGAGGAGGGCTAGTTCGCCACCGCTCGGAATGGTTGCGCTAGCCTCGGCATCGCTCCCATTCATGTCGGATTTTGTGACCGAGTCAAAGGAGACGAGCGGCAGGTCCTCCAATAGAGCAGCTCGCAGTCTCGACTCACTGCAGTGTGGATGGTCAAACGAGCCACAACTAATAGCTAAATACGCCATTATAACACTAATCAAAATAGTGAATAGAAGATTTGTATAAGGTCGTAGGCAAAAAATGTAATTTTACTATTATGTTATACACTACTTCCCTAAATAGCCTGTCCGTGTATTGGCCTCCCGGTAAATGAAGAACGGCGTTCAGGAACATCATTCATGTTATAAACAATAAATTCGACACGGAAAAAAACAAACAACACGTATAGGCTTAAACAATTAAGGAAACTAAATATAATTATATCAATACAAAAATAGCTGAAAACTCAAAACTTCGAAGAATCAATGCTTTGAGACAACAACAAAAATAATCCTTTGACGTTCGTTTATATATCTTACCCAAAAACACAAAGTGTTGACGGGTTGCCAAGTCCTAAAATTATATGATATCAAAATGTATTCCAAGTCAAAGATAGCATCTTTGATCTGACATTTTTTATCATCACAAATTACTTAAATATGTTAAAATAACAATGCTCGAAAGATTGTTGGTTATTTTGTATCTGTGTTTGGCCAGCAGCTTCACTGATGCAAAATCTGTATTTTGAAATTTAAAAATCTAAATATAGTATAGTTAAACATTATAATGGAATATTATAAAAAATTATTATCTGCTGGCCACAAAACAGTTAAAATAATACCTAATTGAAAGGCGAATTTGTAGCAGTTACAACTGTTAACGAAAAACAACAAGTTAGTCGTCACTAAGTTCCTTACCAGCCGTTGTTTATGAACAGGGGATGGGGTAATACTTCCCCTTACCCCTCTCGTGGGTTGATTGAGACGTAGTGGGAGGTTGATTTTTCCTTCCCTACATGCGCGAATAATTCTCGCTCATGTGACTGTCTAAATAATTTACCTATAGTCTTTTATTTATTCCATTACCTATTACCATTTAAATTGTAAACGGCAGTAAAAACGTGAATTTAATTATACGGAGTCCAGACGACCGGCTAGACTTTGTTCACCACTGTAGCTACGATATTTAACACCTGCGTGCGCTCGGTAGTGATAACGTGTTCCCTACGTGGATATTTACTACAGCGCGTCGCAGATTGATAACATCTTCGATAACTCTTTAAACTATTAAAACAGGAGCAAATATCCTTACGTATACGTAGACTTCCTGAAATCGTCGACACACAATACTCTTATCACTAAATTAAGTCAGCATAAAATACACCAGTACAGATTCCTACTTAAACTATTTTATGCAGTGTCGATCAGCAGCTCTTCACGTTCATTACACCAGGAATGACCCGAATTGGTATTCCGGTCCTCGTCTTCGGTGAGCGAATTCGCACCGTGGCTATTCGTTCGTTTAAAATGTGTTCGTGTCCGTTCTATTAAAAAAGAATTAAATTTAGGAAAGTAATAAAACTCGTTTAATTAATGTTTCTTCTTTTATTTTAAGCTCGTAACTTTTCTGTTAGTTAACTACTCAGACAAAGCGAATTAGCAAGTTAGCAAAAATCAAGCAAGCAGACAAGACATAACGTGACAAAACGTGCAGGAAAGTTCAGGCATTACGCGCCTCCGGCGTGAGCGTAACTTAATTTAGGTAAATCTTACTGCCAAAGAAATTAGTGCAAAATTTACGTGGAAAAAGCGTGCTTCTAATAACTACACTACTATAAATGAAGCAACTACGTGAATGGCTACTAAGTTAGTGGGCGTTAACGTGCGGACCTGTCGCGGCGTGAGTCACGCAATCACGACGCCTAAGTTTAATTTAAATAAAAGCGGGCGGCAAGCTGAAAACAATCGTTATAAATAGCAAAACTACTTCTATTTGCGTAGACGAGTCGTCAAACTTACCAAAACGAAGACAGAAACGTCGACACTGGTTGTCACCAAGTGGGTTGCAGGACGACGACGAGAGCAGGCGGACCGAAACGTACAACGCGGCGATCAGAGAGCGAGTGTCCAGCCGCCCCTGCCTCAGCAACTCCGAAGAATCTTCCGCAGCGCCACTGACGGTGGCCGTCGGAAGCGATTTACTCCAGCACGCGTCCAAGCACGTTACTGCTTCCCTTGCTTTTGTCTTTATGATAAGAACAAAGAAGGTTCCGAGCCAATTGTTGATGATGAATAAAACGTTTAACCGGATTTCGCCAAAATATAATTTAGAATTTAATATCGATTGCGTTTTGGAATTTAACATATCCCCTAATTTAAATTAATATTTCATTAAATTTTTTGTAATATTTGTTTTCCAACAAAATATTACCCCCCCCTAAAAAAATGGACGTTACATCCCCCTCCGACTTGGGGGAAAAGAAAAAAGAAAATCAAAAAAAGAAAAAAGAATACCCTCACTCGGGGTATTAGGGATCTCCCTTAAAAAATGGTGCTCGACTTGAGCATGAACGAAAAACAGAGAATGAAAATAAAACAAAATCAAACGAAAATTCTTCGCTGCGAAACTAAACTAGTTGACTCAATAGATGCGGTCGAGGTTCCGCAGCTTTTTTGTTCGCATCCGGAAAAAGGTCCCGTCCGGTCGGTACACCTTCCATCGCTGATCTTTTTTCTGTTTCGGAGTCAGCTGGGCGGGCATTCCAGTCAATCGCAACCTGATATCTTCCGGGACTGCGGCCGGGGACGGAGGGATGTAGGGCACCTCACGGGACGGTCCTGGAACAGGCGAACCGGTCAGGGAAATCTCCACTGGCGCGGTTGCCGAAGCTGGTGTCGTCTTCAAAGGGGGCTCCTCGCACCCCTCGACCTCGATGTCCGAAGTGTCGAGGTTCATCACGTCGTCGTCTCGGGATGGATTCTCGCCTCCGTCGTCGTCAACGTCGGTCTGAGGGAGGGTCGCCACGGAAGTCGACGCTGGTGGCGTCCTTGAAGGTCCGGGTGTGGGCGGCTCGGAGACAGGGGCCGGTTCTCTCGATGCTTTCTTAACCATCACTATGTTCGAACTCCAGGGGCTATTAGAAGGTTCAATAATACCGTCGTTAAGCATAGTTTCGACTTCCGTTTTAATGATATCCTGCATGGCAGGGTTCCTAGGGTAGGGTCGTTGCTTGACCGGCTCGGCGCCGTCTTTAAGTCGGATCGTGTGTTTTATCAGGTGGGTTTTTCCGCCAACCTGGTCAAAAAGCGCGAGTTCGTCGGCTAAAAACCTTTCTAGTCGCAAATTCTGATCGTCGGAAAGCTTACTCACGGCGCACGATTCATTATCTGGCCCGGTTCGATCACCAAGGCCGTTTTCGATCGCGAGTTCGAATTGCACTAGGCCGAGATCGTTTATCTGTTGTATGCCTAATACAATATCGCTCGTGAGGCCCGGTACGTACAGCGCGTCCCATTCGTAATCGTAATCGCCGACCATACCGGTGATCCGATAGCCCGTATTTGAATGTGATAGTGCGCCGTTTGCCATCCTAACGTCAACGTTGCTATCAATAGTGTGCACGTCCCGAGATTTCATAAGTTCGGCGACGCGGTCACCTATCAGACTAACGACCGCACCGGTATCCACCAAGGCCCGAAACGTTTGATCGAAAATTCTTACACCGATATACGGCCTGGTATCGATGGCAGCGCAATCGTGATTAGTTGCGACAGAGAAATTGCTTATTTTCTGAAGCCAGGCGCTCCATTCCTCGGGGGATGGTTTCCGGTTTGCCGGCGCGGACTCGGTCGCTCCCCTCCGAACCGAATCCTGTACTCGTTTCCCGCCTCGCAGTTACACCTGGCGGTAGATATGCCCTCAGTTTTACAGTAAAAACATTTAAGCGTTTTGGGCTTTGGACAATTCCGAAAAAGATGACCGGTTTTATCGCAGTTCCAACAAATCCATTCGCTGTTACCGCGGCCATTTTTCTCCAGCGCCGTAGCCCCTTGCGCGTTAACTGTGGGGTTAGGCGCGGATTTTCCTAGGCTCTGGTGACGCGAATCTGCCGGCTGAACAAAGGCGACACGTTTCTGGCCGTGCGAGAACGGTTCCTTATTCCATTTCGGCGGGTTAGTCTCAACCGCCGCGTTATCTGACGCGCGATCGTAACGCTTCCTACCGTGGTACGCTGTCTCAGGAACTAGCGATATTGCGGGGGGCGGTGGGGGACGGAAGGCATTCTTGTCACGCAGATAAGCCTCGTAATCTTCGGCGCGCCTTATCATCTCGGTCAAGGTCAAACAATCCTGACGCCGGACCATCAGTTTATAATCTGGACGCATGTTTGAGTAAATCAAATCAATCCTCTCATGTGCTGAAATTGATCCTCTCCGCCTAATCAATGTATTAATCGCCACTACAAAATCCTTAAATGATTCTAAGTCGCCCTGGGTACGTTTCCGTATTTCCTCGTCTAAATTACGTCGATAGCCCGGTGGCAGAAACTGAATTTCAAAATGGTCACGAAAATCCCGGTAGTTCGCCCACATTTCGCGGCTATTCCGGTACCATAGCAACGCGGACCCGGTCAAAAGTTCAGGGAGAGCTTTTAAAATATCGTCCGGAGTTACGGAATACGCCTCCAATAACTCTTCCAGTCGTTCGAGAAAAGATACGGGGTCCTTACGTCCGTCAAAGCGTAAATTCCATTTGCGCACAAGGTTACATATGGAGGGCGCATCGTGCGTTCGTGGTTGCTCTTGAGGGGGGCGTAAATCTAGGCGGCTAATTCCAAAGTCCTGACCGGGGATTACGTGAGCCGACGTCGTACTAGGGAATGGGATATTACCGTTAAAATATCCGGTATATGCCGTGTTAGTAGGCGCGGCGTATCCGTACGTTACACTTCCGAGCTGGTGTCTCAAATGAGCGTCGTCATCCGGCCTCAAGGTTCGCACCATAGAGCCGAGGACACGTTTAACGTGATCCGAGTCAGCATTAGGGGATAAACCTAACATCTCGCGCACGCTTGCCATCTCGTCGACATCTTTGCGCACGTCCAGTCTGTCTTTGCCCGCGTAACCCGATAGCGATAGTGTTGGAGCGATATTAAGTGTCTGAGGGGGGACTTGATAAGGAACTGACGGGGGGATTGAATTGAAAGGTGTGCGCCAAAAATCCACAAAATTTTTCCGTAATTCGTTCGTCCTGCCCTCGGTGCTAAGATTAAATTTTTGCATCTCCTTTCGTAAGTCTTCTTTAGGCAGGTTATAGATCCAACCAACCCTAGGGTCTTCGAGAGGGGTTCGGGGAACGGTGGAGGGTGGCGTCGGCAAAGTTACCATACCAGTAGTGGTAAGGGGAGGGGCCGAAGACGTGACAGCCAATAGGATCGTGGCATCGGTCGCCGGAGGCGTGGTCGTGGAAGGGGCATTAATGGCGGCCGCCGTGACTGTAGTTACGCTTTGCGTCGGCTGCTGGGTAACTTTTCGCGGGGCACCTTTAGATTTGTCAGGTGACACCACATACATCATTGATAGGAACCTAAGCCAAACGCGGCAAAACAAACTCCACGGACTCATTTTCACTCACTAAAATTTCACTATACAATATAAAGGGGTTTAATTGCCTTTAATAAATTCAACTGGACGAATTAATTGCCTCCCTTACAATACGATAATCAGTTATCTCCGGTAACACAATGATTTAATTTATTAACACGTTTTACAACAGTGTTCAAACTATAAAGTTTGCAATAACGTAATAGGCCTATACTATATTCTGAGCCAAGCGTTTAAAGGTCACTATGCTTCTGGCGCCATCTTGTAACGACAGTAATTACGAAAAGAAAAATTTTATTTTATTTCTATTTAGCTAACCTGTGTTACAAAGAAAAATACCGAGATCGCTCAGTCTACTATGAGTAGTCCAGGGTTCGCAAAATACTACTCAACCGACAATCACTTGAATAATATTTTATTCGTATTTAATAAACGAGTTGTCTTGGCTCAGAACATCAAAACATAAAAGATGCCATATCGATTCGCATTTATTTATTCATCCTCGCCACTCGTAAAAGGTTTTTGGGGTTGAATTTAGAAAATAAATTTTACAAAAATAAAATTGCACTTAATGCCAATCGTGCGAGATTTTAATCAATTTAAAGCCAATTTGTAGTACCGATTTAACTCCAATGATTTTTATTTATTAGAATTTAGACCTAATTCCCTCCGCCAAGCAATAACATAAATACTGCTGGCTCCCAGGAGAGATTTATCGAACTAAATTTAAGATAAGAAATGTAAACGGCAGTAAAAACGTGAATTTAATTATACGGAGTCCAGACGACCGGCTAGACTTTGTTCACCACTGTAGCTACGATATTTAACACCTGCGTGCGCTCGGTAGTGATAACGTGTTCCCTACGTGGATATTTACTACAGCGCGTCGCAGATTGATAACATCTTCGATAACTCTTTAAACTATTAAAACAGGAGCAAATATCCTTACGTATACGTAGACTTCCTGAAATCGTCGACACACAATACTCTTATCACTAAATTAAGTCAGCATAAAATACACCAGTACAGATTCCTACTTAAACTATTTTATGCAGTGTCGATCAGCAGCTCTTCACGTTCATTACACCAGGAATGACCCGAATTGGTATTCCGGTCCTCGTCTTCGGTGAGCGAATTCGCACCGTGGCTATTCGTTCGTTTAAAATGTGTTCGTGTCCGTTCTATTAAAAAAGAATTAAATTTAGGAAAGTAATAAAACTCGTTTAATTAATGTTTCTTCTTTTATTTTAAGCTCGTAACTTTTCTGTTAGTTAACTACTCAGACAAAGCGAATTAGCAAGTTAGCAAAAATCAAGCAAGCAGACAAGACATAACGTGACAAAACGTGCAGGAAAGTTCAGGCATTACGCGCCTCCGGCGTGAGCGTAACTTAATTTAGGTAAATCTTACTGCCAAAGAAATTAGTGCAAAATTTACGTGGAAAAAGCGTGCTTCTAATAACTACACTACTATAAATGAAGCAACTACGTGAATGGCTACTAAGTTAGTGGGCGTTAACGTGCGGACCTGTCGCGGCGTGAGTCACGCAATCACGACGCCTAAGTTTAATTTAAATAAAAGCGGGCGGCAAGCTGAAAACAATCGTTATAAATAGCAAAACTACTTCTATTTGCGTAGACGAGTCGTCAAACTTACCAAAACGAAGACAGAAACGTCGACACTGGTTGTCACCAAGTGGGTTGCAGGACGACGACGAGAGCAGGCGGACCGAAACGTACAACGCGGCGATCAGAGAGCGAGTGTCCAGCCGCCCCTGCCTCAGCAACTCCGAAGAATCTTCCGCAGCGCCACTGACGGTGGCCGTCGGAAGCGATTTACTCCAGCACGCGTCCAAGCACGTTACTGCTTCCCTTGCTTTTGTCTTTATGATAAGAACAAAGAAGGTTCCGAGCCAATTGTTGATGATGAATAAAACGTTTAACCGGATTTCGCCAAAATATAATTTAGAATTTAATATCGATTGCGTTTTGGAATTTAACATATCCCCTAATTTAAATTAATATTTCATTAAATTTTTTGTAATATTTGTTTTCCAACAAAATATTACCCCCCCCTAAAAAAATGGACGTTACAAAATGTACAAAATAATCTTACAACATAGTACACTAACATAACTACGATATTATTGATTACAGTTTGGTGTATAGAGCAAATAAGACTTTATCAGCAAAAATAAAACAATTTAATTCAATGGAAAAACCGATGACTATAAATAGACAACAAGTATAACTAAGTCCCAACAGAAAAACAAACTAACTATAATTATCCGCACAAGTAACCAATTATTTAACATCAATAATAAATCATTTAATTTGTATACCAATGATAAAAGACGTGATTGTTATTAGTGAATTTCCTTTGGAAAGTGAACTATTAGCATGACCCGCACAGTGAAACTTAAGCCCGGGACCACCATAGAAGTTCCTAACGTGACCCCCTGAACACGTTTTGGGGGGTCGTTCAAAATTTTATATATATATTAGAGAATCATACTTATGTTTTTATACTTATATATATATATATATATATATATATATATATGTGTGTGTGTGTTTGCACTCTAGCGGTCGCATTTTTTGTCCGATTTACTTCAAATTTGGTAGGGACATTCCTTTCCGTAATCGGTTGGACAAGTTTTTGGGCAAAACAATCGGAAAACTCTAAACCCCTTTTTTGGGGATTAATCTTTCAAATTTCGAGTTTCTGGGCCCAAAAAGGGTCAGAAATGCCCCAGGTGTAAAACCAATGCATGTAAAAAGATGGGAATTAAAGAGGCGAAAGTTTTAAGCCCTCTTTCGTCATTCTAGCATATATATTTACCGAGTTATTAAAGAAAATATGTATCGACTAAACACAGTACGTTGTCTTATGGGGGTTTTGCACTAGAAATCCTGTTATTCCTTTGTTAGAGTACTTTTATCATCCCCACCAACATCACGCCTACTTCCAAGCCTGTCTGGACCTTCTCCTAACCTTATAATTCGCAAAATTGTATTCCCAGCTTTGCAAGTAAATGAAACCAAGAGTATCAGAACTGCCAAAAAATCAATGTTTTCAGATTTCAATAAAAATTGGACAAATGTATGTTTTTACACTGATTTTGAGTTTTGAATGTTTTTATGTGGAAATTCACTTCCCTCATGTCAGCGTGCTGCGTGAGAACTCGTTTGTTGGTAGCACAGTTATTGGATTATTTACAATAATTTAATGTGGCAAAAAAATAATAACAAATGCTTGCTTATAAACAATGAGGGGATTACCATTCAGTCAGTACAGGTAATTTGCCCGTCAGGCTTTATTCCGCTTGAGAAAAGCTTATAATTAATAATATTACTATATTGTTAAAGTTTTTACGATTAAAAGTATCAAATATATTCCATTCAAAAGATGTGATATTTATAAAAGTTGCATATTCAAATATATACAGAATTCTCATTACAACATATTTTCAATTGATTCGTTTTATTCATAAAATGTAGTCTACTGGATGTTTGAAATCGCATTCAATATACTGCACTAAACGTAATAGCATAATAATACAGGTATTGGGGTAATAACAATCGTAAATAAATTTAAACTTAATGGTAATTTATTATTTATAAACGCTAACTAGGATGACACAAAATGAAAAACTGCACTTTCATGGAAATACCGATCAATGAAACAAATAAACAAATATTTATGTTCTTAAAATATAGTGCGAGGTATTTATGTTTTAAGAAATACATAAACGAATAAAGGATGTTTACAAATGTGTTTTGGTTTTGTATGATAAGTGAATTTGTCACAGGAAACACAAACACACAAACCCAATCACAATTAATGAATATTTTATTGGTATTACAGAACAACTAAATGTGTAGCCTGCTTTTTCTTGTGTTTCTAGTTTAACTATTTAATGTTTTAAGGAATAATGATTTTTAATCCCTCTAATATAATGAAATATTTTATGTTGTTCAGGCATTTGAAACTTTATGATAATGATGAAATATATTATAAGTTATTAAATTGTGTTTCAATCTACTTGCTTTTCCTCATGTTCCAATAATTAATTACTCTCTTTTCTGTAGTCAACTTACCTCTCTTCGAAAAATATAAATTGTTAAACAATGATTTATAAAAAAACTTCAAACTTTTTTGTAACTACAAGTCAACTATAGTTACAAATGTTTAAAGGTGTTTTATAAGGAGGTTGTACTGTAAAACACTTATTTTATGGAGTTATTGTACTACTGGTTTGGTTTTGCATTCCTTAAGAAATAAATTAGGTTTTTAAAAGATGTAAAACACTTAAGATGTAATGCTATGTTTTATTTTATAAAACTTCATCCCCTTGGTCGTAAGCACACGATATTTTCCTGCAAATAGCTCTGCCATCTGGACAGTGTTTTATTATTCAGGAGGAATAAGTCATTACTTCTCATTGAAAGTATTCTGAAAAATGGTGTCTGCAAAATCCAACAAATTTACTTGAATGTAAGGTTGACAATACTGAAGGACTAAGGATTGGCATAGGGTTAGACTTGGCTAAGGGTTTGCCTTTTTTCGTATAAGGTTGCTGTATATATATACATCATGTGTTACATGCCCTAGATATTTGACTTTTGGCTGGAGGTTCTGGCCATTTGCCTTTACAGTCCAATATTGACGAGGAACTGGCGTATCGCAAGGTATCGCAGGTTGATATTTTAACAACGAGAGCCACAAATAAACAAACCGATATTTAAAAGGATGCTAGCTACTTAAACCTTAAACATAACCTATTACTTAGTGTCCTTGAAAGATTCTACAATTGCAAAGTCTATCGAGGATTACGGATAGTGTAATGCTTACATATAGGGTTAGTTCACTTGCTCAGAATAATTATGTATGCCATTCATTCACCATTCAGTTTGATATTGATGGCAAAAACCATCAATACAGTATTTGTACTTGGCTTGGTTATAGTAATTGAAAAATGTTGGGTGATAGTCTGTGAGGTGGCCATTTTGAAAATGGCTCTTTGATTAATTTTGATAAATAGTAAATGCAATGCATATAGGCATGTGAGAAGTCATTTTCATGGGTTTTAGGTTGCTGAACACGTTAAAGACATTAAAAAGCATTTAAAACAAATTTTAAATATATAGAATTGTAACTATAACTATTTCATTATGATAAACATTATAAAAGCATTACTCGTTTCACTGATTAAACCTTTGAGTGCCAATGGACGATTTACCGGAACACTCAGTAGTATACGAAGAAGACCAAGTAGTGTGGTTGATAGCCACTTCATATCACCGTGAAAAAGAGCAGCTGATGATTTATCGGATGACTGTGTTTTTGACTTAAAAGTTAGGATTTGGGCAAAATCTAAACCCGGGCACACCGGGGGGTTACCGGACATTTGGAGTTAGTTACTCTATGGCCTCTAAATGGCATTTTAGATGGCTGCTAACCTTTTTTGGTATTTTCAAGATGTTACTGTGATTTATATTGTTGACAAACCGGCTGTTTCTGAACGCTGTTAGTCAATGTCTATTCTAACCTCGTTTGGAATGATCTCGTATAGTGAGTGTTATTTTAAAGTTTTTAATTTTAAGATTAATTTTATTTTAATAGTTTTAATAAATTCTGTTACTAATTTTACGGTTAAAGTATGGTTACCGTATTAGTGGTAATTTACTAAGCCAATTTTTGTGCTTGTAAATAACATTGTTGCTATTCATGATTTGTTTTTATTTTTAGGAAAATGTATTTTTTTATTGGTCTTGAAAGGGTTAAATTTGCTTTTATCAAGACAAAAATTAGAGAGGCTACAATATGGAACCAGAAGGTAAACAAGAAGTCTTTCAATTGATTTCAATCTATGTGTTACATGTTGAAAAAAGTATCAACGGACAACGGTCGGAAACGAATCTGGGAGGTAGGTGCTATTCGTCAAGATGGAAATTTCAACAGACTCATTTAAATTAGTCAAGATAGCACCTTTAAGTACCATAAAATGATCATAGTAACAGGATTTATTCACGAACTAGTTGGTCGTACTTGGCTTGTACCTGCGGTACCGTCTATTTCACCATCATCATCGTTTTCTGTGCTTGGCTACGATCTCCAGCTGTAGCGTGTGAGTGTAGATTTCATAAGATGCTTTTGTTACTTGGTACTTAAAGGTGCTATCTTGACCAATTTGAGCGAGTCTGTTGAAAATTCCATCTTAATGAATACCACCTGCCTCCCAGACTCGTTTCCAACCGTTTTCAGGCTCAACTTCGGCAACTTTCTGACATGTAGGCCTAACACATAGTTTAGAATCAACTGGATGTCATCTTATTGTTTACCTTCTGGTTCCATATTATAACCACTATCATTTTCTGTACTAAAATAATGTAACCCTTTCAGGACCAACAAGAATAAATAGAAATTTGTGTCTGTATTTTTTGTCTTGATTACCACGGAATATATGAAAAGTCCACGCCACAAAATCAAACGTTTGTGATTTTTCTCCTAAAAATAAAAGGGTTGTGAGGAACAACAATTGTATTTACAATCGTAAAAACTGGCCTTATAAACTACTACTAATACGGTAACCATGTAAACATAAATACAAGACTCTACAGAACTGGAAACCTTTATCGTACCAAACTCTCGCCTTAACGGCTGAGCCATTTAGCCACGTCTGTTGTTATTAAATTTGTTGCAAATGAATCAATAGCACTGACCCTAAACCAACAGCTGTTTTTATGACGTGAATAGTCGTGAGTGGGGGGTGCAAATTCCTGTCTGTAGAGTCTTTTAACATAAATAAAACAATTAACACTTCAACCTTAACATAAACTTAAACTCAAACTCAAACTTTCTTTATTTCATTGATAATGTACATTACATGAAATAGTGCTCAAATTAAATGCTAAATACATGTTAATAAAAGTCATAATTAATCTAACAATTCTTACTGTAGTATTTATTAGTACAGTAACAGTATTTATTAAAAATAATCGAAAAATGTTAATTTAATCTCAAAATAACACTCACAATACGAGATTACTCCAAACGAGGTTACAGTAGACATTAACTAACAGCGTTCATAATCAGCTGTTTTGTCAACAATAGAAACACTAACAGCTTGTAAAAAACAAAACAGGTTAGCAGCCATCTAAAATTTAATTTAGAGGCCATACAGTAAAAGATTTTGTGCGGTAAAGCCTGTTTTTTTCACGGTGATATGAAGTAGCTATATATAATTGGTCCTTAAAGGTTTAATCAGTGGAAAAATTAAAGGTTTTATAATATTTAACATAATATAATGGTTATAGCTACAATTCTATGTACTTAAAAGGTCGTTTTAATTTTTTTTTAATATCTTTAACGTGTTCAGCACCCAAAAAACCATGAATATGATACTTCACATGCCTATATGCATTGCATTTACTATTCATCAAAAAGCATCAAAGATGGTGGCAATTTTCCAACTTTTTTCAATCACTACATTATTTCCAACAATTTCCAACTGAGTCATTCTCTAGTAAATGAATGACATACAGAAGTGTTCTGAGCAATAGTTTATATTATTAATAAAGTTTATTGTTTCTTCCAAAACTTTGGCTAGGTGTAATACGTACATTGATAACACTGAGAATGCTTTTTAGCGAATTTCCCCTACAGGGAAGAAGCTATTACCGAAGGTCTTACGGTAAGAATTAAGCCCGAGACCATGATAACTTTTCATTTTGAGGTCCCCAGATGCCAAAAACACCATTCGTTCAAATTGTTATATATGTATATATATATATATATATGTGTGTGTGTGTGTGTGTGTGTGTGTGTGTGTGTGTGTGTCCGTCAGCACGATAACTCTCGTAAAAAAGGTCCGATCTTAATGAAATTTGGTACAAATATGTAAAGTACCATTTATTTGAACGAGTTCGAAAACCAGATGAATCGCACCATCCGAAGGGGGGTTTTAGGGGGTTTTGTACCCCAAAAATGTGTTTCTTGGGTTTTCACATGTAATTTTAATTTAAATCAAATTTTAATTTATACCGTTGAATTCAGCTTAAAAAAACAAACAATTTGATATTTTGATCATTGCTCTACGTCAATTGGTTACCGAGATATTGAAAGTGCTAAACACAGTACGTTGTCTAATGTTATTCTTAAGGAGAACAAGAAAAATTGTATATCTCGCTTATTTATGAACATAAACTGCCGAAATTTGGTATATGGCTTGATCTGGTTGTGTTTTATTGTTGTTTGCACAAAAAAACAATTTTTCGCCTATGGTTCCTGTAGCAGCAAACGGTACTTTGGTATTATACGGATGCCACTCTTATACAGCGCGCTGCGGCAGTTATGTTAGGATGGGTTATCATAAAAATGATTGTAGGACTTTCCTTGTTTCGTTTCGAATCGAATGATACCTGATGAGTCATACTTCAGGCCGCCAAACCCCCTCCAAATAGGCCAAGGTCAGGTCGTTGATCGGAGCGCGCGCATCACCTGTCACCGCCTGTATCTGGGTCTGTGTCATGAGTGATTTATTGCCGTCGGCACTACGTTACATTTGTTTTCATAATGAGTGACGTTCTTTTGGTGTGGGATTTACCTCGAAATGAAGAGGTAACCGTACGTATTTTTATGATATCCCATCCTAACATAACTGCCGCAGCGCACTATATATTTGGCGGAGTACATGTGGCGATCGGGTGTGGCTGCTAGCGGCGGCGACGCATTCAACACGATCCTAGCGGACATCGCTGTCTTTTGAGAGGCACAACACAAAGACCGCTCATCAGAATGATGTAAAATTTGTACAGTAAGTCAATAAAAGTAAGTTTTTTCGAATTATGTGTTATCCTTTGTATCCGGTAAAAATTTAACCTCCAGAAATAGTGGCATCCGTATAATACCAAAGTACCCAGCAAACCTAGGTACTTGGTCCCCATGTTATTCTTATGGAAAATACTTAAAATGTTATACATCGCTTATTTATGAATGTATATGGATGAAACTTGGTATGTGACTTCACTAAGATGAGTTCTATTGATATTTGCATAAAAACCCATATTTTGTCTTCCTTGTTGCAGCAAACCTGCGTACTCATCCCCAATGTTATTCTTATAGAGATTAATTAATACTTTAAGAGGGGGCAGGAGTCAGATAGAATTCCGCCTTTTCGTTTGGAGTTTGGCCACTACAGCGCTAGCAGTTTTTCAAATAATTCTTCCTTACCGACCGGCAGCGTGCGAAGGCTCGGCCTTCAGTCAAAGGATCGGTATTGTCTAGTGTGATTTACAACACCTAGAATGACGGGTTCACTGTCACTGGCGGCTTCTCGCACGCCCCGCATACAAGGGACTAAACCCAAAATTCTTGTCAAGACTGTTTGGTGTGAAGTCTGATCAAATATTTTGCAACTTCGTGACTTCGTCTAAATCTTATGTCTGATAATAATTACTAGCGACAGTATTAAGTTATAAGAAATACATTAGACATTTGTTTATTAATTTCTCTGGTCTAAATTTGTTTTTGTAGTATCAGTTTTGTAGTCACCGCCTTATATCGATTTAAAGAAAATTTTTTAAAGAAAGTGTAAATATATGCTTAAGTGTTGTAAGACGTCTTTTATTATATCCCGTAAGAAAATTGCATAAACTTTAAGAATATCACTTTTCACTTATTTATAGTCGAGTTTGGCAATTTTCATTAACACAATTTGTGATATATTTTCTATAGACCGTTGTATTTTTTGTTCCAACGGACTTTGTTGCTATAGTCAGGATATAAAACACTAGTAACTTGTAGAGGTTATAACTTCTAGCCTTCTGTTTAGCCTGCATTTTATCTACGGTTTACTGGAAAATTAATTAATAATGACTCCTTTAGCTACAAACCGAGCTAAGTTATTGCTAATAAGCTCTACGATTATCAAAAGAAAGTGACTGGCAGAGCGGCCGTGCGGCAACCTCATAACCTCGAGAAAAGATAACATTCCAATAAACGTTATTTAAATAGCCAGTCACAAAGATTTGCCAAAGATTTCGCACCTTATTCCGATGAGTTTATATTGATAGTTTTTTTTTAAAAACCCTAATTGAGAAATTTTAAATTTAAATTCATGCTTTTTAAAATATAACTATCCATATAAACTCATCGGAATGAAATAACAAATATTTGAAAACATTTCTCTAAACATGTTTAACTGACTATTTTAATAACGTTTATCGGAGATTTTTACCCGTGTTTTACTTTCCACGAGGTTATGAAATAGAATGTTCGGTCGCCGCGCGGTCGCTCCGCCAGTCACTTTCTTTTGATAATCAGACAATAATCTTGTTATCATTTCAGTGGTTTGTGTTTCAGTATTTATCTCATAACATATGTTACTGCTGTAAGCCCTGGCCACAATGGTGCGCTCAGGCCTAAAAATACAACTTTTGAAGGTAATCGTTGCAGCCGTTCTTGAGATCAGAGTTGCAAGCAAGAAACCAACAAACTTAACAAGTAAATCTTACTCATATTTAGAGTGTACGATTTAACAGCTGTTGAAACATGACAAAAACAAGCCTTGGAAATGTGTACAATGTTAATCAATTAAGTCTTTACTGGACAAAAAATAATACTCAATTGCTAATTTCCAGTTATACACTCAACACGTGTAAATGGAAATTGATATTAAATATTTATATTTATGTCCATTTTGTTACATACGTTTTAATAGTTTATTTACAACTTTCCCAGTATATTTTTCGTATTTTCTAAGTCTTCTAAAAATGACAGATCCTTTTATGGTTATTTAAAAATTGCATCGAGTCTGAAATCCGATCACAATGGTTTTCTTACATGCAACTCTACACTGACGGCTCTAAAGCTGACGAACGAAGACTTGTAAGTTGTTGTGTGTATGATAAAACCAACTATAAGCTTATATCATTCAGATTAAATTAACACTATTCGAGTTATTATGTTGAAGCTCTAGCTATTTTTACTGCCATGAAGTACGTAGAAACGTTACCACAAAGTAAAATAATAATAATTCTATCTTATTCCAAAAGTATTATTCATGCTAAATCTGCACACATCGAATATGAAATCAGACTACAGTTTACAAAATTATTAAATTTGAAGTACGAAGTAATTTTGTTTAGGATACCTTCTCGCATTAGCATAAAAGGGAACGAGTTACCGGATTCTTTTGATAAAGATGCTTTACATTTAAACAATATTAATAACTCGTTTCTACCTTGTTTAAATGACACAAATTTGTTCGTCACCAAGAAAGCTAATGTATAATGGGAAGAGGACTGGGAGGCTGCATCAGTTAGGCCTACAAAGCCCAAGTTTGAGTCAGCAGAGTTTTTGGACTGAAACCTCAAATTACGACTCCGACTTGGTTTTCAAAATTCAAGACATCAAGATCAAAAATTCCAAGTCATTTCACGTCTTAGAATCGGTCAGTGCATTGTTCAGGAACATTTACACGGACTCAAAATTATATATTAATTTCTTCTGGTGAATTCTGGTGTCGGGGAAAAAGCGGCCAGCGAAATAAGCGACCTGTGAGGTCAACACTTCAGTGAAGTTAGTGACCAGCGAAATAAGCGACCATCATGGAATTTTACCTGCACCAAAGAGGGCAACACTTCCTGTGACATACTGATTTCCCACACTTTTCCAAGGTTTGGACTGGCTAAGTGACTGATAGACATTTCTAATTGAAATATTTTTTATATTTTATGAATAGTAATGCTAGGGGTTTCCGGCGCGTTGCTCAGTGAGCTGTATACAATCTGGAGAGACTATTGCCTTGCAGTTTATGACAAAAACCGTGCCGTGATTGAAAAGCAGCTGGAAGCACAACATCTCCCCTCTACAGTACCAACATAGCAAAACGAACACCATGTACTAAGGTGTCATTATCGTTTTGTAAAACAAAACACAGCATAGCAGTAAGAACAGATGTTACAGACATTAAATAATAAATGATTACTGAAATGACAGACAGTATGTCATGAGGAGCCATGTAAATTAAAAAATATGAGGAAAAATATACTGGATTTCGAGCAGTAGGTGATAATGGTTTCAAAAGGAGAATCAAATCTGCCGCGCTAAATCGGTTGCGGAAACGGGATCTTTGGTCGGTAAGCGACGTTGCTGCCATCTATCGGGGTGACGGTGAACCAGTTGCAGTCTGTGGGCCTACTCGATTTGTAAGACTTCAAAAAAGTCTTATTTTGGGACAGTTTCACATTTTAAAACCGAAAAAATACTCAGGCCAAACATTAACAATAACATGACTGCTATTATGACGTTTTCAAATTTAATTTATATAAAACGTGTCATTTTACAAATTGTTTCAAAAGTACACAACTCCTTATGGGAAAAAAGAAAGTTAGTTTACATGTTTTAGGTGTTATTTTTTTAAATAATACATTTTGATTCTAAGAACATACGGCTAACAACTATCAGATTGTTTGGCCTGCGATCATTTTTGCATTTAAAGGCGGGCATTCAATAAAATAAAACATATATAGTAGCGCCCCATGTTAAAAGACGACCGGAGCCGGCGGCTGGCGGAGCTAGGTCCGGCCCCCTCTTAAATATCGCTTGTTTGTCAATACTTTTCTTATGAATCCTGTTAAGTGTTTCAAAGTGTTATGTTATACTGGGTGGCGCAAAAAGAACGCATGAATTTGAGTTGAGTAGTGGGAGTGTGAGGAGGGGAGTAGAGGGGCGGGGGCTGGTTGTTTTGTAGGTTAGGGCGTCCAGTTTTAGTAGCAATCGCGCAGTGGACCGTAGCGCATCGCGTCTTTGCTGTTGAACATTTCTTCAAAAGTAATGAATCTGTTATTACTGTTCAACGGCTTTTCCGCACACAGTTCAATGTTCCGCGAAATGGTTCGATACCTGATCGCAACACAATACTTCGTTGGGTTGCCTCTTTTCGCACAACTGGATCGGTTATGAAGCAGAAGTCGTCTGGTCGTCCTGGTCGTAACTCATCCTTCAGGATGCGCTGCAGCGAACGTCGAGACAAGCCCAGAGTTGGAGCGCGCCGCCTAGTGGAGCGGCGAGGACTTTGAAGAACAGACGTCCTTACTCTGCCGACATTTTGTGGAGTTCGCGCCGTGCGAGGACGAACAGACGACTTCTGGTTCATAACCGATCCAGTTGTGCGAAAAGAGGCAACCCAACGAAGTATTGTGTGGCGATCAGGTATAGAACCATTTCGCGGAACATTGAACTGTGTGCGGAAAAGCCGTTGAACAGTAATAACAGATTCATTACTTTTGAATAAATGTTCAACAGCAAAGACGCGATGCGCTACGGTCCACTGCGCGATTGCTACTAAAACTGGACGCCCTAACCCTGCCCTAACCTACAAAACAACCAGCCCCCGCCCCTGCAGTCCGCTCCTCCCACTCCCACTACTCAACTCAAATTCATGCGTTCTTTTTGCGCCACCCAGT
Organism: Allygus modestus; assembly: GCA_963675035.1. Lineage (NCBI taxonomy): Eukaryota > Metazoa > Arthropoda > Insecta > Hemiptera > Cicadellidae > Allygus > Allygus modestus. The sequence goes on along the minus strand of OY776111.1, from coordinate 377,930,149 downwards.
ATATTCATTGGAAATTCGCTGAGTATGCAGATTTGCTGCGACGGAGGTATTTTATTGTAATTATGTCGTAACGTGGTGAAAATGATAGGGGATAATGTACCCTGGTTAGTTCCTGGAGGCTTAAGTACTAAATGCAAAGTATCAAAACAAATCCTCTTTAGTCCACTTATAGTGTAATCAGGACAAACTTTTCATTGCCTTAATGAAATACCAATGGCACATTCTCATCCATTCCTCATTATAACATTTTAAATTATGAAAAAATATGCTTTTTTATTTATTTCGTAATATATATTTTTGGTCAAATTTTAAAACCTTTGGAAAAAATATAAATCGATTTTATTTTTAGCGAATTTCCCCTATAGGGAAGAAGCTATTACCGTAGGTGGCATGATAAGACTTAAGCCCGAGACCATGATAACTTTTTGTTTTGAGGTCCCCAGATGCCAAAAACACTAATCGTTCAAATTGATATATATGTATATATATATATGTGTGTGTGTGTGTGTGTGTGTGTGTGTGTGTGTGTGTGTGTGTGTGTGTGTGTGTGTGTGTGTGTGTGTGTCCGTTAACGCGATAACTTTTGAAAGAAACGCCCGATTTTGATGAAATTTGGCACAAATGTGCAGAGTAACATTTATGACTTTAAGTTCGAAAACCAGAAAAATCGAACCATGGGAAGGGGGTTAAATGGGGGTTTTAAATTTTCCATAAATCAGTTTTTTTTTATTTTTCCCCCTAAAATTAAAAAAAAAACACTCAATTTTGGTTATAGCCTTTTTATAGAGCTTAAAAAAACAAATAATTTAGTATTTTGAATCATTAACCTAAGTTTAGTGGTTGTAGAGAAAAGTCAAAAAACGTGTCCATAAAATTGTCCATGTTAATCTTATGGGAAAAAGGTTTTTTGATTTTCCTCAGATAATTTTACCGAAAACTTGACATTTGCTGATACCAATTAATTCAGCTCTACAAAACAATCATTTTGGTGTTTTAAGTGTTGTTCTAAGTCCAACCGTTGAAGAGATATTCAAAGTGCTAAACACAGTACTTTGTCCAATGTTATCCTTATGGAGAATAAATACAATTTTATATTTCGATTATTTATGAATGTATATTGATGAAACTTGGTATGTGGCTTCACGTAGTACTGGTAGTACTGGTTTAGAGTGTATATTTGCACTCTAAATGGATTTTTTGTTGATTATCCCCATTGCAGCAAACCTGCATACTCGGCCCCCATATTATTCATATGGAGAATAAGTCAAGTTTTATATCTCCCTTAGTTATGAACCTAAATTAATAAAACTTGGTATGTAGCTTCACCTGGTTGAGTTAAATTGATAATTGCAAAAATACACATTTTTTATCTTCCTCGTAGCAGCAAACCTGCATAGTCAGCTCTAATGTTATTCTTATGGAGAATAAATAAAATGCTATATATCACTTATTTATAAATGGATTTTTGTGAACCTTGGTAAGTAGCTCTATGTAGTAGTGAGACACATATATATGCATTGGAAATTCGCTGAGTACGCAGGTTTGCTGCGACGGGGGTATTATTGATAGGAAACGACAAGATTTTTGCTATCTCCTTACGAAAAATTTGTTCAAGGGGTATATTTCCAATTTATATGTACATTGATCCTCTTCTCTAAAGTCCTCAACACTTGGGAATTGTCATATTTTGTATTTCTTCTTGAATTACACCCATTCTTCTTAGTGTTGTCCTCCTCTATTTTTACAGGGGTCTTGTCAGGTCTTATATGCTCCTCGTAGAACTCCGTGATCGTATAATAGGGCGTCTCTAGCAGATATTGTTTAAGCTTTTTGATAAAGGTTTTTTATGTGAAATTTATTTTAAATATTGTTTAATATATTTGAGAAAAAATAACCTGCAAAAACACGTGTTTTATGTGTTTTGTAAGCCTGTGCTGTGGAATATTAAAATGTTTGCCATTTATAAGGTTGTATTTGTGGTAATATTTTCTTTCAGTTGGTGGGTTCGCTTTCATTAATGTTATTTTTTCCAGAATATATAGGGATATAACTTTTAAGATATTATATGATATGAAGAAAGGTTTGCAGTGATGTTAGAAATGTTATTTATTATTATTATAGAACTTTTTTGCTGGATGAAAAATTGTTGAACTTCTGTATTATTTGCTGAACCCCAGTTTATTATGCCGTCCATTGCCAATATATTTGCTTGAAGAAATAGGTTAACGTACCTTATCCGTCGTCAATCCTAAATCACTAGTGGATGACTAGTTTTGGGACTACTGTTCTATTTTCAAATCACATGTCGAATTATAGTTGTAAAACACGTAGTCGTTGTCAAAGTTTAAAAAACTACACATATCACAAACACACAAGGACAGGGACAAAAATACAAAACAAACAAACAGTTATACGGTTAGCAAGATCGGCCAAGGACAAATCCAGACTGAGGGGATACCGAACACGCGTGCGGAGTGATACGATTATCCGATGCTTGCTTGATGACGTTGATCTTTAAGGAAGGGGGCAGTCAGCTGATTATCACGTCTTCTGTTATCTATATTTATTTTTAATACGCTAGGCATATTTTTGTCATAATTGTTTTGGAGCGGAGGTGCTACCGATAACCATGTTCAAGGTGTCGTTAGAAAGGTCTTAGCATGTAGTTTTGCCATCAATTAAAAAAATTTATAAAAGTCACCGTGGACATGGGAAAATATGGGGTCAAAGTCGCGATTTTCCCCGTAGACTTAATATGCAGTTACAAACCAACGATCGAGAAATCAGCTGTTTATTTAAGGAAGTGGTTAAACAAATAAAATCTGACCCTGAAAAATGGTTATTGAACGTACAGCTGGCAACAAAACACCAGTTTTTATTTGCACAAAATCAAAACATAACCAAAAAAACGTTCGACATAATGGAGACTATAAGACGTCGACCAGGACGGCCAAGAGGAGGAGGCCGACGAACTTTAACTAGTAGACGAGAACGAAATACAAATAATACTATTGTCGTTGATAGCCGAATACTATCAAATTTTTTAAATAGGAACACTTAAGATTAACTGCCTACACGCATTGGTGGACAGAGTTTCTCCTTGACAGCGCACGATTTCGTGCGCCAGATACGCTAGTTACTTAGAATTTTGTATACGATCGAACAGAATGTTTGAATCAAAATGTAATTTATCGTTCAAATCATTATTTGGCGATTTTTAGCAAATTTCCCCTATTGGGAAGAAGCTATTACCGTATGTGGCACAGTAAAACCTAGGCGCGGGACCATGATAACTTTTCGTTTTCAGGCCCCCAGGTGCCAAAACACCATTCGTTCAAATTCAATTATACCGTATATATATATATATATATATATATATATATATATATATATATATAGGTATATATATGTGTCCATAGGCACGATAACTTTAGTGAAAATGGTCCGATCTTGATGAAATTTGGTATAAACGTATAAGGCAGCATCTATTTTCATGAGTTCGCGAACCAGACAGGTCGCTCCACTTTAAGGGGGGTTTGGGGGGGTTTGTACCCCAAAAATCGGTTTTTTGAACTTTTGACATATAATTCTTTTATAACCTAAGTTTTGGTTTACACCACTAAATTCAGCTTAAAAAGCAAACAGTTTGGTATTTTTATCATCGCTCTACGTCTATTGGTTACCGAGATTGGTGAGAGTGCTAAACACAGTACGTTGTCCAATGTTAATCTTATGGGGAATAAGTAAAATAAGTCTGGTTCGAAGTAGATCAGAATGGAACTGTAGATATGGTCTATTTGAAGTTGACTTTTATATTTGTAAAAAAAATATATCTTACAATATTTTACCAAATGAAAATTATATATATATATATATATATATATATATATATATATATATATATATATATATATATATATATATATATATATACAATTCGATAAGTTAATTTTTTACGGGATGTGAATTTTTAAAATTAATGTCACTACTCCATATTCATTTCATATAATGCAATGTTGAATTAAGACGATTCTATCTAACCTCAATTTATATCTGCCATTTTTAAAACGTTGTTCTTTATCGGTGAATTGTTCAATTATATAAGTCAATTATTTAATAAATATCTCAAAATGGAAAATCCTTTTTAAGTCGTCCCAGCTATTGAATACTTTGGTTTTAGTATAGTGTTGGTACCACGCCAACGCAGTATACATAATTTTGCCAATGGTTTGATAGCGCCGCGATCTCATACTTATCAATGAAATCGTTAGGGATTTTGGATTGTAATCCGTGATACGTGCCCGCGGATATCAGTGGCAACTTTTCTTTAGACATTGGTGCTTCGTTTGCTACGTTGAGATGAAAAGGGTGTTTGTCGTAAGTCGTTACTAACTGACGCTCCTGCCTGAAATTTACCCTCAGTGTCCGGTTGTGAACCCTGGGACAGCGTCTCACTTAACTCTATATCCTCATAGTTTTCTTCCAAATCTTCGTAAAATCTTCGTCCTCCGCTGGTCTAGCATAATGGTTTTCCCTATCTTTAAAAACATTGCTGGATTATCCTTAACTGTGGGTATTTTGCTGTTTCGGTTTCTGTTAGGTATGTTTTGTTTAATAATTTCCTTAAAATAAAATTCTTTTCTTCCGATAAGTTATTTTTTAGAAACGCCTTTAAGTCTGCAACTATAGGTCTTAAATCGAACACTAAAATCGTCTTCGTTATACTTTATGTGGAACTTTGTTAATACTGATTGAAGTTGGGGTTTACTTATTCGGTATATGTCCTGATTTAACGAAATTGGTTCTTGTCCGTTTGGCATGTCATCCTTTTTAAGTTACCCTAAACAAAACCTCGCCCCTTTTAAAATCGTTGACTAACTATTCCTGTGATTATAACTAAACTGTTGAAATTAATTATTCCTCAACTAAGCCCTTAATCCTTGACCTAATTTTTCTCATTAGGGGAATTAATAAGTTATTATCTTTAACAGGGGAGCTTCCAAATCGAATACCCTAATTTACCTAATTCTATTTCTGGGTTCCTACTCGTCCCTACCTATCTTAACGTAATCTATACATTCTCAGTTATTTCATAATATTTATTCTTATATACTAAAACTGTCAAATCACTTCCTCTTATGACTAAACAAGTTCTTATTCTGTGTCCACTCAATTCCTTGATAATTAAATCAAACCGGCTGTCACCACCATGTAAACTTCCTGGTTTTATTGTACCACTTAACTTTGTTGAACAGGCTGGCGGCCGTGGCATAATCTCAATAATTTACTAGTGCAGGACGATGTGTGTCTTCACAAAACGTGTCCGTATACAATTGGCAATTTTATGAGTAAAAGGTAGGTATTTTTGTCATTAATTTGTTCAAAATCATAATCTTTGCAATCCGTTTGAACCTACTATCTGCGGCGGGGGTATTTGACATAGTCACCGTAACAGTTGAGACATTTTTATCAAAGAAGCAATGTACATAAAATCATCAGATTTAGAGGAATATCAACAACAAGTTATAGCTAAATACAAATCAAACACAAAATTGCAGACACAAGCAAAGAAAATGCTAACTCATTTAAACCAGATTCAAAAATATATCCGTAGGTTTCTGTGCAGCATTAGTTAATCCTTGTATTTGTATATCGGAAACAAAAAATGAAATCATTGCGGTTTATGTCGATGAAACATTGTGGTTTATGTCATTGTAGCATCTAAAAACGAAAAGTCTCTGTAGAAAAAATAAATAACAAAATTAATGAATGAATGAATCGTATACCAAAATTTTGTTTTACAATGAAATATAAAATCATATACTAATAACGTTTATATTAAAAACTAAATTTAATTCATCGTTAAGGGATAGGCCTACATGGGCAGATGTCTGTGCGTAAGCCATAGTTGTTATCCATTTAAAGTAAACTTAGGCAAAGAAATACTAAAACGTTTTAGCGAATTTCCCCTATAGGGATGAAGCTATTACCGTAGGTCTCATGGTAAGACTTAAGCCCGAGACCATGATAACTTTTCATTTTGAGGTCCCCAGATGCCAAAAACACCATTCGTTCAAATTTTTATATATGTATATATATATATATATATATATATATATATGTGTGTGTCCGTAAGCACGATAACTCTCGTAAAAAAAGTCCGATATTAATGAAATTGGGTACAAATGTGTAAAGTACCATTTATTTGAACGAGTTCGAAAACCAGATGAATCGCACCATCCGAAGGGGGGTTTTTGGGGGGTTTTGTACCCCAAAATGTGTTTTTTGGGGTTTTCACATGTAATTTTAATTTAAATCAAATTTTAATTTATACCATTGAATTTAGCTTAAAAAAACAAACAATTTGGTATTTTGATCATTGCTCTACGTCAATTGGTTACCGAGATTTTGAAAGTGCTAAACACAGTACGTTGTCTAATGTTATTCTTATGGAGAAAAAGAAAAACTGTATATCTCGCTTATTTATGAACATAAACTGGCGAAATTTGGCATATGGCTTGATCTGGTTGTGGTTTATTGTTGTTTGCAAAAAAAAAACAATTTTTGCCTATGGTCCCTGTAGCAGCAAACCTAGGTACTTGGTCCCCATGTTATTCTTATGGAAAATACTTAAAATGTTATACATCGCTTATTTATGAATGTATATGGATGAAACTTGGTATGTGACTTCACTAAGATGAGTTCTATTGATATTTGCATAAAAACTCATTATTTTGTATGCCTTGTTGCAGCAAACCTGCATACTCATCCCCAATGTTATTCTTATGGAGAATAATTAATATTTGAAATATCGCTTGATTGTGAATACATTTCTTATGAATCCTGTTAAGTGTTTTAATGTGTTATGTTATATATTCATTGGAAATTCGCTGAGTATGCAGGTTTGCTGCAACGGGGGTATTTTAAATTAAATCTGCTGTAAATAATGGGGATAATAAATAATAAAAGAATAAGAAATGAGCTAATAAAATAATTTGAAACGCGAAAACTAGGCTAACTAAACCACTGTCTTGGAAGTCAGTTTCACTACAAAGATGGACAAATTACAGCAAATCAATCAATCAAAATGCATTCAAAATGTCTTGAAAAAATTCAATATGACAGACTGTTGGACCTCCAAGTATGAAACGTAAAAAACAAGTAATTAACTAGTTAATTTACCTTATTAAACCTTAATTGGAAGTTTAATGTTTCTAGCCGTTGGTACAAGACCTGACATATCTTACGTTGCAAGCTACCTCAATCAATTCAATAATCGCTACCCTCAAGAGTACTGGAACGCTTGAAATCCTCTAAAAGTACTTCCAAGGAACAAATTAAACCTTGTATTTGAGAAAACCAATAAGCCGTTGATTGGACTGAATCAGAATCAGAATTTTTTATTTATCCATAAAAAATATACAATGTTTTGCATAAAGAAATGTCAAAATAAATTATAACTAAGCCTAACTAGATTTACATGATGTACAGTTTTGCCTCTTAACTTAGATAAACTTAATATTACTGTTCAAAAAATCATGTAGACTATAAAGTGCATTATTACACAAATATTCTTTCACTTGTCTTAAAAAAAAACCCTATTGAAAATAATCCCACTATCTAATAACATAAACATGTTCACGATTTTACAAGTCATGTAGTTTGGAGATTTTTAAATTTTGAGGTTAAGTGAGTGGATATATTATGAAGTTATTCTCGTATTGTTAATATGCGGAAAATTATTGTTTAAATTGTCTTTATACTTGATGAAATACCTACACAATTCGTATACGTACAGCCATAGTAAGATAATTAATTTTAGATCTCGAAATAATTGTTGGCAGGGTTCATCTACTGCTACATTATTCTTATGACCCTTTACTAAATTAAAAATAATCAATTACAATTTTATGATGGTGCTTCCTCATATTACTCAACCATAAGTTAACCTAGATTGAAAGGTTGTATGATAAAACCATTCTTAAAACGCTTTGATTGACAGTGCTTGACAAGAATTTTAGAGCGAAGAATGATGCATTTAACTGTTTACTTAATCAGCTGATTGATGCTGATTGGCGATCTTCTATTACAGACAAACAAATCCTTCTCTGGATATTGCTATGTTCTGATATTAGGTACTGTATATGACATTCTAAATAATAAATATATATCAATTTTTTAACTAGGCTTACATAATTTAATTTAAAAGGATACTTGGTCAAGGATCAATATTTGTATATAAGTTCAAATTTCATTGGTGTACTAATTTGCTAACAGTAGTTTTTTACCCGTTGTCTTTGTCAATGTTTATTAACTTTTCCCAACAATAAAATAAAAATACCATTATCAATGTGACTTTACCTGCAGCAAAATTATTTTGTTTTGAACGTCTATATTATATTTTTTAAGCTTGCATTTAGCACCATTTTTTAAAATGCAGTCAAACGCAATATATTCTTGAAAACGAAAACAACACGGTTTACAAGACGTCCTCCCATGTTAAAAGTCCGTATTAGCAATGAATACGAACGTATTCATTGGTATCAGTGACTGATGGAACTAGTCGGGCGAGACAACTGGAAAACCTCTATCAGTACCTACCGGACATCTCTTGCGGTGGGAATTGGCCACGTGTTACGTTACGTTACATTACCGGACGTTATGTGACAGATGTACTTAGCGAATTTTCAATGCATATATATGTATCTTAATACCACATAAAGCCATATACCAAGTTTCATCAATATTCATAAATAAACGATTTACTACATTCTAATTATTCTCCATAAGAATAACATGGTGGCTGAGTATGCAGGTTTGCTGAAACGAGGAACACAAAAAATGGGTTTTAATACAAATATCAATATAACTCAACTTGGTAAAGCCACATACCAAGTTTTATTAATTTATCTTCATAATTAACGGAGATAACGTTTTACTTATTCTGTATAAGAATAACATAGGGACTGAGTACGCAAGTTTGCTGCTACAAAAACATTAAACCAATAAACAGTTTTTTTTGTGCAATAGACCACAACGATATGAAGCAATATACCGTACCAAGTTTTGTCAGGCTAAGTTAATAAATAAGCGTGTGTTAGTTTCTTATTAAACAGTTTAAAAAAAAACCTTAGATAAATTTAATTAAATGATATTAAAAAGGAGAGTACTTTATTTATTCAATCGTAAAACATGAATAAAACAATTTTTCTTGTATTTTCTTATAATTACAATATTGTAGGCTATTAGCGAATTTCCCCTATAGGGAAGAAGCTATTACCGTAGTCGGCATGGTAAGACCTAGGCCCGGGACCATGATAACTTTTCGTTTTGAGGTCCCCAGACCCCAAAAACACCATTCGTTCGATACTGTATATATATATATATATATATCTATATATATATATATCTATATATATATATATCTATATATATATATATATATATATATATATATATATATATGTGTCCGTGAGCACGATAACTCTCGTAAAAATTATCCGATTTTCACGAAATTTGGTATAAACATGTAAAGTAGCATTTATGACTTTAAGTTCGAAAACCAGACATATCGACCTAGCCGAAGGGGTATTTTGGGGGGGTTTTGTACCCCAAAAATGGGTTTTTTGACTTTTTTACACATAATTTTTGAAAAAGTCAAATGTTAGTTTTTACCATTCGATTCAGCTTAAAAGAACACACAATTTGGTATTTCGATCATTCCTCTACGTCAACTGGTTACCGAGATATTGAAAGTGCTAAACACAGTACGTTGTCTAATGTTATTCTTATGGAGGAAAAGAAAATTTTTTTATCTCGCTTATTTATGAACGTATACTGACGAAACTTGGTATACAGCTTCATCTCGTTGAGGTCTATTGATATTTGCTCCAAAAAATTGTTTTTGCATAATTCTCCCGTAGCAGCAAACCTGCGTACTCAGGCCCCATGTTATTCTTATGGATAATAATTAAATGCTCTGTCTCCCTTAATTATGACCATAAATTAATAAAAACTGGTATACGACTTCACCTAGTTGAGTTATATTGATATTAGCATAAAAAACAATTTTTTGTGTTCCTTGTTGCAGCAAACCTGCGTACTCAGCCCCAATGTTATTCTTATGGAGAATAATTAAAATTGTATATATCGCTTATTTGTGAATATATTTTTATGAAACTTGGTAAGTGGTTTTATGTAGTATTAAGACATTTATATCTCCATTGGAAATTCGCTGAGTATGCAGGTTTGCTGCGACGGGGGTATTAGTGTTGACTATAGTCAATGCTATTAGTATCTCGTACTTTCGCATCTATTCCGTACGAATCTGTACGAGCAGGTGTGGGTACAGCTGTCCGACTGTCTGAATGTCTGTCTGTCCTTGATTTGTGGTCCACGTGTTGAATGAATCTAAGGTCGTCACAACACTTTGTCGAAGTAAAAGTTGTTTTGATTAGAAGTAAAACACTTGTTAATTTAGCCTTAATATATTTTTTATGTAAATTTCTCATTTTATTCAGTCATTATAGAAATTAAACCAACCAATTGCGTTGTCACATCTGTTTCTTCTCAATATAAAAGAATCATTGCACAGTAGTTTTACTGAGAAAACTGTAAAATTCCCGCATCACGACTCCAATCTATCTATCTATCTATTATAACTCCAATCCATTTTAAGTAATCAACTATAACTGAATTGAATAAATCTGAATTGAAGGTTTAGGCTGAATTTTTTACTCGTAGTTCTTGAATACAGTTTGACTCTGCATGTATTGAATATCACTAATCACTTTTGCAATTATGTTATTGGTTCATATTAATACATTTCCGAAATGAAACAAAAAGGCAATCAAAAATCTATAAAGATTCAACCGTTATTGCTCAAACCGTTTCATGAATTTATTTTTCTAGTAATCAAGACAAAAAATGTTTTTTACGTGTATCTTTTGGTGAAAAATTATTTTCAAGTTTTTGCTTCACGAGTAAAATATAATCACTAACCAGATATGTTTATCAATGTAACAAATAAGTCTCTTATTATTTACTGCCTAATTTGCTTTACATATCAAATTATATGATTCCTCATAAGTCTAAATGAATAGAAATGCAACATAACAATTTATTTTATAAAAAATCAAATATGTGATACACTTTTTATGAAAGGATTTACATTTATTATTAGTCTATAAGTGTATTATAGTGAATAACACATTTACAACGAATATATAATAGATTTAATTTATAATGGTCCATTTTAAAATTGTTATTTACATTTAAAAACAAATCTATGACATGTTACACAATAGTGAAGTTTTACCTTAAAAATTCTGAAAAGAATAATAAACACCTTTTATATGCATATTTAAAACCGGATAGCTGTGATTTAAGAACCGGTTAAGTCTCCGGAACCTGGTTAAGTCCCCGCCAGAGGTGCTACGTTTCGACTTTATTGAAGACTGTTTTGAGCATAGTTGCATACACAGACGGGGCACCGCCGCACCGGCATCTGCCGTGACATTTGCTCTCCTCTGTCTGGCAGCGTCAACGCTGGCGGCTATAAACTAAGGGGCTGTCCGCAGAGGCTCGCAGTCGCAGGCCGACAGCCTAGCTAGCTGTTTGCCTGTGCTGTCCGCAATAGTATCTCTAGTATAGAGTTGGTACCACTGTATATTAGAGATGCTACCTTAGCTTAAGGCTTGTATGTTTATTATTAAGCATGTTAGAGTAACGCTTGTAGTTTTTTGCTAGTAAATGTAGTTAGTTTAACTGATTGTGGTGTTTGATGTTGGTTTTTTGAAGTGTTTTATTTACTAATGATATATGTACTTTTCTTTCACGCTTTAAAACTGACCTTGGTCAAAACTTGGGTTCGCAGTAGCCTGACGCCAAGTGTTTGGATCTAAGTCCCACCGGGTTTCAGCGATACTGTTGACCTTTGTAAAACCGACCTTGGGTGTTCGTTGTAAATGAACTTAATCTTGGAATATAAACTCTCTTTGTAAACTACCTTGGTCAAAACTTGGGTTTGCAGTAGCCTGACGCCGGGTGTTTGGATCTAAGTCCCACCGGGTTTCAGTGATACTGTTGACCTCTGTAAAGCCGACCTTGGTTGGTCTTTGTAAAATTAACTTTAACTGATCAGTATGTTTCTTATCCTTTTCCTAACCCCTTACAAAAAGGTATGGCGCGAAAACCGACCTTAAGTCTCTACGGCACGAAAACCGGATGACTACCTATCTTAGCCCTCCCTCACGAGAAACTTTTGGTGCAAACATAATTCAGATACGACCAAGGGTGTAGCAATAATAGCCAAAAACAACGATTTTGAAGGTCAAATCTAAATAATTTCTTTATTTCTGGTTTACACTACGTTAAGTGGGTACTTAAATTACACGGATTGATCAGACGAACAAGTTGGTGCAAACAGAATTCAGATCTGACCAATGGTATAGCGGTAATAGCCAAAAACTACTATTTTGAAGGTCAAATTTAAATGATTTCTTTATTTCTGATTTAAAATATGTCAGGTGGGTACTCAAATTACGCGGATTGATCAGACAAACAAGTTGGCGCAAACAGAATTCAGATCCGACCAAGGGTATAGTAGTAATAGCCACAAACAACTATTTTGAAGGTTAAATCTAAATAATTTCTTTATTTATGGTTTAACATATGTCAAGTGGGTACTCAAACTACGCGGATTGATCAGACGAACAAGGTGGTGCAAACAGAATTCAGATCCGACCAAGGGTATAGAAGTAATAGCCAAGAACAACGATTTTGAAGGTCAAATCTAAATTATTTTTTTATTTCTGGTTTTCACTATGTTAAGTGGGTACTTAAATTAAGCGGATTGATCAGACGAACAAGATGGTGCAAACAGAATTCAGATTCGACCAAGGGTATAGCAGTAATATCCAAAAACAACTATTTTGAAGGTCAAATCTAAATGATTTCTTTATTTCTGGTTTAACATATGTCAGATGGGTACTCAAATTACGCGGATTGATCAGACGAACAAGTTGACGCAAACAGAATTCAGATTGACCAAGGGTATAGCAGTAATAGCCAAAAACAACTATTTTGAAGGTCAAATCTAAATAATTTCTTTATTTATGGTTTAACATATGTCAAGTGGGTACTCAAATTACGCGGATTGATCAGACGAACAAGTCCGTGCAAACAGAATTCAGATCCGACCAAGGGTATAGCAGTAATAGCAAAAAAAACGATTTTTGAAGGTCAAATCTAAATAATTTCTTTATTTCTGGTTTAACATATGCCAAGTGGGTACTCAGATTACACTGGTTTAGATCATAGTAACTGTTATAATTATATAGCGTTGAGCAAACATTATTGAAGTTTTTAGTTTCGGAGCTGAGGTCTTGACAGTGTAAGAGCTAAACCCTAACTAACACATGTAAACTAGTTATTGTGCGATGTAAAACTTGGTGGGGGGACTGGTATGGTGGGGGGGACTGGTGTGGTGGGGGAAGAGCCGAGTACCTAACCTACACGCAGACGCTATATCAATATACGCCCAGCTCTTGCGCGGTACACATGGATTCACAAATACAAGACAATAATGTTTCTTACACATCTTCATCTTTTAATATTTACCAAGCTGGCACTAATGAAACGACTGATCAAATACAAGTACAAGAAGTGTCTACCACAACATCCTCTGATGCAGAAGCAATTACGTTATCCTTGGTGGGTTTTAACTAATGGATATTTTATTCGAATTCCCCCGCACCAGCTGCCATCTGCCCCGCGCCATCTGCCCCACGCCAGCTGCTTTGTGACCATCTGCCACGCTCCATCTGCCCCGCATCCTACACTTTTACCCCCACCATTGTATTTCATACCAGAACGTTAGCTATCGAATAGTCAGTACACCTCCGGATCTCAACCGGTGAACATCGAGCTCTCCGAGACGCTCTTCACAAAATAATAATATCATGTCACACGAGATCTGATAGATGTTTCCACTTCATTGCCTATCTGTAGTTGGGTGGTGTTTTGAGGTCTGCTGCTATCTTTAGCGATTAATAATAAATCTGTATGATTTCTGCGCTCATTTCGTAATATGCGTAAGTATACGCATTATATTGAATGTAATTATCAAATAAAACCTGTGGGAGTTTTTAAAACATCCTCAGGATGACCCTGAACTTGGCCTATCTCACCGTTATATGGTCTACACTATTATATATGCTACAATAATAACGGTTTTTCTCCGAACCCTCTTCTTCTTGCTCTATTGTAGCGTTTCTGAATTACTGTAAGTCTCCTAAAAAATCCAGTTGTAACAGGATAAAATACAGCCTTGTGATTGGTCGGAATAAGCTCGCTCCCCATTGGTCGTATTAGGCGTTCTGATCGCTGATTGGTTGTTGGTGCCTATATATACCGGTGCAGACAGCCTTCCACATTCATTCTGTTCCAGACTTTTGTGTTGGTCAGAGGTCCTTGCGCTGCTTCATTCTCTGCTATTGTGGTAAGTGAGTTGTGATAGTATTGTGCAATTATTACAGTAAGTGCTACTATAATTTGTCGTTAGTATTTAACGCGTATTATATTTGGTGTATCAGGTCTAACCTCAATTTTGTTGTATAACATAACCCTACTTTTATATCTTAACCTCATTTTTGAGAGTCAAACATATATTTCTATTTCATAGTCTCACTCTTTTAGTCAGACATAACCTCACTTTAATATTTTTAATTATTATTTTACTAGGCCTATCGTCGTATTTACTCAAGTTTCTCTTTGGGTTCACATAACCTTACTTTTGCTTAACATAACCTCACTTTATTGTTTTAATTTATATTTAACTTTTTTAGTTTGATTCAACTAGTAAAATGGCTAAAGGTGTTCAACCCGTTGAAGTACTTAGTGACGAGTAGGTTTATGTTAAAAAGTTTAGATTGTACGGAACGAAAACTATTTTCAAATTTTCTAACCCTCCTCCTGATACTAGTGAGATAGATTGGCTCAGACAAGGTTTTGCCAAGATTGTAAATGAGATGAAAGGACAAGCCCACGAAAATGATCAGCTCGGGTTCACTTTGCAGAGTCTTAACCTAAAAAGTAGAGGTCCGGGGTATGTCGCATTTCGACCCGCTGGTGAAATTGATGAAGACATCCTTTGGCAAATTTTTGGAGGGATCATACAGTCAAATTCTGAATCCGTCAAGTCCACTGACACTTTTAAAGTTGAATGTACTCGAGTTAATCTCCCTGTAGGTTCTGGGAGGGTACGACCTGGTATCTTTAACACGTTTGACGAGGAGTGCAAAGCAAGGAAGGGTATCGTAGTTATTAAAAATAAAGACAACTTGTGTCTCCCCAAGGCCTTGGTTGTAGGTATCGCTCATACAACAAAGGATCCTCAGTACAAGTCAATTAGGCAAGATGATAAAAAAAGGCAAACCGTGAGGGCTCAGGAACTTATTCGACGGGCTAGAGTAGAGATGCCCGAGGATGGCGCGGGAATCCCAGAACTTGAGAAGTTTCAAGACTTGTTGAAAGATTTCAAAATAACCGTGTTCAATTATGATAATAAAGGCCGGGACGTTTATTTTGAGGGCAGTGTTGAAAATGCTAAATTCAAGATCAACCTGTCGTTTTACAACGGGCACTATAACGTAATAACTAGTTTGACTGCTGCTTTCGTTTGTAAATATTTATGTGAAGTTTGCCATGTTCGCTATGATCACAAAGGTGTGCACAGATGTTCAAGCATCTGTTCTCAGTGTCAGACCATCTCGCCTCCCTGCAAAGAGGAGCATGGAGGAATAGTTTGTTCAAAATGTAATATGACTTTGAGAAATCAACAGTGTTTCACTGCTCACCAAGTCGATAAATGTAAAGTTGTCAAAAAGTGTCTTGATTGCGGTAAATTAGTTTGTATTAGAGACAGATCCACGCCCCACAAGTGTGGAGAAGTCTATTGTAAACCTTGCGGATCTTTCCAAGATCCAAATCACAAATGTTTCATACAGTAGAACGATGGTAAGCCTAAACCAAAGGACTACCTTTTCATTTTCTTTGATCTGGAGACTCGCCAAGACGAGTCTCTCCCCTCTGATCCCGAACAAAAAGTACATAAAGTAAACTTGTGTGTTTCCCAGCAGTTTTGCTACCAGTGTATCGAAACAGAATTTTGCAGGGTGTGTACAAACCGTACGAGAGTCTTCAACTCTGACCCTGTTAAAGATTTCATGGAATACGTCATGGAAGTCCGAAAAGGTTTTAAAGATGTCTGTGTAATTGCCCACAACGGTCAGGGCTTTGATTTCCAATTTTTGTTAAAGTATGTTCTTGAAAAACCTAAATTCACACCCGATCTGGTCATGAAGGGTTGCAAAATTATTTTCATGGAAATGGACAACGTTAGATTTGTGGACTCACTTAACTGTTTTCCCATGGCCCTCGCTGCGCTCCCTAAGTCATTTGATCTGCCTCCGGAGAGAAAGAAGGGTTACTTTCCTCACTTGTTCAACACTCTGGCGAACCAAAATTATGTAGGCCCTATTTCCGATAAACAGTACTATTGCCCAGAGTCAATGTTTAAAAAGTCCAATAAGGCCTTTAAAATCTGGTACCATGAAAGAGTAGCGGAAAACTATGTATTTGATTTTCAAAAGGAAATGTTGGAGTATTGCATCTCTGATGTGGAGATCTTGGCCCAAGCTTGCCTTAAGTTCAGATCGATATTCCTCCAAGAGTGTAATGTTGATCCTTTCATAGAGGCTGTAACGATCGCTAGTGCTTGCAACTTGGCCTTCCGCCGCAACTTTTTGAAACCAAACACGATCGGCCTCATCCCAAAGAACGGCTATCGTTTAGTGAATAACCAGTCAGCTATCGCCATTCAGTGGTTGAGCTGGGAAGAAGAGAAACGTGGAGTGAGGATCGAGCATGCGGGGCGGGGTAAAGAAGTAAAGATTAACAAACTGAAAGTAGACGGGTTTGACAGGGAAAACATCTACGAGTTTCACGGATGCTACTGGCATGGATGCCCCAATTGCTTCCCGTTCAATCGAGAGGCTCCTCTGAATGAGGATCCCTCAGACTCACTTCACTTCAGATACGAGAGAACTAAGTCCAAAATCGCTAAGTTTAATGACTACGAAGTAGTCGAG
This sequence comes from Allygus modestus, assembly GCA_963675035.1. NCBI lineage: Eukaryota > Metazoa > Arthropoda > Insecta > Hemiptera > Cicadellidae > Allygus > Allygus modestus. The sequence continues at coordinate 377,912,999 of OY776111.1, read as the reverse complement.
ATGTGGGAGTGTGAGTTTAGGAAATTAAAAAAAGAAAAAAAACTCAAACACTTGGACTCTCTCCCCATATTGAACACACTCCCACTAGACCCAAGACAGGCTTTCTTTGGGGGCAGAACGGGTAACTCTAAGACTTACCATAAATGCGTCGAAGGAGAAACGATCCAATATGTGGACGTTTGCTTGCTCTACCCGTATGTGTGTAAGTACGGAAAGTATCCCCTAGGTCATCCCACCATTCATGTAGGAGACAGAGAGTGCAGGCAGAGAGGTCTCCAAGTAGATGGTTTATTGAAATGCAAAGTCCTACCACCATGGGATCTCTACCACCCAGTGCTCCCAGCAAGGATGAATAATAAATTAATGTTTGCCCTCTGTAAAACATGTGGTGAAAACCAAAACCAAGAAGACTGTGAACACGAAAGCGAAGAAAGAGCCCTGGTAGGAACTTGGACAATGGATGAGGTGCGGAAAGCGGTAGAGAAAGGCTATGTCATCCTCGATATGTATGAACTATGGGAATATGAAACTGTATGAATATCTGGAGGCCCTGGGTACACAAGTCTTGTACTACGATACAGAATCAACCCTCTATATTTATAAGGGAGGTTTGTACAGGGTCCCTACGGGGGATTACCTCGGGGAAATGACCGACGAGCTGGTTAAATACGGACCTGGATCTTTCATCGTTGAATTCGTTTCTGGGGGGCCTAAAACGTACGCATATCTTGTCTGGTCAACCAACAAACAAAAACTAAAATCTGTTTGCAAAATCAAGGGCCTCACCCTCAATTCTAAGACCTCCAAAACACTTAACTTTGAAAAACTAAAAGAAATGGTTCTTAGTGAGTCAGCTGAAAGCATAGAAATTAAGGAATCTAGAATCAGGAGGACGAAAGACCGCGATATTGTAACTGTGAATGAATCCAAACTTTTCAAAATTACTGGACCAAAAAGAAAGCTCGAGGGTGAGTACGACACACTACCCTATGGTTATAAAATCCAAAAACTTGAGTAAACACTACTGGTAGTATTGGGAACGATTCGTCCCCTTTGTAAAAAAAACATGGTCACGTGGCCTGACTTCAGGTTTTAACTTGGATGATATAACCTCCAGCTCTGTCTCAGCCACTTTGGTCGCTGATCCTGCCCTAAATTGCTCTAATCTGTACTACTGCACAGTACTTAAAATAAATGGCTCACTTGACTTCATGAACAGTTCAATTGTAAATATAGTTGAGGATGTCTTGGACATTGTAAAAGTTCCCACTGTATGTATGTCTGTGTGTGTGTTTGTGTGTGTGTGTGTGAATGAAGGTCAATGGCGTGGGGGACGAAAAGCCCCGTAAACCTGAATGTAAATTGAAGGGTCTTGTACGTTGAGGCGTCTAGGAAAGTCCTTGGCTACTCCTTGGAAGGACCTAGAGTGAATGGTGTACTCAAGTTATTCCTTGAATCCGTACGGTGGGACTTGTAAAAGTAAAAAATGAACGGAGGAGACAATTAGCTTGTTTTTTTTGGAAGGTCTCCACGGGTCATGGCGGTGGAGGGGCTATGGCTTTTTTTCTAAAAATACTCTATCCTTTGTTTGCTAAAAAGGGAGAGGACATTAGTTCGTACTGGGCATCAACCAGGTAATCTGGATGGCCTACGTATGGAATAATGTTTAACCTGGGTGCATATGCACGGGATGGTCTCAAACCCCACCCAAGCAAACAGACACTTAGTATACGGGGTTAACGGCTATGAACACCGGGTTTCTAAGCGATAGCTGTGATGGAATGGATGTCTGATAAGCTCTTTAGCGGACAAATTATTTTCTTTGCTATACTGGAACAGTGTGTTGTTCTTGTTTAATCCAACAATAATAGCTGTTGACTGCTGTATTTTATTGTGTGTTTGAACAATAAAGACTGCTAACAAATGGAACAAGGGGTTTCGCACACCCTGTACAACGAAAATCCTAGTCTGTAAAAGGGCGCTGTCCCGCCTTGTTTTCTGAAGTTAGCCCTAGTTGGCCTCGCTGCAACATAGTAACTGTTATAATTATACAACGTTGAGCAAACATTATTGAAGTTTTCAGTTACGGAGCTAAGGTCTTGACAGTCTAAGAGCTAAACCCTAACTAACACATGTAAACTAGTTATTGTGCGATGTAAAACTTGGTGGGGGGACTGGTATGGTGGGGGGACTGGTGTGGTGGGGGAAGAGCCGAGTACCTAACCTACGTGCAAACGCTACACCACTATATGTCCAGCTCTTGCGCGGTACACATGGATTCACAAATACAAGACAATAATGTTTCTTCCACATCTGTCTCTTATAATGTTGAACACAATGGCACTGATCAAAATATATCTGGTGAAATACAAGTACATGAAGTTTCTACAACAACACCATCTGATACAGAAGCAACGATGTCATCCTTGATGGACGTTTTATTAAACAATAATGGAATAAGGTGGTAAATGAATTCAAGAATTACCATCTGCCTCGCACCATCTGCCCCGCGCCACCTGCCCCGCGCCATCTGCCTCGTATCCTACACTTTTACCCCCACCATTTTATTTGATACCAGAACGCTAGCTAGCGAATAGTCAGTACACCTCCGGCTATCGACCGGTGAACATCGAGCTCTCCGAAACGCTCTTCACAAAATAACAATGTCATTTCAATCAAGATCTGATAGATGTTTCCATTTCATTGACGTCAGGTATTATTTCCACATGACGGTAATGAAATGGAAACACCTATCAGAACAGATTGGTGTCGAAAAAACAACAACATCGATGACAACGAACAACGGGGAACTATTGGAAACATGAATTATTGTAAATAAAATAAAGTAATATTTGTAATAGTAATACCTCGCACTCGTATCATTCGATTGTTTCATTCGATATTTTATATCGATTATACTATCGAATCACAATTCGAATTTTACGAGTGCGAGGTAGATTTTTTAAAACACCCTCCCCGTGACCTTGACCTTTAAACTTCCCCCCATTACGTCACAAAACCGCCTACGTCACTGGCTCAGCCTCAGATGACGTATATATTCACTCAGCCCATGCGGTCACGTGACGTGTGACGTCACTTTTTAATATATCCTAGATTATATTTATATACTTGTGTAGCTGTAAAGTATATGTATAATATTGTATATACATTGCCATATGATAGTATCAATCGCATAGAGTATATAATAGTCGAACCATGGAACATATATACATATAATTTACAGTATATAACATATATATATATACATATATATATATATATATATATATATATATATATATATATATATAATGGTGTATATGTAAAATTATTTATCATAGAGCATAGGTTGCCAGAACTGAGCAAATGAGTTGAAATTTTAAAAAGTGAGGTTAGGAAATTTGGCGGGAAATAAAGTGCCATGGGCTCCGCAATCTTGGAATGACGTCACTACAAAATGCTGGCTTCTGATTGGCTTGCTATAGTGGGGCGTATCCTACTCAGGAGGCAAACTATGAATAAAATATATTTGCATTGGATGTAGATAAATCATCATAAAAGTATGTACAGCCCGAAACTTAAATCTTAGTTTATATATGTTTGTAAATTCAATATTTATATATTAGAAACAGTTGTAAATACATCGCCCCTCACCTATTAATTTTATTCAATCGAGTAATTCAATAAAAGAGATGCTCTGCATATTTTAGGAGTGTACGCGCAATTTCATTTTTCACATTTTTCATCTTTTGTTAGGCTGACATTGTCCGGTGGAGCGTCACAACCTTTACATGTAGTCGAGTGGTTTTCACTGAGATGTCTTCGACATTCCTACATAAAATTGACTCTATTAACTTATCTTTTTTATGTGATTTATAGCATAAATTCAATATGTAATAATACTAGGTAAAACTATTTACTTTTTAGGTTTATGTTAATTTATTTGTCTCTTAATGTATTACAGTTTATTTTACGGTTAGTAAAAACAACTTTTAGTAAAATCAGTAATCAGTAATCAGTAATCTTTATTTCCATTAGTCCGTTACAAAACAGAGATAGGACAAGTCAGCAGTGGTCTTATAACTAATAAGATAAACAAAGTTCTTAAAACTAAGACCTACATACCTTAAAAGGTCATGTACTGTTTACATGCCATAAATTCCTCAATTCCATAAAAAGGATTGGCGATGAGCCATTGATTTAAAATTGACTTAAACCTGTTTGTGGAAACATGTCGAGCTGAATGAGGCAACTTATTAAAAAATTTCACACAGTTGAATTTGAAATAGTTACCTGATTTGGCCAGCCTGTGTTGCGGAAGATCAATTTTGTTCCTGTTTCTGGTGTTGTGATGATGGATGGTGTGCCTATCAATGAATTCTGTAATGTTAGATTTAGTGTAAGTTAGAATGTAAAAAATGTAGAGATTAACAACTGTCATAATATTCAAATCAATAAAAAGAGGTTTGCAATGTGCATCATGTTCTGCTCTACAAAAAAATAAAATAAAAGTATCTGGGAACCTCAAAACTAAAAGTTATCATGGTCCCGGGCCTAGGTCTTACCAACCCGACTACGGTAATAGCTTCTTTCCTATAGGGGAAACTCGCTAAAAATGTCCGAAGCAATCCTCCCCTGTATTTTCTTGGCATTATACAAATTATTAAGTATTCTTTGAGTAGTAGATCAACCTTAAAGTGAAATATAATGTTATTATTAATGGTTCGTAAAGCTCCAAATAGAATTTTGGGAAAGATACAAAATGTTTTAATTGTACGTTTTAAAGAGCTTAAAAATGGATAAATGGTGAAAGCAAAAGGTGTATTTCCTTAACTAAAATGTGGCTAATCAAAACTCATGTGAAATATTTTCCCCCAACGATAAAGACAGTATTGTTTAGTAAACCATGTAAGAGAAATGCCTTAAAATAGTTGTAAACCTCCTTAAAGGTAGGTATTATTTAGCCCTAACGTTTTTGAAAACTATTTAGTGTCCCTAAAAACGTTTTAAAGAACACCGATCCTTATAAGAGCCCTAAAAAATTAAAATAATGTTAAATAGATCGCTATTTCTTCGCTAACCAGGATGGTAGCTAGCACAATGTTAAGTGTAAACTAAATATCAACTGATCCAACCGCCATTTTGTTTAGAGATGGAGATCTCTAATTTTCACCATCCGTTTACATAACATAAGAGCTCTTTAAAAAGAGGGTCAAGTTAAAGAATGTTTACATCTGCATTTTTGATTACCCTAAAATGAATATTAGGTTCTCGATGAGTAACTTACCAGGATAACTAACCTTCTGCAAGAGCTAAAATAACATTCTTTGAATTAGTTTCTCTAGAACGATTTAATATAAATAAGTGTTTATATGATATTCAGTTTATGTAATCAGAACTGCTAATTAATATATTCGGTAAAGTATACAAACATATTATTTTAATACAACTTTGATGATACAATGATTCTATTGGGCCAATCAACAATACAAAGTTGTTCCGTAAAGAAATCAATATAATACCAAACTGTGCACAATCATAACATGTCTGGAATAAAACAAAACCATGCGTGTTGCAACAAACCATGCATCAAAGTCAAATATTGTTTTGGGTTTCTCATGCAGTAAACAAATCAAATGAGGCCCATAACACAGAAATACATTAAATAAATGACAAAATAGTACAAGGTACTGTAGAGGTAACTTCAGTTTAAGAGGAACTGGAAATTACATTAGTCTACTAACATTTTAAAATAATTGTTAATAGATTTTGTAATTACTTAATTTGATATAATTTTGTCTAAAAGTGCCTCTAAATAGTCCTACTAAACCCCACACAAGATTATATTTTTGTGTGATGTTAAAGGAATATTTTAAAGAATTATTGTTAAATATGAGCATATTGCTCGACGGGAGAATAGTTCATGATGAAGGGCATATTTAAGAACGCGCAGTTAACAAATTAATCATCAATAATTTCCTAAACAGAATAGCTTAGTGGAGTATTTGTTCTTTGATGTGTTTCGTTCATATTGTCTGTGTTTAACTTGACATTGGTTTAAGGTATAAAACGACAGAATGTTAATTACATTTTTAATACTGAACTGCATTAATAACAAAGCGTTTTTATTTTAATTTTAACTATAATAACTTAAAATATTGGTAATTTTCAATTTATTTCTTCTTCTTCTTCTTCTTCTTCTTCTTATTATTATTATTATATTTACTAATGTTATAAATTGTAATTGTAAGAAACCAAGTATTAGTTGAGGTAAATAATAGTCACATAATTATCGTGTGGTTGGTTAAAACTATTTAAATAAATGTTTTTAATACAAAAATAACGCAAACAATTAAAAAGTATTTGATTAATAATCTGTCAAATTTGTAATCACTTCACTACGGTTCCGCAGTGGTGCCCAACGTTTGAATATAGGTTATTCTAAAAGGTTATTTAAGAATATTTTGTATTCCTAAATTGTATATATTACGATTTGGTTTAAACTTTTTTCAAACCTACTACAATCCTCTTAGTGTTGTGCTGCTTAATTCAAGAGTATTTAGCTTTGCTCTAGTTACGCTCATAATGAGGCAAATCTGGGAACAATCTTTTCGTCATACTGCTTGGAAAACGACTGTTTTCATACATGCGTTGCGGGGCAAAAGTAGTTCTTTTCAGTCGTAGGACGGGAAAGAATCAGCTGGTGTCGAGGTCATCAGCTGTTTCGTTTCTGTCATTTATAAATATCAATGTAGTGAATCTGCAAACTTGTGTACGTCGATTGTAATTAATCGATTGTATCGAGAGTTATAATAAATAATGTTATCAATTGTAATTCATTTTTACATTGTTATTCTATAGGTTCAAAATAAATATATCAATAAATGTTTGCTTACAAAATCGAATTTTATTATTTTGTAATTATTTGTATTTAGATCAGCCTAATATATTGTAGTAACATATATTTTCGGTTGTGTATCAACAATCTAACAAAACATTCTACTACACCTGAGGCAAAAATAATAATCTATTAAAAATGAACAATACTAAACTAAACTATGTCAAGAAGGTGAATTCAATTTTGCATCAGGGAGAAGATAAGCTTAGCGATAACGCTGTTCGCAGCGAGTCTAATTCCTGATATAGCTCGAAATGGTTGACTAAAGTATTTCTTCTTGCAATCGATAGTCCATAGCATTCGATATACCTATCGTTATAGTTAGTCTAACCTAACACTAACACAAACGTATCAAACAATAGTTGAATACATCTGTAGTAACAGCTGTTTGTTTTAAATAGCAAGAACAAGATGGAAGCCATTTTGGGAGCAAGATTTTAAAGGTAAAAAAGTTGTAAAATATTAGTTTTGAGAAAGCAGTTAGCTTAATATGTTGTGCAGCAAGATGAAAAATATAGTTCATCACATGGGCCAAAAGTGACTTTTCCAACCTCGCTCATTTTCCGACCTCGGATTCGCCTCGGTCGTTAAACTTGAGCTCGTATCCAAAAGCGTCACTTTCGGCCCTAGTTATTAAATATACTAATCCAATACATTTTTTACTGGAGCCTTCTTAATATAGATTTATTTTTTACCTCTTTTACTTTTATAAACAGAGTGTAAAACAATTTTGTTTTTAATTACTAATTTATCTATGGACTAGTTCAGTGACCTGTTGTTATGTATTTTTTGTTTAGTAGAAATAAAATATCCTATTTGTTTTATATATATATATATATATATATATATATATATATATATATACTAATGATATATAATTAAGATTTCTAAATACAATTAATTTTTTAGTCCATCTCTCATGTGTTCAATCATCCTATTTGTCCTAAGTGGGTCAAACTGGTCACTAAAGATCATATTTCATAAAATGGAGTAAACTCTGGATAACATTAACTAGGTCAAAGTAGTGCAGGTCATATCTACACCATTATCCACACATGCTGTAGCTCATCAATTTATGCGAGTGGCATATTCATATCGATCAAAAGTTTTGTTATTATTCAACCATTATGTCATTAATAATATTATTTAACATGATTAACTGGACCAAAATAATTCACATACACAAAAAATTAAATTTTATTAATGAAATATGGCCCTAGATATTACTTAGGAGATAAAACTATTTTTATGTGACATCTTTGCCTTTATTAGTACAAATTCTAGAACAAATCTGATGAGTACAATCAAAAGTAACGCCAAAACTATTAGATCCTTTGATATGGGTGTTTAATTATGTGTTCTCAATAAACGTTTGATGTACTGTTTTTTGTTGTTCCCTTAACTTGGGAATATAATTTAGATCCTAAAATGCTTTAATGTGTTGTTTTACCGCAATGCAACCATTTAATTCGGCAATTATTGACCATAAGGCGGAACAGACTGAAGCTAAAGGCAAACGATAAAACACGTTTAAAAATTTGTATGTTTCCTATTATTCATTTTATACTGTAAAACACTTTTAAAACAGTTAACAAATATCAAATGCCGGGTTTTAAACATGGCGTGGACGAAATCAGTAAAATATATTTAAAGGATCGTATATGAATGTTTTATTCTTTCAGTTTCAGACCCTGCTAAAGAACTTATTGATATAGTTCAGCATTTAATGTGGAAACTCCATATATTTTTTAAACTTGTTCATTTAATTATTAATGTTTACTGTTTAGTCATAAGTTTAGTTTAATTGTTATATATTAATGAGGCCAGAGACAAACGAAAGTGCTCTGTTACCTAAGTGTGTTACCGTGTACTAACTTAATAGATCATATGCAATTTGCATGATCAACGCAGCATGTTTCAAAATATAATCATCCCTGATAAACTAAACCCCCCAATCTAATTCACAAAGCGTCACCATCCAAACTAAACTAAACATACATTTTGGGAGCAAGCTTTTAAAGGTAAACAAGTTGTAAAATATTAGTTTTGAGAAAGCAGTTAGCTTAATATGTTGTGCAGTAAGACGAAAAATATAGTTCATCATACAGCCCAGAAGTGGCTTTTCGAATCTCACTCATTTCTTCCATATGACAAGGAAGAAATTATGTGACATTTTCTATAGCATTTTCTGTGACTAGGTTAAGGATCTTATAAACTGGTAATATTTTTTTCATGTTGGTCATGAATTCTTAATACGTTTTTGTTAATGGTATAGAAGTTTTCTTAACATTAGGTGAAAATAATGTAGGGGTCTGCTTGCCTACTTCTCTCAAAATGTGTTCTAATGTTGCTCATTTTGCTCGGACCCTGGTCCAAACGTAAAACTCGCTAAAACAGGATTCAGTGTTATTTTCGAAAAAAACCAAAATTAAAATATTTGTTCTTTTCTAAAACACTAGCTTTGTCTCCGCCAACGCCGAACAACATGTGTATTGTGTCTTGTGTCAAGGGCCTTCTTGAACACCTGCCGCTACCCCTGCCCCAAAGTGCGCACTTGCCCTCCATCATCCACACCACCACACAACTAATTGACCCTCGGTAAGAGATTATTCCCGCCCTCGAACTACGATACTTTACAACGCAACGTCGCCTCCTTTGGTCCCTGTACTACAAACTTGGAATTCCATCAACCCATGCAGGATATATTGGCGATTGCAGGATATTCAATTTCTCTGATTCCTTGAGCAAGTCTTCTGTGCGGAATCCGCGATCCATTTTTCAAACCTAGTAAATTAACTGTTACAGGTAACGACAAAAATAAACTACAACCTTTCGAATGTTATTTATACCGCTATATTAAAAAAGACTTTCTGAGCTAATTCACATCAGATGTGGTCGGGATGGCTCTTCAGTCATTACAGTTCAGAGCACAAAAAAGGCTCTGCCCCACTGACATTTTTGTTTTAATTTTCACTTAATTATTATGAAAATGTTTCGTGAAGTAACACCACTAATACACAAGCTGTGTTGTAAAAAACAACGAGGTAACGTTCTAATGCATTAATAATGTTAAAACAGTTTAACATGTTGATGAGCAGTCAATACAATCTTTATTCAAATATAAATATTTTAAAACTAGTAGGTGCCCGTCAAAATTCAACTATTAAAATATTAAGGCCGACGGTGTATCCTGTAAGAACAATCACCGATAATGAAATACTTCACTTAATAGATCACAAATTATGAAAATGCACTCTTATATGTGGCACAATACAGCTAAAATGTCGCAATAACTAAAAAGAAAATTACAAAAATAACTTGCTTTTTACGTTTGATGTTTATCATACACGAAAATAAATTGTATGCTTGATGAGCTGATCAGCTGTCAAATGAAAATCACCTTTGTACTTTTCCGTTTCTTGATCAAATCTCCGCCCTCGGCTATCTTCTGCCACGGAAAACACGATCGCGTGCCTGAAAATACCACTTTCGGCTATATTAATGAAATATACCATTTTAATTATTTGAAATCAATACAATGATGGAGAAGGGTTCTGCTTAACCAGTCATAGGAACCACAAAATGACTGAAAACCTCATTTGAATAAAGTGTTGTTCGTTATCCGATGTAGACAACTATGTAAATCTAAGTATTAAAACATGCAATATCAATACATATCCAAGGCTTTCTTAATAACTTTAATAGAAAACGTATATCATAATCACTTACTCCATATCTGTTAAGTAATTTACTAAGGAGACATCACGAAAATTGTACACATATTTTTATGCGTTAGTTGGAACTGAAAATAATGTGAACGTAAAAATGTCTTCGGAACGAAACCGTAAACATTCGAGACTCAAGGGATGAAGAGATTAGTTCTGATTACTTTGGTAAATATGAATGAATGCGTGTGCAACCTTGAGTTCGCTATGTAGTCTGACTTACAAAAACATAAGCCAGATCATGTATTTTTTCTAATATCTGATATGTTTCATTTGGGGTTTCAATATTATTTCACTTTACATCAACCCAAATATACTTGTACCTTAAACAACATATTTCCAATTATTCCACTTTGGAATATTAGGTCAGAAATTATTAAGCCATTTCTGCATTGTAAAATACACAACGGTGGTGAAAAGTGTTTATACAAAAATGCAAATTACATTACATTGTTTTTAGTTTTTTTTTTTTAACCTGAACTCCCCGTCACCAAAGGCTATTGACCTGTGCAGTGAACTAAAGACAGCTAGGTGCCGTAATGGCATTAGTCACATGGTCAAGCCAGAGGTGACCGCTCATGATCTTACAGGAGTCGGCCGGGACGGGGGTTCGAACCGGCCACGTCTGACTAGCTAGTCAGGCACTGTATCTGTGAGCTACCGCCTCTGATACACCGCGTCCGCGGTGGTTTATTAGGTGTTCTTTTCCTAAATGTATCGTTTGTATAACATTTATAGTGTAGGATATGAAATTATATTTTCTTCTAAATCTGTATTACACCTAACATTGAATTAATAGCTGTTTGACAAATATAATTATGTTAAATTAAATTATTATGATTTATTCAATTTGATAACCATTCTACTAAATGGAAGGGAAAACACGGAGATAAATGGCCCAATTTAGGATACTTATTTAAACATTTCTGTTTAATATATTTGTTGCTGTTGTTTTTACTAGGGAAAAACTCGTTGAAATTCTTTAGAATGAAACTGTAATTGCTAATGATTGTATTACTTACACAAGAAAAAGTTAGTGGTTTATTTGTATTACGTTCCCATATGATTTACAACGCGCTATGTATTTTTACTGATATGTAATTTTTTAAACTATTCTATAAATTCCGATTTTGAATGAAAAAGCCAAATAACCCATTAAATTTTAACGAATAAATTCTTAATATGTAAAAGCCGTTAACAACGAACTTGCCTAAATTACAAACATAGTTTTAAAATAAAATTAACATTCACAATAAATCAAAACTTTGCAGCATTGGGTGCCATCTGGGTCCATGGCACCAAGTGCCACAACAAAATAATTCAAACAAAGTTAGACGTTAACATTTGTTAACAACAGATGTTGCGAGATAAAAGCCAGGCGCTGTTGAAAGTTAAGTGTGCAGGCTCTTTCGAAATAAATAAACACACAGGATTTTTAACAAATAAAGTTTGTTTCATGCTGCTAGTTCAGAATTACTTTCTAATAACTATACTTGGAAACTTTCATTTTATAAACATGTTATATTGTACATTCTAGGAATCATGAAATGTAATATATATATAAATATAAATTATATTGGTACTATATTTTATTACCGTATGTTATTTTAAAGCTTTCATACACAAAACAAAATATAATATATAGTAATGGTGTCCATAGCCGTAACAGGTATTTTCATAACAGCCATTGGGAGCAAGTTTTTATTTTGTTACAATCATATTACTTTTCAGGTGTGAAGTCGTTCAAAGACTACTGTGTGAATTCAACTTGAACTTCGATTTTCATATGGAAAACGGGAAATTGTTGCTTGAAAACTGATAAAATAACAAAAATAATACCTGCTAATTACATGAACCAGTTATTCGAGCAAGACAAGTACAAAAAGTTTTATATTTAGAAAAATATAACAAATGACAAATAATCTCAATTTATAGTCCATCTTATGCAAATAAGTATAAGCTATTGTACACTTTTAAGGATCTATTTTAAATTTGTATTCTTATAGATATGATTATTTTATTTGAGGTTACAACTCTGATAGAGACAAATGCCGAATAAAGTTAAGGGAGGAGCGGAGTGTCCAGCAAGCCGAAAGCGGGTTCTTAAGCCCTGGCCCCGCCCACACACCCACACAGACAATCAACCAGTGGAAACGTGCTTCCATGCGTGCGGAACAGGGCCGGCTCACAATAAGAGAGTGGGTTAAAATAACAAACACATTTTCCATGGATCGAGCAAGTACATATTATTATTCATCTGTCAAAAGCACTAAGCCTGAGTGGCAGCAAACATATATATAAAAGAAAACTTTAATCCACAAACTTTACTTGCTTACAAAGTTCTATTATAAATGTCTGGGCCCAGAAAAAATTTGCCATTAAATCTTCAAATTATGTACTTCCTTACAAAAATAAAAATAAATTATTAAATTGATTCAATAAATTAGGTTTAAGCGTTTAGTTAAAGAAAATAATTTGCAAAGTTGATCGTACCTATTTCCTTCTTTGTTTCAAAAGCATTTTTCTTTTGAGAGTAGAAGAACTTTAAATAAAATCTCAAAATAATTAAACTTTAAACATAGATAACAATGATATAATAAATGAATAAATAAATAAATAACAACTAACAACACCTAACATTTACGACACGAAGACAAATAAATTAATAAGACATTTAGGAAAAAAAATATCACAGTCGCGCAATCACAGTTTAGGTCCACCATAAACAATCTCCCCCCCCAGAGCTCTTCCTTTACAAAAATAGTCCATTGATATTGATTTAATGTCTCCCCCCGCTTCTTTTCTTCATTAACAATAAAATACATCGGAGTTGTCTCACCCAGGTTGAAGTTTTTAGAGTTGCGCTGTACAGCGACTTCCAGTAGGCGAGACCTAGGTGAGGCGGAGCGGGGAGACGAAACTCCCTTGACGGGGGACGGGGTCTCCCTTGTGTGGGGCGGCGCGGCGGCAGCATCCTTGAAGATATGGTGGCAGTGGCAGTGACTGGTGGACACTTTAACAATTGTCCTCAAAGAGTTTTCCCAATACATTAATTGACAAGCCTAAAATAAATAAATAAAATATAACATCAACATTTTACAAATAACAACTGAACCTAACCGCGGTTAAAGAACTTTCAAAATAGGCCTACCCTAAGTTAACATTAATGAAACAACTTGAAATTTTGTATGCATTTACAATTAACAGTTATAAACATTTTTGCAAGAACTTAACATAGCCTAACTACAGTAGCAACAGTTTTATTTACAGCCTAGTACTCCCTCTTGGAGTTCTCCATAAAAAAAGGCTCTGCCCCACAAACTATGAAAATGCACTCTTATATGTGGCACAATACAGCTAAAATGTCACAATACTAAAAAGAAAATTACAAAAATAACTTGCTTTTTAAAGGCTACGTTTGATGTTTATCATACACGAAAATAAATTGTATGCTTGATGAGCTGATCAGCTGATGGCATCGATGGTTTTTGCTCAGCCACTATTTTTTGTTTTTAAAGGCGGGATGATGTAAGTTTTCATGCCATCATTATATTAATGCAATGTTCTATTTATATGGCAGTACTTTTTTGTATCTAAACCAGAATACGCACATTCCTAATAAGAAAACCGCCTTAGGTTTATACAAGAATTGAGTTGAAACGGATAAGAAGTGGAAGATGCGGTAATTGCGTAATTGGTGATGAGTACGTAGTTTTGCTTAAACAAGGAACACAAACAATTGGTTTTTATGCAAATATAAATAGAATTTAACTAGACGAAGCCACATACCAAGTTTAATCAATATTCAATCATAAATAAGCGCTATATAAAATTTTAATTATTTTCCATAAGAATAACATGGGGGCTGAGTAAGCAGGTTTGCTGCAACAAGGAACAAAAAAATGCGTTTTTATGCAAATATCAATATAAATCAACAAAGTGAAGCCAAATACCAAGTTTTATTAATTTATGTTCATAATTAAGGGAGTCATTACATTTTACTTATTCTCCATAAGAATAACATGGGGGCTGAGTAAGCAGGTTTTCTGCTACGGGGATAATCAACAAAAAATCAATTTGTTGTGCAAATATCAATATACCAGTACTTCGTGAAGCCAAATACCAAGTTTCGTCAATATACATTCATAATTAATCGAGATTTAAAATTGTATTTATTCTCCAAAAGGATAAAAAGACAACGTACTGTGTTTAGCACTTCGAATATCTCTGCAACGGTTGGACGTAGCATCACAATTTAATTACCAACATGATTGTTTTGTGGAGCTAAACTGATTGATAAAAAAATATGTGAAGTTTACATAAAATGAACTGAGGAAAAGCCAAAATCCTTTTTCCCATAAGATTAACGTAGGACATTTTATGAGTAGTTTTTTTTTATTTTCTCCGCAACAACTTAACCTAGGTTAATAATTCAAAACACTATATTATTTGTTTTTTAAGCTCTATAACAAGTTCAAAACCAAAATTAAGTTTTTTTCTGGTTTTCAAACATAAATCCATGAATGTCACTTTACACATTTGAGCCAAATTTCATTGAAATCGGACGTTTTTTACTCAAGTTATCGGATTCACGGACACACACATACGTATAAATTTGAAATAATAGTTTTTTTGGCATCTGGGGACCTATAAACAAAAAGTTATCATGGTCACGGGCTTAAGTCTTACCATGAGACCTATGGTAATAGCTTCTTCCATATAGGAAAAATTCGCTAAAAACATTAGGAAAAGCTTGCTGCCAACTCTTGGCTTAAAAAAGTGACCAAAACCGGCTCGCATCAACACATTTTGTTCTCCAGAGTTGCAGTAAACATTCAAAATTAGAAAAAATCACACAAATACTTACAGACACATTTTTCACAGAAACAGTTTTCAGACACATTTAGTCCTTTCTAGAGTGAGGCAGGCAAAGAAATTCTCGGCTAGCCTAATCCGTCATAGCAAAAGTAAAATTTTGCTTTGAAACTAACGTTACTGAAAGGTGGAACAGTTTAGTAGTGGCAAGAATGCTATGAAAATGATAAACTAACTTGAGAAATTACTGGAATAAAACAGGATTACTATAAAAATGAAAATTTCAGTTCTAGGTGAAAAATTAAAATTTTACAAGTGTACCGAAATAACTATTTAGATGATAAAAATGTAAAAATTAACCGTAGCGGTGTTTAGCTGGATTTAGAAGCTCATTCTAGGGCTGGCAGATCAAGATGAAAATAGATTAAAACAAATTGAGCAAATAACCAAAATAATTATTGCGGTTATTATGTCTGCCAGCCCGGATCACAAACTCTGCTTCTATGAGGATTTGATGTCTTGGGCCAGAGAAAATCCGTCCACCACAGAGAAAGGACATAAAACATCATGAACACATATAACATATAACAAATATAAAGAGTGAGAGTGACGCACTGGGTGAAAACTGGGTGGCCATTCAGCCACGGCTCATTTTACAGTTTGGAGACAATTTGTCTGTGGTAAACGTTGCATGTTGTCCAGTGACACCTCTTATCAAGAACCAGTAAGTTATCAATTCTCAGTCATTAACATGATATGATTTATATAGGTAAAACTAACACTGACTAACATAGAATATTCAAAATATGACGCTACTCAACCCTGGGGGAGGAGGGAGGATTGCTCCCCTTAAACCCACTATTTGTTGCAAATGGCTCTTTAATGCCTCTACTAAAAGGATTTGGGTGAACATTTGTAAAAAAAACTGTTTACTCTAACGTTTTTTTATTAAAAATTTAGCTAGGCAGATTTGTTCTACTATAGTTTATTTCTATATTCAGTAAGCAATAAATTAAAAATGTATTGATATTGAAGGACTAAAAGGGAGAAAGTACGACTTTCCTGATACCGTTTATTAGTTAGTTAGTTTATTATACGACCTATGAACCATTAAAGATAATTTAAAACTGTTTGAGATAAATTTTGTAAATGTTTATTTTTATTTTTTATATCTCAGTGACCATTTAAATTAAAAGGCAAAACATTAAACAATCTTTATACCATTGTCATTGTTTTTTTTCTAATTTTGGGTGAAATATGTTTATATCAATTAATAATAACTATCGGATTTTAAGTTGTTTTGGTTTAAGTCAAAGTTTTCAAGCCATCGTTATATTAATGCAATGTTCTATTTATATGGCAGTACTTTTTTGTATCTAAACCAGAATACACACATTCCTAATAAGAAAACTGCCTTAGGTTTATACAAGAATTGAGTTGAAACGGATAAGAAGTGGAAGATGCGGTAATTGAAAATACGACCACTTCAACAAAGACGTAAATACATTTAGTGCTAAAGATTTATGTACATCACCATTAACATTTGCTATGGCTTCTACGATTAAGTTGAAACATTTATGTTTGGAAAGGTAAGATAATATGATGTTTAATAGTGTTTAGAGTTGTAAGTTGATAAATAAAACTACTACCGATCGTAATTAGTACATAAAGGAGTAAGTATAGTATAGGCATTCAATATTTATCTTCAAACAAATGTTATAATAAATAATCAGCCTTTAAATCACAATAGCAGAATCCTGTACTGCCACGCGTGCTAACATTTTACTGATTCAGAAACAAAACACTTCAAGCCAAGTTAGACGTAATCATTTGTATTAACAGATGCTGCAATATGAACACAGGCGCTGATGAAAGTTTTGGAAGGACTACGACTGGTGTGACAGTTTAGGGCTCGTATTTAAAATTAATCCTCATATAATTATTATGATCCCGTTATAGAGACCACACGCAAAAACATACGTAGTACTGGGAAAATAATGTATAATACTAAGTTTTGCTTGAATATAGAATAGCTGAGAAGGGCTTGTTCTATAATTTTTGGATCATATTATTAGTTTAAAAAACTATTCATGTGTGCCTAAGTCACCAGTTAAACATATTGGTTAGTTATTAAATCTAAAAAACTACAAACAAAAACATATTAACATCTAACACCCTAATATTTTACACCCCCTTGATATTTTAGCAACCTTATATTTTGATTGGTATTATTAAAGTTCCGTTAAATTAATATAAGTTGTACTAATATTTTTTATTTTTTATTTCATACTCAACAAATTGGGATTTTCATGATTTTTTTAAATATTTTAATTAATTACATGAAAATTAAACCTTTCCAAATGTTAAATCTGTTTTTCTGTATTTGTTGTACTTTGTAAAAAATTAGGTAATTAGGGCTTTGAGCTCTGAGTATACGGTAAATCTACATATTCAATATTTCTAGCTTAGCGAGATTGGTTTATCAGTGGAAACAATCTCAAAGGTTTGTACAATTTACTGTATCATTGATTTTGAATACAGAATAGATGAACCAAGCTTATGGCCCATATGTAACCCGAAAAATACACCATGAAACTAGTGCTACACCATCTCAAGAGAAGGCGCTGGCAAACAGGGTTTCAAATTGAGGGATTTTTATCCCGTTACCGGGATTTTTTAAACTTCCATGGGATAAAACCAGGATGCGGGATAAAAACATCAATATTACTAATATCGCCGATTATAATGTGAAAATTTACCTGTTTGAGGTATAAATGTTTAATGTGAGGTTGTTTACATGGTGTTATTTATTGTTATTTACTAAAACTTTATAAATTACGGTATATGAATTATTATTAAAACCCTTTATTTTTTTTGCTCAGCCTAGTTGGTTGCTTAGTTATTATTTTTCCCACAACATAGCAATATTTTCAGGTTAAGAAGAACATTATTGTTTTATAAAATCGTATATAGCTATAAAATGTAAAGTTTTTAAATCTTTAATAATAAAAGGCTTTAAAACAGTGAACATCAAAAACACACGGTTCAGCCCATTTTTCCCACGTGCAACCAAATCGCCGCGTTTTTGTCGCTCGTAGAAGTGGGGCTTATAAATACCTCTTTGGCGTGAGGGTGCGATGCGACATCGCGAAACTGTAGAATAAATGAAAAAATGTCGTCGCCGTTGTAATTTGTTGTTGAGAATAGTTTGGACACTGTTTTCGTCGTCGACAGAAGCGACAACACTCGTATCACCGACAGAACTTTTGTCGCCCAGCTAGAACGGAGCCTTAGGAGCAGAGTAGAACGAAGCAAAAATACTTAGTTTAACCACAGAGAAGAAAAATGTCTTTCTCTGAATTCTCTTTTTCTCTGAAAGAAATAATTCTTTCTTTCCTGTGGTTCATCTAAAACGTAATTAGTTTGAAAACCCTCATCGCAATTAATTTATGTGTTGTATTTCCCTGAAGTTGTATTTCAAGAATATAAACATACATAAGAGCTGGTCAGAGTAAATAGAAAACTATTTGCTGTTGCAAACAGAAACATAATAATGTTCTCAGACCAAAAGCGGGATGAAAAGGGATTTTTTAAGGAGATATAACGGGATGAAACGGGATTTATTTTATCTGAAGAATGGGATTCTTATATTTGTTTTGGCCAGCAGCTGATATAGAGTGCGTTGGGAACCAGCTCATCCGTTTTTATGGCTTCAAAAATTAACCAGTCTATTCTGTATTCAAAACCAGTTACTGTATCTTGACCAAGTCATTGAGATTCCAAAATCTCTCTTTCACATGTACATTTAGAATTTTATTTTTATACTACATAAACATATGTACAAAACACATGTAATAGTTGTCAAACGCTTTGTATCAAAATAATTAGAGCCAATATTATTACAAAAATATAATAATAATTCTTAAAATATAACACAATGAATTCTTTCTGTTTTGTTGATAACAGTATTAATCACGTCATAAGCACGTCATTCCTATAAAATAAGCAAACTATAGACTAGTGATATTTGCCCATGATAACATTACCCCGGGAGCGAAGGCTGATTAATATTTTCTACGAGATTTACTATTATTACAAGCTATATGACGGTTTGTTATGTTTATGAAATTGATTCCGTAACAAAATATAGTTAACAAGGACTTATTTGTTTGTAATGCCTATGCTCAGAGCATACAAGTAAATCAACTATTATAAATTCAATAGGAAAATTGTTCTCATAAATTGCAGGAGTAAACTCTCGTAAACCTATATGTTAAAATTACTTTGGTATTTATGGATTATTCATACATATGATACTTACACAATGATTTTCTTGGAAATAAACTATTTAATATAATAATTGACCATAAACAGTTGTGTGACATTGGCATTACAAAAGATTATTGTTAAGTTTAAATGCTAGCCCGAATTGTATATAGTACAAAGATTACTACATTTGATTTCATTATATCCTATAGGAATTCATTAGTTTTTAATACCCTCCAGTAATATATGTAATATTTAGGTTATAATAGCAGTGAAATGCGTAATTATGATGAAAAAAGATGTTTGCTACGATCAAAAACGTGACTTTTAATATATCAGAAAGTTGATAGTGTTGTTACTCTTTAACTTAAAACCTTTGGAGTTAATATTTCTATAAACTCCACAGAAAAACCACTCCACTGATTTTTCTCAGTGGTTTTTTTGAGTATTCTTCAAATTTTAATTTATAAATATTTATTATTTGCCCCAGCTTTATTAATCTGGGATGCAAGCCTAATATGTTTACTTTTAATATGTCAATTCCTTTCCTTAATTTGCAACAAAACAAGAAGATGGCACTTTTGTCTTAAAATAACTAGCTTTTAAGGCATAATTCACTTGGAAATATTCTTAATATTTTTTTATCAGTTCCCTCATCAATGTTCCGTCATTATCATGATGAATATTAAAGATTAGAAACCAAGTATTTTAGGTTTTTAATACCCTTTTGAGTTTCTTTGGTCCACCGATTACTGGATTACAAATCGGCAGAGATTACATACGGATAATACTACAGATACCATAGTTTATGGTTTTGGAAAACTTTATAGAAATAATATAAAATTTACATAGTTATATTTATAGTTTTGAAGTAGGTACACAAACATATACAGTATGAACGGGGGATGAAATATTATGAAATACAATTTTTAAATATATCACCTTTTAAGGAAGTTTTGTCCCAAAATGTTGTTATGTCTTAAAATGCAACGGAGCTATGGGCATTTTAAATTGTTACCAAAATCAGTTTTTATTAGTGAAGCAAACGAATTAAAGATAATTTTACCATCGCCATTTGTGTTAGCTCCCAATTGTTCACAAAGCCTTCTTCGCTAATTTAACCTAACCTGAAACTCTAGCTATTTTCAAGATTCCATGGGTAATCGTAAAAATATTTGTCTTTACTGTATCCTGTAGGTAGTCTGAACATTTAGATGTAATGTCGTTATGTTTAGGTTCTACATTATTTACAAAGACGTCGGACCAGTACAACAGACTATCAGTAATTTGGCAACTGAATCATTATGACTAAATTCGCAATAAACGAATTAGTTTAATTGTGTGTCAAACATACAAAATGTAATTAGTGACTTGAATTAAACAAACTGAGTTATTTCATTACTCAGAGTTATTATGCCAGAATGAATTCGTGTTCAAATATAAGTGGTATTATTTTACGATGTATATCAAACACTAATTGGATTTAACAACGGCACGGTTAATTGCACAACATAGGCAATTGAATGCAGCTATTGCAGTAGTTCCACATCACCAAAAGGAACAATTGTGGTGGTAATCTATCCTGTTTCATTATCTGTTTGTGCTCTTCTCAGTAACAATAATACGCGTTGGTTACGAAAAATAATAATATTTTATAGAAATAAATAATGCAGGGACATTACACATAGTACATGGTCATTAAAATGCGTAAGTAGTTTTGCATCTTGCTCCTATGTTACCAATGTAATTAATGGGACAATAGGTTGTTCTTAGAGTGTCAAAATTAAGGCCATGAGGAATATTTTTTAAATTTGAATTTGAATTTAAAACTAAAGAGCCGTTCCGCAAAACAAGACTGTCTACTAAATTAAATAGGGAGCCCTTTTAAGGAAAGTTTCTAGACTCTTTATTTTATAACTATAAAAATGACACCTCACGTGCCTTTTTGCAGTACATTTACAAATTTTCAAAAAAGTATCAAAGATGGTGGCCATCTCCAAAATGGCCGCCCTCACAGAATATCACCCAACTTTTTTTCCAATCACTACACTATTACCAACAATAGCTAACTGAGTGATTCTCTGGTAAATGAATGACATAAAGAAGTATTCTAAGCAATTTTATTAAATATGAATATTGAAGCATGTTTATGAAAATTTAAAATGGTTTATTTTGACTATACGCTTTAATTTAGGAATATAAACTCTTTAAAAAATCCTTAAAGCAATGTTTAAGCTTAGACCGATACAAAACATTTTAATGGAATGTGGTAACAGTTTTGAGCAATGTCTCAATGGTTGTTGACTTTCAGGCTTACAAGCCATCTAGGCAGGAAAAACAAAACCTATTGCAATAAGAAGCTTTTCTTGGCTTTCCTGGAAGAGTAAGCTGAAATACTGAATTGAAGAATAATTTCAAAACTTCAAGCTGTTTTCCTCATTACTTTTTAATTGTTTAAAGTGTAAGTTGTTTTAAGTGTTATGTAACTGCTACACACGAACTAAAGTGTAGTGGTTAGTTTTAAAATTCAAATAAAAAAATAATTGGCTTGATTGCATGTGAAATAAATCTATCCGGTAATTTAATTACATAACAAACTAAAGCAAATTAATTTAATCATTTAATTTAACTTTAGTTTCGGATTATGAACATCTTATATAGTGTTTTGTTGGCTATTCACACTCAATCTATGTTATATCATATTATTAGTTTGTTATTTTGTATCAATCTGTACCTGTTTGTTGTGTAATATATATTGTAAGGGAGTGCGCATGATGATTTTTGCCATGTTATAGACATTGCTTGGACATTATTTTTTACTATCATTATCTTCTGTAGTTTATGTTATATATATTGGGTAATCCATTTGAAATGTAAAATAAAATAAAATAATTTTAACAAAATAACAAAAAGGATTATTTTTGTTTTTAATGACGGATATTTATTATCTTTAAATTTTTAAACTCACTCTGTTTCATTATGTTTCATAGAACAAAAACCAAACCCATACCTTTAAGTGTACACTGTTCATTATTTATATTTAGCTTCAGATCTTAGCTAAGGAAAAACTATCATGTTTGATGGTTGTACTTCATATTCATGCTACTTTAAAAGAGGTTTTCAAAAGGGTGCTAGTTAAAAATTATTAAATATAAAAAATAATTGTTTCCTTTTATTTGTATGTTAGGCCTACATTGTTTACATATCTTCCTAAACGTCTAGCACTTTTGTTTAATCCTGCTAAATCAACGCCTTATAATATTTCAACCGTTAAGTCTAATTATATTTTTCTAGCATTAAATATATAAATCGGAAATATTCAAACTCCTTTCATAAGAAAATTAATTAATACATACTGTATCAACTCGCAGTTTATTATAATAACAGACACATCGTAGCTCTTAATCTTACCACTTTTTAATTTTTCATGTGCATTTTCTGAAGCTTACCAATAGTTTGTTATATATACGAGTATAATAACTGATAGAATTTAGTACATAGTCTTTAAAACTCGTCTAAAATGTCATGGTCATTTAAAGAATCTAGCCAAAGTTTCTATGTTAATTGTAAATAATATCTAATAAATACTTGTTTAAAAAATTAGTATTCGATTGCTTTTCTTGCAAGCACAAAAGTAATTCACAACAAAATATTACGTTCGTAAGTCACTGATTTCTTACTATACCGTTTAATTATTTACATTTAAAACTAATTTAAAACACCGAACTAATTCAAAACTATTTTAAAGTTTTGTCCTTAGAGACCGAATGTAACAGAAGTAATATAATTTATCACATGATTTCTTTGTAAATACAAAGTGTTTAAAAGTATTACAAACAAATAATATTTAACACCAAAACATTTCTTTAAACAACAATTTTATTATATGTTGATTCATAATGTATACCCCCATCATAATATGGTCTCTCTCTAGGTAAACTATAATATAATGCACTTGTTTAATATTGTTGTTTGTCTACACTTTCTGTAAGAGATTCATGTACATTCTTCAGTTCACTGAATTACTATTTTTACATACGCTTGCACGTCCGTTGGGAGCTGTGCGTCACTGCGTGATCTGTGAAACCTTATGATGGAATTATGACTCCTCCGAGATTCTCCTGTAACGTTAACATGCAAGAGTTCATTTACTATAGGGTAAAATAGATTAATTTTGATAAAACATAATAGTGATTTTGCACTAATCTTTCTTAAAATTGTAATACAAAATCATTGGTGCCTTAGCAATTACCGTGTTCACTTGTGAACTAGTGTTGTCTCGTTTGCGCGTTTGATTTTTTGTGTCGCCTTGTGTATTTATTGTAGTTTTGTTTTACTGCTTTTACAGTTCTCTCTTTTAGCTTTTCAGTGTTTTTACAGCTTGCCTGGATTGTGCCACTAATTTTGTTGTGTCCTAGGTATTCTTTCCACCTGAAGACGAGATCATATTCCAGATCCCGAAACATATTGTAACGTTGTTTTTACTAATAAATTATGGAAAATTACCGCAGAAATTCCTTAAGTAACAGAAATTCAAAATTATATAAAATAACCATGGTATTTATTATGTTTTATTTCTTTTTGAGTAATAAAAATAGGTAAAATATATACGTAATCATGTAATGTATATACCATTCATATGACCTCTTTAAAAAGTTTGTTATTATACATTCTATGGTTTTTTGGTTACTATCCACTTTTGAACTTCCTTCCTTACACTTACAAATAACATTTCACTCCAGGACTTGATTTAATTAATATATATATATATATACATATATATATACATATATATATACATATATATATACATATATATATATACATATATATATATATATATTAGTTTTTTTTACTAAACTTTCCATTGGACTTGCATATGCTTTTTGTGGACCTGTACACCCTTATTGTGTTTAGATCTTTTTAATTCACTTATCAGAATTGCTTGAGACTAGTTAAAGGCCCAATATGTAGACAGAGTAAAGGTAAGCCGGGTGAGTGAGGGGAGTGCAGCAAGATACGGAGTGTTACGAGGTACAACATAGACGTGTTGACTCCCAGATGAGATCGTTCTGCTTTACTGCATTGTAAAAGTACCGCCTTGCTGCCCGCCGAGTCTCGCCCTTTGATCCAGTTTCATCCTTGGCTTTGCAGTGGATTGTTTCGCCACACATTTAAGTACGGTCTATTTATGGTTAAATTTACGTTTAGACCAGAAACAAGTTTTTATGAGGGATAAATTCTCAATTTAGTTAAAAATTCCAATAACATTACAATAAAGTTATTAAACATGCGAAACCATATACTGAATACGCTTGATTAGTGTACACAATCAATTTATTCCAGTATGATTTAAACATGATGATATTAATATTATTTGAGTTCATATTAATAACTAAATCATTTCAAATTATTACATGGCTAATTCAATTGGCAACTTCTCCTAGTAACACAGAGAGTAATATTCCTCAATTAGTTAGTCGGATTTCTATTGCATTCATTATACGTTTAACGAAATGTTATTTTTACTTTACCTGTTGTGTCTTTTTAAATGCTCCGCTTAAAGGGAAAAACTTTATAAATTATAATTCTTAAAAGATGTTATGAAACTCCTTAAGTTATGAATGTGGAGTAAGTATAAGATTCGAGTATGAGGTGAATGGTAGCTTTTACAGTAGCTCAACATTTACTAGCTAGCTGTGAAGCTAGCTGCGCTTCGACATTTCTTTAACAAATATATTCCTCCAATAAACATATATACAAAGTATATTAAACATAATATACATAGAATGGTCAGATTATTTACCAACTACGAACAACAAATCGTTAATCTGTGCTGTAAATGACTCCCTAAGTAATATTTGTTGTCACTTCCCAATCTGTTGTTTTATAATTTAAAATTGTTCAGTTTAATTACAATTACAGAACTACCTGCCTGTTCCGTTTCAATACAAACTAATATTATAACAATAATATGGAGTTGTACTTTTATATTCTGCATTCCAAAAGCGTCACAGAATACTTTACTTAGATTACGTAAATGCAAACCCCTAGAAGAAAAATACCGTTACCTTAAAGTCAGACAGTGATAAAAGCCGCGATTGTAATTTTTAATCAAAATAACAAGTAGTATTATTATAGTTAAACCTTTATATTTGTTACAGTAAATGTGTCGGATTTATGTAATTATTGATCCAACCTTTGTACTGTTGATTAGAATGACCAAGTTTATTGTGATTGAAAAATGTCAATAAATTATCAACTTTACAAAAAGTATAAATTGATTAATTTGTACATAAAACGAAGCACATACAACTCGATCAAGCTACATGGTGACATTGGCTTGTATAATATTTCATTTAAATTTGGAACAGTCAAAGTAGAATATACTTTACGAACTATTCCTTCTACAAGGTTATGTTGTATTCAAATTTTGTTCACACGATTTTAAAAAAATTTTTATTTTATTTTTTATTTAATACATTAATTTTATTTATTTAATTTTTTAATTATTTATTTTAACATGTTTAGGGTGTGGTTATATAAAACTATCGATTACAGACTAAGGTGTTTATCACGTAATGAACGCTCGTGATGCAACCAGAGATTTTAAGCTTCTCAGCATTTCATTATGTTTGTTGACTTCCTGGGATTACAATGACGTCTCTCGAAGACAAACAAACCTTATTTCAATAAGGAGCTTTTCTTGGCCTTGCTGATAGAGTAAGCAGAACACTGGTGGAATACTGAATTGAACCGCTGTCGTCAAGTATTATTTTGTCATAAATTCGATCAAGTTACCAATTTCCCCTGTCAGTCTGACATGATATTTTACCCTTGTCCTAAAATATTACTGAAGTTTCAGTTAGGTAAAGATAAGTGTAGAGGTTATAAAACACAGGATTTCCCAAAATTCTAATTTATTGTAAAAATATTGGATGATATTATGAAACGGTTACAGATAAAATGAGTTTAGTTCAACCAAAGTATTCGCCTTTTTTATACCTTTAAAATTATACATTTAAAATTATACCTTTAAACATATAAAAGGTTTATTTTGTTTATATTGAAATATTCCAAAACTCGCGCTAATGCTCCTCAGTTTTTGGAAGACCTTTGATGTAAAAAAGGTTACAAATAGTTGTACGATGTCTCTTGATTTTGATTGAGTGGGAAATAATTTAGTTTTATTATTTTAGTCAACTCTTTCGTCTTAAATCTGTTTTCAACACTTTATGTGAGACACTGTGTTTTTTTTAAATGAATATAAAGGAGGACACCTTTTATTCAGAATGAACTCCTAGATGGATTAGTTAATACTTTAAGTTAAATTAAGAATTTTCAGGTAAAGTAAATCAAACATAATTGATTTAAATCAGGATGTCAAAAGACAATAATTTAACAGTATAGTGTAATTTATGTACAGAGTACAATAAAATGAAATGTACAATTATTGTACATACAAAATTATATGCACTACCCTACATTTCTCTCAACAGTTATTTTTTAGTTTCTCTTTCTTTTATGAGTATGTAAATTAAGTTCTGTGCGCTGTAATTATGGTTTCCAAGCAGTATTGAGGTTCGATAGGGTAAAACCATAACGTTTTATAATTTTATGAATCATGAAGGTGATTACATTTAAATTGAAAATTGTAATAAGCTAAAAATAAAATATCCGATAAAAAAGAGAAAAGTACAAAGCTGGCGCGAATTTATTGCATTCCATCTCATTTCCTTTTGGACCGCCGCGCAACACCAAACTCAAATATTTGGACGTGTAAAGACGGCTGAATTGTATTCGGTATTCCACAGTTTATAACAATTGATTATAAGGCTAAATAAAACTATATAAATTAAACAAAATATGTTGAATTTATAGTTTTTTTATATATCTAATGCTTGTTCTGTGGTATAACATAAAATATGATATCCCTAGCGAATTTTCAAGGAAAACATGCCTTGAACACATAAAGCCAACTACCAAGCTTCATCACACTTTATTCATAAATAAGCGAAACAATGAATGTTATTTATTCTCCAATAGTATTTAGCTGAGTTTTCTGCAATGGGACCATCAAATTGGGGGTTTTATGTAAATGTTATTAAACCACAACCTCATGAAGCTGCATACCAAGTAGCTAGTAGGTTTAACTTACGTCTACAGGTCTATAAACACAGTTACGGACAAACATCCATACTTTCACATTTATTATATTATGATTTTAAAAAAAATACAAAATGGTGGATCACGGCTAAACTAAATGAAAATCTAAACAATGTTACTTAAAATTTTCGACTTGTTTTTGTATGTATAATCCGGTTATGTATAGCACGCTACGTATTTTTGTGACACCCTGTATAGTTCCTCAGCATGCAAATAGTAAAAAGATCAGATGAGGCAAGTTTAGGGGCAATGGCCCCTTCAAGCCACTAGTATAAAATATATACTGCATTTTTAGTGTATACATATAGAGTTTTTCCTTCCTGGTTTTATGTTTGCATCTTTATTTATTTTAATGTTTGGTTACATACACTTTTTGACGAAATTTAATATGAAATGGATACAAATTATAATTATTTGTTTATTTACTGTTCATTTATCTAATACAATGCAATAACAAACTAAACACTATGTCTAAACAAGTTATTACATAATATATTATTATTATTACTATTATTGAAATATTATATAATGAGTTTGTTGCCTGCATTTAAATGCATTTGTTCCTCCTGACTCTAGAAAAAGGGTTTTTTGCTTGAAAGTATGGCAATAAAAACTAATATTAAAATATAAATTGAACCATGAGCGTAGAGACTTATATAGCAGGCAGAATTTGTTCTTACTATTTTATTTTTGAATTACATACTTGTTGACTTCTTATAATGTTTTCACGGGCCCCTTATAAAAGGTCTCTATTATCACTGATTATACATCCTTCCGTAGGATGTATAATCAATGCTATTATTAATCTTTAAACAATAAAAATAAAACTAGTTGTAATATTGTCACCGCATGACAAAGTTAATACACAATTCAATCGTATCCGCATTTTAGCCTATTGGTTAATTTACATTTATAATTCATCGTTCTCCTGATTAATTTATTTGTAGACAATGCACATAATACAAACTGTACAAATATATAAAGTACTAATGGGTACAACATTAGTAGTGTGGGTTTGCGGGTTTTGCGCCGAAAGTGACGTCATCCGGTCACGTGACCGGATGCGCTGAGTCATGAAAGACGTCATCTGGGGCTGAGCCAGTGACGTAGGCGGTTTTGTGACGAAATGAGTTAAAGTTCAAAGTTCAAGGTCACGGGGAGGTAATTTTAAAAAAGTACTACCTCGCACGCGTAAAATCCGATTGTGATTCGATAGTTTTAATTCGATAAAATATCGAATGAAAATTATCGAATGAAGCAATCGAATGATACGAGTGCGAGGTAGTACTAATACAAATATTACTTTATTTTATTTACAATAATTCATATTACAAATATTACTTTATTTACAATAATTCATGTTTACAATAGTTCCCCGTTGTTGGTTGTCATCGATGTTGTTGATCCGGACGAGTTGCGGCCATCACTTTGCTTTCTAAAGAAAGACGGTAGATACTTCGATCCCTGCGCAGAGTCCATGTTGTGTTTTTGACACCTATCTGTTCTGTTAGGTGTTTGCATTTCATTGCTGTCAGGAGGAAATAATACGTGACGGCAATGAAATAGAAACATCTATCAGACCTTGAGTGAAATGATATTGTTATTTTGTGAAGAGCGTCTCGGAGAGCTCGATGTTCACCGGTCGAGAGCCGGAGGTGTACTGACTATTCGCTAGCTAGCGTTCTGGTATCAAACAAAATGGTGGGGGTAAAAGTGTAGTAGAACGAAGCAGATGGTTGGTGGGAGGTGGCAGGCGGCAGGTGGCAAGTGTGCGGCATATGGTAGTCCCCCCACTACACCAGTCCCCCCACTACACCAGTCTCCCCACCAAGTTTTACATCGCACAATAACTAGTTTACATGTGTTAGTTAGGGTTTAGCTCTTAGACTGTCAAGACCTTAGCTCTGTAACTAAAAACTTCAATAATGTTTGCGCTTCAACGCTGTATAAGTATAACAGCTACTATGATCTAAACCGGTGCATGTATTCATATGGTTCTTTTTGCGAAGCAAACAACTAGCTAAAAGTGTTTCAACCTCGATTATTCTTCGACGAAACCGCTCATTGTCCACTAAAAGTGTAGACCTTCTGTCTTCATTGTCAGGGAAGTAGAAAGTAGTGTCAAGGGGACTACTGAAGGTCACCTTCCTCATGTTCCTGTAAAACTGCGACATTTTTCAGATCCTCTAGGTAGATGTTCATCCGTCAAGAGCTGGAAGAATAATGATGGAGCGTTATCGTGTATGATAGGCACCTAACCCTCACCACAACGTTACCTTGTCCTTCAAACCATCGTTTTACGCTACAGATGCTATACTGTTGGTTAGATTTAAATTTAGATTGCACCTTCTTGTTTGTCTTGGCAAGCCGCGTAATTGAAGTACCCACATGTTATACTTTGAACTAAAAACAAAGAAGTTATTTAGGTTTGTCCTTGAAAATAGGTGTTTTTTCGCTGTTGCTGCTATACCCGTTGTCAAATCTGAATTCTGTTTGCACTAACTTGTTCGTCTGATCAATCCGCGTAATTTGAGTACCCACTTAATATACTTTAAACCGTAAATAAAGAAGTTATTTAGGTTTGTCCTTGAAAATAGTTGTTTTTTCGCTGTTGCTGCTATACCCTTGGTCGGATCTGAATTCTGTTTGCACCAACTTGTTCGTCTGATCAATCCGTTTAATTTGAGTACCCACATGACATACTTTGCACAAACTTTGTACCCCCCCCCTCTTTTTGGGTCATGTTCAAGGACCTTGGGACTTAGAAATTTTCACAAAGTGGGCTGCACACAAACATAAGACTAACAGTCTCCTGCCTATGTACAGGCCAAGTCCCTAACTTGAAATGCTTAGGGTGGTCCTGAAAAGGACCGTTTGCGTGCTGAGGGATGGTTTGGTTAGGAATGGTTGGTCTAGGGATCGCTGCTTAATTTAAACTTTATTTTTTAAAACCCACTTTACCCTCCCATCTTGTCTCATGAAGTACAACTCCTGGGTGTCGTTTATCAGAGGGGGTGGTGGTGGACAAGTCTGCGGCAGACACACCTCGACGTAGTGGTCGGTGTGTTGGAAGAGGAACACGTGGTCCCCGTTCCTAGCCACAAACTTGTACTCCGTCATCCGCTTCAGATTCCGGAACTCGGCCTTGGAGGTGTCGATCGGCGTCACCAAATCATTGATCCCCATCACTCTTGTCCGCTCCATCACCTCATCTACAGTTAGTGGTGGAGTTGAAGGTCGAGCTGTGGACGTAGAAGGCTGAGGCTGAGTTGAGGGTCGCTGGTGAAAATATAATGGGTGACACCGAAAATCACGTCTAAGAGCAGACTTAAAAGCTGAAGGTTTCTTAAATCCGCTTCTTCTTTCCGTCGACTTCTTCAAGGACTCCTTCAAACGTTGAAGTTTTTCGGGAGTCAGAGGAGAAGACATGGTGTTGTTGGATGGAAGGGAAAATGAATAGAGCACGTGTATACTGGCTGAGAACCAAAGCTGGAATGAGGTGCCAGACAAAGTAAAGCAGGTCGCAAAGGATAACCTTGCCCTATCAATATATAGATAGAAAGCCGGGTACTAATTAGAACCGGTTTACATCCGGCCCCCCCCCCCCGGCCAAGTTCAAGCCCCCCCACCGGCCAAGTTCAAGCCCCCCCCCCGGCCAAGTTCAAGCCCCCCCCCCCGGCCAAGTTCAAACCCCCCCCGGCCAAGTTCAAGCCCCCCCCCCGGCCAAGTTCAAGCCCCCCCCCCCGAGGGATAAAGTTTTTAGCAGAAAGGGACAAATTCCCGACAAAATCCCGCAACGAAGTAGGGTTATCCCTTATCCCGTTTTCCCCTAAATATCCCTATTTCCCATTTTTCGTCTATATAAGCCGAGATTTCGAGCGTCTCCGCGCAGTAGCCTGCCGCCCTTTAGGATGAACGTCCCACTGGGTTGCAGTGCCTGCTGCAGCGTAGGTCTCTTGAGTGTGTGTGGGCCCAACGCGCAATTGAGAGACCATGCGCATTTGCATGTGTAGTTAAATATATTTAAGGGGATCTTGGTCAGGGGATTATTGTACTTCGGTTCGTAGTATTCTGAAGCCTACACAGTGATGAACGTCCTTGCGGTTTCAGAGTGCACGACTGTTGTAAACTGACCATATTTTGATGCTTTATAATAACATTGTAGATGGAATGTGTTTCCTTAACATTTAATGTTTTGTAGTTTGCTTAACACTTAATGCTTTTATCTTCAACGTGTCCTTGACCTAGATTAGGACTTAGAAAATATTCAAGAAACATTCAATGTACACAACCACGTTTTAGCACAAAATTTATGGAAGGGGAAATTTAATATATACTGCAACAGCGTGGTAAAAATCATCATATCGCTATGGAAGCTGTAGGTGTAAACACTTGGCTTGTTCCATCCGAGCTTGCTATTTCAGAAGCCTTTCTGTCCATCCTTACTTATGAGTTTCGAGGCATTAAATTAAAAGTAAAAATAGAGCTGAGACCGTTGCATAGAAATGATATGCATTGTATTTTGGTGGAATGGGAATCGCCCTCCGGCATTAATCTTTTCCATTTTATCAAAAGATCGTGCAAGGAGTTTTGCGTAAAACGGATAACAGTCTCCCTTGTTTAAACGTAGTACAGATTTCTTCCAAAGTAAAATAGCAAAGGTAACACCTTTGCTATTTTACAAAATATTTTAACGTGTCCTTGACCCAGTTACCGGACTTGGAGCAATTCAAAGTGTGCTATACAGCGTTAGAACAAACTACTGTCGAAGCCCCCCCCCCCCCCGATATATTCCTATAAAAGCGGGAGCAGCCCGCAGAGGGTTCGCAGTCGCAGGCCGACAGCCTAGCTAGCTGTTTGCCCGCGCTGTCCGCAATAGTATCTCTAGTATAGAGTTGGTACCACTATATATTAGAGATGCTACCTTAGCTTAAGGCATGTCTGTGTATTATTAAGCATGTTAGAATAACGCTTGTAGTTTGCTGCTAGTAAATGTAGTTAGTTTAACTGTAGTTAGTTTGGTGTTGGTTTTAAAGTGTTTTTGAAGTGTTTTTTATTTACTAATGAAATATGTACTTTTCTTTCACGCTCCCATTCAAAAAGGTATGGCACGAAAACCGACCTTATGTCTTTAAATATCTCAGGGGGGATTATGTTTCTCAAATAAACACCTTTCCTAACCCCTTACAAAAAGGTATGGCACGAAAACCGACCTTAAGTCATTACGGCGCGCAAACCGGATGACTTTACCTATCTTAACCCTTACTCACGAGAAACAGATTCAGTCAGTTTGCTTATTTTTGGTTAAATTTAAGGGGACCTTGGTCAGGTAATTATTGTACTTCGGTTCGTAAAACTCTGACGCCTACACAGTGATGAACGTCCTTGCGGTTTCAGAGTGCGCGACTGTTGTTAACTGACCATTTTGCTTATCTTGGAGGATACATCATCGGGGAAATAAACTTAAGGGGACCTTGGTCAGGTATTATTGTACTTCGGTTCGTAGTACTCTGACGCCTACACAGTGATGAACGTCCTTGCGGTTTCAGAGTGCGCGACTGTTGTTAACTGACTATATCGTTTGTGTGTTGGGTGAATAATTTTTCGGGGGAGAGGTTAGTGTTCCGTTATCAGGTTTATTTGCCTATAATTGCGAGCTTTAAGCTAGTCCTCTTCTCCTAATACAGAGCGGGGAATAGAGCAGTTTGTGGTCCAAGTGAGAATCACTTACTGCTCTATTCCCCGTTTTGGCAACATGTTCAGATGACCTTGACCCACTTCGGGACTTTTCGTTTAGTAAAACATTACAACAATATTCCTTCCCTAACCTCTAAAGCCCCCCCCCCCTCTACAACTGGGTATAAAAGGAGGGTTTTCACCAGTGGTAAAATCATTCTGCTGCTTACACATCACGAGTGCAGTTCAGTTCCCGAGATGTCTGACCGTAGGAAGCAACTTTTGCCGAGGAAGGTTGAGCACTCTTCACCTGCTCCGTCATCTGCTCCGCCAGCTCCTTCCATCCTTCGGCAGGCGTTAATATTATCATGCATTGTTCCTGAGGAGCCTGCACCACGACCGCAACCACTTCAAGAAAACCTCGTTGCTCCCCCGTCCGCTTCTTCATCTTCTTCATCTTCTTCATCGTCTTCGTCGTCTTCATCTTCTTCGGCTACTTCTCGCTCACCTTCTCCATCACCGAGGAAGGATGAGCAAACAACTGCACCATCTTTGGCTTCACCAGCTCCTTCGCTTCTTCAGCAGGCGCTGGCAAGCATTCTTCCACCTTCTACACCAGGCTCTTCAACACCATCTGCAAGTCTACATTCTTCTTCTCCTACCAAACCTTCTACACCTTCTGTAAGTGTCCTTTCCCGTCCTTCAGTGATCTGTATTAACAACGAATCTCCTTCAGAGAAATTTCAACAATTAAAAACCTTGAGAAGGCAGTCTATACTTCCTGCACCAAGATGCAGCTACAGTTTTAAAAAAGGTGCAAGGAAAGGGGAACGTTGTGCTAAGTCTTGTGTTTTAAATGAAGAAGTATGCAGATCACATTTAAAACAAAATCACAAGGGCACCGTTTCTCTTTCTACACCCCATCCAACAGTGAGACCAACCAAAATTCGAATTAATAGGCTTTGTAGAAATAAACGATACTTTTTTGTTAAATCAAAGGGCTTTGCAAAGGTGGTGGTTCAATGTGAAGGTAAATTGTACTATGTAGAGTTGCCTAGAGGCATGGACCTCCACGTCAAAGAACTTACCAAACAGAACTATTTAATTCGAAATGATACAGGTTTCAGTGTGTGGAAAACATTTAAAATAAAAAAAGATTAAAAAGTGTATTCCAAATTAAAAATAGTCTTTTCCAAATTAAAAAAAAAGTGTGGACAACCTATTTACAATTTGTAGCATATGCTGCAGAGTGTAAATAGGTTGTCCACACCTTTTTTTTACAATGCTACAACGACCTTGACCTAAATAACGGACTTAGATATATTGCACTAAGTCAAAGATAAAACTTAAATGGAAAAAGGAGAAATATTATATTAAAGACATTATTCAACAGTAAAGAGGGGAGGGGGTAAGCGGGTATTTAAGCGAGAGATTCGGAATATAATTATTAGTTGTATCGTCATGAGCGTCAACAGCAACACATGGGGAAAGGAAATTAGCGAAGAGGAGTTGTACGCGATTGTTGAGGCTGCTGAAATGACTGAGGTTTATAAAATTAATAAGGTTGCAGAAAATGGTGCTCAGTCTCAACCGCAACAAACTACATCACCGATGCAGTCTACAACGCAACAACCAAGACCCTATCATGTTATCCTGGAGGAGTACAATGAGGCGATGAGGTACGCCTTTACTAAGTGGTGTGGTCAACCGCGTTCTCCTGAACAATGGGAGGAGCATGATGCAGACTTTCGCCTGGTTGCAGACTTAGAACTTGAGCTTCAAAGAACAAAGGCTGCTCAATAGTGAGAAGAGTTATTGTTTACTTTAAAATACAGAGCGGGGAATAGATCAGTTTGCGGTCCAAGTGAGAACCACTTACTGCTCTATTCCCCGTTCTGGCAACTGGTGTAAATGACCTTGGGACTTAGAAAATATTCGTTTGATAAAAAATAATGAAAGATCTTCTTATTTCTCACAACAATATCTTTTCCTAACCCCCACCACTACCTAAACTAAGTATAAAGGAGGTTCTCCATCGCTGGTAAAAATTAGTACTCTGCTGAAAATGAATGCATCCACTACTTCTATCTCTGCAGCAACTATAATAGTTAGCAGACGGGTCGAAAACATTGATCAGGTGCTTGCTGTAAGGAGATTACTGCTACGGTATCTTGATATAGAGGTTAGTTGTCAATTGTACATGTGGAGACCAACAGGTGAAGTTTATAGTAGTGAAAATGAAGCATTTGAAACAAACTACAGTAGAAAGTTATATAAAATCTTTGGTAATATGGTAAGGTTAGTCGATAAAGGATGGAACATTAATATAACATTTTATATTGTTCCAAACCTGTAATTAAAGCAAAAAAACAAAAAAAAAAACGATGGGTATATAAGCCCGATGTTACAGAGACAATTATCACTTTGGTTCTGAATTGCGTCAAGAGAGCACCTACCATGGTATACCTCCACTATATTGACTCTACTGCTAAAGCGGATACTTTTATCCAGCGTGTTTACCAACTGTTAACGGAGTACCAACATGTTCAGGTCAAAGGATTGGGTATTCGTGGAACAGAAGAAGTAAAAATAGATGTAAAACCAATCCCTTTGAAGAAAAAAATTGTCCAATTATTACAAGAAGGCTACACACTGTGCCTTTATTACACAACCTCATAAACTAAATAAAACGCCAAAGGGGGGGGGGAATACAGAACGGGGAATAGATCAGTTTGAGGTTTGAATAAGAATCTCTTACTGCTCTATTCCCCGTTCTGGTAATAGGATAAGGTGACCTTGACCCACTTACAGGACTTAATCATTTGTGTTACAATAATACCTCTTCCCTATCACTTTTCCCTACCACTTGCACTTTCAACACTTACCCCCACCACCACCGAAATCATGTATAAAAGGCGGTTTCGTATTAGTGGTAAATCAGTCTGCTACTTGGAATCATGTCGCCCAGAGATAACATTTTCCCTTCTAAGAAGACTATACTAGAATTGATTAAAAATATTCCATTAAATTTAAACGAAGATGAAGACGAAGACGATTCAGAGATGGAAGGTGAACTATTTAGTGATCTTGAACTACTGAGTGAGTTTGCTAGCAGTGAACCATATCTTGGAGAGATGGAGCTGTTGGAGCTGTTGACTGACGACGACGATGTCGATAATAATGAACCGGAATTTCATCATCAGTTGCTTTGCTTGGAGGAAATGGACCTTGTTGATAGTGAAACCCCTCCAAGCAGTATTAATATCGATGATGTAGTTCTAGATCCAGTCACAGGGAACTTTTGTGTTCGTCGTCGCTTATTTAGTGATATGAGCTCATCATCATCATTATCATCGGAAGAATCTGAATAAGTTTTTGTTGTCTTCAAATAGTTTACTTTAAATACAAAGCGGGGAATAGATCACAAGATCTTCGTTCGGCAATGTTGACTATTGAATATGTTAAAGATGAATCTACAACTGAAGATCCCTATTGTTTTATGAAATTTTTAGTTGATCAAGATGCAATGTGTACAATCCAACTTCACATCCGAGTTTAAAATTTATCAAATGTTTCTGTTGGAGAAAATTGTCTTAGTTAAATACAGAGCGGGGAATAGATCAGTTTATGGTTTAATATAAAATCATTTACTGCTCTATTCCCCGTTTTGGTAAATTTGTTCAATGACCTTGACCTAAATACAGAAATTTGTAGCCTCCAGCTACAATAGTAAATATAAAATGCAAAAAAAAAAAAAAAAAAAAGAAAAATAGTAAACTTAACGTAATACGTACCCCCATTACTTTTGCTAGGGTATAAATAGAGGGGTATTTGCAGTGTTGTTCATTATTGCCTTGACCCTTGTGGAGATCGCACCTACATTATGCATCGCTGCGATATTTGCAAGTCTTCATTTAAGGATGAATTTATTTTAATGATACATAAAGAACTGAAACATAACAAAAACCAAAATGAAGAATATGAAGAAGAAGAATTGAAAGAAATAGATCAAATGTTAGCTCAACACCAAAATTCCAGACCTAGTGTTATTCAATATGCACCATCAACATCGACTTCTACCTCTGCTATGTCTACACTTCACCGTCCTTCAACATCATCATCATCATCTGCATCGACTTCTACGCCTGTTCTGTCTACACTTCATCATCCTTCAACATCATCAGCTGCATCGACTTCTACGCATGCTCTGTCTACACTTCACCGTCCTTCAGCATCAACAGCAGTAAATGTAGAACTACATGCCCGAGCACTTCCGGGTAATGTAGTAACCCACTTCAAAATTGACAATGCAAAATTACAACTCGAAGAGTTTTTAAATAACGCAAAAGGATTGGTAAGCAACACTTTGCAAAATGAATTAAAAAGATTAAATTTTATTAAATTTGGACTATTAATGGATGCTTTATTTACAAACATTCAAAATGAAACTTCACCGAGAGGGTTTTTAACAAAAAACCGAACTATTATGTTTTCGTCAGATATTGATTCAATCGTATCTGAATGTTTTGAAGAGCTAATGACTAAAATACAAGAACATGAAGGAAGAGGCTCTGGATGGAATTTGTTAAGCATCACAGGGCTAGACTTAAGAGTACACAAACACGGCTATGGAATTCGAGGAAGTAGCTACATTCCTCTACCAACAAAGATTAGAAATACCTTATCCTGCGTCAACGTACAAAATCAAGATACTGAGTGTTTTAAATATGCTATGTTGGCCAAATATGTAACAATTCATCCGGAAAGACCAAGTCACTAATCTGAAGAAGTACAACATAGATATAATTTCCAAGGGATGACTTACCCTGTTGCTATAACAGACGTTTCAAAATTTGAAAAACAAAATCCTTCAGCTTCTGTCAACCTCTTCGGATTGGATTCGACAAACAATTTGTACCCCTTGCGTATAACACCAAATGAGCGCAGAGATCATACCGATTTGTTATTAATTACTAAAGGTGATATTTCACACTTTGTGTATATCAAAAAATTTGAAAGTCTTGTTTCTAATCAATTATCTAAGCATAAAAGAAAGATGACAATTTGCAAAAGATGTTTTTGTCACGTGAACAAAGAACTAAGAAGGGGAGGGTCTGATTGGTTAGTAGAACACCAGCGGTTATGTAATGGAAACTATGAAGTAAGAATTAAATTGCCGCATCCTAGCAGAGCGCAGATAAAATTTGACAAAGTAATACAACAATACCGTGTACCTGTTGTTGTTTACGCTGATTTCGAGTCTTCTTTACATCCGCTTGAACAACAAGAAGAGGACGTTACAAGAAGAAGCAAATACCAACTTCATTCACCAAACAGTTATTGCATACTAATTAAATCCACGTTGACTGAAGACCATCTTCAACAATATGGACTATCATCTTCTCCAAAGATTTATCGCGGTGAAGAAGCAGCCAAATACTTTGTCGATGATTTGTATGACATAGCTGCAAAGGTAGAAGAACTGTATGGAACAAAGGTACCCATGTCACCTATGGAAGAAGAAGAACTTCAACATTATGATTCAACAACAACGTGTTATTTGTGTAATAACACCTTTACACTGGATAACGTTAAAGTTCGTGACCACGATCATCTTACGGGAGCGTACAGAGGTGCAGCCTGTAACGCTTGCAACTTGAACTACAAACTACCATATTTTATCCCCGTAGTTCTGCACAATCTGAGTGGTTATGATTCGCACTTCATAATCCCCGAACTAGGAAGAGATAATGGAGCAATAGACGTTTTGGCTACTACAATGGAAAAATTTATAAGCTTTTCAAAAAAGGTGGGTAAAATTAAATTAAGGTTTGTTGATTCATTTAGATTTATGCCTTCAAGCCTCATGAAATTATCTGAAAATCTAAGAAGAACAGATTTGATAGAAACAAGCAAAATTGTACCCAATAGTAAAATGGATTTGGTTCTTCGAAAAGGAGTCTTCCCCTATGATTACATCGATGGACTGCATAGATTTGATGAAACATCACTACCTTCACCAGAACACTTCAAAAACAAACTTAATGATTCGGAAATATCACTTGAGGACTATCAACACGCACGTCGAGTATGGAACGAGTTAGATATGAAGACCTTAGGAGATTACTCGGAATTTTATGTCAAACTAGATGTAACTCTTCTTTGTGATGTAATGGAAGAATTCCGAAACACCTGTTTTGCTGCATACGGTTTGGACCCTCTACATTCGTATACTTCACCAGGATTAGCTTGGCAAGCCATGTTAAAAGAAACAAAATGCAAACTCCAACTTTTAACAGACATTGACATGGTTTTAATGGTTGAAGCTGGAGTAAGAGGCGGATTGACCCAAAGTGTTACCAGACATGTCAAAGCCAACAACAAATACCTACCCGATTACGATGAAACCAAACCGTCAACCTATTTAGGATATTTCGATGCAAATAACCTGTACGGATGGGCAATGTCAAACCCACTTCCTTTTGATAACTTTAAATGGATTAATCCCGACTCTATTGGCGATATTTTACAAATTCCGAAACATGGTGACACTGGATATATTTTGGATTGCGATTTTGAATACCCAGAAAATTTACATGATCTTCATTATGACCTTACACTTCTTGCTAAAACAGAAATTTCACCAATTGGAAAACACCCCAAATTAATGATGACATTAAATAATAAACAACGCTACGTGGCTCACTTTTGGGTGGTTCAACAAGCTATCGAATTAGGACTACGTCTAACAAAAATTAATAGAGTTTTGGAATTTTCTCAATCATGCTGGTTGAAACCCTACATTGATTCAAATACCATCAGAAGAGCAGCAGCTACATCAGACTTTCAAAAAGATTTCTTTAAATTAATGAATAATGCGATATTTGGAAAAACATTGGAAAACAAAAGAAGACACAAAAATGTTAAACTTGTTACCGACGCAAAAAAATTACAGAAACTAGTACAGCAGCCAAATTTTGGAACATCTATAATTATTAATGAAAAACTTGTAGCAGTGTCCATGAAGAAGACGAGTGTGAAGATGGATCGTCCTTTGTATATAGGCATGTCAATCTTGGACATCTCAAAAACACACATGTACGATTTTCACTACAACAAAATGGTGGCGTTCTACGGAAGAGAAAATATATCTATTACATATATGGACACTGACGCTTTCATATATCGCATAGTAACATTGGACAAGTATAAAGATTTGCGTACATTTATTTACAAGAACGACTTTGATTTCTCCGATTATCCAAAAGATCATCCAAACTACGACAATGACAGACACAAAAAAGTACTAGGCAAATTCAAGGATGAGGCTAATGGTGTTCTGCTTGAAGAGATTGTTGCATTGATGTCTAAACTATATTCTTTGAAACTCTATAATGAAAAAGAAGAAGAAGAAAGGAAGAATAGCTATATTAAGAAAGCTAAAGGTGTAAAGAGTTTATATTTAAAGAAGAAAGTGCATTTTGAACACTACAAGCAATGCTTATTTGAGGATAACATCATTACAGCTAAATTCAACACCATCAGAAGTTTTAACCATCAGCTGTACAGCGTGACTGAAGTTAAAAAGGCGCTATCCTGTAATGACGACAAAAGACAAACACTTCCAGACAAAATCAACACATTACCATTCGGCCACTACTCCCTCAACCCTATTGACGAGTAACCTTTTCATCGTCCTAGATCCTTTATCCTTTTCCTTTCCGTAAAAAAAGGGGAAACACAGCAATGTTAAGCTGTGTTTCCCCTTTTTTTACACAAGTTTTAAATGACCTTGAACTATATGTATATATATATATAAGCAGATTTATACCAAAGAATATTTAATACCATATCAGCTGCCTTCGTGAAACCATCATGTCAGACCTGAAGGAGAAGATTATTAATGAACTACACAAACCTGCAAGAATAAAGTTTCCAAGAAGAAATACTGTTATAAAAGGGATAAATGATCTATATCGAGCGGATTTAATTGAAATGCGACCGCATAGCAGAATAAACAAAGGATTTAAATATATACTCACAATTATTAATTGTTTTACAAAAGTTGCAGACGCTTTGCCTCTAAAGGACAAGACTGGTAAAAGCGTAACAGAAGCCATGGAAATAGCCATAAAAAGAGATAAAAACAAAATTAAATATTTACAAACTGATGATGGAACAGAATACTTTAATACAAACTTTGCACAGTTAATGAATAAATATAAAATAAATCATTATTCTACAAATTCAGAGAAAAAAGCTGCTATTGTAGAAAGATTTAATAGAACCTTAAAAGGAGCACTGTATAAACAATTTTCAAAAAGAGGTTCTTACGTATGGTATGATGTTTTACCACAATTAATAAATGATTATAACAACAGGTTTCATAGAACTATTGGTATGAAACCTAACAAAGTAAATAGAAGAAATGCAAAAGATGTATTAAAACGCATAAAGAAAAATACAAAGCCTAAAGTAGAAAAAATGTAGCCAAGAAAATTTAATGTAAGTGATAAAGTACGGATTAGTAAATATAAGGGAGTGTTTACCAAAAAATACCTTCCCAATTGGACGAATGAAGTTTTTACAGTGTATAAAGTGCAACCGACTGTACCTGAAACGTATATCCTAAAAGATAACAAAGGAGATTTGTTGCAAGGTGCATTTTATGGACATGAAATGTTAAAGTCAACAGTAGGTGATGTATATCTTGTTGAAAAAGTGTTACAAAGAAAAAAGGACGCAGTTAAAGTGCGGTGGTTAGGGTTTAACAAAACTGAGGATTCATGGATACCTATAAAGGACTTGGTTTAATACAAGCAACTCATTTCATCGTTAACCTTTGAGCAGGATGGAGATTATTCACCATAAAGATCGATTCAATATTAATAACATAGATGATTTAACTGTGGATAACGTTAAAATCAACAATGGTAAACACGGTAGTTTACTTCCAAACACTGTTCGATGTATAGTAAGTGGCCCCTCAAACTGTGGAAAGACCAATGTTGTCTTTAATTTGATCACTAATCCGCAGGGATTAAGGTTTAGTAACCTATATATTTTTTCAAAGTCTCTACATCAACCAAAGTATCAATTGCTGGATAAAATCCTATCTGATGTGTCTGATGTTAATTTTTACAAATTTAACGCTAGTGATAGCATTATGCAACCAAACGAAGCGAAACCGTATTCTGTATTTATATTTGACGATGTATTTTGTGAAAATCAGGATACTATTAGAAACTACTTTGCCATGGGAAGACATAATAACATCGACAGCATATATATAGGACAAACTTATAGCAAAATCCCAAAACAACTTATCAGAGATAATGCAAATATTCTAATTGTATTCAAACAAGATGATACTAACCTAAAACATATATATAACGATCATGTGAATGCGGATATGCCATTTGAAAAGTTTAAAGAGCTTTGCGGAAAAGCATGGGCGGAAAAGTATGGATTTTTGGTTATTATGAAAGATCAAGCTATAAAAGATGGTCGTTATAGAATAGGTTTTGATAAATTCGTTTTAATACACTGATTAGCGGTATTACTGTACAAGTCGTCAAGGTGTGAAGATGGTTAACCAGGAAAAGCTATTAAAGGAAATAAAATCACTTAGTGATTCTATTAGACAAAAAAACCGAGCTTTAAAATCAGGTATAAATGAAAGAGAGCAATTTTTAGAAACAACATTCAAACCTGTTACTGAACCTTTAAAGCGATTAGCACAAAATATGGAAAGACCTTCAATTCGCTTCGAAGGAGACAAAATGCTACCAATTTCCAAATATGAAGAAGAATTTCAGAATGATGAAAGTTCTGACCAGTTACAAACATCTGAAGAAAGCGACGAGTATGAAGAAAGCGGAGATATAGGAGATTTAAGGGAAAAGAACATTGCAGGAGATACAAGTACAGAAGATACAAGTGCGGAAGATACAAGAGCAGAAGAAGAGGATATCAACCCATCCAACTTAAGCAAATTAGGCACAGATATTATGTTTAAAGGAACACTTGGAAGAAAATATACATTAAAAATGTTACATGGCACACA
Organism: Allygus modestus; assembly: GCA_963675035.1. Lineage (NCBI taxonomy): Eukaryota > Metazoa > Arthropoda > Insecta > Hemiptera > Cicadellidae > Allygus > Allygus modestus. The sequence continues at coordinate 377,869,387 of OY776111.1, read as the reverse complement.
TGCTAATCGAAATTATCATACATATGGAGCTAGAATAGAGGATAAAGGATTAATGATTGGAGATAGAAAGTTAGATATAAACGAAAATGTTGATATAGTTATTGGTGATAAGAAATATAAAGGTACAACAGGTTTGTTTGAACTCATCTTTAAAAATAATCCTGGTAAATATACTAAAAAGGATTTACAATTGTTTAAAAATATACTAGAGTATACAAATGCACATAGAAAAAAATATTCCAAAGAACTACCTATTCATAGAAACAGGTCAATAAAATACACAAACATTATATCTAGTCTTTTCCCCTCGAAATCAAATAAAGCTCCAATTAAAAGAAGAGCTTTATCTTCTGCTGAATTAAATGTTTTGCATAAAAAAAGAAAAACAACTGATCCTACTACATCTGGAAGGGGATTATTAAAAAATTTGTATAAAACCAATATAATATATTACAACGATATAAATAAGTTAGTTGATCGAATGAGGTTATTACATGAAGCTATGGAAGCCGGGCACACTGGTTTAGAAAACGAATGGGTAGCTTTGGTTGATGAACTGCGAAAACGAGAAATAATTGTTCAGTAGACGTATATATATATATATAGTAAGAACCTAAACGATAGCGATTCAGTTACATCATGAGTGTGGACAAGTTTGGACGGTATTCCGAGTTTGGAGTAAAATCTGGATATAGTGAAAAAAGAGCTGGGTTTCCGTTAACACCTGATGGTAATTATAATTTTGAAGGAAAAGTAATTCAAAATGTTGGTGATCCGCTTTTGTCTTCTGATGCGGTTACGGTACAATACATGGATAAAAGAACCCCGATTGTACACGAAGACCATTGGGGATTTTCCGGTAAAAGGTTAAGCAATATAAAACATCCCATTTATGATGGTGAAGCAGTAAATTTAGCGACTTTAAAATTGTTAACGATTTACAAAAAGAATGAAACTGATACAAGCTATGATGTAAAAAAATTAAAATTGTCAAATGTAGGTGATTGTGAGCAGGATGGAGACGCTGTAAATAAGAAAATATTTGATATAGTACACAAGAAATGGACTACAGAATATGAAAAACATATGGAAAGGTTTGGTGCAGCTTTATTTAATTATATCCATAGGGCTTCAGGAAGAGCTGTAGCTTCAGATGTTGACAGCCACAATTATTTAGACTGGAAAAAGATACACAATCCAGAAAAACCTAATCAATTAGATAAACCGTCTGAGCCTTCTAAAGTCAAGACATTAGGAAAGGGGGATAAAGTGAATGTGATTAATGAACCAACAGAAAACGATGAAGATTATATAAGAGAAAAAAGAATTTAAATACCCATGATAAGGGATAAAGCATCAGTTATATTCGAGAGATGATACAGAGAGGATGATGGAATCCAATATTACTGCGTGGAGTTTAATATCTCAAGAGCCGAGATTTCCCCAAGGAGTGCTGACAGATGGTTTTGTTCAACGGTTTGATAGATATATGGATTGGGAACAACTTTCCATACACTACCTCTTCACAATGACTATGTTAAGAATTTATTTTCACAGAGTTAACTGGATTCATATTTTACAAAGACAACAGTTTTCAGAAAACTTCCTTGTAGAGATGACATCAAATTTTAATAACTGTTGGGAAGTAATAAGTAAATATCAAAATCTCTCTGAAAATTACATTGACAATTTTAAAGATAAACTAGACTGGAATGTGTTATTTAATTACCAACGATTAAGTGGCAAGTTTCTAAGGGAACATGACAACTATTTAGATTTTATTCATTTTACCGAAAACAACGATACCATCACCAGCGGAGAAACATTTGAAACATCTTCAATTACACCTTATTTCTATTTTTACTACTTTTATTTATTATGTCTACATTTAATTAATTAATCCATTTCTATATAATAAATGGATTTTAAACAGTATATATAATACAAGAAGCCAAGACTAATATTACATTCATTGTAAAACATTTATAGAGTGCACCTACTGATTGTAAGTTTGGCTATAAATAGTCATGCCGAGGGCTAAACGCATCAGTCATAATCGAGAGAGATTACAGAGAGGAAGGGGAATAGCATCAACAGCATTTTCTCTATTAAGTAAACCGGTTGGAGCTATAGTTAACAAGGCGATTGATTTATTACCTGTGGAATTACATTTACCTGGAGGATATCAATATTGTGGTCCTGGAACCAAATTAGAGAAACGGCTTGCTAGAGGAGATCCTGGAATAAATAAGCTTGATCAGGCTTGTAAACAGCACGATATAGCGTATTCCAAATTTGGTGATACAAAAAATAGATCAATAGCAGATAGAGCACTTTCTGAGAAAGCTTGGCAAAGAGTAAAATCTAGTGACGCGAGTATTGGTGAAAAAGCAGCGTCTTTAGCAGTAACAGCAGCAATGAAAGCAAAAACTACGTTTGGAGGAGGAAAGAGAAGAAGGCGTGGGAAAAGACCCGCTAAGAAACAAGGAGGTAATATCAGAAGAAAACGTCGATCTACTAGTGGTAAAGGTAAAAAGAAACCAACAATATGGTCAATGATAAAAAAGGGAGGAGGACTATACCTAAGACCGTATCGTGTGTATTAAATAAGAAAGAGCAATTAATAATTAAAAACAAAGAATTAACCAATGAAGAACTGATTACATATGCTTCTTGTTTGAAAATCCCATTTTTTAGAGGAGTATTTATGAAAGATGAATTACCGGTTAAAATGTGGAAAAATGAGACTGGTATAGTAAATTTGGATAATAGTGAAGGATTAGGCACTCATTGGGTGTGTTACAAGAAACTTGGTGAAACGATTTATTATTTCGACAGTTTTGGAAACCTTCCACCACCGAAAGAACTTCAACAATACTTTCGTGCGGCAGAAAATGTTTTTTACAATTATACAAGAAAACAACCTGATGATACATCCATTTGCGGTCATTTATGTTTAGACTTTTTAGCTAAAAGTGTTAGTCAACTTTAAGATGTCTTCGTATACAGTGTCATTAACCGGTAACTCATGTACTTTGCGCAGTATTCTGTTTCGGTAGGTACACAAGGTTTTGAGGCTTTTCTACTATCTTGAAACCCGGTGCGACTGATGGGTAGAATGTGTGTAATATATGCCGATTTTCTCCATCTCTGTAGGATCCTTGTATAATGTTACATGTAATGTCTATGCTGTTTACTTTGATGATCGTCACAGTTCTATTCCCAGAATGAGTTGTATTAGGTTCTAATACCTTTGTTTCCTTAGAAAACCCCAATAAACTACCAATTGAACGTTCTTGGCCAAAATCAATATAATACTTAGAAGTAATTTCGGCTTTCATTGTATTGTTATTGCCTTTTATCGTCATATTTTCTTTTCCCATATGTTTTTGTATAACTTCATTTATATTATCAATTTCATAAGCTCCTGTTGGTAAACTGAATTCTTCCAAAGCTGAATATTTTCCTTTATTATCTTTTGTCTTGTAATAATGTATTTTGTTATTAATTCCTTCACTAACGTTTGGAATAGAGTTATATGTTGTTAAATCCAATAATGCGGCTTCCGTTAAACACCAGTTTCATTTCAGACATCGTGCTGAACATAGTGGATCAAGACGGAAACCTTATTGACTTTCGAGGAGAAGCTATTACTGTAAGAATACATATAAAATCATCCGCTTAGATAATGGGGTTATCATTTAAAAAGAGAGAGCCAACCAGCAAAGAGGTCAGTAGCTCATCAGCTGTAGAAGGATTAACAAGTGACAACATTCGTTTTCTAGAAGAAATTGGATTAAAGGTCATTAACAATGGATATACTGGATATAGCGCAGGGCCCAACATTCGACGAGACCTTATGGGAAAAGGAATATCACACGCACAACCCTTACGCTTCGTCCAAATTAAACAATAACGATGAAATTAGGATTCCTATACAACAACAAGACATTTATACTCTTCCATGCGAAAGTTATTTATATATTGAAGGAAAAGTAACAAAAGCTGACGGTACTGTTGGAACCACTGTTCCGTTCATAAATAATCCTATGGCATTTTTGTTTGACGAGATTAGATATGAAATTTCAGGAGTTACAGTCGATTCAACAAAAAAGGTTGGAATTTCCAGTACATTAAAAGGATTAGCGTCTTTAACACCAAATGAGAAGAATCTGTTAGCTGTTGCAGGATGGGTTGCACCAGACAAAAGTATAATTACTCCTGACGCTTCGGGAAACTTTGATTTTTACGTACCTTTAAGATTACTTTTAGGATTTGCTGAAGATTACAGAAGAATAATAATAAATGTAAAACAAGAACTAGTTTTATTAAGGTCATCAAACGATAATGATATTATTAAAGCATCTGCTGGAACAACTGAAGCCAATTTAGACTGGAAACTAACATTAGACAAGATTGTTTGGAGAGTACCACATGTGCGACTAAATGATGAACACAGGATTACATTATTAAGAAAGTTAAAATCAGATCGAGACATTGTAATGCCATTCAGAAGCTGGGAGTTTCATGAATACCCCGTTTTACCTTCAACACAACGGCATACATGGACTGTAAAAACTTCTACTCATTTGGAAAAAGCGAGATATGTAATCTTTGGATTACAAACAAAGAAAAAAAGTATATTAACTGAAAATGCTGGTGAATTTGACCATTGTAAATTAACAAACTGTAAAGTGTTCCTGAATTCACAATTCTTTCCCTACGACAACTTTAATATCTCTTTTGATAAAAAAAGGTACAGTGTTTTATACGATATGTACGCTAGGTTCCAAAATTCATATTACGGCAAAACAAACACACCTCTACTATCTCCCGTACAGTTTGAATCGAAAGCTCCGATTGTTGTAATTGATTGCTCCAAACAAAACGAATTTGTAAAATCGTCTAGTGTTGATATAAAAATAGAAATGGAATTTCAAGAAAACGTACCTGCAAATACATCTGCGTGTTGTTTAATTTTGCACGATAAAATTGTTACATACACACCGTTGACTGGTATCGTAAAGACGGTATTGTAAAACGTTGTACCACCACCGGCACCGCCACTGTCGCTAACCTATAAATAGCGGAGCAACAATGCAGGTCTTTAGTTGATCGTCTATCGTCGCATGGGCAACATCTTCTACAAAATGAGTTCTCCATCTGTTGTACAAGGTGATGCAGAGGTAGCACCGTTATTGGAACGTGATAATACTAGTGAAGAAGAAATCATCAAGGAAATAACTGCATTTTTAAAGTTTGGTAAAAGAGATAGAGAGGAGGAAAGTAATGCAGACCCATCAAAGGTAGTACCAAAGAGGAAGAAGAAAGTTGAAGAAAATATTCCTCCTCACATTTTAACTGAAGTTTTTTTGCGAATCTTTTACCCCATCTCAGCATGCATCAGTAAAAGTGTATCAGTTGGATTGATGAAGTCATTGGATTATTCCCCTACAGTAATACTACACCATGGAACAAAAAAGGTTTTATTTTCGCAAAATGCTTGGGAGTCATTTTTGAAACATGTACATTTAATAGAATGTTATTTAACTAACAGTTTGTGTGGAAGGAAAACACATATTCGACTTTTGGATTGTGACAATGAAATCGATATTGTTAAACATCGTGGACAACTACAAGTGCGAATTAGAGACTTGACTCAACATGAAAATAAGATTCTACTGTCACGTGAAGAATTCTACGTTTTAAACTACGCAACAGAACCTATTACAAGGTACATGAGACAGTTGGTATTTGCAAGCGCTATTATTAAAGAATATTTGGTCGATACTTTGGAAAAACAACCTGATAGCACCATCGTGTACGGACCTGTGGATACATCTATTTTTAATAGAATACCTCATGAAGTTTGCATGTGGAGAAAGTTAAAGGATTTTGAACCACTTGTAGAAATCGCTACAGAAGCTACAGAAGAAACAACACAGGAAGAAGAAACGGAGAAACAAGAAGAAGAAGAAAACGAAACACAAGAAGAAGAAGTTAAAAAAGACTAAAGTTTGACTTAGTAAAGAAGAACACACGTGGGGTAGGCCTATTGGGGACGGTGCCCACGTTAAATATACACCAACGCGCCTGCAACTGTACGGCCTGGTATTTAACCTACCGTGGTGTGGAAAACAGTTTAGTTGATCGCTAGGTGCCATGATGAGCGGAGGGGATGAAGAAGTGAGTGTAAAGCCTTGTGTAATAGAATTTCAAGCATTTCGAAATAATGATGATAGGTTTATTATCAAGGAATTAGTAATTTTAGACTTGCTTACATTTGTAGTTTACCCATTCACGTTTGAAGCTCCTTTTTCTTTTAACAACCTTAACGCCAAAGCAAAAAGTACAAACAAATGGATAACAAACTACTTTCATCACATACATTGGTATGAAGGATTTATAAGCTACAGTAATCTGCACAGTATTATGTTTAACTTTTGCAAACAATATTCACATATATACACAAGAGGATTAGAAAAAAGGAACTGGATACAAAAGTACACGCACGGTGATGTTTTGGATATAACCATCGGTAAGGACTTTAACATTAATCTCGGTAATATTTGTGTTGCTGCAAAAGATCCTAAACACGGACAATTAAACTGCGCATTGCACAACGCATATCGTTTGGCTGCTTACTTGGAACAAACGTTGAAATGTGGTGGGGGTAGCAAAGAACCGGAATGTGGTGGGGGTAGCGGGGCCTATAAATACGAGGAGCCAACACCGCTCCGGCACGAGTATTATTCGAGACTCCGAAGAGGCAACATCACAGAAGACATCGCAACCACCACTGACGAAGATGGCATCACAACAGTTTCTACAAACACTGGTTGATCAATTCAACACTCATTCAAAATCCGACCTTCTGCTAACTAAAAAGTGTTCAGAATTAAAAGAACAAAAACACTACATTATTCATAACATCAAGAAAGTGGAAACCACACATGGAGAAGCAATTCTAGTTTCATTGAGCGAAGCACCTTTAACTTCAGGAGATGAGCCGAAGTTTCAAGTATTTCTTCCAAAACGATTTGTTCAACTGCTACAGAATGAAGATTTGCGAGATATTCAACCGGGGACGTTGTATTTGGTATCACACGGTGTAAGCGGCAACAACTCAACGGAACTCACTCTGCACATCATGCATCCTTGTACATAATGTCTCTGTTTGTATTTTATTGTTTGTATTTCTAGTTATCAATGTTAAACTTAAGTTTATTGTATTGTAAGATGTTTGTTTAATAAAGAAAATATAAAAAAAAATAAAATAAAATAAAAAAAAAAATAAAAACAGCAACACAGCAGTATATTATTTTATATACTGCTGTGTTGCTTTTTTTAAAATTCAAATTGATGACCTTGAACTTTCATTCAGGGTTAACTTATGAAGAGGTATAAAAGAGAGGGAGCAGTGAAGTTAGTCTCAGTCTTGTCTAACACACGCTGCAGCTAACATGTCGGTGTCACCTATGAAAAATTTATTTTTCGATAATAATTTGAAGACATATTGTTGCGAGTTACAATGTTTTAAAATACCAGGCGATCAAGTTGACGGGAAAGCTTGTCGTAAGTGCAAGTGTTTCAGCTATTGCATATGTAGATGTAAAACGTATCAAATGAACCGACAAGATAAACTACAAGAATTACGCCGAAGGATTGCATTACTGTGGCGGCGAATGTAGTAGCAACCAGCTGCCACCTGCCGCCTGCCATCTGCTGTCCGCCATCTTCTCCGCCCCACCATTTTGTTTGATACCAGAACGCTAGCTAGCGAATAGTCAGTACACCTCCGGCTCTCGACTGGTGAACATCGAGTGCTCTTCACAAACGTAAAACATTGTATTAAAATGTCCATTAAAATTAGGTGTATTCATTATGACTCTATTCATCTGGCGACTTTCCAAGACCTCGAGGTTTTTAATGAAGAGTTAAGACTTCTCATTGCGTCCGGTTACGATTTATCTTTGGAACTTTACGCATCAAAAAACAACATGGACTCTGCGCAGGAATCGAAGTATATACCGTCTTTCTTCAGAAAGCGAAGTGATGGCCGCAACTCGTCCGGATCAACAACATCGATGACAACCAACAACGGGGAACTATTGTAAATATGAATTATATGACAACCAACAACGGGGAACTATTGTAAACATGAATTATTGTAAATAAAGTAATATTTGTAATATGAATTATTGTAAATAAAATAAAGTAATATTTGTATTAGTACTACCTCGCACTCGTATCATTCGATTGCTTCATTCGATAATTTTCATTCGATATTTTATCGAATTAAAACTATCGAATCACAATCGGATTTTACGCGTGCGAGGTAGTACTTTTTTAAAATTACCTCCCCGTGACCTTGAACTTTGAACTTTAACTCATTTCGTCACAAAACCGCCTACGTCACTGGCTCAGCCCCAGATGACGTCTTTCATGACTCAGCGCATCCGGTCACGTGACCGGATGACGTCACTTCCGGCGCAAAACCCGCAAACCCACACTACTAACATTTTGGTGGGATTTTGAACAAGTATTGAACTAAATTTCCTGATAATTCATCATAATGTTTAAATCGTTAGATATAAGAAGTATGTTTAAATCTAAAAAAGGCTACGGTTTCCAAAGTATTGTACATTAACAAACAGTTATAGCAGATAAGGAGTATTTCAAATATAAATAAATCAGTATACATAAATATAATGAAATCTTGAATCTTATAATTTTTGATAACTAGGTCTACTTGTCAATTAATCTAGTTTTAATTACATTATTTTTGCATAACAGGGTTTTATATAACATGTGACACATACGCGTATTATTAAATTTTTCCCCCTAAAGCATATCTTATTACTTCTAGTGACACCTTTTATCATTATTACTTCCTTATAAGAATCGGTGATGATTTATATTTACTGTGAATTCCTTTTAGTATTATTGTTAGATAAAATAAATATGTTATTATTTATGCTAGATGTTTATTCTGTTCTAACGATAATGTGTGTAATAACGTTGTTTTTAATGAGGTAAAAAATTAATAAAAAGGTTATATTTACATACGGTAACGTAACTTTCCCAAAATTTCAATAATAAGGTAACCATTCAAATTAAAATCTAAAGTAATATAAAATAATTCAACGAATTTAATTTACTATCCAACGAAAAGCCTCTGTACAAAGAGTAACATTTTTGTTGTCGGTAAAATGTTAACAATAGTGAAAGAAAATATTGACAGTTAATTACAAAACAATCAGATGTACACGTAAAGTTTTATATAAAACTTACAATAAGCACGAAGTTAAGTATGGAACTAATTCCTTACTAAGATAAAAAAACAATGATATGATAATAAAGATTGTTACATTTGATAACATTATGATGTTTTAACTACAAACCATTCCAACAAGAATGATCACAAGCACATTAAACCATAATACAAAATAAAATATGACCAAATAGATGTGAATCAAGCATGTTTTTTTTATATTATAACTGTTGCAGAAAAATTACGGAACGGAACAAATAGAAGACAAAAAGTATAAGGGACTGGAGTTGTTTTTAGTAGTAGTTTTTTTTAAGTAGCTCACAAGAGAGGATATTTTGGTGAAAGGGTCTAGGAGAATCGCTGTGGAAGCCTAGAACACCGCGACGTCGTTGATCATCTGTTACATTATGTAGAGGTTTGCATACTTGAGGTACTTTTATCTGGATGCCATTGAACAAGAAAGTAGTAGCCTATTTCTAACTTCACAACTAACTGTAAGAAAAATGTGAATGCAAATATATGTTATATAATGGTATAAAGGCTAAAATTTAATTTAATGTGTTATGATAGTGAGGAGTCGCAAAATGAAATGTTTTCAGATGTTTCAATGGAGCAGTTGTGTGTTCATTGTCTGAAGATTGGCAAATAGCCTTATAACTTTGAAATAGGTAAGAGACATGACACCAAATGCGACAATATGTAAATTTAGTTTAATTAGTTATAGAAATATGACATAAAAATAGGTATACAATTTCGATTCAATGTGCACTTATTTTAAAATACCTAAACATTTTCAGTGCCTTAATTTTGCAAATTTATACTTCAATTTAACCAAAGAAAACTAAGATAAATAATTAAAAAACTAATAAAGTTGTAAATACAATTTTATATTCAGTTTATTTTCAATAATTGAAAGTTTTTAACAGATCGTCAAATAGATATTAGTTGATTTTTTAATCACAGAGTTTTGAGAAGGTAAATTTAATTGTCAAGTCAACACAATTCAACAGTAACAACCCAAGCTTTAAATATTAGAAGTAACGCCTAAAATAATAACGGTTACTACAGTTTTATCTAACTGAAATTAAATACGACACATGGTTCCTATCATAAATTTTATAAAGTAAAACTATTGAAACTGGTCCCTAATAGTAAAATAAGTCCATGGTAGAACTTTAATAAGCAAATATTCAATTGTCAACCCCATGAAAAGGTAGTTCCTCAATTCAATATTCAAGCGTTGTTCAGCTTACCCAACCGGTAAAGCCAACAGAAGCTCCTTATTGAAATGAAGGTTTTATTTGTCCTCACTAGATGGCATTGTAAGACTGTGAGTCAACAAAATGAATGAATACAAAAAACATTTTGCAACACTTATGCTTACTTGTTCTTTTAACTTATTTGTTCTAGTTTTACATATATAATATTCCTCTTAAATATTTGTATTATCTAAAACATTTCGTTAAAACTCACAATATTTGTATATAATTATTGTGATTTTTTTTTTTTTTTTTTTTTAAGTATGTGTAAAGCTTTTAATGAAGTCTATTTTATAAGCAAAGGTACAGCAGTACATTATAATATTTTTATTTTACGGACAATATTTGTTAATTAAAAAATAATTAATAAAAAAATTATTCAAAGTACCAAATTTGAAATTCTTTCGGTGGTCCGATAAATGATGATTTTAAATATACCTTTCTACAAGTTTTCTCATATTTCATGTATGCAATACATGCTTTTGTTGTCAAAGGTCAGGTCACTTTTTTCCGACTCCAGTATATTCCAGTGATTGAATTATTATGGTACACAATATGTTTAGAATGTATCCTTGTAAACAATAACAAAGAAAACATTAATTTTAATGTATACAAAATATATAAAAGAGGCGTTGTCTGATCCGTAATAAGCGATGTGTTTTGTTGTCCCGCAGGGTCGGACATTATTCTAAACATGTATTTTGATGGAGCGATAAAAGTAACAAATATCTCCCTTTAGATTTTCGTTTACTGTTATGGAAAACCAAAATGCAATATGCCACTAAAATATACGAAAAGTGCTTTATCGTGTTTTACTGATTTTAATGCTCGATTATTCTTTTAATGGTATGTATAACCAAATTTGATTTATAACATTTATTTTGTAAATACACAATAAGATTTTAAAAATATTATCTTAATTTGATGAAAACTAAATATTCTGTTTAATTTTATTTTAGAAGCAGGAAAACTGTTCTAAACATGTTACCTTTAACATTGTGTCATTTAAATTATAAACTGTGTACATCTAAAAGGCGGTTCATTTAAATACTGGTGGAAGAGTTAGCCGATGCTGTCCAGGTCCGACTCAAAGTATTCCTTTATGGCAAAGAGAGACATTTCTTTAGCCATGCTTTGACTTTTACCTTTACCCTGCGTCATTTTGAACGATAGACATTCAACAGATACATTTTAGTAACCATTTTTATCAGTATTCGCAGCAAGAAGATGACTCGGACCACAATTGAGCATTTGTTATTTAGGTGGCTCTTCCAATACAACTTAGGATCGGTTGTTAGGCCTAACAGCTTATTCTTTCCAAACGTATGAAAGTACCAGGCTGCGGCAGATTTTCTGGGTTTTATCTTTATTGACAAACATTCTGTTGCAGATAAACCATAGATCGACGTTATTAAAGGTCCCAAGGGAATGACTGCGACTCGTCCGGTAAGGGGCAGCTGGTGTAAAAGGCGGTGTCATCGGCAAACAACAAAAGGTCTCCTTTGAGACCAAAGAAATTAATGATTACCAAGAAGAGAGCAGAGCCTATCACCGAGCCTTGGGGGTCGCCAAAATTAATATTTTTGACTCTGCCCCAGAAATTGTGAGTACTTGCTTTCTGTTTGCTAGGTAGGATCTGAATGTGTCCCATACCTGGCCCTAAACACCCTATGCCCTGAAACAAGTCTAGGAGAACAGACGATGGGCAATCGATTTAGTGGTGGTCAAATCGATGATTTATTTTGAAATAGTCAAAGGGTCTGTAAAACTGTCTCTAATACCTTGACCAGTACAGGATTAGTTAAATGGGCCTTTAAGCACAGAGAGATTTAGGATCCCCTTATTCTCGTATATATGCACTGTATATATCTTTAATGGTTCGAGAAAGTAACATGCACTCCCACAAATAGTTTGTATTACGCTTAGTGGGGTTCAGTAGATGTATAGGCTCTCTTTTTAACTGGACCAATAAATCTATTTAACTGGAGGTTCACCGTTGTCTAGTTCCTCAGAGGGGGTCATATGACATTGTCACAAAACAAGAGCCTGTAAATAACATTGGTAACATATTATAAACTTACCATTTATTGGTAGAATTAGCCTATAAGAGTCAAATTTCTAACTTTTGCGAGACCGGTTTCACCTTAATTACAATCCATCTTTAGTCGCAATTTTCCTAACCTAGTACATTATACTACTGCAGCACACTTTCGTGGTTGTCGGGATGTAACAATGTTTAACACATAAACAAACAAAACGCACACAAACGACATTTACTACATTAAAACCGAACCGGCAGGCCTGCGCGCACATTTCACTTTTGTATTAATTGTAGTCCGTACCGTACAAAACCTGTAGATCTACTAAATTTTTCCCTGCCGATGGTTCGTCAAGTTCATTGTTTTCGTATCGCCTGATATTAGGCCTGATAATAGGCACTTGTTTTCCAAGCTACTGTATAATTTGAAAGTTATTTTTTCCGTATACTCATGTTTTTTATTTGGCATGATGTAATTTTTATCATCTGAGAAATGTTTATGTATAAAATATTCTTCCCAGACTTTAGCTTTGGCTTTATTGCTACATTGTTTTAGAATTGTTAGGGAAGTGTCAAAACCACATGGTGATCTGGATGAGCCTTTAAATAATGGGCAACTGGGACGGCCTCTTGGCCGGGTTTTTCTGATATCTGGCAATATGTTCTTTAAACCTCTCTTTGAATGATCTGTTAGTAGAGCCGATATACATTTTGTTGCAACCTACTGTTTTGTCACATTCTATTAGATGAACACCTTTTTTCTTACCTTTATCAGGTTTTCCAACACCCTTGTTTTTTTATTGATAATTTACGATAAAGTTTATACCCAGGTTGAAAAGAATATTTTTGTAACACCTTTCCAATGTTTTGAGAATACGTATTTGTATACCCAAAGGGGTATGTTTTTTTCTGATTTCAGTGTGCATTGGAGGGGTTATCATTTTGAATTTTCTTTTCCTAATAAGATTGTCTATTATGCCGGTGTGATATCCATTGATGTGTGCTATTTGTTTGATAATGCCTCTTTCTTTATTAAATTCCTGCGCTGATAAATTGTGGTCTTGTAAATTGTAATCTGTATACCATAAAACGAAAAGCAGCCATTTTATAAGACAAAATATGGTTGGACTCTTTAGGAATAACTGAATCAGTTGAGTAGGCTTTCTGTAAATTCAAAATTCGATGATGTTGCTGGCTTGTGATATTTTAATGTCTAAACAATTTATTATTCCATTTACCTCCGTTTCCATTTTGAACTTAATCGTAGAATGTTGGTTATTTAAGTAGTTTAGCATGACCTTAGCCTGCCTTCTCGTGCCTTTAATTACTAAAAAAACATCATCCACGTATCTAAAATAGAAATCAATTTTACTGTGGAAAGGATTGTTCTCATTTAAAATATTATATTGTTCACATTTATATTCATAAATCTCAGATAATAGTCCAGAAAGTGGAACCCCCATTGGTGCACCATTTGGATTGTAATAAAAGCTGTCTTTCCATTTAAAATAGTTTTGATCGGTAATTTCTTTAACCATGGACATAATGTCCTTAATTTCATCCTGTGAGAAGTTATTTGACTGCTCCAGTTTTTATCTAAGAGCTTCTAATGTCTCGTATTTTTGTATATTTCCATAGATATTATCACTGTCCACAGTGACCATAGTTTGGTTTTTAGCTATATTAAATGACCTAAAGTTGTCAATGTAGTGTTTGGAGTTTGCGCTATTATTCTTAGTACCCATATACACAATATTCTTAATTAAATTGCTGAGGTATTTGCCCAAGTGATAAGATAGAGCGTTGATACTGTTAATAACCGGTCGAACCGGGTTATCAGGTTTGTGGGGTTTTATCAATAGTTTAACATTCGCATAAATTATGCCTACTGGCACTTAGTCTATGATTTGGTAAACTTCTCCAAACAGGAACTTATTTATTCTTTTAATATCATATCAACCAGGATCCAATGATTTATTGCCTTGTCATTAATCTAAAATAGTATTTTATAAAATTGATTGAACCATCTTATTCGTATATAAAGAAACGTATTAAATTTAAACTTCATTGAGCAGACTCCATGCGAGAAAACCTCCGTACTAATTGAATTTATAATTAAATTCTACCAACGGTTAAGGTTTGAAATGATTTTTTGAAATATAAAACATGATTTTATAACACATTTCAAATATTTACAGGTTTTTATAACAATGTGAAGGTTTAACCAATTGTAGTTTGTTAATACAATTTATTTATTTTTCTTAAAACTAATTTTTGTACAAATATGTTATACCTACGGTCTACTTCAACCTAATGAACTCCACGCACTAAGCATAATTACAACTTCAAATGTAGCATCAAAATATAAAGTTGAATACAACGTATTTATTTGGGTCATATGCTGGAGTAAATTTTGTTATGATTTTTGTGATGAGTTTTTGTGGAGTTTCAAACTAGAAGCGAGCACTGCCTGAAAACTATACGAATTAAAATAAGGTTTAATCAAATTAAAATAAAATATAAAACGAATTATTGTTTCATAAACGTTAATTACTTTAATACTGAATAGCTTTAATACTTTAATATTTTAGTATATTTTTTGTCATAAACATTTAGACCCTGAAGCCAAATTGAGAGTCAGTAAGCAAATTATTAGATCGTTTTATTTATTTGTTTTAATAGTGAGTCGGACTTTTGAGAAAATAGGGATAGGTGAAAGAAATTTAGTTAATTTGAACTCAATAAGCTATCTGTTTATTTAGTTCAGGAATATAATAGGGGAATTGAATTTTGTCTTTAGAGAGATGGAAAAAAACGAGCTGAAAGCAAATTTATGAAATAAATTTATGTAAATGGTATATTATTCGGCTGGATTTTTATTTTTTTATAATGAAATGAGACAGCCAAATGTTTCCGTAGAATTATATATTGAACATTCTAATCAAATCTTTTTCCAATAATCAACGCATAAATGTAACAAGGAAATGGTTGGCAGGGGAGCTGGTAATACTTTCCGATGATATTCATGTTTTGTTGCACCCTGGAATACAAGTTACAGTTTTGAATTAATTATATTAAACATAGGTTGAACTAATTAATTTTAATTAATTTATTAATTAATTTTAATTTTAATTAATTTAATTTTAATTAATTTTAATTAGTGAATTTTTTACTAATTAAAGTACGCTATACTGACTTACTATTGAGGCATAAAACGAAATTGTATCCTAACTCTATTCTGAACAGAATTTTAGCATAACAGTTATAATTATATTCTTTTAAACAATTGTTTCAAACTTGTTACTGTTTGTTTTATTACTGTTTATTGTGTTGACTGTACCGTTTTGTTGTTTCTTTATCGTATATTATAATTTTAGTCTATATAATTCTAATTAAATTAAAGACAATATATCTAATAATTTACTAATTATACAGATTAACTGTTAGTTCTAATATTGCCATTATTTACATAAAATCGTTAAATTAGTACATATTGCAATAAAAAGTACACCGTTTAAAGCTAATTCCATCAAGGGGTTATTAGAATTTAAGGGGCTTCAAACCATTAAGAATGAAACTATTATATTTACAAAATAAATTTTTAACTTTAGGAAAACTCGATCTAATATAAAGTGGACGTTACATGAGAGTACAGTCAAGTTATATAATGTTACTATAAAAAGAAAAACTAATTATGTTTAATGAGTTATTTTAGGTTATTGATATATTGTAGTTTATAAAGGCCATATATATTGGAGAATTTAAACAATGGTGTCGTTTGAATGTGTATCACTAGTACATGCATTAAAACTAATGGATATAACTTGGCTTAAAAGTCTAAAAACGTAAATACTTAAATTCCAAGATGTCAATAACCTTTTCAATATTCTTGGAAATATACTGCAATACAAGTATAAAAGGCAGTCGAGGTAGAACATGAAAACTCCATTAACTCCCAATATGAGATCAAGTCTCAGCTGTATATCACTATCCCCCAGTGACAAGTGGACCTTTAACTACCTTATATATAGCCTTACAGATAGTCGTAAATTAAACTCATTCCGAACTTTGAGCTAAGTATTTCTTAACTTATGAGAATTACCCACATTGTAGTCAGTATTAAAAATGCTGACAAAAACTTGTTAGATTGGGCCTCAACTTTATAAGCAGTTTTTTACTTTCTCCCCTTATACATAGTATATGGAGAAAGTATTGTTTTCGACAAAATTTTCGAATTTGAGTTGTTAGTGGATATATTCGTTTTGGTGCTCCCTGAACCCAAAAAAGTGGTTTTTACGTGATGTCTGTCTGTGTGTGTGCCCCCAAAAACCGCCAAAAAACATGAAAAATCCAAATTTCTCAAAAACGGCTCTAACGATTTTGATTAAACTGTAGTGGTTTGTAGAAGTCTAGGTTTCCAACAAAATGACACCACCCGCATTTCTGGAAAAATTCGGGTTCAGAAATTATAGGACTTAAAACATCCAAAATTCAGTTTTTTGGATTTTTTCATAAAAAATCATAAATTAAAAAAAAAATAAAACTAACCATTAAAAAGAGCTCAAACAAATAAATAAATTGGTATTTTTAATTACTATTCTACGATTGATAGTTGCGGAGAAAATTGAAATTTCCATTTAGCGGTAAACGCAGTACGTTGTCCAATGTTATTCTTATGTGGAATACAAAAATAACGATTTCTCTCTTATTTACAGATCAATTTCATTAAAATTTGATATGCAGGTCAAGTTAGCATTGACCAACAGAGGATGTTCGAAATGTGTTGTTATTTAACCCTGGGGGACAAGGGGGCGTTTCCTCTCTCAACACCACTGTGTGTAGCAACGGACTCTATAGTGCCTCCCAAAAAGGGATTTGGGTGGATATTTCTGAAAACAACTATTTTAGTCAATTTTCTGTACATTTATCTATACTTCATATTCTATATTTAGTAAATAACAAATATTTTTGTCATTAAAGTTTGGCTAAAAGGGAGAAAGTATGTGTCAGTTTCCTAATACCGTTTATTTTTTTGTTATAACTGATATCCTAAAATCCAAAGGAGTATATTTCCAATTTATCAAACGGGCAGTTTATAATTGCAGACTCTTGGATAGGTCCCACCTAAAATAATCGACAAAGGTCAGGAACAAGGTAATGCACATGTATTTTAAATAATTAAAAACATTACCGTTGTTTATATTTCAGAATAAAGTAACCAACAATATATTATGGCCACGTAACATACGTTAAGCAAGATATTCTCAAGGTATATACAAATTTCTTTATTGATTCTTTATAATCTTCTAAGGAATTTTCGATATGATCCACACTGCTCACAGAACACACTGATCACACACTGGCACAGCTCACTCTGATCACACACAGCACACACTGATCACACACGGGCACAGCTCACACTGATCACACACAGCACACACTGATCACACACGGACACAGCTCTCACTGATCACACACTGGCACAGCTCCAGCACAGCTCACACTGATCACACACTGGCACATCACACACTGATCACACACTGGCACCCACTGATCACATATTGGCACACCTGATCACACACAACACACACTGATCACACACTGGGACAGTACACACTGGCATAGCACACACTGATCACACCCTGGCACAGCACACTGTCAGGTTACCAGCCTTTTGAAGTAGGAAATTTGCAGTTTTAACTATATATCAAAATCACGAACAGTGTCACCTGTTACATTACCTATGCTCAACGAAGCATGCTAATCCTATGGTATAGTATAGTGTATAGAATAGGATAAGGTATTGCAAATCCCCCCTTCCGGCCTGTATTATGCCGGTACATTTTTGGATTGCAAAACCACGCTTAAAACAAAGTGTCGTTGGTTGGAAAACTCTTTTGATTATAAATATTCCTAGTAGCTCAGTTTGTTTATTACACTACATCAGTTGGAGTTTGATTATTTTCATTATTCTAGTTTTTAGTCTTAATACCTTTTCCAAGTGACTAATTTTTTATTAGTATGTGTATGTTGCAGCTGTAAACTTAGTGAAGGACTTATATTTTCCACCAATGTTTTCGAGATACAAGATCTGTTACTGCTTAAATAGTATTGGTTCAAATTGCAATGAAAAAGTGAAAATACCTATTAGGAGTACCCGCTCACTCTGCCTAGATCTCTAACTTGTGGAAATGCGTTGTAATACTTTTTCAAATTGATAATCATTCGTGGTGCAATAGAGATTTAGAAAGCCGCAGAAGTACATATCTAGTATTAAAACCCTATTAAAACATTACAAACTCCATTGTAACCTAATAGCAAATAAAATAAAACCATTAATTTATTCTAATTTTTTTCAGAATGATTTGTGTTTTTTAAATTGTAATGGCGTGTATAACAGGACAGAGATATTTTGATAACTAGGGTACAGAAATCCGCTTAGTTTCCATGCGATAGTTATTTTTAGGGTGTTATTACAGTGTGAAGTACCATTAAAAGTAGAATTGTTAAAATTAGTTTGAACACAAAATACAGCATAATCAAGGAAGGTTACGACACTAAAATATATTTTGATATAATTACATGTCACCATCAGATGGCTTCAGTGAACGGATAAAATTGTTTTTTTAATGTAGTATGAAGTCGAGATATTATCGTTAAGAAGTTTAAGTTATTATTTATCAATGTTTTACTTGCGATATTTGCCACGACAAATCTATAATACCTTACCTATCATCTTTTTTCTTCTTTTTTAATCATCTATACTAGTTTAAACCAATCGATGTGTCTACAAATTTCCAAGGAAGATGTCTATATTGTTTAGGAGACACAGTACCGTGATCAGTACTGAGAGACGCTGCAGCTCAGTGACGGAAGTGATGTGTACTTTTACTTGGCTTGTACCAACAGTTGACTCAGCGGTGATAACATTCTTGATGCTAGTGTACAGTCATGACTTCATACTTCTTTGAACCTCACCAAGCCTTTTTAGCGAATTTCCCCTATAGGGAAGAAGCTATTACCGTAGTCGGCATGGTAAGACCTAGGCCCGGGACCATGATAACTTTTCGTTTTGAGGTCCCCAGACCCCAAAAACACCATTCGTTCGAAACTGTATATATATATATGTGTGTGTGTGTGTGTGTGTGTGTGTGTGTGTGTGTGTGTGTGTGTGTGTGTGTGTGTGTGTGTGTGTGTGTGTCCGTGGGTGCGATAACTCTCGTAAAAAAGGTCCGATTTTGATGAAATTTGGTACAAACGTGTAAGTACAAACATAGGTACAAACATTTCTGACTTTAAGTTCGAAAACCAGACGGATCGACCTATCCGAAAGGGTATTTTGGTGGGGTTTTGTACCCCGAAAATGGGTTTTTTGAGTTTTTTACATACAATTTTTGAAAAAGTAAAATTTTATTTTTACCCATTAGAATCAGCTTAAAAAGACACACAATTTTATGTTTTAATCATTGCTCTACGTCAATTGTTTACTGAGATATTGAAAGTGCTATACACAGTACGTTGTCCAATGTTAATCTTATGGAGAATAAGAAAAATTTTATATCTCGCTTATTTATCAACTTATCCTGACGAAACTTGGTATATTGCTTCATTTCATTGTGGTCTATTAATATTTGCGCAAAAACCCATTTTTTGCCCGATAGTTCCCGTAGCAGCAAACCTGCATACTAAGCCCCATGTTATTCTAATGGAGAATAATTAACGTGTTATCTCCTTTAATTATGAACATAAATTAATAGAACTTGGTATGTGGCTTTACCTAGTTGAGTTATATTGATATTTGTATAAAAACCCATTTTTAGTGTTCTTTAGTTCAGCAAACCTGCATACTCAGCCGCCATGTTATTCTTATGGAGAATAACTAAAATGTCATAAATCGTTTATTTATGAATGTATATTGATGTAACTTGGTATGTGGCTTTATGTGGTATTAAGATAAATTAATATGCATTGGAAATTCGCTGAGTATGCAGGTTTGCTGTTATGGGGGTATTTATGCCTTACCGGTCACTTCGAGTTTGCATTTTCGGGTTGCGAACTTGATTTTGTTAGTTTTCATCCAGTGTGACTTATCGACCTTAAGTAATGAAAACATAGATTACATTTATCAACTCGATAACAGACTTACTGTTTTGAAAACAAGCCATAAGCTCTGTTAAGTTGAGCTGGACCACTTAAAAATAGCTGGGAGATTATTAAATCTTTTTTATTCATAGGTATATTTCTTATTTAATTACATACATATAACCTTTTAAATTAAAAAAATGTATGATGAGATAAATGTCTGTACATATCTATAAATTGTATTTATCTCCAACAAAAGGAAACCCAAAATTCAAAAGCATAACTAAACATCTACTCTAACATATTTGATTGGCAACTCTACAGAGATATTCGCAGAGTTTAATACTACAATATCGTCACATTTAACATTCACTCTTAGTCCAGATTATTTAATAACCCAAATTTAAAAAGATTAGTTTGGAATACATATAATATAATGAAACGTTCCACTATGCCAAATTTGAAGGTGTTACCATGACGAAACCCAGGGGCGTTGCACGAGAAAATTATTGGGGGGGAGAGACCTCAAATTTCCCAACTATTTAATGCCGATTTCCCAAATATTTAACGCTGATCTCCCAACTATTTAACGCCGATTTTTAAACTGGCCGATTTCTAAACTCTTTAAAATCGATTTTCTAACTATTTCAAGGTTTTTTGGATAAAATACCTCTTGATCGTCACATGAAATATCAAAATAAATAGGCTAACAGATTGTCACACATAGGTTATTACACATAGGTTATTATGAACTCATAACAAAAACTTAATATTTCTGATCAATTAATAAAATGGAGATACTTTTAGGTATGTCCATTATAAAAACATAATCATGTAGTAGGAGAACTATGACATTTAAAATATTGTTTGATGAAAACTTAGAAACTCATCATAAAATTTTATTTAATGTAGTTTAGGAGATAAGAATTGTAAGCTAAATATTTGTGCATACTACACACATGGGCTATCAAATTGCAACAGAATTTAAAATGTCTAATCATTAAATCTGTGATTAATATAACAACATACGAAACCAACAATAAAACTATCTCATAATATAAATATATTTCAACATTGCTGTATAATTTTATGGTTTGACAATGATTTTATGATTTTATAGTCGGGTGGTGACTCTCAGAAAAGTCAGGTGGGCTGTCAATTCTCTCAGTCCCTTTAAGGCGCCGGGTCCGGATGGTGTTAGGCCGGTATGTCTTCAACAGGGTCTTGAAATACTACTCCCAGTTCTCTGTGGGTTGTTCAGAGCAAGTCTGGCTGTTGGACACATTCCATCTTCATGGTGTTCCTCGAGGATTGTTTTCATTCCTAAGCCCGGTAAGGATAGGTATACTGACCCAAAGTCCTTCCGACCCATCTCCCTGTCGTCTTTCCTTTTGAAGACTCTGGAGAAATTAGTGTTAAGGCACGCTTGGGACACAGCCTTGCGGATATCGCCTATTCATTTCAACCAGCATGCCTACATTCAAGGTAGGTCATGTGATTCTGCCCTGCATCAACTTGTGGGTAGGATAGAGAAGGCCATAGGCTGCAAGGAGGTTGCAGTGGGTGCTTTTCTTGACATCCAGGGGGCCTTTGACAACACTGAAATAGAGGCAGTGTTGCGTGCCGTCAGGGCGCGGGGCCTAGGTGAGGTGATCTGTAGGTGGATCGAGGCTCTTCTTCGAGGTAGGAGGGCTAAGCTTTCACTTCACGGTGAGACGGTCGAGGTAAGGACGACCAGAGGCTGTACTCAGGGGGGGGTTTTGTCCCCCTTGTTGTGGAATTTGGTTGTTGATGATCTCATCCGGAATCTCAATGACAGCGGCGTTTTTGCCCAAGGGTACGCTGATGATATCGCTATCCTGGTGATAGGTAAGTTCAACGACACAGTCACAGACCTCATTAATTCTGCATTGAGGGCGGTGGGCCGTTGGTGTGGAGAGGTTGGTCTCTCCGTCAACCCTTCAAAGGTTGTTTTGGTTCCCTTCACGAGGAGAAGGAATATTGTGGGGATCGGGCCGTTCAGGCTGCAGGGGTCCACCATTGTTCCTCAGGACCAGGTGAACTATTTAGGAGTCATTCTGGACAGGACCCTTCAATGGAGGCCGCAGTTGCAAAGGGTCATTGATCGAGGCAAGTGGTCCCTATTTGCTTGCAGGCGGATGATAGGATCGACCTGGAGGCTTAGGCCCAAACTAATGCATTGGCTTTATGTTGCAGTAGTAAGACCGGCGATGACGTTCGGATCCATCGTTTGGTGGACGAAGCTGGAAGCTGGCGTGGCGATGCGGAGGCTTGCGGGCGTTCAAAGGCTTGCAGGCCTACTCGTCACTGGAGCTCTCAGTAGCAGCCCGGGTGCCACTTTGGAGTGTCTCCTTGATCTTTTGCCCATAGACATTCATATCAAGATGGTGGCTAGAATGGGTGCATACCGTCTCCAGTGTGAGAACCTCTGGGTGTTGCCGGGCGAACCACTTGGCCACACAAAGATCATTCAGGTGGTTCAGAGTGAGGTCTTGGACATGCCCTCTGATCATCTTCCCACAACTTTTTCCTTCAGCAGGTCGTTCCGGGTGCGCTTTCCCAGCAGGGACGACTGGAGCGAAGGTGTTTGTCCGCTCCCTCCTGGTGACCGAGTGTGGTTCACGGATGGTTCCAAGTCTAGGAGCGGGTCGGGTGCTGGCATCCACGGGGTGCAGGATGGTGTCAGTCTCGGGGTGCCAATGGGTTCTTTTCCTACTGTGTTCCAGACGGAGATTACCGCCATCATGGAGTGTGCGGGGGAGATTCTGAGGAGGGGTCAAGAGGGCCTCTCTATCAGCATCTTTTCTGACAGCCAGGCTGCTCTGAGGGCGCTGGACTCTTTTGAGTTCAGGTCTAGGGTTGTCTGGGATTGTTACAAAACAGTGTCTTGTGCTGGAAGACGCAACATGGTCACTCTTTGTTGGGTGCCTGGTCACTCAGGGATCGTGGGTAATGAGGTGGCGGACAGGCTGGCTAACACGGCTGCCTCCCTGGCTCCCATGGGCCCTCCCCCTTTTTGTGGGATATCTCGTTCTTGTGCTTCGCAGGTGTTCGGTGCTTTGGCTCGGGATTGTCACAGAAGGAGATGGGCAAGGCTCCCTCTACATAGGGTCAGCAAGCTCAACCTCCAGGGAGCATTTCAGCAGGTCACAAGGAATCTCCTGGATCTCAGTAGGCTGGACATTAGGTGAATCACAGTTATGATTACGGGCCATGGTCACCTAAGGAAACACCTCTCTCGGATGGGTGTCTTCAATGGTGACACTGCATGCAGGAAATGTGGGCAGTACGAGGAGACTGCAGACCATCAGCTCTTCGATTGCGATGAGCTTAGGGAGGTAAGGGCTTCAACTCTGGGATCTATGGTCAGGGGTGGATACCTGCCTCCTGAGGAGCTCGTCGACAGGATGATGCAGTTCATCAGGCTCTTGAACCTGGAGGAGTACTGATACCTTCTCAGTTCTTTCTTTCTTTCTTCCTTTCTTCTTTTCGGGGGTGCGCAATAAGCCCAGTGTGGCTGATGTGCCTTGGGACCTGAGTCCGTCCCTTTTGATGATGATGCTGATGATGATGATGATGGTTTGACAATTTGTATTTATCAGCTATTTTTCTAATACTGATTAACCTTACATTTTTAAACAGACAAATTTTACTTTTTGGGTGTTATTGTGGTGTAAAATTTAATTTTTTACAAAAGAGTTGCTTGGGACAAACCATGATAGAAATTATTTCAAAAATAATTGGGTTTGACAAAAAATCTTGAAATGTGATAATGCTTCAAAATTATTTATTATTTTAATTTAATCAATACAAATATGCAACTTGATTCCTGTTTTTACTTGCCGCCTTGGAAAAATCACAACTATGAAAATTTTTAAATACTGTTGTATATTTAGATGCATAAAACATTAAAAAGGGATAATTTTGAAACGTTATAAATAAACTGTTTTTGTTTAGCCGAATTGATTTCTAAATAATTCCTCTCACAGTAGCATGTTTCCTACAAAGTTTGTTCTGATTATAACCTTAAAATGAGCTTCAATTATGAGAAAATCAAATGAGCATTTACTTGAAAATAGACTTAGAAGTATTATAACATAGAGATGTATCTATTAAGTTTGACTTATGTGAATAATTATCTTATGAGTCACACCTAAAAAAAATACCAAACACAAAAATTAATCATTATTGCCCCATTTCATCAAACACTATTTCCCTACTTTGTGAATTTGTGGTTTAGGTCTACCCGACCGGTTACCTTCAAGACTTCAGACCTAGGTGGGTTTAAATAAGGTGTGTTATTGCGCATCGTAGCGTGACGTCATCTGGAGGCAGAAGCGCGTCACCAATGTATTCTGACTATCCTATGTGAAGGAGTAGGGTCATGGGGTAGTCAGAATACTTCGGTGACGCGCTTTTTTAGGAACGAGTTCGCAACAATGGGAAACTTCAGCGGCGGCTTTATCCTATCCAAAAAATCAGGACGGGATCAAAACGTCTACCCTCCCTTCATCACCACCACACCGTTATTATTGAGAGGGACGTCATCTATTTTTTATATATGTACATTGCTAGCGAATTTCCCCTAGGAAAAAGAAGCTATTACCGTGGGTTTAATCGAGGAAGGGTAAAAATGCAGTATAGGTAAAGGGTACCGCTGGCAAACATAATTGTCTGACTGTAACTGATATATTTTTATTTTTAGATTACGCATGTCCAACATTTGTTCGTCGTAAACTCATATGTACCTGCACAAAACACTATTTGTTTAAATTTGTCAGTTGTTTTTATATTGTAAACAGAAATTTAATTTTTATTTTGCGTTTTGTCTTGACGCGCCAACATTGAAATTTACCTAAAAGTTGCCATGTACTGGCCAAACCAAAACATTGACAAAAAAAACTTGAAACAAAAAATGTAAAATATACATTTATGTTTCAATTGGCTAATCTAAAAATGTCCCGTTTAAAAAATAAAAAGTGCCGCAGAGGCTCGTACATTACAATACACAAGTAAAACATGGTAATAGTTTACCATCACTTAAAATAAGCAGTTTTGGTATTTGGAATATAAAACTTATACCGTTATTAAGCTTGTTTCATACAGGCCAGGAATATATAAGGGTTTTTACAATTAAATCAGCGTAATTTGGAGTTGTGGTAGTGGGAGCGAAACTCTGCAAGTTTAATCGGGGCCGCGGTGTTGTGGATAGAGGGAGGGTAGACGTTCCAATCCCGACCTGGGTTTTTGAATAGGCTCTTGCCGAGAGTAATATCAGTTGTCACTGTAAACCAGCTGATCAAATAAACGCGGTGACGTCACCTGGAGGCTGTGCAGAACATGCTCAAATTCATCCTTCTGAATAGCATACCTTATTTAAATCCTCCTAGCGACAGACGACGCATGCATCAGACTAGGTTAGACAACTATGCGCTGCCAAGGAAGAAATACCCCCAAAATGACCCGATTCACTGGACACTATGGATATCTTTAGCTAAACTAAACCTATAAAATTACTCATTTCGAAATTTTAACAGTGTTAAGAAAATCTTTGATTTGTCTGTATATTTGAAAACAAATTTGTTATAAATTACTGGTTTGACATTAATCATGGTTTAATTGAAAATTTACCAACTCACGGTCTGAAAAACTCAAAATTCCCAACTCTTACATTTTTCAAGATTATTGGGGGGGTGGCTCCCCCCCTAACCCCCTCCCCAGAGTGACTCCCCTGACGAAACCTTAACATATTAAGTTGAAAAATGATTTTTAAGTTTCTTTCATGTGTAGAATTCCAAGATTCCCTTAAGGTTTCACCCCATTGGCCTTTAACTTGTTGTATCTAATGTGTAGGATTATTGCATTTTTCAGGTGATTATTTTAACATTCTTATGTAACTGGGATTGTCAGCACTACAAACAATATCAACACAAACTATGATTGTTCAAAACAGCCCTTGATGTATAAACTTATGAAATAACATAATTAAGGATTACGAGGAAGTTAAAATTGCAATTCAAAATAGTCATACATTATATAAATAGAGTTAACTGATAAACATTTTGTTCACTTATTTTTAAACCAATTAAAATTAGATCTACATTTACAGTTTTGTAGATGACTGTAATATTTGATGTCTATGTAAATCATTTTGAGTATTTCAATATATGCATTGTTGAATTTTAAGTTTGTTAATCTTTGTAATGTCAATTTGTGAGGAATTTCGGAATATAATTTAATGTGTTTATGTACTTAAAATATGGTTTGGTAAATAATATAAATAATTTCTTGAGTAGCATAATACGTGTTTTTACAGTTGATGGGATAAATAAACTACGTCTCACAGCACCTACAAATATATTTCCACTTATACTGTACTTATATACAAGTTTGTAAATATACACAAATATAGTACAAGATGACCTGATGATGATGACCGGTGTGACTGGTTGAAATCGATCGCCTTGTACCAAATTTTGTACATTTACTGTCTTGTATGTGACAGTATGAAAACATGTGAGCTCAGTATAAGTGTAAATATAATTTTTAGTGTTGTGAGACGTAGTTTATTTATCCTGCTAAATAATATACAAATAAGTGAAAGAGTCATTGAGCTTAATTTTATTTTAAGTAATTTTCATGATGGTTTATGTAAAACTCTACATATTATTCTGATTGCTTTCTTACTTACAATATTGATTAGTTTTAGCTTGGTGGCTTTTTGCGTAGCAAGGTTCCATAGAATGGAATTTACTTGATTCTGGAGTTATATTCTGTTTATTTAATTTCTTGGCTGACAATCTAAACTGTTTCCTTAACTTTTATATGCACAAGTATTACGATTACTTTCGGGTAATCTGTTTTTGTACAATTAATACGAAAATTGTTAAATGAAATTTAATACAACCACTTTATGAACTTAATTTATCCTACTTAATTAACACTTTTTGAAGAAAATGTAACTGCTACGAGGCTATAAGATAAGTGTCCCTCGCATATGGGATTGATACATGCTGAATTTTGTCGGAAAGAGAAATGTAAGTTCACACTATATAAGCCTTAGAGTGAAAACGCAATTTCCAGTTTAGTTCAATTTCCGGCTGCAGACCAGGACGGCCATTTTGATTTCCCGTGGGGCTCTAGAAACAATGATGAGAACCAAGATTTGACATTAACTTAGGATTATCAAAGTCCATTACTGGTTTGAACTAAGATATGGTTTAGTGCAAACCTCTTATCCTTTAAAATGGACCTTTAAAACCTTTAAAACAGATAATCATAACTTTCTTTGACTTTTCTGTATAGGAACTTTGGTTTTACCACTTAAATGTACTATGGACTTTAAAATATAAATGGATGAGAAGAATTTTTGTCTTTATATATTTATAATAAGATAGTGAGATTGTCCATTCATGCAATATTAACGGATTATGTGGTGATTGGTCATAATTCTTGACTAATTCATATATATTTTTTAAGAACAAATATTAAAAATTTTTGTTTTATTAATTCAATGTAATTTAAATGTTAGTAAATATTTCCTATATGGGTTCTTGTGTTTATATACTTAATGTTACAAATCATTAAATAACTGAAACTTCGGACTGAATTAGAAGAATTTATGATATTATTGGTGTCGTGTTTTTGTAAAAAAATAAGACCAATTTATAGTGCTGAACAAGTGCGACTTTGCGTTATCGCTAAGTGCCTGTAGGCCCGACAAGTGTCTGTAGGCCCGACATGCATAAAACAACAAATCAACAATTGGGCAACTGTCTTGCTATTGCTTCTTGTTTCTAACTCCTGTTTTTGTTTCAACAAGACAGAGTCAGTAGTGTTGTTTCTAAACTTTCTTTCAAAATAATTTTAATAAGTTAAATGAGTTAAACTATTATAACAAATAAAACTACGCAAACCAATTGCGATATTGTGAAATTTGTTAAGTTTATAAACTGAATAAAATACCAGACTGTAATAAAATATCACAAATTATGACCTTATTTTGAAATTAATGGAAATTGCTTTATTCTTATGTTTCATGACACTAATGTATCTCAACAGCAGTACCACATATACTTGTGCTATGGAAACTAAATGGTTCTAAGAATCTTGTTATTTCCTTCAGTCAAAGCACTGTAATAAACTCATAAACTTTGTTATATTGATGGTGTCATTCTTACTGTGACCAAAAATAAATATTCGCTTATAATATAACAATATATAATTGTAAATGACACGGCAGAACTTTATGCTAAGGTAATGCCATTTTTACTAGATATCTCCCATTCTATACTTCAAAGCTGCTTAAAAATGGTTCCTGCTTCTAAAATGATCTTAGACTTCCTTGAAATTACTTTTGATAGTTTTGACATTTTATGAATTCAGGATAAATAGAATTCAGGGCTTGTTGGCAAGCTATAGAAGTTTTTAATCGTGCGACTTCTTGTTACGATTTGATTAGAATTTCCTAATTACAACATAATGTACGCACAGATATGCGCCCAAATTATTGTATCAGGTTATCAATTTTTAATCTATTACCGGTTTTTTTAGCAGTTAGCATGAACTGGTTTTAACGTTTCAATTTTCTTGTTAAAATATGTTTCTAGTACAAAGAACCGAGGTAAAAATGCATTTATGAAGTTATGGTATTTATTACATGAACAACATTATAACCCAAACTTTATACTATAATGTGTGAGGAAGAAGGGGGTGTTTATTATTCTTAATTATGTATTTTAGTGAATTGCACAAGCAATGTCTTCATTATAAACAACATCAATTATAGCGCAATTATTTATCTGCCTCCTCCCCTCGATTAAATTTTTGTGACGTACAGTAACGGGAGTTGTCAGTAGTTTTTGAACCTATTGTAAACCTTTGAATGAATTACGCGAACTCTTTGTGTGAAACTAGAACAATGCATTGTCGAGTCAGTTTGAATTTATATTGTCTGTCAATGTTTCAAGAGACTTTTACCACACAAGAACAATTGTGACATTTTATATTGGCCAGTTACCCCGTCTAATTTTGATAATCCTTAAGTTTATGTATATTAACGTTCTTCAAATGTAAGTAATAATGTATTATAAACCAGCGATAGAAATCAAAACGCTACTAAGTTGATTGACACCTGGAAAGGATTTATTTAACATTAGTGTAGAGTAAAATAGATTATAAAATAGTAAAGTAGCCACTATTACTATTTTGCCACTATTTAGCCACTATTACCTATTTTTTTTATTTTTTTTTAGTAATGTCACTTTGATCTGTTCAGGAGAGGGAGGGAGGCCTGTGGGGATAAGCCTCGCGGTATTGGCAGTTGTCATCAGTTTTAGCGTAGGCCAAATAACTGTTGATGAATGTTATATGTCATTTATTATAATAATATGCAATATAAATTTAATATAAACATGCAAGTGTCTTTTAAATAAAATATTAAGACATCCTAGCCTATCACAACCTAGAAGCTACAGCGCTCTATGAAAGCTGGTTATAGAGTGTATATATGATTCCAGTATGTAATATTCCAAATGTTTATGTTTTGCCGTAATAATGTGAGGTGTTGCGTATGGCTTGTAAATAATGCTGTAAACACAGAGCAGACGCACTATGTGTGCTCTCAGTTGCCAGTGTAGATTGTATTAGTATAAATCAATTGTACTAAACATTTAAAGGTTAACATTTAATTTTGCAAAAGAGCATTCGAAAAGTTTTCAGGAAAGCTATTTACTAAAGGGTATAATCAAATTGGCTACTAAATGTCAAGATAGACGGATAAAACAACATGAGCAGGGCCATCAATCAGACCTCAAATCTAAAACCCCATTTGGGCTTAATTTAAGTTAAAATCATTTGCGTGTGTATTTGTCCTAATTTATTTTTCATCTTATAAATGTTTAATGCAATATATTTATAATATTTTACATTTACATCAACGTATTGTTAATTGATTACATCTGTAACGTTTATTTTATTGTAAAATTAATTGTAATTGTTCATCTGTTTTTAAAATATGGAAAACCCTTTAATGATTCATGTAAGAAAAAACTACGAGTACCAGGATTCAACACTTTTATATACTTCTGGCAAGTAAAATTACAAACACACACACACTAGGGATTTTACTCATAAAACTATTCTTACCTCCTTAGCAACCATACTAAACAATCATAACATAAGATACAAGTGAATCATAAACAGCTAATCAGCAACAATATCCAACATAGGTCTTATGTTTTTTTTGTTTTTTTTTTGCTAGTTTGTTCGCAAACTATACTCCCAATAAGGATGCATTTGACATTTTGAGTGATTTAATAAAAATAATATGTAATCAGTTTTTTTTTGTGTGTGACTTTTGGTAAATAAACAATGATTTAATCGTATTTATAGTTTAGAGGTGTTCTTGAGATAATGCCTTTCACGTATAGCAAGTATTGTTTTTACTGTATATTCTTAAGTTAAACTTTTATGATGTGTTTTCTTGCCTGTCCTTAATTAATGTTTAACGTATTCCTTTAGGTTTTATAATTTGTTACCAATTTACTAAATCGGAATACGTTTGTTAATCCTCCCCACGTCTGCTTATATGTCTATCAATAACAGGTAAGAATTCTGTATTAGATAGTGAAAGGTAATAAGAAACATGCAATTTGTTAGATGTCTTGACTACACGTAATAAATATATATATCTATAACTTAGCACCCCTCAGTTGTTAATATTTACGGCAATAGTTTTTCATTCAATAACAAAACTTGAAGGAATTAAGAAATAAATCTAACGATTTGTAATGTAATGAACATATTTGTTGTGTATGGCACTTTTACACCATTGTTTACGTTGCAAAACGTTTCTTCTGTTAAAATATGAGAGATAATTTTTCACATTTACTAATCAATACTTCTAACCTGTAAAAAATACCAAACTCCTGGAAAAACTAGATTTGTGTGAAAATAAATTATTTATTGTTTATATCGACAATCTATTTTTATTGTAATTCAGAATTTAATTTTAAATCAATTGTTTCCCGATTTGATGGTTTTTAATTTTTACTAGCTGAAACACTTTCAAGTGAAAACTACTTTCTTCCCCAAATATTTCCCGAGATATGCAATAAAATATAAACCAACTAAACACAGTAAGTTGTCTTGTGGAGATTTTAAATTACAAAAACTGGGGCATAATTTTTTCATTGTGGCGTAGTTGTATTATCCCCAACTCATGTATACCTATTATTACGACTGGTTTAAGCTCCTCATAACCTCACAGTACGTACAATTACCATCCTATGAATGCAATTAAAAAGAATAAGATACATACAAAAATAATAATAATATAAACAATTGTTTTCAATTTTCACCAAAATGTCCACAAGTATTACCCTCTATACTCTAATTTTGTTTATATTTAACGTGGAAGTGTGCACCCCTCATGTCAGCGTGTTGCAGGCGAACTTGTCTGATGAATCGAAACTTGTTTGATGCAACTTGTTTGACTTCAGGTTCCTCCCGAACGGCTAGGCTCTTGGTGCGGAGCTGTCATTTGTTAGGAGTGTCAATTTCTTATCAGTGGCCAGACAGACCTCAGCTGACAAACACTTTCGCAGCTGCTGGAGCTGAACCACGCTAGTTAGTTAGAGTACGACTGTTCAGACAGTTGTTTGGCTTTGTTTCGCTTTCATAAGGTAAGATTTTTTGACTATCACCTTATTAAAAATATATAAATTATTTTGTATCTTTATAAGTTATATGTATACATCAAATATGATGAGAGGGAACATAATTGGTGATATTCATTGTTACCATCACCTTGTGTTGTGTTTTTCAATGATGGTTTCCTTTTGAATTATTTTTTTTATATGGCATTTCTTGATTGATTTGTCATACTCATCTTCCAAAAAACTAAATAAAAATGAAAATTTTAAATTTGAAACCAATATGTATCTAATAGAAACTCAATTCATCATCAGCAATACTCAATGTAATCAACTGATGATATGCTTTAATCTTAAAACCGTTTAATTTTATTTTATAAATGTTGAGTATGCCAAATGGATCAATAAATTACAAAATGTGTACAAAATAAGTGTTTTATTTTAGTGTTCTTTGTACATACACCAATGACATTCTTAACGCTCCGATAGGGAACGGTCCAGACCTGGGCTGATCTTGTTACTACCTAAAATCAACCTTTTGTTTGAAATGGTTATTAAATAATGGCTCTGTGACAAATGGCAGTGTAACGATAACAATAACAAATATTAAGTGTAACGATATCTTATCATGATTTCAAGTTTAGACATTGTACTGTAGTAATACAAATGCACATTTACTATAATACGACGCTAAATCTCTCAAGTCATTTGTCTTTATATGAGAGCGAGTTTGAATAGAAAATTCCCCTCTCTTATTTACCTCTGTTAATGTTGGTGCCAGATGAACTGTGCCTTTTCGTTTTTGTTTATTACGGAAAGAAAATTAGTTTTTTAATAGCCCAATCACTTTTACGTCACAAAAACTCCGATTACTTTTTTGACCCTCTTTACTTCTTTAACACTTTTATTCTCTGTACACTGTAACATTACTGCCCATACTCGGTTAAAGCACAGGATAAGAAGAAATATGAGTGAATGTGAAGAATATAAATTGAGCCACCGAAATGTTCGTGTCATAAAATCCAGTTCTATAAAAATATTAACTTTTCAGACTTGAATATACCCTTTCAGTTCAATCTTGTTGAATAAGTGTCGTGGTCCATTGTTTATTGATCCCGGACTACCGTATCAAAAACTCTGTATTTTATGTAGCAACGCAGTATTTATCGTAGGGTAGACTGGAGCCTCAACAGTACAACAACGGGTGACTGTCAATGGTATCATGCAACACTGGCAATCATTATTGCCAGGATCGATGTTGAATAAAATATTAAAATTGATGGGTAAATATTTTACTTTGATAATGAGCCCCGGCCCCTACCCGCACCCCCACAAAGTCAAGTGAACCTATGGACGTGTGACGCGTGATTGGTAACAACAGCAATGAGCGTGACATGCTGGGGCTTAGGCACGATTCAGTAGGACCCCAACTCGAACAATGTATAACTTGACGAATCTCAGTTAAATATTGGCTTGAACTTGTTTGCTGTTGTAACGGTAATGTGCTGTTTAAGATGAACGAAAAAAAGTAAAATAGACGCTAATCAGAAGTTTTAGTTAGGTTTTTTTGACAAAATACAAAAGTCAACGAATTTTGAAAACATTTTAAAAACAACGTATGAAAAACGTTTTAATTACATCGCTCTTAAAATATTATTAATCAGTTGAACAACATTTTAATTATTACTTGATATGAAGTTAGTTAATTAACTAATAATAAGTTCACATCAATTCAATGAGAGGCGTTATTTCCTATAAGAACTATATTTAAAAATTATATGAGTTATGGTGTAATTAATCAAATGGATCGTTAAATCTTGTCAAACACTTCTCTTACACATATTTAATGATTTAATGAGTGTCAGGAAAATATTTTTTATAAGTTTTAATAGTTTGTTATTATTTTTTGTGTTAAAAAGTAATAAAATGGATGTTAAATAAGTGAAATAATTTATTTAGTAGCATGATACGTGTTGTTACAACTAAACAGGATAAATAAAATACATCTTACTACGCTACAAAGTATATTAACAATTATAGTGCAGTAAAGAAAAGTAAAAATTACCCAATTCTAAAAAAAATTAGCACAACCTAGGACTTTTGTCCAGATGTTGTCCCTACCTTCCTGTTTAACATACTAAAAGTCACTTAAAATTAAAGCTGTGCTACAGTCGCCATATTGGAAAATGGCGGCTAATTTTCACTTTTTTGCTCACACCTCTGTTATTATTGATG
This sequence comes from Allygus modestus, assembly GCA_963675035.1. NCBI lineage: Eukaryota > Metazoa > Arthropoda > Insecta > Hemiptera > Cicadellidae > Allygus > Allygus modestus. Next base: position 377,834,824 of record OY776111.1, on the reverse strand, counting down.
ATAGAGAGAAATATTTAGGTTACAGAATGTTGGGGATTACAATATGCACAATTTTTGTTATCATCATGTTTGCTCTAAATCTAACAGTTTTCGAGTTACCAAAGATTTAAAGTTATAAATATATGGAGGGTGAGTCCGGCCACACTTCCAGCTTGTATAAGGGGAGAACGCTTTAGTATAAAGACAACAAACAAAATTATCTGTACTAAGTTTCATATAGGAAATCTATTAAAAATATTTTTATCGAAATCAATATACAGGGTACTCGAAAACAAAAGTCATGAGTTTGATCTCAAAATTATATTATATGAACCTAAGGCAAATTGTTCATAATTTTAAAGGTCTCGCCAAAACCAAACATTTTGGCGAAAACAGAATTCACTTACCTTTAACTATTTCAAAATGGTGGCTATTTTTGTGAAAAATAATGACATTTACGGAACACTTTCTATTTTCTAAACCAATAAATGTTTCTTGATTCCGATTGAAAGTTCTTACTCGTAGTAAGCTCTGGGCTTATATGAACACTCTTATATGATAAACTAGCTGTTCGCCCCGCAAATAATTTATAAAAACTATGACAGTTGTGTGAGCTACATTCTGTGGTTAGCCCGTGGAACTACTATGAATCAAGATCAGCTGTTTGTATTTTCATTACTCAAACAAAAATGAATGACCATAAGAAATACATGGGAACTTTGTCGGAATCTCTGGTGGAGCCCTAAGATCAGATCAGTATGAAAACAATTTAGTTTTCCAATTTTATGCCTAAAGAATCAGTGTATAAAATTTCAGCTCTCTACCTACATGGGAAGGTGGAGAATTAGTGATGAGTGAGTGAGTCAGTCAGCCAGGGCTTTGCCTTTTGTAGATATAGAAGTCATTTAGTTTATAACAAAATAACCATTTGAATAAAATATTTTATTTTATTTTTATAAGGCCAACATTTAAAAAAGTAAAATAGTAGCATAATAATAAGACAAAAAGCATAAAATCGTAAACTTTTTCCAAACCCTATGGCAACTTTGATTTACAAAAACCTTGTAAATTAGAAAATTGTTAGGATTGCTAGGAGAAAATTTACAATTGTGTGCTTTTTGTCATATTATTAGGCTGCACGTATTTTGCTCTGCAGTTTAAGGTCATTTCAAAACACATCTTTTGCTCTGAGGGTAGAGCAGGTAGAAATCGAGGCCGCTGGAAACACCTATTTTGCTCCGCGAGGGGGAGAGTAGCTAACATTCCCTCTCCCACAAATTCTTTCATCATAAGTCTAACTGGAGGTGAAAAGTCAAACCGAACTTTCTTCCGAAATACTCTAGATTCTCTTACTTACGTGGAGAACCTAGGTACAAAAATGATTATGTTCGGGTATACTGGCCAGCCCTAATCATGTGTTTTCAAAACACTGGAATTGTTGCGAACCCGAGCGTCGATCTGCCCGATATCTGCGGCCAAAGCAACTGCCTTCCTTAAATTTCCACAAATAACATGGATCAGTACAACTATTACTTCAGGTCCATGAAAACTAATTGAGCTGATTCTGAATGTACAACTTCCACCACTCGAAATGGTTTTCTTATTTAGTTTTGCAAAGAATATTTAATGTTTGGTGACATACATTTGCTATGCATAGTAATTTGATTGTGACTAAGTGTAGGACTATTAATTTTAACTTTCTCTATATCACGATATACGTAAAATTATTACATATTTACGTAAAATTTCACTATAACGATATAAAGTATATGCTATATATATATATATATATATATATATATATATATATATATATATATATATATATAAATAATATTTTATTATAAGCTACTAAACTCATAGGGTTCAACTGGACACAATTGGACACTCATTAATTGTCAATCACTCTCCCCCTCGGGGAACAAAAGAGGTGTTTCCAGCGGCCCCGATTTTTACGTGCTCTACCCCAGGAGCAAAAGATGTGTTTTGAAATGACCCTAAACCGCGGGGCAAAAAGCACACACGCTATTATTATGCTACTTTTACACTTTTTACTTTCTCCCCTTATACATAGTATATGGAGAAAGTATTGCTTTCGTTAACATTTTCGAATTTTAGTTGATAGTGGGAATATTCGTTTTGGTGTTACCTGAACCCAAAAAAGTGATTTTACGTGATGTCTGTGGGTCTGTCTGTCTGTCTGCATGGATGTGTACAGAGCTAGAGCCCAAAACCAATGGTCCGATTTTTATGAAATTTGATATGTAGGTACTAATTCACGATACCTCCCGGTATTTTTGAATTTTTTTGGAATTTTGATTTTTAAGGGTAATTATTCCACAAAAACTGCCAAAAAATATGAAAAAATAACATTTCTCAAAAACGGCTCTAACGATTTTAATTCAACTTTGGCGGTTTGTAGAACTTTGGTTTTCCAACAAAATGACACCACCCGCATTTCATTAAAAATTCGGGTTCAGAAATTATAGGGCTTAAAACATACAATTTTTTGTTATTTTACATAAAAAACATAAATCTAAACAAATATTACTATTCACCATTAAAAGAGCTCCAAAAACTAAATAATTTAGTATTCTGAATTACTATTCTATGATTGCTGGTTGCGGGGATAATTTAAATTTTCGTTTTGCGGTAAACGCACTACGTTGTACAATGTTATACTTATAGGGAATACAAAAATTACTATTTCTATCTTATTTACGGATGAATTTCGTTCAAACTTGATATTCTTGTCAAGTTAGCATTGACCAAAAGAGAAAATTCTAAATATGTTGCCCCTTAACAACCCTGGAGGGGGGGAATAGGGGGCATTTCTCCTCTTGAAACCCAGTGTGTAGCAATGGATTCTGTAGTGCCTCCAAAACAAGGATTTGGGTGGATGTTTTTGAAAACAACTTGTTTACAAGATTTTCTGTACATTAAACCGTGCTTTGTATTCTATATTTAGTAAATAAAAAGTAATTTAATCATTAAAGTTGGGCTAAAAGGGAGAAAGTCTGTGTCAGGTTCCTGATACCGTTTATTTAAATGTTGGCCTTATAAAAATAAAATATTTGATTCAACTGGTTATTTTGTTCTAAACTAACTGACATTTATCATATAAGAGTAAACCTGAGCTTACCACGAGTAAGAAATTTCAATCGGAATTAAGAAACATTTATTGGTTTAGAAAATACAAAGTGTTCCGTAAATGTCACTATTTTTCACAAAAATAGCCGCCATTTTGAAATGGTTAAAGATAAGTGAATTCTGATTTCACCAAAAATATTTTTGCGAGACCTTTAAAATTATGTATAATTTGCCTTAGGTTCATATAATATCATTTTGAGATCAAACTCATGACCTTCGTTTTCGAGCACTATGCATATTGATTTCGATAGAAATATTTTTAATAGATTTCCCATATGCGACTTAGTACAGATAATTTTGTTTGATATCTTTATACTAAGCCTTTCTCCCCTTATACATGCTGTAAGTGTGGTCAGACTCACCCTCTATATATTTATAACTTTAAATCATTGATAACTCGAAAACCAATAGATTTAGAGCAAACATGATAATAACTAACATTGTGCATATTGTAATTCCCAACATTTTGTATTCGTAACATTTCTCTCGATCATCAATAATAACAGAGGTATAAGAAAAAAACTGATAATTGGCCGTCATTTTCCAATATGGCGGCTGTACGACAGCTTTAATTTTTGGGGAATCTTAGTATGTTAACAGGAAGGTAGAGACAACATCTGGACAAAAGTCCTAGGTTGTGCTAATTTTTTTTGGTCAAACCTTATTTTTCTTGTACTATTGTACTGTACTTACATACAAGGGGATAAAATACAACAGATGGTACAAGGCGGTCAACCAACAACCAACCAACTGGTTGAAATCGAGTTGTCGATTGTTGTGCAAATCGAGTGTTGTAAGACGTAATTAATTTATCCTGTTTAAATAACTTGCGACTATTTCGTTTCAGGTTTAAAAAAAATATAAAGAGAGGTTCTGTTTTAGGACTGGATGAGCACTAAGGTAGAAGGACTTAATACATCTGTAACCATGTAGTTATATGAACGACACAATCGTTAAACTGTGAGAATGAAAATCAAATACAAAAGTCAGGATGCTGACTGCGGATACAGGCGTTGTTGCGGCACTAAACCCATAAAACACTCCCAACCCCTGAACGGACCTAGGGTGGGGGTTTTAAAAAATGTTGTGATCTCTAACAATGTGTGATTGGTTGAAATCAAGTGCTTTGTACCGTCTTTTACTTATATTTATTGTCTTTTATGTATATACGATATGAGTATAAATATAGTTAAAGTGTTGCAAGACTTGTTTTACTTACAATACTTTGCTTATTAAAGTACGCGATGCATCTCGTAGACGATTATTAAGGTCAAAGAATGTTCTTAGCAAACAAAATGTATGTGGATTAGGAACGTAACCAAAACTTAAACGAGATCGCACGCAGCACGCTGACGTATGACCGAGGTGAATTTCCGCATTAAAACCTTAAAAGAAATCTAATAAAGGGTTTAAAACAACACTGGTAACATATTTTGGAAATTTTTAAAATGTTATTTTCCGGCTGTTTTGATGCTCCTGGTTACAATCAAATTGACTATTAGGATGGCAATGTTGTACATTATCAGGTTAGGACAAGGTATAGTCAGGATAACAAGTTGGTATAGGGGTGGGGGTGATAAAACTACATCTAGTTATGAAAAACACAGCCTTTTCCAGTGAAAACTCCTCATAAGACAACGTACTGTGTAAAGACAACTAACATTTTCTTTATTAACTCGGTAAATACTTATGCTAGATTGATGAGGGAGGGCTTACAATTTTTAGCATTTTACGTACAATAATGTTACATTCGGGGCTTTTCTGACCCTTTTTGAGCCCAAAAACTCAAAATTTGAAAAATTAAAATCCCCAAAACGGGGGTTAGAGTTGTCCGATTGTTTTGCCCAACGACCTTGTCCAACCGTATACAAAAGGGAAGGTTCCTACCAAATTTCAAGTAAATCGAACAAAAATTGCGACCGCTAGAGTGCGAACACACACACAAACACACACACACATGTATATATATAAACAGAATAAATAAAGTACGTCTTACAACACTATAAAGTATATTTTTACTTATACTGTACTTACATACAAGAAATGTATGTAAGTACAGTATAAGTCTAAATATACTTTATACTGTTGTAAGGCGTATTTTATTTATCTTGTTTAGTTATAACAGCACGTGTCATTCTAATAAAGAAATTATATATATATATATATATATATATATATATATACATATATATATATATATATATATAAGTTTTTAGCGACCCCCCAAAACGTGTTCAGGGGGTCACGTTAGGAACTTCTATAGAGGTCCCTGGCTTAAGTTTCACTGTACGGGTCATGCTAATAGTTCACTTTTCCATAGTAAATTCACTAACAAGAACTGAAGTTCATACCCACAATATACTGTACACACAGTCATGTTGTGAATAAAAAAATCCAATTTGTGGAATAATGTTAAATTACTAGGTAGGCTGTCTGGGAAGGTATACAAACTCTACTTTAACTTATAACATACAAATACTTCTGGAATGGAAATGCATAGTAGGTTATGCAGGGGGTTATTTATAAATGCAGAAGTACGAGATGGACATTTACGATGTATGGTTCCAACCATACATGTATGGCCACCATATAAAATCCAACTTGTCAGTAGATAGTTTTCAACATACAAAACGTGCCTGAATGAACGGCTTTTACAGTTTTAAATAGTAAATTTGAACAGTACATGATGTTTTTGATGTTTTTTAAAAAGGGCATATCACAATATTGATTGTGGAACAAGTTTTTCCTCCAATCTTGTATAGATGAGAAATCAATTTTTGTCCTCCGAAACCAACTATTTATCGTGAATAAAAAATACCCTTGTTGCTCCTAGTCTATTAAAAATCTGGCGAAGTGGTCGAGAGAGTAGTTAGTGAGAGGGAGAGGTGAAGGAGGAGGGGTGTAAGTGGAATGGGTAAGAGGGGTGGTTGGTGCCGGGTGAGTGTGTGTCATGGCGGCCAGAGAAGGGTTCGGTGCTGTGTTAATGTGTTTTTTTAAATAACGTTTAAGGATTGGTGCCGTATTCGAGATCTCCGGAGTTAGCGAGCTCTGATTTTCACCATCGTTTTACGTTTTTTTGAGCACTTCAAAATGAAGAGACACTTGAGGGGGTACATTAAACAATATATATTTGCCCCCAAAATCCCCTATTTTTGGGGGACATTCACAATTTTGAACAGTGTCAAAAGATAGTACACCTAAAGTTAATATCACAACGTGAGGGGAATATGTTGATTTTAACTCAGTAAAAGTGAAAAATAAAACAAAATAACATTGCCTGCCAGATTGAAGCCAAGTTTTTTATGAATTTTGATTCGCTGCAATTTTGATTAAGGAAGGAATAGCAGTCTCTAGTTTTTACCATTTATCTACTATTGAAAAGTTCTTTATAACGAGGGGTCCTTCAAATGGGGTTTACATTAAAAATTTTGGTTGCCCCCAAATTTCCCTATTTTTGGGGGACACTCAAAATTTTGAATAATGTCAAAAGATACTTCACCTTTAGTTACTATCACTATTCATACATATTAGTTTATTTTAACAAATACAAAACATAGAGGGGTCCTGACTTTTCATTCACCCGATATAATAAGTGATTCTAGAGACATTGATCATAATTTATGTTAACATGTTTAAAACACCAATCTAATATGGCTTACCTGCTATTACTTACACCTTTAAATATTTACTTTAAAGTATATACTTTAATCCTAAATAGAAAACAAGTTTATTAGTACTTATTCTAAAAGTATGTAATCCAAAAACACATCGTGATTAGGAACAATAAGCCTTTGTGTCTTTTCTAAGGCATTAGAAGAAATAGTTCCTTGTCTAATTTTCCTATTCTGATACCTACAATGTTTTGACCTCTTTAAAATCTGGTGTCAAATCTGGTTACGCTATGCTTGGTGTGGATGACGTGAGAGCTACTATGGATATACGTTAAGAATAGCGTTACTGATTATGATTGATTTTAGTAAAGCTTTGGACTGTAACTGCGATTACTTAAAGTGCAGCGCAATGGTGTGTCGGAATCTGACGTGAGGGTGAGATCGTTTGAGTGCTACCTAGTCTAACACATCACAGCTTGTAATGCGTCAGAACACGAAGTCTCTTTTACTTTTTCACCTTAGCATTATGCCTCCGTTCAAGTATTAAGTTGTTAATAATGTAGGCCTATTCATATTCTGCAACTCTTGGAAATTGTAAGTGGTCTGTTGATTCTAGTGTTAACCAACGTTACGTGTTTATTAAAACGAGCCCTCCTCGTTCTCGATTTAAAAACATGTAATGTGGAAATTTCCCATTACTGTAAAGTTGTAACGAATTTAAAATAAAAGTTTAAACTTAGTTTAAAATCCTGTTAAATTTGTTGGTAAAAATTAACATGGACATTTTCATTACACTGCGCCGAAATTAGCTGTTTTCAATATCAGCGATGAGTAACGAAATTGATATTGCCGTAAAAACAGCTGGTGATTTTTGCCTCACTGTAATTAGTTATTCTGACACCAGTAGCGCTAATAGCATATGTTGTACCGATAGTAATGATGCATTCTAAATCCGCTGATCTGATTCATTGATTAACGTAAACACAACGTAAACTTGTTGTCATTATTTGTTGACATATATTACCAAGCAAAACTGTTAAAATGTCTAAAAAATATGTTTTATTGTGATTATTATTTACAGTGTGATGAAAAATATTGTTCTTAACTCGTTCCTAAAGTGCTTTTCCGGTACTAGATCAAATGTCTACGATCACGTGCCGGAAAAGACCACTTTTGTCACAAGTAAAGAAATTTACTGTTTTGTGAATGGTCTTTAGCAATTAGTCATGACGCGCAATCCTTAAAACGTAAGCAATATGTAATTGCATGGTTTAACTGTGAATAACGTACGGCTGGTTTCATGTTTTTTATATTGATGGATATTAATATTATACTCCATAATAAAGGGGTTATTAGAATTCTTTTTTGTTGTATTACATTTTAAACACTAACTCCAAAAATATTATACAACTATTGAATATCAAGTAGTGTCCTCACGGACATTTAATCATTAAAATGTTTCAAATTATAGGTTAGCAAATAACTTACAATTTTTAGCTTTATTTTATTGGCAAATGTATGGTACCTAAAGGCGAACAATTATACTTTTATTAATTTCAGCGTGCAATTAATATTCAATTTTAAAAACTGTACTTGAATTTGACAAATTAAAAATAATAAAATTGATTACATTAAAAATGTTATAGTTTTAGGTTGAAATGTTGACCAAGTATTTAATTTTATTTTTTAAGCATGTTTTTAATTATAGTTAACACAAATCATTGTTGACAGGGGTTCCAAAAATATGGATGACGACACTGCAAAAGTGATGGATCAACTTGTACTGGCCAAGCGATTAGAAGAAATGTCACTATTAAACATGTATACTCGTCAAAAGGTGTATAATTCATGGTTTTGCTAGTTACAGAAATTTTAACAAAAACCAGTGGCTTGAAGGGGTCATAGCCCCTAACCTTGCTATCATCTGATTTGATTACTCTTTACATGCTGAGAAAAATAAAATAAAATAAGCAGGAACACGTGTCAGTTCTTTAATAAAGTAAACACGTAATCGCCTGTTTTAATGTAAACAAAGCAGACGTTTTTAAATACCCATGCTTCTCTTATGGGGGATGTTTTACATTATTTCTCGATTGCTTGTAACTTTTTGGAAATTCTGCTATTTTTCCCGAGTATCTGGAATCAAGAGCTTTAATTTGAGCCGTCTCCCATCATCCTGCGATTTGCCAAATCCCCACAATTTTGATTTAACAATTTCGCTTACGGAATTATATATAAAGACTAGCTGGCCCGACAAACGTTATCCTGCCCTAATGTCATTGAATTTGTTTTATGTCAAATACTCGTTCATTTTCAAGATGAGCTCGGTCGCTTCGCTCACTCGCCTCCCGGATGAGCTCGTTTGCTACGCTCACTCGCCTATTGAAAAAAGAGTTTGAGTGCCATTCAAGTAGTTTTTCTTACTTCCATAGTGAACATATGTTTATGCCTTTCAAGTATGTTTAGATATAAGCCTTGTTTGGTGTAACTAACTGAACTATGATCAAATCAATTGGAACTTTAAAGGGCAGTGGGGCAGAGCCCTTAGGTCGGATTAAAAATTTTCTTTTATAAGAACCTTGTCCTGACATTAAGGGTGCGCCCTACCCAGATTGAATTTATTGTTGTTTAGCGCCGCACCGGCGCCGCCAACAAGCAGGGCCATGCATATTTACGCTTGAAGACCATTTTGTTCTCCTCGATCGCACTGTTATTTTACAGATTTCTACCAAACTATTTGCAGTTTCACACTTTTCAGATTCCAATCTAGGGATCATACGGTTCCTTTTCTCCAAAATAATTTTTCTCCATACGTTAGGAATCTTTAGAAAAACGCTTAATTTGAGAACATTACTAATGGCCTACCACTTATTTTGAATTAAAATAACGATTTTTAAATCGTATGATCTCTAGATGAACATTTATTGAATTAAATAACATCAAATTATTTTTAATTGGTTAACAATTTAGCCTACAATGAGGGAGATGCAAACCCCTTACTTGTGCGTGCGGAAGGGAGGTACGGCGCACCCTTAACGAACACAATAACAAAATTTATTCAATTTGATGCACTCATTCTCTAATTATGGAATAACAAAGAGAAATTGGGATTCATTTTTATATATTAAGATTACATTTAAATCCAACCAAAACTGTCGTTATCCAAGGAATATTTCGTTGTTCAGTTTGCAATTATTCTTTCAGTAAACCCCCTTCCCTCTAAGCGGAATTATTTACTTTACTTTTTCTCCATTCTGTACTGGTAAGGTAATTCTCTTCGCGCATATATGACATAAGTTTACCTCATCAAAACGCCTAACTCTCAAGCCTCGATATATTTATTATTGTGGAAAACATTTGATAAGGAACAGGACAATTGTCTGTGCTATTTAAAATATTTGTATGAAAGGCTTTGCTTATACTTGCTCTTTTTTTAAAGTTCATTGTCCTTTATTTCATATCCTATCATAACAAATTTATTTTAATTACTCGTTCACACCTGTGTATTTTAAGAAAATATTTATTACTCTGTATCATGCTCTACAAGCAGGAAGTGAATAGTATCGCTCGGTCTAAGTTACCTGGGCCCAGCAAATATATTCAAAAGAGTAATGAACATTTGTAGGTAAATTACAAGTGGGCTTCATCATTTTGTATTTATTTTAGTTGTTTTAAATGGAAAAGTCTCACAAGGACAGGGGTATTTTACTCCATCGTGAAATACCTGGTAGCAATACAAATAATTGGTATTACAAGCTGTGGATGATGTTGAATACTTTTTTGCGAAGAACCTAAATCTGTTAACTAATTTTGATGTGTTTATATGTATAATCTACTTCACTTAATTGTGTTTTATGGGTTTTTTTATTTCTTTTCTCGTTTGTTATTACATATTAAGGTATTTTTCGTTTCAGACCAAGTTTACGTTATCTAATGTGTATTGCAGGTTATAGAAAATAAACAATGGATTGAAGAGGAAACATTCAAAATGGCAAAAATTGAGGAAACACAAAACAGGCTTTCACGAATGCTAGATGACCGAAATGCTTTCCTGAAGAAAATACAGGCCCAGCGCCATGCAGCCTACATGGTATTATAGCTGTTTCTCATTAAAGGTTTCATTTACTAACCCCTAGACGCTTTACGGTAAATTTTGAACTATAGTTACCGGTAAAAAAAACTTGCACAACTTTTTCAGAATATAACAATTATGAGAACTCTTAAAAGAAGGGAATCCCTGTTTCTTACAATAGATTTCTAGGGGCTTTTTATACTAGTTATTCTAAAAACTTCATACACACTGGAGACTAGAAAACCACTACTGTATGTCTATTATTTTGGTTAGTTAGTATTCTCTCAACGAAGTTCTTTGTTATATAAAAATTGTTTTTGATTTTACTTATAGAATCTTAAAAAAATTTTTAATAGTTTTGCCGTTAAAATATATTTTAACCATGAGAAGCATACCATGGCAAAACAGTTGTGCACCTTTAATATTTGTTTAGGATCAGGTCAAGGCCTTTGACGAAAATCTTGCGATTGAGAAAACGTTGCGGCTAGAACAAAGAAAAGCAAAAAGAAAGGATGTCCGCAAAAGAGTTTGGGCTGAAAAAAGAGCCCTTGAAGCAAAGCAAAAAGAAGAAGAGGAGAAAAGAAAAGTCAATAAACACAAAATAATGATAAAAGTTCAGAAAGAGAAAATCGAACAGCCAAATAATCATAAGAAAGGAAAAGGTATGTATTGTAAGTTATTATTATCTTTTGTAATCTGCCATAATTTTCAATATCGTTGAGATCCAACAGATTGCATGACAAAGATATGTATTTAGGACATAAAGGCTTTGATAGAATCACTTTAAATATTATTTTATAACAACAATTCAGAAATTAAATCCAACTGATTTATTTTAAGTTTTGTATTCCTTCACAAAGATACATATATATTTTTAGTTAATAAATCTATATTAGCACTGCAGCAGTTCACTAACTCGTAATTATGCCCAATCTTAAATTACTGCAATGAGGGGCACTACTTTTTGCTACTTAAGGCTGCTCACACTTCTCACGAACACGCCCGAACATTCGGCCAAACTCCGAATGTTCGGAGTATTCGCGAGAGGTTTGGGAGCTGCACGAACTTTTAAATACATACGGGAACATACGGGACAGAATGTTCAGTGGTCATACAGGACGGAATGTTCATTGAACACTCGGGAGAATTTTCGGCCGAATGTTCAGGCCTATTAGTAGAAGTGTGGGACAGCCTTTAGAGAGGCAAATAGGTTCTGTTTTCCTCTATCGTTTATGTACTGAAGACCTACTGTTTGTTAAACTAATAATAAGTTTGGTAATAGTTAATCTCAAAGTAAAGAAATTACTTACCCTGATATCTTTGATTGCTTAGACATTTTACATTGTAAGAGGATTTACATAGGTAGAAGATATGCCTTATATCGTGCAACAGGGGTTGTATAAGATCATATTACTAAAAAAATGTGTTGGTAACCAGAATACAATACGACTAATTATCAGTAAAATTCAATTACCTTCAATTAAAATTCATGTTTCAGGAAAAAAGTAAATTTTGGCAAAGATTACTTAAGGACCATAGAAGAAAAAAAAATACATAAAGGAAAAGAAACATGTTCCCAGGGATTTCTTCAGATTGCTCTTATATTAATGTTTTATAATAATGTTTTTTTACCATTAATTTTTACAATGAAATGAATTACACTACTTGATTTTCTCTTCTTTTCATGGGCCTCATAAGCTTTTACTTGTACTAGTTTTCAGGTATCTAACAAAGTAGATGATTTATTTTATTTTAACTATATTGTCACATATTTTATATAATTCTTATTTTTATACTTACGTTACTGTAAAAATAGCATTACAAATGGAAAACCCTTCTGTTACCAGGGAGCATCAGACAAGTTTTACTGACCACACAACTGGTTAAAGTGGTCAGTTTATTTCCAACTTCTCCACTGTACTTGTTTTGTATTGCTTTTTAAGGAAATAAAATCATTTATCATTTATCAGTTTGTAGGTGTCGTCCACTCACCACGGGTTCCATTAATGACTCCTTTGACATGTAAATGTGGTATGGACTTGAATATGAGCCAATCATCGTGTAAACATGTTTCTATTTACATAGTTTAAGCAACCAATCATCGTCGTGTGGAATATAGAAAGTTTGTTGAATGAAGGGGTTACATATAACAAGTTAGAGTTTCACTTGAAGAAGGACTTAGACAAAATGAGTAAAGCTATAATAAAAGAAGCATTTGTTTAATTAATTATAAATATTGAAGTTGAAATTTGTTAATATATGGCTTAAAGTTCGCTTTAACCATCACCCAACTCGTTAATTCTCTCCTTTTTTATCTTGAACGGATGGATTAAATTATAAAGTAAAAGAGGCCTAAGAGAATGAATGGTCTACAGTTGTAATGCTGGGCTGAATGCCGAGGTGAACAAACCGAAGGAAAACCGAGGAAGTATAAGAGCAAAGTGTTTATTTGACCTCAGCGTTTTGTTTGGTCAAACCCAAATATTATGTTTATTTTCTATCTAAGTCTAGCTCCAAGATCTGAATAGTTACGATGGGTGAATAATTGACGAGTTTTTGTTTACTCACTCAAATCTTGACGCCTAAAACACTTAACTGTGCTACAAATAAACAACATATTTCTTAGTTATTAAACAAAACAGTTAATCCATCTTCATTAAAACCTTAGTACTTTCTACGATAAACCCTAGTACTTTAGTGTTTTTAGCTATCCACTGTAGATGAGGCGTTGTAATTTAAAGTGTTCAAACTAAAAAAATTGTATTTGTTAAATATTTCTTCTTTATTCTCTGTAAAGTTTAAAATAAAAAATACACTAACATACTTACTTGTACAACCAATGATCCGACAATTATAATTATTTAAATTTAAATTATTTAAAATATCTTGTATACGAGACGATAATTATCCAGGGTTGATTAAACTTGATAATTGTTTTATTCAGTAGATAGAGAAAGATAGAGATCACTTTAGAAGTTTAGGAGTGGATAAATATGTTCCAAGTTAAGTACGTGCCCTGAATATCTATTGCTGTCACTTCTGTCTCCTCTCGACGACTTGATATAACAATCAGCCTTAACTTTCATAAAGTTTGCTGTTTGAAGTAAAACAAGTGAAATCTTTAACTTGTATACATCTGCTGGAAACATATGATAAATATGGTTATCTATGGAATAAGACGTATCTCAGGTATCCAAACCTAAGAGAGGTTAAACAGTTGTTTTCTTATAGACTAAAACTAAATAAGTATCGGGAATAATTGATAAACATAATACACATAATTTTAAAATAGATCTCTAACCACTTTTTAAATTAAATTTTCGCCAGTTTATTTATTTAACTAGCTGGTTTAGTCCTTCCTTGCTTCACTCGGGAAATAAAACAGTTTTGTTCGCTACATTTTGTGGTCAACCTTTTGGACTATTTTGAGTAGAGAAAGTTGTTATTGCCACCTGGCAAAATTTCATGAATATCCATAAGAATAACATTTGGACGTTAACACTACCCTTACTGCGAAGCACTAAGGTGAAAATGAAATACAAATTGTTTACTTTTCCAAAATTAGTTTTAAAGTACAAGTGTACAAAAATTGACTTGTATGGTGATTCAGGAAGTTGGAGAATTAGTCATGAGTCATTAGTCTTCAAGGCTTTTCTTTTATGAATTAAAGATTTTAATTTGAATGAGTTGATGATCATAAACTCATTCTCATATGCTAAGAAAACAGATTTACGATACCAACATGTTATTTGTTTTTCAACTAAATAAATTATGATTATATTTTATAATTTACCTCTTTACTGCTGGTTATGAAGGGTATTTGTTTTCATTGAAAATTATAATGCAATTTGTAATTGTTTTAATGTTGAATTAAAGCAGGTAATAGAAGGGCGTTGCCATTCCAGAGTCAGAAGTCTTTTTATTTACACTATGCCTAAAAAATTTGTTCCTGCTTTCGTGCTAGCTTTTGTTATTACATATACACCTATCAAACATACAAGTATATCAATTGATACGATCCACATTGAAACTTTGAAAGCCTATGGGGCATGTCCCTGTGGGTCAATGTAAATTATAAGGGATTTCTGAAAATCTACACAACGATAGATAGCCTATGAGTGGCTTTCTCCTATGACGCACACACACACTGATAAAAGCGTACCATAATAATTATTGTGCTTGCCTAATAATACAATGATGGTTAATAAGAATGTTTCTGTTTACTTAAATAACTATACAATTTAGGGAGTTCTGTAAATCAAAATAAAATTTGCTTGAAATATGATCATGAACCCAGGAGGAATATCGAGCGTTATAAACCAGAAAAAATCAAAAATGTTCATTTTGTTACATTTTCTCAGTTTGATGATTTAAATTATACTGATATTTAATTTATTTACGTTAAATGTTAAGAAAAATTATATGCCTACAAAATAAAGAATTAATAGACTAGAATTTCTAGCTACATTTGGGTTGATCTCATAAGATTCCTGTTGAAATTTCAAAATTCAATCTCGGTTGTGCCTTAATTTATAATGCATTTGTATTAAATGTTTAAAGAAATCACATACAAGTAACATATATATTCACCAGAAAAATATGTAGTAAATATTAATGATTACAAATTTGTTTCTAAAGTAAATATTAACGATGAGGTATTACAATTTTATAAAATAATGTGTACAGTTTTGTCAATTCCGCCATAGTTCAGTTAAAAATAAGCTTATCAAAAATACTTACCCATGACAAAACAATAAAATTATCCTTGAAACTTTAATTAAATGTCTAAATATGTACTTCAGTTGAAAGCCTCAACAGTTCTGAGGGGACGTTGATATAGGGTATAACTCAAACGTGACAGGGTAATTACTGTAATCAATCAGTCAGTCAATGGAGATAACATCATATCTTAGCGTGATAACAGCTGGGCGGCCCCGGCACGGCGTGTTCCTGCTAGTGGTCTTATCTAACCAATCAGGATCACGTGCATAATAGGTTACTCGCATCTTTGACCATTTTTGGGTTCTTAAGACTGGGTGCTGTTCGTTAATGCGCTTTGGGTGCAATGTTTTGTTTAAGAATCACAAAAACCATTTCACATATATTCTAAGTCATTTACATAACGCCAAATACAATCTGTACCATAAGCCATTAAACTTATTTAATGTTATATATCGTATAAGTAACAAATAATGCTGAAAGTATTTTAATGAAAGTTAATCGGCAATGTCGTTACATGAACAGAGAAGGATGTTACCACTTCGAAACCGATTTGAACAATAACAGAATTTAGGAAATACTGTGATATAAATTCCCAGTGATAAGAATAATTGACAACAAAATAAATTTTTAATTGTAATTATAATAAGCAGATGTTGCCAAAATTTAGCAGCGTCTAGATGTGGAAACGTCCTTTTACCAAGAATCTTTTTAGACATTATGATTCTTTAGTGAGGGAACAACAACCTTCATTGCATGACTCTTGAAAATACACGGTATCAGGAAACTGGCACATACTTTCTCCCTTTTAGCCCAACTTTAATGAATAAATTACTTTTTATTTACTAAATATAGAATACAAAGCACGGTCGAATGTACAGAAAATCTTATAAACAAGTTGTTTTCAAAAACATCCACCCAAATCCCTGTTTTGGAGGCACTACAGAGTCCATTGTAACCACATGTGGTTTTAAGAGGGGAAATGCCCCCCATTCCCACCAGCGTTGTTAAGGCGCAACATATTTCGAATTTTCTCTTTTGGCCAATCCTAACATGACCTGCATATTAAGTTTTAATGATATTGATCAGTAAATAAGAGAGAAATAGTAATTTTTGTATTCCCCACAAGAATAATATTGGACAACGTACTGATGTGTTTACTGAAAAATTAAAATTTAAATTTTCTCGGCAATCAGCAATCGTAGAATAGTAATTCAAATTACTAATTTATTTAGTTTTTTGAGCTATTTTTAAAGGTGAATAGTAATATTTTTTAACATTTAAGTTTTTTATGAAAAAAATTTAATTTTGGATGTTTTAAGTCCTGTAATTTCTGAACCCGAATTTTTACAGAAATGCGGGTGGTACCATTTTATTGAAAACCTTAAGTTCTACAAACCACTAAAGTTTTTTAGAGCCACTAAAGAAAATCGTTAGAGCCGTTTTTAAAAAATTTGGACTTTTCATGTTTTTTAGCGATTTTTTGGGGATAATTATCCTTAAAAATTCAAAATTCAAAAAATGAAAAAACCTGGAGATATCATGGAATAGTACCTACATACCAAATTTTATGAAAATCGGCCCATTGGTTAGGGCTCTAGGCTCTGTACATATCCACACAGACACACACACGGACACGGACACACACATACACACACACAAACACACACACACACACACACACACACACACACACACACACACACACACACACACACACACACACACACACACACACACACACACACACACAGACAGACAGACATCACGTAAAAAACACTTTTTGGGTTCAGGGAGCACCAAAACGAATATTTCCACTAACAACTCAAATTCGAAAATTTTGACGAAAACAATACTTTCTCCATATACTATATATAAGGGGAGAAAGTAACAGCACAAAATCCCAGGCGCGACAAGGTGGCCGGCGTGGTGCCGAGGACGGTCCCTACAAGCAGCAGTAGGGGTGTAAACAGCCAAGTGCCCAGTTTCTGTGATACAATCTTATAACCGAGCCCCCATTGATCTGATTTAGTACCCTGAGTTTTCTCCAGTTCCCAATAGTTGGATTTTCTACACACTTTTACATTGCCCACTATCGATCTATTTCTTGAAAATCGCATGGTACATCTGTATTTCAGTTAGGTTATTATAGCTTTTGAATGCTAGTGTTCAGCAGTGAGAGGGTTGATTGACCTCACATTGCTAATACACCGAGACAACTAAAATACCATAGATATGTTGAACCTATCGTCAATACTCAGTCAGTTACTGCAAGATCAAATGTTGTTGATTTCCTAAGGCTAATATGTCTTGATGGCTTAATGGATTCCCAGGAGCCTTTGAAAACTGTAACTTGAAATATACTATGAAAGTTATAATTACAAATAATTTAGAAAAAAATAATTTTATACGCTATAATACTGTGTTCCTGATGTGATCATATATTTTTATTTTGGACCCTTGAAACAAGGCAGAATAAACAAATTTACTTTTCTAATACTTATTTTGGATATATCTCAAGTTTCAAGTTTATCTTAAGTTTTTACTGAACGTATTAAGTAAAAATTGTATTGGCTTCTTGAATGAATGAGTAGCCAATAAGAAGACGCTGATGGCAGGCCTGCCCATGAGGTGCCCACTTTAAGCTTAATGTATCGTCAGCATGGCTGACCCTAGAAAGCTCTTGACCAATTTGTAGGATACATATACACTATAGCGCTGTCTAGCAGCCTATAATATTTCTTGAGGTTTAGAAGTGGTCTTAAAAATAAAAATAACTAAATAAAATCTTCTTGTATTTATTGAAATAAACAAATCAAAAGTCTTTCTTCTCAAATAAAATAATTCATAAATTCGAAATAAAATTAAACTTGGTTTAGCTTATCACTTCAATGTTTCAAAATAAAAGTTATCTGTTCAATTTTTGATATTACTGAACTTTAATTATAATTCTTCTTTCTGTATTTTAACAGTCTGGTTTTTAGTTTATCTTCAACCCAAGTATCAAAAAGAAGAAAGAAACTCTTCGAACCCTGAAAAAGAAATAATTGTTTTACAGACTGTTCCCCTTTTTGAAAAACAACGAAATGAGAAATGGAGCAATGATTTAAATTAAGACTCTTTTAAAACAACTTTGTACCTTCCAATCTGAAGAAATTCACGTTTCACCGGGTAGACTCACAACAAACTCACAACACCAGAGGTAAACGTAAAATGCCGCAGCCCCCCAGCGACCGTGAATATATAAGCTTAGCTTAGAAAGTTCTCGAACCCGGGTACGCCGGCCGTCACGTGACCCGGCTCCAGTTCCTTCAAGCCAAGCAAGAATCTAAATCATTGTCTCCAACTCTTTCCGACATCCCCGAACAAGAAAATCGCGACCTTGCGCAGACTTGCAAAACCAAGTAGCACCAGCAATTCTTATTTGAAATTTGTCCGCAATTATTCACAAAACTTCTTTTATATTACATACATTATTTCTTCTTTACATCTCATAAATATTATATTAAATATATATAGTGTTTCAATGGCAATTGGGACGCTATAACACATATACACATAATAATACACATTTATGTAATACTAGCACTTGGGAAGTGGCGTGGTTAGACAATGAACCAGGCGATATTAGCGATAGTAAGTTTTAGAAGTAAAAGTTTTAAATCAAACCTAAAGATTTCAGGTATGTAGAGGTCATATAAACGAAATATTTATCTAGTTTATGTATCTCAAGTCGTCACTCATATTTTCTTTTCAAATGATGTGTTAGTCTCTTAGTGACACGATCGTATCACGCACCTGGATAAGAATATCACCTATCAGCAAATGCTAAAGAATAAAAATAAATGAAAATACACTGCTTTAAAATAATAATATTAATAATAGGTATTTCGCTCAAATCAAAACATTTTTTAGCAGTTATAAAATTAATCTAAGGGCGTCTCGAGTTGTGATACATCATTAAACTGAGACTCCTCGTATGATGATGAATCATACTAAAAGAAAAACTGATAAATTGTTGCTTAGTATATGCTTAGTAACTTCAGCATATATTTTCCTAAACGTATAAAACCCAGTTATTTACTGTTTAAAAATGCCCAAGAAGTAATTAAGTAGTTTCCTTGTGATTAAAATAGTATTTTCGTCATTTTAAGTAATGGAACAATGGTATCTGAGTATATGCTTCTAAATCACATACACATATAACAACATCGTAATACGTTGTCTTTGATTCAAATGATCCCTAGAGATACTTAAGGGCAGTTTATAATAAACAGGCCTAATGATCCCAATTACACCAGAACAAATCATGAAGAAAGAAAAACATGTTCAATTGTGCTCCATTTTGTGGGGATTTTGATGAACTTTTACGACTACAATAAAATGTCAAATGAAATAATTTGCCACCATAGAAAAACATTGAATCTTTGAGGCTAATAGTGAGAAGGCCTGAGGGAATTTCGCTTTGGGGGTTTGTCACGAAAACGTGTTTGAATGTGACACGGCGAATTTACCATTGCATTACATGCATTCCAATCTTAGTGTGTTTAATACAGACAGATGGATCAGCAGAAACCAAAATAAACTAATTCAATCCGTATTGTTCAAGTTTTAAATAATTAGTAATAACAAAAGAAGTAGAAAATGTTGAGTCATTTATAATAAATAGTAAATAGCGGATCGTTTTAAAGCTAAAGAACTTTTAATGTAAAGGACAATATGTCAAAGAGCCCATGGAGTCACCTAGGGGCCCATGCGTCTAAGTCACAGTCTTGAATGGTGGCTAAACACGTTATTGGGACTACGAGATTGAAGCCATAAATATCACTTGATTTTGACTAGTAGTTGAGTGATATTTACAAATCATAGCTTTGGCTATTAAAATGATTCCGCTATAGATAAATAACTTCACAGAAAAATGTTCAACTATAAGGTTAACTACAAGGTCAAACCGTACATTTTAAATATATTATGAAGCCACAGCTGAGTTAATAAGTAAGTGAAAATATCTTTAGTGTTTTATGTTAGGTACCCACAGTATAACTAGTCACTAGTCACTAGTTCTTAATGATATTGTGATTAATGTCTAGAGTCTCTGAAAAAAATCGGACTTACTTTTATACGTTTTACTTAATGTTAATAGTTAAGCTATTTTCCTAAATCTCGTTAAAAATATAGACAAATTAAAACGTGAAACTTGAGTTCTCACAATTAGGACGCCAAGTTTGAGTAAGTAAGTAAAAGTATAACTACATAAGATGTATTAAATGTAAATGTTAAATGTGTGTAAATGCATTAAAAAATGTGTTTTGTTAAAAATGTTTTATTAACCCAGATGAAATTAAAAAACTGATGTAGCATTTTTTTCAGTAATGCATGAAAAGTACACATTTAAATTATAAACCAATATTGTATTTTCTTGTGATATTTTTTTATATTAGTCTTTGAACTACTCACCAAACTGGGTGTGATAAAATTGCACTGGGAACCTTTAACTCAGTGACACAGTATTTGCTAATGGAATCCCACTGGGTTTCTTAGTGAACAAACGATATTACTATAACAACAACACCGTATGTTTGAATAATAAGCGTGCCTTCAGGCCTTTGCAATTGCTATCTAGAATATTCCAGTCTAAAGTCGATTAATGGTTTATTGTTACATTGCACAATCAGCATCACCCACTCTTTCTCATCCTACAGCACACAAAGTTTCCACGATGTAACTAAATTAATTCCTAAGAAATGTTGTAACGGTGCTGGATTCGTAAATTTATTGTCTTTGCTCAAATCTCACATATCTAGATAACAGGTGGAATTTTATAGTTATGAGACCATTGCGGTAAGAGTTAACCAAGAAATTAACAAAGCGTATGGACATAAAACCCCTGAAATAAATTAATATTTGTTGGTTTCTTAACTAGTAGAACTATACAAGGACTACACCGTGCTAAGCTTTAAAAGATGAGTTAATATTTCAATTGCATAACATGGCAATGAACAATCGAATCAGCAACCCACATAAAAGCGAGATAAAAAATGGCTAATCTGCGACAGTGCGATTCAGTAGCAGTGAACCAGTCAATCCCAACAACGTCCCTGTTAACAGTTAACTCGGCCTGGCCGACGGCCAGCGACTGTCAAAGCGATTGTTTATGTCCAGAGTCCGACGGCCGCGGTCGCCAGTTTCCCCGTAAATCTATTGTTTATCGAACTTTGAAATGAGTTATGTGTCTGTTTTTTTAAAATATGAATAAGGGTTGTGTTATGGGAATTTTGTATTATCTTTGTTTGAAACTGTCTTTGTTCTCGGTACAAATGAGGACAATGTGCTTTTTTATCCCGAAAATATAAATTTCATCACTGAATTTAAAACAGACAAGCATTATGTGAAATTTGTTTATATTTTTGTATTAAAGATTTGTGGATGTAACATGTAAACAGGCTTAAGTCACAATAATGTAAATTTTCAGTTTACGGAATAAAACTTGTAGTTTGTTACAGAGTGATGATTGAAGGTTCTGGTTGTTATTCATATCTTAGAGTGACTTCTAAAAATCGAAAAATGTAGCTGATATTTTATCATCCCTGAAAAACTATACACATTATTTATGAATTTGTTATGTCTAACAAAACATCCAGGGTTTTAATTTGTTAAAAGAAAAAATTAGGGCATTTAGGTGACGAGTGTTCCCTGTTAATAAGTATTTTTGTACATTGTTAATAGTTGTAAAGCTTATTAGTTTGGTGAATGAACATACTCAATACTCAGCACCCTGTATTCCCTTTTAAGTAGTCAGTCGCGATATGTCAAAGTTGGGCTTAGAAAATCAGGGACTGTTACTGTTTAGTTATAGGAGATGTAAATATTTAGAAGGAATAAATAATTAAATAGTTTAATTTTTACTCCTCCATCGTTTCAGTCAGCCCCTATCATTTAGTACAGTATAATAGTATAGTATAGTATTTCGTAGCATTTAAAATACAAGTAACCCTTCAACTTTTGAAATAATATAATAATAGTTAGTACAAATTTACCCATAAAACAATGTGTTATTACTAATTACGTTTACTAATGAAAAAAACTTGTAACTAATGTAGTTTTATAACTCGAATGA
This sequence comes from Allygus modestus, assembly GCA_963675035.1. Lineage (NCBI taxonomy): Eukaryota > Metazoa > Arthropoda > Insecta > Hemiptera > Cicadellidae > Allygus > Allygus modestus. Next base: position 377,812,176 of record OY776111.1, on the reverse strand, counting down.
TAATTAACTAAACAATTTTTTAAAGGTGGTGGTAAAGCTCCTAAGTTTTATCTTATTGCCATCCCATCCATGATATAATCCTGCATGATATAATCCTGGGTATATCCTGCAGAGCTGTCCCAAAACTGAATAAAATACGACATTAAATTTTGATATACAAAACATTAGTTGTATTTTACTCATGTCGCAAAAAAACTACACATGCTTAATTTAACATAAATTAACATATATGATAATTAATTACATAATTTATATCCGAAAACGATAGATCATCAATTAAGTTGTGTAAAAATTATGTAAACGTTTATAAACTAGTAGACGTAAAGTTCACTGGAGTTGTAAATACAATAGACTTGCATTTCTATTCATAACTTTTTTAATATATTTCTTAACACATTCACAGCCACCGCGATTTCCGAAATGGTTCGTCCGGGGCCAAATGCATTTTTGGTTGATTGGTTAGTTGGTTGAATGGTTGAAAAAATCAGATATTTATGGTTGGTCTGGGCCACAGGAAATACTATGCCATGTCAAAAGCATGGGGAAGTGATAATCTATGATACACTTGGCCTGGAACAAAAATGGGTCTGGGTATCAGATATGATACTCGTGGCAGTGAACGTGGTCAACATAACATAACGTTAAATCAAGAGGCTAAAAAGGCATATGTGGTAATTTCAATCACCTGAAACATTCAATTCCTTGATGATCTGACTGTATTTATTATTTATGATTTTCCTTTTCGAGGTCCCACGTATAGAAAAGTTCTTGTAGCGACTGTGTGCAGTGAACCGTGGGGAAATCATTTGGTTGTTAACTTTCTATTCTGCGGTCTGAGATTTTGGAGTACTATTATGAATCAATCAATGGTACAAGTTTGCAAACGTAGTGGTAGGGTACGAACATTGTAAATATACACCTTAAATCTACTAAACTAATCTAAAGTAAAATAAGTATGGTGTTTATGGTTTTACGGTATTGAAGAATATATTTAAAACGTGACAGAATAATATGTAATAGTCTTTAACAGTCAGATAAAATAAGTTTCGATGAAATGTGTTAATTTTTTAATATTAAATGTTTTATTTAGTATCAAAATCAAAATATTTACTAAAGTAACTGCGTTATTCATAAACATTAAGGAATGACAATAGTACTTGTATGAGTATAATTTCGTTTATTAGTATGGTAAATTTTTTTAAATATATTATCATTCTCAGGGGGAACTGTAACTCAAAGGCAAGTAATACAGCAAATAATAAAAAGGGATGGTTAATTAATGAAATAAATTTATAACAAGACTATTGTTTAGTAATAACAAAATAGAGAAACCTTCAAAACCCATAAAACCATTTAAAATCAAATTTTTAGCAACTGCCAATATTAAGTGTTTTCGAGTTATTTTTATGATACAGAACAATTAACAAATAAACCAACAATTTTTGTAAAATAAATCTGTAAAACATTTGAATATATTTGTAATAAAATACGCAATGAGTTAAATCCTTAATTTAAATGGCAATAACAAACTACGAAAAATGTGATATACTTTTCCAACAACATAAATATTAATTATTTGTTGCAAAATCATAGTAAATATTTGATTAAGGGGACAAGACAATTTTTTGAATATATTGACTATGCTACTGGAAAATATTCCTCCAGAAATACTCTTAATAAAAAAATATATCAAAAACTGCTTTAGGTCATCTGGTTGCAGGCGTTGCAGGGTCCATGAAAATAATGCACTTATTCCTGAAAATATGCCCAACTGAATAACCTGTGATGATGGTGATGCAATGATCAGCTGACTGTCAGCAAGTAGTACAACACACTGCTAACCCTCAGCGTTTCACTTTAGGCAACCAATCTCTACATTGGGCAGAGTTAAATCGACTTTATTGTTCGTTTTAGAATCTTTTAAATCATTGTAATGTGTTAAAATTAAATATACTTTTTAATACTCATTATTTGTGAAATGGAAAATGTAACTGACATGAAAGAGACTCATGCTGCCACAACGGCAAACAAAAACGTGTAGGTAACCGGTAGGTTGTTTTCAAAAATGCAATTTTACTGAAAGGCCAGTTACATTATTTCTAATAAAAAACCATTTAAATAAGGAATGTCAAAAAATCACACAGTTTTTAAAGCCTTTTTAGTAAAGTATTATTTCACATCACGTTGTACTGTTATTGTTATTCTAGATTTTTAGCGTTCTAGAATGTGTTAAGGCTAAAGGCAAACGTCTCTCTACAAAACCCCATTATAGTTATTATTCTATCAGTGTTCGATTGAACAGACTTGGACATCTACACAACCTGTGTGATTTTGAGTAGATATTATTATTAAACAGTCTAACTTGTCCGAAGATGAGAGAACTGTAGAGACTGCACTTCACACCATGAATATATATATGCACTTTACACTTCCATTGTTATGTAGTATGCCTTACTAAGTGTCACATATACAAACACAAACGGTGTTTATGTAAATGTTGTAACTCGATATTCATATTTAGTGAAAATAATATGTACTGCTAAAAGCTACAGTAACAATGTTTTTCTAGTATGGGGTGAATCAGGGTTTATAATTTACTTCCACTTACACTTTATCTATATTATAGAATTTTTACGACCTTATTTAGTTTTTACTTCTTGATTAGCACAGACAAATTAGCGAAGTGTAGTTAATGTGATTTAGGGTTTTAGTAAAATCGCTTATAATAGTATCTCTTAACAAAATATGTATAGTCAAAAGTAAATACGAATTAAACCACCCGTGTTTTATGTTTTATTATCATAGTTTATAGGTAATGCACTGTTAGGATATTTTTAATAAATTATAAAGGCTCTTAGAATTTGTATAATTTGTTCGCAGCCTATAATAGACAGAAAGGATCAAACTTCCTGTTTATGTGAAGGCTGTTAATGCTTGATCTGGTTTATGCGTTATCCGGTTTTATGCGTGATCCGGTTTTGTGCGTTATCCGATTTTATGCTCAGGTTGAATAAATATTTGCGCTCTAGAATAGTAACATATTAAAAGTTAAAAATTTAAAAGATTTATGAATATTTTAGACTTTTGTATCATTCTACCAATGTTTAGAAAATGTTAAAATTGACATTTAAAATATGAATAACGAAACCAAGTGGATTGTTGGATACTGTTTATGTTGGGAGACCGCAAGTGTCAACAATGTGCAGCATTTAAAAACAGTCTCTATGTTATTCTACAGGTTTTAGTGAATTTCCCCTGTAGGGAAGAAGCTATTACCGTATGTGGCATGGTAAGACTTAAGTCTAAGACCATGATAATTTTTCATTCCAAGGTCTTCAGATAACAAAAGCACCATTCGTTCGAATTGTTTTATATATATATATATATATATTTGGTGTGTGTGTGTGTGTGTGTGTGTGTGTGTGTGTGTGTGTGTGTGTGTGTGTGTGTGTGTGTGTGTGTGTGTCCGTAAGCACGATAACGCTCGCAAAAAAGTCTGATCTTAATGTAATTTGGCGCAAATGTGTAAAGTACCATTTATTTGAACAAGTTTGAAAACTAGACGAATCGCACCATCCAAAGGGGGGTTTTCATGTGAAATCTTTATTTTAATAACATTTTTACCATTGAATTCAGCTTAAATAACAAACAATTTGGTATTTCGATCATGGCCCTTCGTCAATTGGTTAGTGATATATTGACAGTGTTAAACACTGTACGTTATTCTTATTGAGAAAAAGAAAAATTGTATATCTCGCTTATTTATGAACATAAACTGGCAAAACTTGGTATATGGTTTCATCTGGTTGTGGTTTATTGTTGTTTGCACAAAAAACGTTTTTGCCTATTGTTCCCGTAGCAGCAAACCTAGGTACTCGGTCCTCATGTTATTCTTATGGAGAATAATTAAAATGTTATATATCGCTTATTTATGAATGTGTACGGATGAAACTTTGAACTTGGTGTGTGACTTCACTTAGATAAGCTCTATGATATTTGCATAAAACCCCATTATTTTGTGTTCCTTGTTGCAGTAAACCTGATCAAACCCCCCATGTTATTCTAAAGGAGAATAATCAAAATGGTATATATCGCTAATTTATGAATGTGTAATGATGAAACTTGGTATTTGGCTTCACATAGTTGAGTTATAATTATATTTACATGAAAACCCATATTTTGTGTTCCTTTTTTCAACATACCTGCTTACTCAGCCCCCATGTTATTCTTATGGAGGATAATTAAAATTATATATAGTGCTTATTTTTATGAATGAATATTGATGAAACTTGGTGCGTGGCTTCACCTAGTTTAATTCTATTTATATTTGCATAAACACCAATTGCTTGTGTACCTTGTTTCAGCAAACCTACGTACTCATCCCCAATGTTATTCTTATGGAGAATAATTACAATTTATATATATATCGCTTATTTGTGAATTGATTTTAATGAAACTTGGTATGCGGCTTTATGTGGTATTAATACATATATTATCCATTGGAAATTCACTGAGCACGCCGGTTTGCTGCGTCGGTGGTATTTACACTTAGATCTTAAAAATGAGCTACTTGGAAATACAAATTCTTGCAACAGAATATAAGGAGTGCGATCTGCTGTCTGCTAGAGCGCAAAACTAGCCCATCAGGTTCCGGGTTCGAAACTCAGCCAGTGCGGTATTTAGCTATGTTACAATACCACAACTCGATGGGCCGGAACTTATCTTAATAAAACAATAAAAAACAATTAATACATGTATAAAACTGTGTAATGTGTTTATTTAGTGTACAAGCTCCTGCAACATTTGTGAATCTAAATTAGAATCTCTAAATTGAAGTATGTATATTTAAACTATTGGTATTTCATTTTTTTCTCAAAGTGAGGATTATTAGGATTAGAGAAACATATATATGACTGTTTCAAACACTGACACCATAGTAGCTCATCTCAGCAGGTAATGTGTTTGTTGCAAGTAAATGTAACGTTGCAAAAATGTAGAAAATAAATGGGAAAATGCTGTAACATTATTAATAATATCAGTGGCATTATTTCAAACCAGCTAGTCTTTTACATTTTAACGTCATCATTTGACGCCCATTTGATTTGGATATTTGTTATAAGGATAATAAATTTAGTAACACTTAAAATTATGTTTCAATATAATACACAGCAACTTTTTTTTAAATATATTGACAAGTTGAACGAGAAGATCGTACCGGAAGATCGTAATCAAGCGTGTAATATAAAATGCCAAATTTAGTACAGTTTAAAATATTTTTCTAATAACGTGTTATTAAATTAAGGATCCTAAAGACGTGTTCGAAGTTGAGAGAAGCTTGTTTAATGAATGCACGCTCATGTCCCGCTGATGAGGACGGTTTGATCCAGAAACCAACAGCCTACTCTGATTTTGTTGTATTAGGAAAAAACCATTTATGTCAGTATAACGTATAAAATGGTTTAAAATCGAAATAGACACAGCAATATCTAATTTATTAAACTAATACATTTATAAACTAAGAAAGGTTTTCCTCAAAACCAACTTTCTTTGAGACGCAAATTACGCAAGAGCCTGATCAAAGTAGTTAAAACCAAGGGCTGATGTATTATTGGTAATTTATGATGCCATTAATGGTTAAAGATAGTTGAAGTATACGATATAGTTATAACAAAACTCCAACAACTTATGCTGAAGGGGAGGGGGTGGAGTGGTGTTTTTCAGCCATATGAGGCCATTTATTATCCGTACAATTGAATGACAGTTTTAATGTTTTTAAATCCTACCCTCATGAAAAAGACAATACTGGTTTGATTCCGACTGAATCAGTTTTATTCAGGAAGGATGATATCTGAATCAGGATGAATCAAAACTAGATTTGCTGAATCAGTTTAGTTCAAACCTGAATTCAGATTACCTGTGTATAAATCAGACCTATTTTTAGATTGTTTAGAATTGATAATTTCTGATTCAAATCTAATCAAATCAAACTAGTAATCACACTCATTCAAAATAAATATATAAAATTACTAGTATTCCGTTTGGATCAAATTGTTAATATAATCATTCATTTTTAGCAAGTTTGTGTTTATTGTTTTGCATTTCATTAAGTACGGTAGAGGTCTACTATTCTCTAAAAAAATACCACGAATCATAATCGTAAGTTTTGTTTATAAACTCAGCAATATAAAATCTCTTATATAGATTGCTGTTGCTTAGTTGTAAAAGCCAATAACTAAAATTGTTGATGTTTCCATAGATATCAAATTTCTTACTGTCACCATTAGATTCCGTTATAAAAACGTATTCTGGATCATTGCTCTATATGAGTTGGTTACAGAAATATTGATAGTGCTAAACCCAGTTTATAGTAGTGTTTCTAATGATTTCCCTTAAACTAAATCTTACTAGATGTATCACCCATAATGTACTAGAAGAAATAATTTAAATTTTGAACTATGAAACTAAAACATCAGAATTCCATTTTAATTTCACAGTTCAAAACTTGGTATGTGCAATTCAAAATACCAGAAAAACTAAGTTCCTAATTTGCATTTATGTGGAGTTCATGAAAATATTGATTGTAAATGTGCAATTATATAGCAAGTTGAAAGCCATAACTATTTGTGAGGATTGATTCAAAATTGTAATATTTCTATCATATAATATATATTAGAGGAAATATTACAAGGTTAACCTACTACTTTTTGTGTGAGAGATATATTATCATTTGAATAAATGAGATATGTGCTATCCAATCTTTCTATACAAATTCGTACTATATAAATACTAGGCATTCTCTTTCTGACAATCTTTTCTAAGAAATTATTGATACACACAATTATCCAACTCACTGGGCAATGAATTTTGGTATAACTATTCGCAGTGCCAAGTTATAACGCAGTAGATAACGCAATGATTTAACATTCTTTTTCACTAATACATATCATTATGTATTATTCTGCATGTATTTTACATACAAATTTACTGGGTGGTTAAACAACTTTTTGTTGTGTGAATTAGATTAAAACAAAAATGAGTTATTAATTGGTAAAATAAATATTAGAGATAAGAGATGAAAGCACAGATTATAAAGGCCTCTTTTAATTTAAAGTAAATATATCTTTTTGTGCAAGAAAAATAAAGAACATGCACATACATCAATTTTGATTATCATTTCTTTTCAAGCCAGATCAATTCTACTGAAATAATTGGTAATAAAGTGTTGTGTTGAAACTTTTATCCTCAATTTCATTGTGTCAATGTAAAGATTTTGAATTTTTTTATCTAAAAAATATACTGAATTTTCTTTCTAAATATCATAAACTATTTTTATTACACTCATCCCCACCCATAGGCTTATTAGTTTTATGTGGGGGTTTATTTCTTTAGACAGGTTTTGGAATATTGTAATTATAAACGGAAATCAAGATGTTTTTACTAATTGAAAAATTAACAGCATGTTGTCGAACGTTATTCTTATTTAGAAAATTAAAATTGTACATCTTAATTATTTACTAACATATATTGATAAAACTTGGTAATTATCATCATATTATAATTGTGGTTTATTGGTATTTGCATATCAACACGTTTTGGTGGTCCCAATTGCAGGTCTTGAGTACTCGATCCTAATGTTTTTGCTGTAGACAAAATAATCTTTTAATCTCGCGTATTTATGAATATGTTTTAACGCTGTTTAGTGAAAGTTGTGAAATATGAGTTTAGGCTGTATGTGAAAGTGAGGTGAATATCCATTGCAAATTCTCTGAACACGCTGGTTTGCTGTGACGGGGGTATTTTACATTAAAACAGTTAGAAAGATTATCATATACGAAGACATATTCTATTTTAAAATTAAAACTTCAGAGTATTACATAAAAAGGCAATTACATAAATCAAAATAAAAAATAAACACAGAAATTGGAACAGACTCGTCATGACTGACGTGAACATGAACATTCCTGTTGGCTGAACCTGCCTGTCAATGCCATGCATCCAGTGACCGTGTCCTTCTGTATTAATACCAACTCCTTATAAAAATATATACAGGGTGATTGGAAGTTAGTGAGAAAAATCTTTTTGGTAATAATATACAGCGAACTGAGTCTGAATCCACAATTATTTATGTTTACTCCAAGTGGTCTCGTTGTTATGAATTTTGTAATTGTTTTCATAAAAAACTGAAGTTAGCGGAAAAAACCTTACTTTTTCAATTTGTTTCTTACCTGATGTCAGTCTTATTAAGATTTAATAAAAGCTCATGAAATTTTGAATTAATTAAGGTTGTTTCTTGTTTAAAAGTAATTGTTTTGTAACAACTGTAGTTTTTAAAATACTAAAGACTAGTTTTTGATAAAAATAAAAACAACAGTTCTAACAAAAACGGGTGGTTGTCAAAATCTTGTTTTGTATGTTTATTTTGTATTGCCTTTACACTGACCCATGCAAAGAAAAAACAAAACAGGATAACATAACTAAAGAATTTTAATTTTTAATTATCTGCCTCCTTTAATATAACTCAATTTAAGAAAACCTGAAGGTTAGTCATCATAGGAAATTTCACCAACCATTATCAAATACGTCAATAAAGTAGTGGAAGGTTTGGTATTAGACCTTATCTGCAACCTTAATGTACCTTGGTAAGTTTAGGAATAAAGCTCAAATTAGTAGAAGTGGTAAGGACTAACTGATTTTCATGTAAAATGCTTAAAACCTACTGCGTTATTCCAACCTCACTGGCCAGCTATGAGTACTAATTTAACGATTGTCTTCAACAATATTATGTAAAACTAATTCCTCCATACCTACATAATGACAGGCAGGTCCTACCTCGTGTGGCTGTTTTTAAACATTGCCTCTCCCCAACAATCTATGTTATCTGGAAAACACTTGGGAACTAGGAACTCGTCGGTCAGGGTCCCAAGCAGTTTATTTATTCTCTTAGAGCAGCTCGTGCGTTGCCGTAAAAAAAATCGGAAACAAAATGCATTTCTGTATTTTGCGATGTGTTCTCTATGCTAGCTTTCACTTACCTGGCTTAGTCAATTGCTTAAGCATTATTCCTGTACTGACTACGGTACATTAATTCAGCTATTTCGCAGATGAGGTATACTTCATTTAATTTGTGTACACAGAAGCCTTTGATAAAGGTTGGGGGAATTTCCTATGATAACAGTTATTCAGGTTTCTTCTTAAGCTTTAGTAAAATAGAAAGACAATTAAAAAATTGCATTAAATAGTTTTTATTATCTCTTTTTATTTTTCTTGGTTGCAACAGTTTATAAATTACGTTGATAAACATATAATAATATTAATAATAAAATAGGCCTATAGCAATAATTATGAAACAAGGTAAAAATCCTAGATAGGCTATATAAAATGTAATGTGCCCTCATAAAAACTCAATTAGGCCTATGTATAAATTTCATATATATATATATACAGTACTGTCCTATTATAGGCCTATCCATGCAGTATTTATGTATCAATTACCCCATATAGAATATTACTATAGTTTTAACCCAAATATTAATGTAAAATACTTCAATCACAATTTTTAATTAAATAACTGATCATTAGTGTGTGGCGGAAGAACGTAAATTTCTTAGAAATTTTACCTCGTTTAAAGTTTATACGAGTCCTTGCAAAAGTTTATAATGAAACTGGACAACCCTGAACCTGAAGATTAATTTAACTTGCCTTCCTAGTAAATTTTAATTTAATTTTCAACTATACTAAGGAGTATAGTAATATTATTATTGGTTTTAAAACACTTTCCATTCTACCTTAATAGCCGGTAACACGTTAGGTAATGGACTTTGAACAATTAGTGAGGCAAATATATTCTGAACAAACAACAGATATATTCTTTCATTAATAACTGTCACTACTAAGTCTTCTCATATATATTTCCCACCCAAAACAATATCCGTTATCAAATTAGGTATTAACATCCAAACTCGATCACAGAACAATTATGTAACAGAATAACAATTTATATATTTTCAAAAAGGCGAACAAAGGTGGAAACATTCAGAGAACCGTATTGCAGTGCAAATCCTATCCTATCCCGTGCTTCAATACAATAATAGACACACAAAATAGGGCCTTGCCAGTTACTTTACAGTCCTTTTTGAAATGTTAATCCTTCTTAGACTTCATATAATATGATGATAAATAGCACACTAGCGATAACAAATAAAAACAACCTGTGCTGTAAAAATGCTTAGAGCATAAAGCTCTAGCTAATTTAAAATACTAGTCGATAGCAATGCTTTGTTAAAGCATAGACAATATTGTACTATAAACTTCAATACAAACACACTTAAAGCTGTTTTAAAACGAAAAGCCTTACATATTAACACATAAGCATAACTGTCAAAATATATTTATTTTGCAATACAATTTCAATCGAATAAAAGCCTGTTTTACCTGCAATTACAGCTTTGAATACAGAATTAAATAATTCACGTAGCAGTGACACAGCGCAATGTTCAAGTTTAGATGACAAACACCGATCCAGGCAAGGCGCACCAGTGAAACCCATATAAAAGTTATACGCGTAGTTAACAATGTTTGTTAAACGAATATAACCGAGGATGTAACATTGTCAAGCTTTGTAGGCGGTATAGTAGATAGTGATGTCCATGCTTGGATAAAATCAAGGCTTCATTTGGACAACAAACATATAAGATAGAAACATATTTAACAGCATTACAGCTATTTGTCTCATGTGCGGTTTGATATTTGATGAAACACTTTTTCAGATTACATCACTTCCTTATTTTTCTAATTGTATAAGTTTATACGATGACATCCAATTGTGCGTATTATAATGTAAGTATAAATGCTAAATTTTGATCCGGTGATCACGAAGATTCTATTTTATTTTGATAAACAGCTGAGATAAGAAATATCGCTGCTTATGTCTAGTCCATGTTTATTTTGTTGTGGTTTATCTTAGTAAGAAGATAAAAGAATATATCTTTTCATTGATACTAAATGAAAAGATTAAGTTAATTACCAAAAAAATTAGTTGACTGTCCTTTAAGATAGTTTAATGTATAGAATGTGTTATTTTAGCGAATCTCCCCTATAGGGAAGAAGCTATTACCGTAGTCGGCATGGTAAGACCTAGGCCCAGGACCATGATAACTTTTCCCCCGATGTAAAAAACACCATTCGTTCAAAACTGTATATATATATATATATATATATATATTTGTCCGTGGGTGCTATAACTCTCGTAAAAATGGTCCGATTTCGATGAATTTGGTACAAACATGTAAATCAACATTTATGACTTTAAGTTCGAAAACCAGCCAGATCGCTCTATCCAAAGGGGTTTTTGTTTGGGGGGGGTTTGTACCCCAAAATTTCTTTGAGTTTTTTACTTATAATATTTTAGTAAATCAAATTTTAGTTTTCACCATAGAATTCAACTTAAAAGAAATTTGGCGTTTTGATTATTGCTCTACGTCAATTGTTTACAGAGATATTGAAAGTGCTAAACACAGTACGTTGTCTAACGTTATTCTTATGGAGAATAAGAAAACTTTTATATCTCGCTTATTTATCAACTTATCAAGACGAAACTCTGTATATTGGTTAATATCGTTGTGGTCTACTGGTATTTAGAAAAAAAAATATTTTTACCGATAGTTCTCGTAGCAGCAAACCTGCTTACTCAGCCCCCATGTTATTATTATCGAGAATAAGTCAAATGTTGTCTCCCTTAATAATTAACATAAATTAATAAAACTTGGTATGTGTCTTTACCTAGTTGAGTTATATTTATATTTCTATATAAAACACGTTTTGTGTGTCCCTTGTTTCAGCAAACCGGTATACTCAGTCACCATGTTATTCTTATGGAGAATAATTAAAATGTCATAAATTGTTAATTTATGAATATAAATTGATGAAACTTGGTATGTGGCTTTATGTGGTATAAAGATACATTAATATGTATTGGAAAATACTCCGATCATGCAAATTCGCTGCTATGGGGGTATTTTTATATTTAATCTTATTTATTTAAAAATAAGGCGAATAAGCAGGATATTGGCGAAACTATTAGGTCTTAAATTACGGTATGTGTGTTGTTTGGAACTCCTTAAGAAGTGTATTTTGGGGCTTTAGAAAACATACACCTTTAGGGCTCTGCCACCTGTCCTTTCAAAGTTCCAATGTTAATCTGTTGGTAGAATAGAAATCAATTCAGGTAAACATTTAACAGCAGCTGCTGGTAGTAAAAAACACAGTACAAAAGCAAGAACGACTAGTTTTTGCAAGCTAACTTCTGGAATATCATCACGGTTTAAACCAGTAGAACCGTGTTAGAGCTAGATAACCCCTAAAGGAATAATATATTTGTTAACTGGATTCGCTCGTTATTCTAAATTAAATTACTTTCAATAAATAATCTATTTACTTGGCACTTAAAGTAGCAGCTTTCCTAAATGCTAACAAACACAAAATAAATGTTTCTGGATGATTACTTTATTATTTTGAGTTGAACTTGGGTGATTTTACTTTTTAGAGACCTTGTTATTTACTATTACGGAATCTTGCTGCAGAGCCCTGCTGCTGTTGTGTTGTCTAATTTTCATAGAGCAGATATAAAGGAAAATATAACATCTAAAACTTTCAATACTGATCACTTCAAAAACTTGTATCCATGTTTCAAAGTATAGGAATTAAAATCCCATCAAAAGTTCGAAGCTAGTTTGTGATTTAATCTAAAACGTTAGGTGCCTTGACCAAATCGCATGTTTAAGTTGTGCATTAAGACCAACCAAACTAATTGGAATTTCAAAATTATAAATGGCATACAACAGTCAATAATGATCAAAATATAATGTTATTAATATAGGTAATTTATAGTATAATAATAAAATTCGTAGTATTATTATACTTTGTGTGACTGTAGTTAATTTTCGTACTTTGATTTATTTGTATAAATAATTGTTTGGTATTATACGTGCAGACGTGTACAGATGTACACGCAAAGAGTTTAATCACAAAGAAATTGACCTCCTGAATAAAGCCTCGTTAGAGATCTATTAGGGACTCTTTAAATATTTTATTTTTTTACGAAGAATAATCAAAGAGTTAAGTTTAATCCTATTACAATGTTAAAGTGAATTTGCACGCTACCGCTTCATTACAAAACTTAAGTAAGAAGTAAAATAAGTTGAGCCAAGATTAAATTCTTATTAAGTTTCTATTCTACCAAATAACAGTGTTACTCTTATTACAGCTTATTATGGCTTACCTTTTTATAGCTAAGAAGTATCGTATTTATTTATTAAAACATATTAAAACCCAATTATATTGTATTCCTAACAAACGACAATTTTATTTGCATTTTTACTAGCGGCAGTATACTAATAACAATAAAAAACACTTTTTGTTTTTAAGGTTTAAGTAAATTTTTTCCATAATACATGGAAGGGCTTTTGTAACATCATAAAAAAATCGGTTAGGTAAAATAAATTATTTCCAAGATTGAAAATTACTGAAAATCACATTATATTTACACATTATACTCAATAAATATAATAACTGGTCCCATACAAATAAATTGGCAAGAACAAATATAGATTAAACCAATTAAAATTATTAACACACAAATTCATCCAAATTAATATAATTTGATATTGTATCTTTGTTTTCGTATTGTTATTTTTTCAATTTTTAATTTTCATTCTTGGAAGTTTTATTTACCAAACGGTTATCAAAATAAATACTGTCATAGTCTGCCCCGTGAACTTCTAATGACGAAATAATAGCTTCATAATTGAATATATTGTACTTTTTGGAAGATGTTCGTAAACCCCACATCTTAGCACTTAAACAAAAAACTCCATTTTCTTTTCAGAAAATTTGAAACAATAAATTGTACCTTTATTGTAAAACCGTTAAAATGACAGAAAATCAAATAAACGATATTGCAAGAATGCAAACCATCTCACGGAATATAAAGTAAAATAAGTAATATTGTCAAATTATGATTTTAATTTTATCTGAAAAGTGACCTTTGGTTCTTAAAAACGACCTGTTTCTGGAGGTGTAATCTTAAATGTGGCTATATTTTGTATCATGAATAAATAAAAAAAAAAATCGTTAACTTCAGTGCTGCTGTTCTACACGTTAACTGGAATCTATGGTAATGTAGTGACAGACAGATGCCGTGCTGCGGCTATTTTTATGTTCATGTCAGCCAGAATTAGCTCATTTAAATGTCGTGTTCAATGCCGTTTTCAATTTTCACTCTCAAGATTATGCCTTGTCAAACAATTTTCGTGTATCCCCTTTATTAATTGACATTTTCGTGTTTATCCTTAAGTAAAATTTGGTGATGATATCAGTTTTAAAATATAAATCGCAATTTATGTAAGTTGTTGCAAGTTTTACATTTTCTTTTGTATTATTTAAAAATTATATCTGAGTAAGTCTATATGCGTAGTTCAGACAATGACATAAATGTCAACACAAGTATGTGATTATTTAACTTCATTAGATATTTGAGCTAAAACTATCAGGACTATGACTCTTTATTGATATGCATTCATAAAATATTACAAAAACCTTGCATATAATATCAACTAATAGTTAATTGAATTTTTCGTAAGAATACTTTATTATAGAATGTGGGAAGGCTATTTTTTTGGCAATTGGACATAAATATATAGCTTATTTCAAAGTACAGTACTCATATTATTTTTAATATGAAGAATTTAAATATGTTCTTTTTATTTTGGACCGCTTTCCCTTAAAGGTGAAGGAATAATGCTACCCTAACATTATGTGACTGGTGTACTTAAAAACAGATAAACAGTACATAAAAGGTAGCCCAAGAAAGGTGTCTCAGGTAAGGTGTCGCTAACAGATTACAGACGAACTGCTTGACCAAGAAGTGTAAAACAAAAATCGTTCCCCCACTAAATCAACCCCAATAAATAATATAAAAATGATGTTAACCTTTCTTAAATCCAGGATACTCTAAAATCTGAGGGTCATTAGTGTGATTCTCTGAATTTCAAAATACAACTAAATTTCACGTTGTACATAATTTTAAGAACCTGTAAGAGACAACCATTTTGGTGAAAACAGGTCTTCACTTATCCCTCCTTTTTAAAATATTGACCATTTTAAAACTTTAATTTATTTATATGTCAGTGTTTATAAAAAAATTCTGACATTAATAGAAGACCCTGTATTTGTTTACTACTCCAATTCTAATTTCTTACTCATAATGAACTTCGCGTTACTCTAGTTTGCTACATGGCAGTATTTAAAGATAAATACATATTTTTTTTAATATCTATAAAACCAACATTATAAATAGCTATAAAGTAACATATTTTAGAAAGCGTGTTATTTTAAAAATCTTTTAATACTATCATTTAGCATACCAAAGTAAAGCAAACTTTATTACGTGTACTTCATTTTAATTGGGAAAAATATACGTAAAATCTGTTGGAAAAATACCTGGTATTTTAATAATTTAAATATATTTTTAATGACGCCCGTTTTAAAACGTAAAAAGATAAGTCAGTTATCCTAAATGTTAATCTTATCCACGAAATTTTAATCTTATAGGGCTTTAAAATGGTGTTCAACAAGGCATATGCAAATTTAGATAATCAGGTTAGAGTAGTGAGAGATCGAGGGTTCTGCCCCAGCAGGAGCAGCAGTACCTCCTCCTCCTCCTTCTACCCCTCCTCCTCCTCCTCCTCCTCCTCCTCCTCCTCCCCCTCCTCCTCCCCTCCTCCTCCTCCTCCCCCTCATCCTCCCCCTCCTCCTCCCCTCCTCCCCCTCCTCCTCCCCTCCTCCTCCTCCCCCCTCTTCCTCCTCCTCCCCCTCCTCCTCCTCCTCCCCCTCCTCCTCCTCCTTCTCCTCCCCCCCTCAGAGCGATCTGGCTTATCATAGGTCGGATCTGAATTATGATTGCAGATTATTGTTCGACTTGTCAAGCCGAGTCATTTGAGTACCCACATCGTACACTCTGGATGATGTTTACAAAAAAGGGGCCCGCACCACAATTTTGACCTTTTTTCTTCTTTGCATTTTTGGGATCTCCTTGTCAAGACGAGTCATTTGAGTACCCACATCGACCACTTTGGGCTAACCTGATGATGACCTTGAACTTGACCCTCTTTTTTAATGCATTTTCAGAATCCCCTCTTCAAGCCGAGTATTTTGAGTACCCACATCGACCACTTTGGGCTAACCTGATGATGACCTTGAACTTGACCCTCTTTTTTAATGCATTTTCGGAATCCCCTCTTCAAGCCGAGTATTTTGAGTACCCACATGACGTACTTTTGATAATTAATACAAGAGTTGAGCAGGGTAACGCACCAACCAACAGAGCTAGCCCATCAATGCCTGTGAACAATTAAACTACCAGTGAATGCGAATTTTGAGGAGAATATAATTGCAATGCTTTGGGTTAGAGCACTTGAAGGGGGGTGTATCGATACACCCCCCTTCAAGTACTCTACACTAAGGCAGCTGTTCACAAAACCGACCGCCGCGGTCGGTCCTGTCTGGGATGCAGCTGCTGTAACTGGGTCCCCAGCAGGAGGAGCGCGCGACCCCAGCAGGAGGAGCAGGAGCTGCGCCCGACCCCAGCACGAGGAGCAGGAGCTGCACCCTACCCCAGCAGGAGCTGCGTCCGACCCCAGCAGGAGGAGCAGGAGCTGCGCCCGACCCCAGCAGGAGGAGCAGGAGCTGCGCCCGACCCCAGCAGGAGGACAGGAGCTGCGCCCGACCCCAGCAGGAGGAGCAGGAGCTGCGCCCGACCCCAGCAGGAGGAGCAGGAGCTGCACCTTACCCCAGCAGGAGGAGCAGGAGCTGCACCCTACCCCAGCGAGTAATTTAGCAGCGGGCAATGGATCCACATGCTGTTGATTCCCCGTTGTTTGGAGTACAGAACGTCGTCAAAATCTTGGGTAGTTGAAAACATTTTTGGTTCATGAACGTACTTGAACCTTTTGTCAATACGCCATAGCCTCTTCTTATGGAAATGCTTCAAGGTGCAATCATCGTCGTCTTTTCGGTTGTAGAATTCATCACCTTCAAAGTAATCATCTTCATCGTCAAACGGTCTCTTCTTATTATTGCTATTAATTGTCTATTTCCGCTGCAACACATACATCCTCCAACTCAACGTCTGTGATGTCACAATCCCACCTGGGAATGCGGATGCTCTAATTGGATACCCCGACAGGAGGGCGACCGACCCTTGCAGGAACCCATAGTTATAGACCACCCACGTCAAATTCCGAGCAATAAATCACCAGTTGTCAAACACCCACGGTCTCATTCTTGTTCTAGTCTCCAACAATTCCTGACGCATGGGGGAGCGAAAATCTCCCCCCTAACCCATTATGTGTTAGGGGGAGCGAAAATCTCCCCCCCCTAGTAATTAAATCAACAGAACATCAGTTGTCAAACACCCACGGTCTCATTCTTGTTCGGGAGTTTAAAGTTTGTAGTTGTGTAGTAGTGTTGCTGTGTGACGTTCTGTCAGAGTGATCACCCGACGTTTTGACCTAACCTATAAAATGAACCACTTAACCGACTATGTGTTTAATGATCAGCCTTTGTCTGTATTGTTTGACAGCAGTGATAATCCATGGTTCAAAGCTAAGGATGTAGCTACAATATTGGGCTACGCTAACCCTAAAGAAGCAATCAGAGTACATGTTAGAGAAAAATATCGCAAAACAATTCCTGAAGTATGGGGGAGCGAAAATCTCCCCCTAACCTATAACGAGAAACATTCAATCTTTCTTAACGAGCCGGGATTATATTCGTTACTTATGAAATGTAAAATGCCCATTGCCGAGAAGTTTCAAGATTGGATCTTTGAAGAAGTTTTGCCATCCATTAGAAAAAATGGTCAGTACAGACTTATAAACGAGAACCAACGGCTGCTACGATCACTTACAAAGTCGCTAACAAATAACCGAAAGCTAGATCAAACAAATTCCGAGTTTAAAACTACAAATGATATATTGTGTATGGAAAACCAATCCATGAATCAAACGCTGATCGAACAGACACCTAAAGTGGCAGTGTTGCCTGAAGATGTAAATCTGAAGCATATATTTTGTGTGATGATTAGGGAAACCCTTCTAGAGCAGTACGGAGTTTGTGAACACAAGTACATTCGAACACAGAAGAGGAATTTCAAACAAGCCTTGAAAAAAGCAAAGGAAGAATGATTTACAATGTGCTACTGTAGAGAAAATGTTCCCAACGGCATAAACATAGTGAATAAGGCTAAGTAAGTGATGAAGAGTTACGGCATGCACATTGACTGCAGATACAACAACATCATAACCTCGCACAATTTCATTAATATAGTTGAACATATCTTTGACAATGCATAGGTCTGCGCTTGTGGACTCGTTCCAGAACCTTCGACGCTAGTCAGGTAGTAACAGTCGATACGTGCTCCAAAGATGACCAGTGCGGATGACGCAAGAAAAGTAATCACCATATCAATGACCAAAATACGTTATAAACGTAACAACATCCGAGAAAGGCTCGCAATCAAGTTAGTGTTGGATAGAGCGAGAGATGTGTTTGAGAGAAAATATCATATGAAACAGCATACCTATGAAGAAAACAAAAATATTGAATATCATGTGAAAGAATATAACTATGAAGAAAACAAAACAGACTGTCAAATTTAACGAGGAGCTAAATACACAGTACACTTATGAGCCCTGTGAGGATGTACAACAATTAACGTGGACTTAAATCGCAATAGATGAAATGAGATTCCGCAGACCGTTGGAACTAATGTTGGGTGAAAAAATCAAACATCTAACCTATTGCAACAAGATGTGTCACAGCGAGTGCATACAGTTTACTTCAAGGGTGAGCAGACGCACCACCAGTCCGTAGTACGGTTGAAGTCACACGGTAAGGACGTGAACATGGACGCTTACGCTTCTGCGGACGACTATATCAAATCGTTTATTCAGGAGATTGAGGTTATGAACAATAATGCTAGTGATCAGACATTGGCATCACCTCAGGCGTCATCTGTAAAACCGATCACTGCCTGCAAGAGACGAAGGAGGCCAACTCCCATCGAAGTGGAAACCAAGAAACCAAGATGGGTGCCAAAACCAACAGATGATTGTCCCATAGCGTCATGGATGGAGGATGGGAATACTTTTGCTGTTCAAAACCCGGGAAACAAAGGACAAATTTTATTGAAAATGGAAATGTACGATGGTACAGATATGGTGTTCATGTGCGGTTTATTTTTGGACAAAGATGGTGAAATGCACCAAAGTGTTAAACAAGTAGTTGATAAAGTGGAAAACATGTGGATCGATAAATCAACAGTAGTACCGAAAATTACAGGCTTAACTCAAACTGTTACACAACGCAGTGCAGTTTCGCAACCAACGTCGAAGAAGCGAGCTGTGAGGAAGAAACAACGAGTGTCGCCAGCAGTCAATTAGAGCATCCGCATTCCCAGACAGGAGGGCGACGCGTTGGTTTTTTGCGTGTGTGTGAACACCTGCGCCCGGCCAACTACTACTAGAGATGTCGAGCAGAAGCACTTTCATGTCAGAGTTTCCGAGCGTGAACGGCACTGCAGCAACCGTGGACCTGAGAGCTACCCTCAACAACTGCAAGTCTGACTCTCCACTCTACACCAGGATAGCCGATCTCCGAGAGGAATGCGGCTATCTCGTCACTGCGATGGAGCGAGCCACCACACCCTTTGGCGAGACGATCATCGTGATCCTGGAGGGGCAGGTCGGGGACGACTTCTTTCTACGAGTCTACCTGCCTAGGCGCTTCAACGAGGTCCTGAGCAACACCGAAATCGAGCGCTACAACGGCGGGTTTGGAGAACGCCTTCGCTTGGTGAAGCGCAGCCCGAGGGGTTCCAATAGCAGATTCACACCTTTGGAGTTTATGTAAAGCAAAACTTGAAGATTATGTAAATACATTTGTAAATTAGTTTTCGTAGTCAATACTTATAGCCACGTTCAGAACATAACCACTGTGTTATTTATTTCACTTAACCCCAAAAATGTCCTTTAGTAGTAAGTTTAAGAGCGTGAGTATGGTAACTGTGAGGTGTTTAGCTCATCAGCGTCATCATCAGAATCATCGATATTTGTACATAGATGTAACCAACCGCGTAATGCGATACAATTGGTTAGAGCGCATCGTGTGTGAGCTGTCTTGTGATGGCGACATCGCACTGCGTTTGTTGATAGTAGACTGTTGATTGACGATAGTGATCCGCAACCAATATCGCTGATATCAATGGCATTAGTAGTACAGTGATCCGTGATGAAATTGCATCGTACAAACTCTATTTTCTCAGTACCTTTGACATAGACAATCGGTCGTTTGACGATACATGCACGTAACTTTTCCTCTAGCTCATGATACCAGATATCACCTTGAGCCCATTCCAATCCGTGACAGTGTTTTGTGAGCCAATAGCTTTCACGTAGTTTCTCTTGTGATAGGAAATCTCGACTGAATGGTGATTTGGCGATATGATGCATTAGCAGTGTTCCACTGGCCAATTCCAAGACACACACTACCTTCAGAATATAATCGCTATTGCTGTCCTTGAAACATTGAAAATCCAAAATAATGGGAGATGCTACATTTTTACGAGGTACTCTGCGTAAACAATCCATCTTGTATGAGTGTTGGTTGCCGACTGATTATTATTTAACCGACAAAGTCCACATTTAGATCGCGATGTTGATTAATTTCGATGACGTTGGTAAATCCGCATATACCAAACAGTTGCCAATCTCTGTGAGTGCAGGCATGCATTATACCACATCAATATCGATAGTAGCAACAGTAGTACTAGTAGTAGTAGTGGTCATCGACACATCGATCACTCTTCTTTATTCTTCCGCAATGTGCTTTATCTTGTACGTGACAACTGGTACTAACAGCGATCTTCATCGCCTATGTATTTAATAACCAGATAGGAGCTGCTCTGTATGACAGTAGTAACAACCCTAGGTTCATAGTTACAGAGGTAGCTGAAATCTTGAGCTACGTTAATCATAAAAAAAGCACTTCTAGCACAAGTTAGTGAACAATACAAGTCAACAAACTTAGAAACGAGAAACTTCAGTCTTTGCAATCCTTTACAAAGTCACTAACAAATAACAGAAACTAGATCAAATTACCTCGGAGTTTAAAACTAGAAAATTATATGTATATATATATATATATATATATATATATACATATTGTGTAAGGAGATCCAGACCATGATTCAAATGTTGTCTGAACAGACCTCTAAAGAAGCAGTGTTGCCTGAATAACTTGACTTCGAGCATTTATCGTATGTTAGTTCGTTAACAAAATAACTTGTACATTAACAAGACGATCACTTTTCTTGCTTAAGTCACGATGTGCATTATGGCGTACGATTGGTAATAACAGCGTTTTAAGTAAACTGTGCACATTCGTTGTGATACGTCTTGTCACAGCAGGTTAGATTTCACATTCTCACATTCAACATCAATTACAATTGTAGACGTAATCTCATTTCATCTATTGTGATTTAAGTCCACGTTAACCGTTGTACATCCTCACTCGGCTCGTAAGTGTAATGAGTATTTAGTATGACAATAAACTTCTCAAATGTTAGTACGTTAAATCGTAGCTTGTTCATTGACGCATCGATCCCTATTCTTGTTTCAGTCTCAATATGCATTATGGCGTACGTGCCAGATGGTACTAACAACGCTTGAAATAAACTGCACACATGTGTTGCGATACATCCAAACACAACAAGTTAGATGCATCATTCTAACATTCAGCATCAATTGAAATGTTATGCGTGGTATCATTTCATCTGGTGTAATTTGAGGGAATAACTCGACTACGAACCTTTATCGTATGTTAGTTCGTTAACAACGTAACTTGTACATTGACGCATCGATCACTTTTCATGCTTAAGTCACAATGTGCATTATGTTGTATGTGACGTCTGGTAATAGCAATGCTTGAAGTAAACTGAGCACATGTGTTGCGATACGTCTTGTCACAGCAGGTTATATTGCTCATTTCCCCATTCAACATCAATTACAATTGTATGCGTAATCTCATTTCATCGGTTGTAATTCAAGTCCGCGTTAACTGTTGTACATCCTCACGCGGTTCGTAAGTGTAACGAGTATTTAGTTTTACATTAAACTTCTCGTATGTCAATCCCAAGTAATCGGTGTTTGAAGAAGTTTGCCTTTCCCTCAAGAATTGTCACTAGCATTATAACATACGCGTTTAATAACCAGATCGCACTTGTAATATTTTTTTTACCGATAAAAATTCCAAGTAATCGAGGTTTGAAGAAGTTCGCACATTGATAACAAAAAATCCAAGTAAACGATGTTTGAAGACGTTTGAGTTTTCACCATCACACAAGTTCCAATCTTCCAATCACGTAGTTGTGTTAAGTTACGATAGGTATAGTTAGGTTTATTAAGACTGTTTCCAGTTAGAAAGGGGAAACATGGAGAGACTTATCTCATCGTTAGGTTACGATATCCAGTGTAAAGTTAGGTCCCTGCATAGAAATAGGAGACGTAGGAAGCCGTATCTCATCCTTAGGTTATGTTATGCTCTGTTAAGTTAGGTTTGTGCTTATAGATAGGAAATATTGTCAGGAGTATCTCGTCGTTAGGTTAAGTCATGCTCTGTTAAGTTAGGTTTGTTGTTGATTATAAAAAAAAAATCTGTGCCTTAATGTCGGCGCGCGCAATTTAAAAAGGGTATAATCATAATGCGCGCGCATAACTCAAACGTCTTCAAACATCGTTTACTTGGATTTTTTTTATCAATGTGCGAACTTCTTCAAACCTCGATTACTTGGAATTTTTATCGGTATAAAAAAAAATTACAAGTGCGATCTGGTTATTAAACGCGTATGTTATAATGCTAGTGACAATTCTTGAGGGAAAGGCAAACTTCTTCAAACACCGATTACTTGGGATTGACATACGAGAAGTTTAATGTAAAACTAAATGAACTAATGAACAAGCTACGATTTAACGTACTAACATTCGAGAAGTTTATTGTCATACTAAATACTCATTACACTTACGAGCCGAGTGAGGATGTACAACGGTTAACGTGGACTTAAATCACAACAGATGAAATGAGATTACGTCTACAATTGTAATTGATGTTGAATGTGAGAATGTGAAATCTAACCTGCTGTGACAAGACGTATCACAACGAATGTGCACAGTTTACTTAAAACGCTGTTATTACTAATCGTAGCGTACGCCATAATGCACATCGTGACTTAAGCAAGAAAAGTGATCGTCGTGTTAATGTACAAGTTATTTTGTTAACGAACTAACATACGATGAATGCTCGAAGTCAAGTTATTTAGGCAACACTGCTTCTTTAGAGGTCTGTTCAGACAACATTTGAATCATGGTCTGGATCTCCTTACACAATATTTATATATATATATATATATATATATATATATATATATATATATTATATATATATATAATTTTCTAGTTTTAAACTCCGAGGTAATTTGATCTAGTTTCTGTTATTTGTTAGTGACTTTGTAAAGGATTGCAAAGACTGAAGTTTCTCGTTTCTAAGTTTGTTGACTTGTATTGTTCACTAACTTGTGCTAGAAGTGCTTTTTTTATGATTAACGTAGCTCAAGATTTCAGCAACCTCTGTAACTATGAACCTAGGGTTGTTACTACTGTCATACAGAGCAGCTCCTATCTGGTTATTAAATACATAGGCGATGAAGATCGCTGTTAGTACCAGTTGTCACGTACAAGATAATGCACATTGCGGAAGAATAAAGAAGAGTGATCGATTTGTCGATGACCATTACTACTACTAGTACTACTGTTGCTACTATCGATATCGATGTGGTATAATGCATGCCTGCACTCACAGAGATTGGCAACTGTTTGGTATATGCGGATTTACCAACGTCATCGAAATTAATCAACATCGCGATCTAAATGTGGACTTTGTCGGTTAAATCATAATCAGTCGGCAACCAACACTCATACAAGATGGATTGTTTACGCAGAGTACCTCGTAAAAATGTAGCATCTCCCATTATTTTGGATTTTCAATGTTTCAAGGACAGCAATAGCGATTATATTCTGAAGGAATTTGTGTCTTGGAATTGGCCAGTGGAACACTGCTAATGCATCATATCGCCAAATCACCATTCAGTCGAGATTTCCTATCACAAGAGAAACTACGTGCAAGCTATTGGCTCACAAAACACTGTCACGGATTGGAATGGGCTCAAGGTGATATCTGGTATCATGAGCTAGAGGAAAAGTTACGTGCATGTATCGTCAAACGACCGATTGTCTATGTCAAAGGTACTGTACTGAGAAAATAGAGTTTGTACGATGCAATTTCATCACGGATCACTGTACTACTAATGCCATTGATATCAGCGATATTGGTTGCGGATCACTATCGTCAATCAACAGTCTACTATCAACAAACGCAGTGCGATGTCGCCATCACAAGACAGCTCACACACGATGCGCTCTAACCAATTGTATCGCATTACGCGGTTGGTTACATCTATGTACAAATATCGATGATTCTGATGATGACGCTGATGAGCTAAACACCGCACAATTACCATACTCACGCTCTTAAACTTACTACTAAAGGACATTTTTGGGGTTAAGTGAAATAAATAACACAGTGGTTATGTTCTGAACGTGGCTATAAGTATTGACTACGAAAACTAATTTACAAATGTATTTACATAATCTTCAAGTTTTGCTTTACATAAACTCCAAAGGTGTGAATCTGCTATTGGAACCCCTCGGGCTGCGCTTCACCAAGCGAAGGCGTTCTCCAAACCCGCCGTTGTAGCGCTCGATGTCGGTGTTGCTCAGGACCTCGTTGAAGCGCCTAGGCAGGTAGACTCGTAGAAAGAAGTCGTCCCCGACCTGCCCCTCCAGGATCACGATGATCGTCTCGCCAAAGGGTGTGGTGGCTCGCTCCGTCGCAGTGATGAGATAGCCGCATTCCTCTCGGAGATCGGCTATCCTGGTGTAGAGTGGAGAGTCAGACTTGCAGTTGTTGAGGGTAGCTCTCAGGTCCACGGTTGCTGCAGTGCCGTTCACGCTCGGAAACTCTGACATGAAAGTGCTTCTGCTCGACATCTCTAGTAGTAGTTGGCCGGGCGCAGGTGTTCACACACACGCAAAAAACCAACGCGTCGCCCTCCTGTCTGGGAATGCGGATGCTCTAATTGACTGCTGGCGACACTCGTTGTTTCTTCCTCACAGCTCGCTTCTTCGACGTTGGTTGCGAAACTGCACTGCGTTGTGTAACAGTTTGAGTTAAGCCTGTAATTTTCGGTACTCCTGTTGATTTATCGATCCACATGTTTTCCACTTTATCAACTACTCGTTTAACACTTTGGTGCATTTCACCATCTTTGTCCAAAAATAAACCGCACATGAACACCATATCTGTACCATCGTACATTTCCATTTTCAATAAAATTTGTCCTTTGTTTCCCGGGTTTTGAACAGCAAAAGTATTCCCATCCTCCATCCATGACGCTATGGGACAATCATCTGTTGGTTTTGGCACCCATCCTGGTTTCTTGGTTTCCACTTCGATGGGAGTTGGCCTCCTTCGTCTCTTGCAGGCAGTGATCGGTTTTACAGATGACGGCTGAGGTGATGCCAATGTCTGATCACTAGCATTATTGTTCATAACCTCAATCTCCTGAATAAACGATTTGATATAGTCGTCCGCAGAAGCGTAAGCGTCCATGTTCACGTCCTTACCGTGTGACTTCAACCGTACTACGGACTGGTGGTGCGTCTGCTCACCCTTGAAGTAAACTGTATGCACTCGCTGTGACACATCTTGTTGCAATAGGTTAGATGTTTGATTTTTTCACCCAACATTAGTTCCAACGGTCTGCGGAATCTCATTTCATCTATTGCGATTTAAGTCCACGTTAATTGTTGTACATTCTCACAGGGCTCATAAGTGTACTGTGTATTTAGCTCCTCGTTAAATGTAACAGTCTGTTTTGTTTTCTTCATAGTTATATTCTTTCACATGATATTTAATATTTTTGTTTTCTTCATAAGTATGCTGTTTCATGTGATATTTTCTCTCAAACACATCTCTCGCTCTATCCAACACTAACTTGATTGCGAGCCTTTCTCGGATGTTGTTACGTTTATAACGTATTTTGGTCATTGATATGGTGATTACTTTTCTTGCGTCATCCGCACTGGTCATCTTTGGAGCACGTATCGACTGTTACTACCTGACTAGCGTTGAAGGTTCTGGAACGAGTTCACAAGCGCAGACCTATGCATTGTCAAAGATATGTTCAACTATATTAATGAAATTGTGCGAGGTTATGATGTTGTTTTCTCTACAGTAGCACATTGTAAATCCTTCTTCCTTTGCTTTTTTCAAGGCTTGTTTGAAATTCCTCTTCTGTGTTCGAATGTACTTGTATTCACAAACTCCGTACTGCTCTAGAAGGGTTTCCCTAATCATCACACAAAATATATGCTTCAGATTTACATCTTCAGGCAACACTGCCACTTTAGGTGTCTGTTCGATCAGCGTTTGATTCATGGATTGGTTTTCCATACACAATATATCATTTGTAGTTTTAAACTCGGAATTTGTTTGATCTAGCTTTCGGTTATTTGTTAGCGACTTTGTAAGTGATCATAGCAGCCGTTGGTTCTCGTTTATAAGTCTGTACTGACCATTTTTTCTAATGGATGGCAAAACTTCTTCAAAGATCCAATCTTGAAACTTCTCGGCAATGGGCATTTTAGATTTCATAAGTAACGAATATAATCCCGGCTCGTTAAGAAAGATTGAATAATTCTCGTTATAGGTTAGGGGGAGATTTTCGCTCCCCCATACTTCTGGAATTGTTTTGCGATATTTTTCTCTAACATGTACTCTGATTGCTTCTTTAGGGTTAGCGTAGCCCAATATTGTAGCTACATCCTTAGCTTTGAACCATGGATTATCGCTGCTGTCAAACAGTACAGACAAAGGCTGATCATTAAACACATAGGCGGTTAAGTGGTTCATTTTATAGGTTAGGTCAAAACGTCGGGTGATCACTCTGACAGAACGTCACACAGCAACACTACTACACAACTACACACTTCAAACTCCCGAACAAGAATGAGACCGTGGGTGTTTGACAACTGGTGTTCTGATGATTTAATTACTAGGGGGGGGGATTTTCGCTCCCCCTAACACATAATGGGTTAGGGGGGAGATTTTCGCTCCCCCATGCGTCAGAAATTGTTGGAGACTAGAACAAGAATGAGACCGTGGGTGTTTGACAACTGGTGATTTATTGCTCGGAATTTGACGTGGGTGGTCTATAACTATGGGTTCCTGCAAGGGTCGGTCGCCCTCCTGTCGGGGTATCCAATTAGAGCATCCGCATTCCCAGGTGGGATTGTGACATCACAGACGTTGAGTTGGAGGATGTATGTGTTGCAGCGGAAATAGACAATTAATAGCAATAATAAGAAGAGACCGTTTGACGATGAAGATGATTACTTTGAAGGTGATGAATTCTACAACCGAAAAGACGACGATGATTGCACCTTGAAGCATTTCCATAAGAAGAGGCTATGGCGTATTGACAAAAGGTTCAAGTACGTTCATGAAGCAAAAATGTTTTCAACTACCCAAGATTTTGACGACGTTCTGTACTCCAAACAACGGGGAATCAACAGCATGTGGATCCATTGCCCGCTGCTGCATTACCCGCTGGGGTAGGGCGCAGCTCCTGCTCCTCCTGCTGAGGTCGGGTGCAGCTCCTGCTCCTCCTGCTGGGGTCGGGCGCAGCTCCTGCTCCTCCTGCTGGGGTCGGGCGCAGCTCCTGCTCCTCCTGCTGGGGTCGGGCGCAGCTCCTGCTCCTCCTGCTGGGGTCGGGCGCAGCTCCTGCTCCTCCTGCTAGGGTCGGACGCAGCTCCTGCTGGGGTAGGGTGCAGCTCCTGCTCCTCCTGCTGGGGTCGGGCGCAGCTCCTGCTCCTCCTGCTGGCGTCGCGCGCTCCTCCTGCTGAGGTCAGGCGCAGCTCCTGCTCCTCCTGCTGGGGTCGGGCGCAGCTCCTGCTGGGGTAGGGTGCAGCTCCTGCTCTTCCTGTTGGGGTCGGGCGCAGCTCCTGCTCCTCCTGCTGGGGTCGCGCGCTCCTCCTGCTGGGGACCCAGTTACAGCAGCTGCATCCCAGACAGGACCGACCGCGTCGGTCGGTTGTGTGAACAGCTGCCTTGGTGTAGAGTACTTGAAGGGGGGTGTATCGATACACCCCCCTTCAAGTGCTCTAACCCAAAGCATTGCAATTATATTCTCCTCAAAATTCGCATTCACTGGTAGTTTAATTGTCCGCAGGCGTTGATGGGCTAGCTCTGTTGGTTGTAGCGTTACCCTGGTCAACTCTTGTATTAATTATCAAAAGTACGTCATGTGGGTACTCAAAATACTCGGCTTGAAGAGGGAATTCCGAAAATGCATTAAAAAAAGAGGGTCAAGTTCAAGGTCATCATCAGGTTAGTCCAAAGTGGTCGATGTGGGTACTCAAATTACTCGGTTTGAAGAGGGGATTCCGAAAATGCATTAAAAAAGAGGGTCATGTTCAAGGTCATCATCAGGTTAGCCCAAAGTGGTTGATGTGGGTACTCAAATGACTCGTCTTGACAAGGAGATCCCAAAAATGCAAAGAAGAAAAAAGGTCAAAATTGTGGTGCGGGCCCCTTTTTTGTAAACATCATCCAAAGTGTACGATGTGGGTACTCAAATGACTCGGCTTGACAAGACGAACAATAATCTGCAATCATAATTCAGATCCGACCTATGATAAGCCAGATCGCTCTGAAGGGAGGAGGAGGAGGAGGAGGAGGAGGGGGAGGAGGAGGGGGAGGAGGAGGAGGAGGAGGGGGGGAGGAGGAGGAGGAGGAGGTACTGCTGCTCCTGCTGGGGCAGAACCCTCCATCTCTCACTACTGGTTAGTGCTCCTAGCTTTTTAAAAAACCTGTATTTAAAAATGTTAAAACAATTGCTTTCACTATTCTATTATAAAGAGTTCGACACTTTACGTAAGACATTCTGTATTCTCAAATACTCACGTTTTTGTAAATAATATAGCTTCTGCTGTGTTTTTATAGGAAATCCGGCGTTAATCTTGTGATTGAAACAGTTTTTCCCATATCCGGTTTACACTTTTGTTTTTCTTGCGCGATTGTTTCTCAAACATATATCACATGATGATGGAGTCAATGTTTTAATATGATGCTAATGATTTTATATTTTCACGTATGCTGTGTCGTCCGGGGTTTAAGTGTGATGGACAAATTGTATCAAAATTAATTCTTGCAAATTTTACACTTATCAACCAACCCAAATACTTTGTAAAAGACGAGAAATAAATTGTTGATTTTTGGAGCTGAACAATAATATAAAAACACCATTCGTTTGAAACTGTATATATATATATATACCCCCGTAGCAGCAAACCTGCATACTCAGCGAATTTCCAATGCATATTAATTTATCTTAATACCACATAAAGCCACATACGAAGTTTCATCAATATACATTCATAAATAAACGATTTATGACATTTTAATTATTCTCCATAAGAATAACATGGCGGCTGAGTATGCAGGTTTGCTGAAATAAGGAACACTAAAAATTGGCTTTTATACAAATATCAATTTAACTCAACTAGGTAAACCACATACCAAGTTCTATTAATTTATGTTCATAATTAAAGGAGATAACACGTTAATTATTCTCCATAAGAATAACATGGGGCTGAGTATGCAGGTTTGCTGTTACGGGAACTATCGGCCAAAAAATGGGTTTTAGTGCAAATATCAATAGACCACAATGAAATGAAGCAATATACCAAGTTTCGTCAGGATAAGTTGTTAAATAAGCGAGATATACAATTTTTCTTATCCTCCATAAGAATAACATTGGACAACGTACTGTGTTTAGCACTTTCAATATCCCAGTAACCAATTGACGTAGAGCAATGATTAAAACATCAAATTGTGGGTCTTTTTAAGCTGATTGCAATGGGGAAAAATAAAAGTTTACCTTTTCAAAAATTGTATGTCAAAAACTCAAAAATCCCATTTTTGGGGTACAAAACCCCCCCAAAATACCCCTTCCGATAGTTCGATCCGTCTGGTTTTCGAACTTAAAGTCATAAATGCTACCTTACACGTTTGTACCAAATTTCATCAAAATTGGACCTTTTTTACGAGAGTTATCGCACCCACGGACACACATATATATATATATATATATATATATATATACAGTTTCGAACGAATGGTGTTTTTGGGGTCTGGGGACCTCAAAACGAAAAGTTATCATGGTCCCGGGCCTAGGTCTTACCATGCCGACTACGGTAATAGCTTCTTCCCTATAGGGGAAATTCGCTAAATGTTCAATAGTTGGTTAACGAAATTTTCAACTGTTAACAATAATTGTTAGTTAGCGTGTTACATAAAATAAAAAATAAATATAATTTATAAAATTTAAAATTCTTGAGAGGAGATCTAATTAAAAGTAGCACGGTAATTTAAAGGAATTACGGCAAATTAAATCACATCGACGAGTATTTCTTTCATTTGTACTAATTAAATCGTCTAACATGCCATTAGATTGTCTTGTAATCTCATATACAAAGCTTGTTTGCTTCTACGTATTGAATTACGGCCACGATATAATGATTAAGATGACTTTTGGTTCTCAGGGTAATGTCACAGATAAGCAAACTCCATAATGTTAGATTTTCTTTGATATTTTACAGGATTATTGTACCTTTTAGATCTTGGAATCTACCTTTTATAAACTGATTCAAAGTACAGGAAATATTATTTGATAGTTTACTATAATTATTGATGTCCTGGTAAAATATCTTAATTGCAACAGTGTGTATCAATCAAACCTGCGCTACACAAAGTGAGCAATATCGTTAATGGCTGGCCTCTTAATGTCACTATTGGTTGTAATGACCGTCAGTGCTAATGCTGTGTCAATTCAATACTGCAAACAAATTTCCGAATTTTAGAAACGTGATATCTTTTCATTCGATAAAAATAATCTGAAAAGTAATAGTAATATATTTGACAACTTTTTATGGAAAATACTTATCCCTCGGACATATTTTATTTTACGAATAAAACAGTCTATTAATGTAAGCTTCTTGAATATTTTTATACGGGTTCGAACATTAATTTAAGTTATCAATGAGCCCAGCAACAATATTTGTAGAATAATGGTTTATTTGTAAAATTAATATTAAGTATATATCACACATATATTTTGTTACTGGTTTGAATCCTCGTGATAGTCAATCTTGATAAACAAAAAAGTATAGTAAATATGATTAGGAAATAAATATTCATTACCATTCATAAGAGTATACATAGAATGTACACTCTTATGTGGGTACATTGAGAAAATGTACAGTGAAAGGAGATTTACTGTTCATTGAATTTATTTATCTCTGGGGAGTTACTAGCACCCCATGAATATTTATATTCACCCTCTTGTTTCTCCTCAGTGCATTTAATATTAAAATGGATTTTTAGTACAACATTTTGTATTGTAAAGTTATTTTAATTGAAACATTCATAATATTAAATAATGGAAAAAGAAAATAATAAATTATCCTTTTCAAATAAATCCTCCGTCAAAGGTCTAACTAAACAATTCAAAAGTATATTAACCGATTTTTCTTAGTAAATCGGGTGTAAATACGTATTTTATTTTATTTATTGTAATGTTTGTTTCGTGATTTTTATATTGCAAGTTTTGAAGTGTACAATAATTTTTTTCGAAGTAAATACTAAATATTACACATTAATTTATCACTAGTTCTTTCTATGATATACCGTAGTTTACGTTTTGATCCGATTCATACACTTTGTGGCATAAGCCACATTACAAAAACTTAAATCACAGTAATGTTTTAATGAATTATTTAAAATGTACCAGGAATGTTTTCCTTTGATTACAATTTATTATACAATGATATTTTTATGCAAATATTGCTTTGTTTGAAATATACAACATTTTATGTTATAATTTATCCTACCTTACTCAGTGGAATACACTTACATAATGGATAAAATAAGTTGTATTTTTTGAAATTATCTGTAATTGTAGAAATTTTTTTGACTATGATTTTTAAAGTTATTGCAGCCAATTAGTATACTAGTAAACTAAAAATGTAATGTATTTTGACACTACAATTACGCGCTGGGATAAGCTTATATTTGGATTTTTCAGTAAAACACATATTTCACAGTATGTTTATGCTGCAGTAATTTACCTTTTGCAGCATAATGAACAGAAACATCAATTGTCTTATTTTTAAATAAAAACAAATTGAAATATTACTCATCCTAAAAAAAGTATTTGTCATATAGTAAAAACTTTATATAATGCAGCTATACTTTAATATGTAATGTGTAATGAACGCATTGTATGTACTATGTATAGAATCATTAGTGTGTACAACATGACTACTGCATTAATTATATTATAAACAGTCAATGCTTCAACAAGACTGGCGGGCGTGACTGACGCCAAACTTGATTGGCATTGGCCCACGAGCGCTCGTGTGATCGGCAAACAACTTATTTGTCCCTTTATAATTATAACATGAAAAATTATTTATTATTTGAAATAGATTTAGTTTTTATAGTATTAATGTTTTCTTCCTGGTGGTATTTTCTTTAACATCAGTTTTGGATTAGGTTCAATGTTTTTACCAATAAGGTTTTTTTCTTCTATATCATGTGTCCTTGGTTTTAATAAACCAACAAAAGGGTATTTTCTAATATGAGATAATTATGTGTACGTGTATTTTGTCCGTGTATTAGTGTGTTTGTTTCGAGAAAAAAACTTTGACGAATTTGAGTAATTCAACTAAAATTGGACTTAATCTCTGCACGAGCAGAATAACAAGGTAAGAGTTGCCCAAAAGTAGAACCTGGGTATTGTTACCTCGCCTAAAGGAAAACTGTCATTCAAAACAAGAAGTCTAATACTGAAAGCTACATTTTGTTGTGAAGAAAAACTTAGTTAAATATTTTCAATTTGGTTCGTAATAACATAAAGCTGACTCTGATGTGCATTTTAAATGTGGCACAACCACGAGAACATTTGTTTGCAAAAGACCCATTTCTTACCCATTCGTAGTAACTGAAATAACATCAATAAAATATTATTGTCGTCAGTGCTAACAATTTTGTTAAAATATTGGCATCGTATATATACAATGCCTTATTACTGTATTGCCGGATTACATTACTCTTTATGCTTTTTCACTTTGTAAATAACTAATATCACTTACCAGAGAAAGCCAACACAATAGTATATCATATTGCAAGTATATCATATATAGTATATCATATTACAATAGCAAGTTGTATATCTATGTATATTTAATCAGGTTTTTGTTATTTTAATAACTGGATAAATAAACAAAATTATACTAAGCCGGTAAATTAAATTTTCCCGCTGAGGTCTCCGTTTCATTACGAACTTGTGTAGGAAGTTGAAAATAAGTTTAAACAAGATAAAATACCCACTGAGGTGCCGCGCCTCGAAACGGTTCACAGATTAACTTTCAACACCCTGGCTTTCTCTCCAGGTTTTGTTTAAAACATTTACTTTGATTACCAACCAAAATATAAACCTTTTTCTGTAAGAACAAATTCTATATAAACATTTAGCATCCCTCACACTTTTATTGTAATTTTGATTACAATCAACTTTAAAAATATATATATAAATTAATCTTCATTGTACCATACATAGCCAGCAAACCTCTAATATTGCTTGAAAAAAATCCACATTGTTTCGTGATAAATAAAAACTAACTGCTTGGACCGCAGAAGCCAAACAATTTGTATTCACAGTCGCATACTGATTAGGTACAGTGGTCGTGGCTGGGTGTCTCAGTCCAAGACCAATCCGGTGTTAGAGTTGTGAAATAGTGTGGCAGTCCAAAACGGGTACGGCAGGAGAGCAAATGAACGATTTAGCAGTTCAAGTACTGTACAAGAGTTGTGACAGAGTGTCACGGTCCAAGACTAGCACGGTTATTGGAGTAGCAACAAGAAGCCATAGTCCAAGACAGTACGCTTGTCAGCGTCGTGACACATTCGAGTCGAGACAAGGGACCTGTCTCATAAAAATACTAGTTTACGAGTTACAAGTCTAGTATTTACTAGTGTTTAGTTTACAAGTGCTAAATATTTTCTGTTTCATAAACTTTTTTCTACTGATAGTAAAATATTATTGGTTTTTACAAGTCACTTAATCAAAATTACTAGTCAGCTGATGTTTAAAATATTGTTCATAACCGTAGTTGCGGGTTTATGATTAAATTAAATAGGATTGTTTTATTTATTTAAACAAATATAAAAATTGAATCATCCTCATAATTACTTTTGTCTTTCTGAGTAATAATCGTATATATATATATATATATATATATATATATATATATATATATATATATATATATGACAGAAATGTATTATCTAATAATTATATATAAGTCAAATAAAAACGTGGGCACTATCCACCCTATTATGAACGCCATTTGTTCATTATATTAGCTGTATCAGGTTGTATGCTGTGTGTACAGTAGCCTACTCAAATAATTTGCACTGACCCGGCTCTTTTGAATGGCTCCCGCCAGTAACGTTGTAAGCGACACATTTTACAAAATCAAGATTTCTATGCAGTAAGGTTGGAAACGACATCCTAAACTAGTGCAGGGTGTTTATTTGTTCATATCTTTTAAGTTGGCAGTACTAGGACCGGTGGAAAACCACGAGTTTTTGGTCCCTCCGTGCAGTAACGTTGCATGTGTTCGGGATGGCAACACCACCGCGGGCAAGTCTTTGCCCTCGGATATAAATCGGATTAACCGCAATAAAAAACGTTCAATTAACATTCAAAACTGGTCCAGGAATGTTTGAAAAGTAAATAGAAATGCCGGGAACCCTACATCAGTGAACATAAAATACCTGTACCACGAAAACAGCCACCACGTGAGGTACGTGCAGTAACGTTATAACCGCCAAGTGCCCAAAACTCTTTTTAATCATAAAACTACACATTACCAGTTTTACAAGTCTTAGAATTAAAAATTAAAGGGCTTAAGACTGTTTACAAGAAATGTATTTTATTTGAATTTATGTTATACATTAAGTCTTGTGTTTAGTTTACCTTTGCTATCAAATAAATGTAGTATCAAGGTAAATCTACAACTTTTGTTGATCATAACCGGTTTTATATTGTAAGTTTAAGGTAAATATTTGACTTATCCATTTTAGGACATGTACAATTTTGTGTTTCTTAGCGTAATAATACAATTTTCTACACATAACAGCTCTTATCTTTGTTTACCCAATAACGTTGCAGCCGCCATTAAACCTAAAAAGTAGCAAAAACGTTGTAAACGACTGTCGTTTACAACGTTTTTGCAATTCTAAAATCACGTATTTGGTCATAACCTAATTACTATATGAGATATTACTGTAATATTTATTTAATGACCACTTGTACTATTTATTACATATGTTACCAAAATAAACATATATTCCATTGTTATTTTTCTAGTTATTTGTTTTTTTCATTATCTGAAAATTTTACATTTTGTCGCTTACAACGTTACTGGCGGGAGCCATTCTTTTGATGTTAAACTAACATTTAAATTTCTTTAACTGTTTATGGTGGTTGTTGATACCTTATACAATGTACAAAAATAATTATCATTCTAATTAAATATAGATTTTTGTTAAGTGTTAATAAACACATTCATAGTTTTTAAATTACGGTATTTTAAGGCAAAATTATAAAATTTTCTTAAATTCAGGTTTTTGTATACCATTCACATTTATGTAGTAATGTAACATTAGTTTTAATATATATTTTCAAGGATTCTTCATACTTAGTCTTAGTTTGGAAGGAAACCAATAATTAATAGTCATTCCCTGCTAAACTTGAGCTGGTTTTGAAAACTGACAATGGCATTATTTATTTGGAACTGGCATAGCATGATTGGTTAAAGTATTGGGTCTGTTTCTTTTTATTGAAACAATTTAGAGTAATTCCACTTAAATTAAAATCCACAATATACAATTAAAACAAACACGATTAGATACCAGCAATTAGGTATCATTATCAATAGGAGCTAGCTACTACTATTGAACTAATAAATTAATCATCAATATTGCATAGGAATTGCTAATTAAATTGTTAAAGTCTTAATTATCAATAACAACATAACGTTCTCTCTCATAAAAAGCTAATAAATAATAAATGCTCCGAAACACCCATATTTGCAGCAATCTTCAGTTTATTACAAAAGATAATAGTTGGCTGCAACATAGAAAGGTTGGTAGGAATTCACTGGTATTTAATAGTGTAAGATATGAGTGTAGAGGTTTATGTAACAGAATCTAGTCTACAGTGGCAAATACCACTAGTAATATTAGTCCGTACACTGGTAACTATTATTCTACTCTTGTAAGTTTATGAAACGACACTTGTAATATACACTGATAATACTAGTCATACTAGTCTGTGGACTACTGGTGTTGAAGTCCGACTAGTAAGATTATTAGCGACGTGACAGAGTGTCATATCCAAGAGTAGTACGGATATTAGAGCCGACATACGAGCCGGCAAGCCGACAGGATGGCACAGACCAAGACTATTACGATTATCAGCGTCGTGACAGAGTGTCATATCCAAGAGTAGTACGGATATTAGAGCCGACATACGAGCCGGCAAGCCGACAGGATGTCACAGACCAAGACTTGTACGATTATCAGCGTCGTGACAGAGTGTCATATCCAAGAGTAGTACGGATATTAGAGCCGACATACGAGCCGGCAAGCCGACAGGATGTCACAGACCAAGACTAGTACGATTATCAGCGTCGTGACAGAGTGTCATATCCAAGAGTAGTACAGATATTAGAGCCGACATACGAGCCGGCAAGCCGACAGGATGTCACAGACCAAGACTAGTACGATTATCAGCGTCGTGACAGTGTCATATTCCAAGAGTAGTACGGATATTAGAGCCGACATACGAGCCGGCAAGCCGACAGGATGTCACAGTCCAAGACTAGTACGATTATCAGCGTCGTGACAGTGTCATATTCCAAGAGTAGTACGGATATTAGAGCCGACATACGAGCCGGCAAGCCGACAGGATGTCACAGACCAAGACTAGTACGATTATCAGCGTCGTGACAGTGTCATATTCCAAGAGTAGTACGGATATTAGAGCCGACATACGAGCCGGCAAGCCGACAGGATGTCACAGTCCAAGACTAGTACGATTATCAGCGTCGTGACAGTGTCATATTCCAAGAGTAGTACGGATATTAGAGCCGACATACGAGCCGGCAAGCCGACAGGATGTCACAGTCCAAGACTAGTACGATTATCAGCGTCGTGACAGTGTCATATTCCAAGAGTAGTACGGATATTAGAGCCGACATACGAGCCGGCAAGCCGACAGGATGTCACAGACAAAGACTAGTACGATTATCAGCGTCGTGACAGTGTCATATTCCAAGAGTAGTACGGATATTAGAGCCGACATACGAGCCGGCAAGCCGACAGGATGTCACAGTCCAAGACTAGTACGATTATTAGCGTCGTGACAGAGTGTCATATCCAAGAGTAGTACGGATATTAGAGCCGACATACGAGCCGGCAAGCCGACAGGATGTCACAGACCAAGACTAGTACGATTATCAGCGTCGTGACAGTGTCATATTCCAAGAGTAGTACGGATATTAGAGCCGACATACGAGCCGGCAAGCCGACAGGATGTCACAGTCCAAGACTAGTACGATTATCAGCGTCGTGACAGTGTCATATTCCAAGAGTAGTACGGATATTAGAGCCGTCATACGAGCCGGCAAGCCGACAGGATGTCACAGTCCAAGACTAGTACGATTATCAGCGTCGTGACAGTGTCATATTCCAAGAGTAGTACGGATATTAGAGCCGACATACGAGCCGGCAAGCCGACAGGATGTCACAGACCAAGACTAGTACGATTATCAGCGTCGTGACAGTGTCATATTCCAAGAGTAGTACGGATATTAGAGCCGACATACGAGCCGGCAAGCCGACAGGATGTCACAGTCCAAGGCTAGTACGATTATTAGCGTCGTGACAATGTCATACTCCAAGAGTAGTACGGATATTAGAGCCGACATACGAGCCGGCAAGCCGACAGGATGTCACAGTCCAAGACTAGTACGATTATCAGCGTCGTGGCAGGGTCATATTCCAAGAGTAGTACGGATATTAGAGCCGACATACGAGCTGGCAACCCGACAGGATGTCACGGTCCAAGGCTAGTACGATTATTAGAGTTGTGACAGGGCGTTGCAGTCCAAAAGTTGGCGACCGCCATCGAATTCAGAATGATCCCAAATATCATACTCAAACAATTTTCGATATGGTCTTGGGATAGTAACAATTTTACCGTAAATATTATTATTTTCCGATGATTTTACTTTTTGAATATACATAGAGAATCATAATTTTCACTTGACTAAGGTTTTAGTCTTACCAGCTAAAATACTACTAGTAGCAACATTATACTAGCATTTTAAAACTGAAACTGTGTGTGTGTTTAATTTTTTGTGACTCCATCTCGCTTATAATAATTACATAGATGACCGATTTAGCACTAACTGTGTTAGAAGATAGTTAACAATGTGAAGGAACACTTAGGCCTATTCCTGTTTGGAAATCTTTTAGAGCTACATCCCAAGTGCATGGCCCTCTCTTACCCCCTCAACTTTTACACATTAATCATATTGGGAGTAGTTCTATTTTTTACAAAATACCAAGTATAAAATACTCGTTCCATTATTTTGAACTATTTGGAAGTATTACAATGATTTCAACATTTCTTGTCTGTAAAAAATAAATTATAAGGTTAAACAACTTTGTCTGTTGTGTTGATGTCATCTTTAGAAATATTTACTTTACATACGTTACTTTATTTGGTTTGTTATTTGTAACGTACTTCGGTCATGGTCGTGTATTGCAGATTCTTGAATGTACACATCCGGCTTTGTCTGTGTTGTGGTAATTTTTTGAGGCGGCCGCAGGGAAATCAACCTCTAAACAATAAAACGAGTTCGCACGCAGCACGCTGACGTGAGCGAAGTGAATTTCCACATAACAACTTTAAAAAATCTAAATCAGTGAAAAAACATACATTTGTTCCAATTGTTTTTTAAATCTGAAAACATCGATTTTTTCGCTGTTCTGTTTCTCATGGTTTCATTTAACTGCAAAGCTAGGGATACAATTTTGCGCATTATAATGTTAGGAGAAGGTCCAGACAGGCTTGAAAGTAGGCATGAGGTTGCTGGGGATGATAAAAGTACTCTAACAAAGGAATAACAGGCTTTTCTAGTGTAAAACCCCCATAAGACAACGAACTGTGTTTAGTCGATACACATTTTCTTTAAAAACTCGGTAGAATGACGTGACGAGAGAGGGCTTAAAACTTTCTCCTTACTAATTTCCATCCTTTTAAATGCATTAATTTTATATCCGGGGCTTTTCTGACCCTTTTTGGGCCCAAAAACTCAAAATGTGAAAGATTAATCCCCAAAAAAGGGGTTTAAAATTTTCTAATTGTTTTGCCCAAATAACTTGTCCAACTGATTACAGAAAGAATGTCCCTACCAAATTTTAAGTAAATCGGACAAAACATGCGACCGCTAGAGTGCAAACACACACACACACACACACACACACATATATATATATATATATATATATATATATAAATATATATATATATATATTTATACATATATATATATATCAAATTTTGAACGACCCCCCAAAACGTCTTCAGAGGGTCACGTTAGGAACTTCTATGGAGGTCCCGGGCTTAGGTTTCACCGTACGGGTGATGCTAGTTCACTTTCCAAAGGAAATTCACTAAAAAATTCGTTTAGTACTTGGATTTCATGTAGCACATAATTAATTTATGGGAAACTTTTCAGCATTAATGTTATTTAAGTTAGTGAAATAAAAGTGTTATTACATAAGAGGATCACACTACTGTATTAAATTTAGAAGGAATTATTACTTTGGTTTTCACTGTCCTTTTATCCATATATGAATTTTCTATTAAATTGTACAACAAAGGAATAGAACAACAATTGCTAAATAATTTACAGCAATAATATTAATCGTGCAGCCAGTTAACATCATAGTCACGGATTGAATCATACTCACTTAGTTTCGACTTGTAGGAAGAAAATCTATGGCAACGTGACTGTACTGTTTGAAATTATTACTCTCCTATCTGACATTGAATTTAATCTCCATCCAACGTCGGTTGTACCACACAGGCAACCAAAGTCAGAGTCAATTATTTCTTTGTTTCTACGAGTATAAAGTCTATAATATTTGTTTCAGGAGACTTAAATAAACCCCTCATGGGTCCTTCAGTTTCTGTGTTGTTGTTGATTAATTATAAAATAGCTTTAAAATAACTAAATCATTAATGGTCAGAGTTCAAAAGTAATATTATATTTCCTTAAAAAATCTCTTGATATATGGGTTTGGGTTTTATTCAAATATCTTTATTGGATGCACTACAAAACTCTTTGTTAAATATAGTGGTTTAAATACCCCGTCTTCCCCGCCTGGCTTAGGTGGAATCATTTCCTGAATATCCTTTATTTTGTAATGTTAACTTAACCTATATACCAAGTTTTAATCAAATTGAACTGTAAATAAGAGAGAAATTATAATTATACATTTCCTATAAGACTAACATAAACACACTGCATGTACCTCTATATGAAGATATAGTTTTACTATTCAACCAAACGTTTTAGAGTAATAATTCAATATTCCTTTTAATTTAGTTTTTCGAGCTTCTTTTAATTGAGATAAGTAAATGTTATTTAACGTGGGATTTTGGATCTTTTTAGAACCATAATTTCTGAACATTTCCATAAATGCAAGTGGTATCATATTATAGTAACCTAAAGTACTACAAACTTCGACATTTTCATTAAAATCGTTAGAGCAGTTTTCATTAAATTTGTTGTTGTTTTTTTGGCGGGGGGGGGGGTTTGTTAGATATCCTTAATAATAAAAAATGTAATATTTGGCTAATATAGTAAATTAGAACATTCATACCAGATTAAATAAAGATCAGACCTTTGGTGTGTTCTCTAAAGGTTTGTAATCATCCAATTATATAGACATACATATATACAGACATTTGGAAAGGCAGACAGCACCTCAATAACCACTTTTTTAGGTTCAGGAAGTACAATAATAAATATGTAACACAAACTAAAAAAATGTTGGAAAAAATAATACTATATCTGAATGCTATATGTGTAGGCGGAGAAACTAAGTACTAAACAAGAAATCTTAATTTATTGTTACAAGTCAAATATAATAACAAATTATAAAAGAAATTTAAATTCATGTCAAATAAGGTTTATGTTATGTTAAAAGGTTATGAATAAAAAACTTATTAGGTTTAGCAAAACATTTTTTTTAATTTGGAAAACAGTTGGAGAAAACAGGAAGATAAAAAGTAAATGTTTCCATGAGATCAATCGTCATTCAATGAATACACACGGACCTCATACAAAGGTTTCTTCGCGATTTTGTTGTTATTGTCATACGTAATTGTTCTTTGTGTTTTGGTTTGTTTGACGTATTTAGCACTGTTTTTCAATTATAAAAAACTGGTTAAATATCTTTCAATTGTTTCAAGTAGTAAATATATTTAAAAGTAGACCAACTAATTAAAAACAATTACAAAACCTCTTAAGCATGATTGTTTCCTTGAACGCCAAATATTGTGACGATTTTCTCATAAGGTGATTACGTACTTACAAAAAATTATAAAATTATTATTATGATTTTAATTTTAAAACTTCAAATAAATTATTGATTATATTACAGAACCTACAGTGTTTATCGTCGTCACCACTTGTAAATGTTGCTTATGATTGGCAATGGTGATAAGATAAAAAACAACTGAAAACTGCCAGTATGAAAGACAATAGGCGAAATTCTAAGCATCCCCAATATATTTTGATCCTTTCTTCTTGGTTAAGGGAAGCAAGTTGTCTGGTTTGTTTTCAAAAACTATTTTAACTCTACGTATTGTGTTTGAGTGCAGGGAAATGAACATACAGTTTGGTAATTCAATCATGAAAAACCACGAAAAATAGCTGAAAAACATTGTCTTAAGATTTACAAATCT
This sequence comes from Allygus modestus, assembly GCA_963675035.1. Classification (NCBI taxonomy): domain Eukaryota; kingdom Metazoa; phylum Arthropoda; class Insecta; order Hemiptera; family Cicadellidae; genus Allygus; species Allygus modestus. The sequence goes on along the minus strand of OY776111.1, from coordinate 377,769,776 downwards.
TTGTAGCAATAATTAAAGCATTTATTTGATTTTCACCCCCATTCTCGTTCTAACAATTAAACATTGATAAATTAAGGTAAATAAATTTGTTGCAAAATAATTAAAAGTAGAAAACACAGTACGTTTCCCAGTTTTGAAGAAAAAAAATAAAACGTTGTGTACAGATTATTTATGAACCAATTTCAATGAAACTTCGTGTACACTTTGTTAAGTCACAATGGGATATAAAGTTGCATAATGCATTTTACTTTGGAATTCCAAAGTGAAATTTCCTAAACCCCAATTCAGCGAGCCGGGTGTACAATTTGTTCTTTGCTACTATATTGGCTTATTCCTTTATTCGGCCAAAATTTTGAATGTATTTCTTGAGGAATGGTTTTGTGCATCCATTTCTGCCAGGTATTATTTTGGCTCCTAAAATTAATGTTCGCTACCATCCTACTATACGGCATGCAATCATATATTCAACTCAAACTATTTTATTTGGGCAAAGATAACATACAATCATAACTTAACAGGGCAATTGGTAGTGGTCCAATTAAATTATTGTAGGGTGACTTGATGATAGGCATTTCAACAAATAAAACTGAATTATAAAACTATCTGTTTAAAATCAATTTCTTTCTCAAAGAGGCAATTAAAACTTGTTTAAAATCGTTTGGTCAGGTAAATTTTCTATATATATATATATATATTTATGTATATATATATACATATATATATATAAAGGTTACTCCTAAATGTATTTAAATAATAGAGAACTGCTCAATATACATAAGTAACATTAACCTCCGTAAACCAAGTCTATTGCAAACAATGACAGTTTTAACACAATAAAACAGTAAATATATTAAGGATTTCAGCAACATTTAAAATAATAAAATATTTAAAATAATAATTTAAAACAATATACCACTAAAAAATCACAATCTAAAAGCAATTGAGATATTGTAGGGTTATTTAATAATTTATTCATAAGTAAATTTACGTAGCAGTTTGTACATCATTCCATTTCAACTGCAGAGCCGGCAGACTGACGACGGATGACAACAATTCACGTTTCATATCCAACACATATTTAAATATACCATGTAATTATTAAATGTTTTTCAACTGACTATTGTCTATTTGTATACCATATAATATAAATTTGGGAGTTGATGAACGCTTTTTTAATTCATTTAATTCATTAATCCTGTTAGGTATACTATTTGTTTTTATTTTTCTTGAACAGCTGCATTTGCATGAAATAACATATGTGTAATATCGTATGAAGTCTTTGTTAAATAATTAATTTGAATTAAAAAATAAATATTTGATATTTTTAAAAGCTTCAGCCTTTACCAATGATTCTTTGCAGTTCGATTTCTACTGGGCCTTTAACGCACCGAGATAAAAGTCGAAGACTTACACACTTCTTCGCAGCTGTCATCTTTACGGAATGTAATATGGTTTAGAGAAAAAGGTTTTATCTTTAATCTCTTTGATCCATTGATTTTAATGGCTTCACTTACCTCCTAAAGCACTACAATTACCTGTGGTTTGTTTGTACAGGTGCTTTTTGTTTTCTGTGTATCTTGTTTAGGTTGTTTACCTATACTAACAATACTTTTGCATATTTAAATTTGAAAAAAATGTATTGCTAAAAATAATGGAAAATATTGAAATTCGTTTAGGGTAGGGCCTAACTATTAAAAGAGAATGGTGAATCTTTATAATATTTAGAATAAGTGGGCTTATAGTATTTAAAGTTTTTAATCTAGCGGGTGTCCTATAAAGGTTCCCCTCATCTCATGTTTTGAACGACTGTAAATTTTTTTAATTAAAAGCCAAAGTACCTTTTTAGGTGGTTAAGGGGTTCAACCCTCATCTCTAAATTGGGGTTGCTGAGAGTAGTTTTATTTTTCTAATAGCAACCCCTAACAAGTTGCATAGCATTGTGAAGAGGGTAAAAAAGGTTAAAATCTTTTTGATTTTTTAACTATCCCTCCTGAAAATAAAACCAACTTTAAAATAATTATCAACCAAGCTTTAGACTTGCCGTTGTCACGAAAAATGTTCAGTGGCAGAGTCTAGCTCATAATTTTGAGTCATACACCTTTTGTAAAATTAAAATTATTAAAAAAAGTCAATTAAACGAGACGATCAAAATAACCTCCATTCACCTATTGGCAAAACTAAAGTAAGGTTTTCAAATAGATATCTTGTACTTTGAAAGATCTTTGTTCAAAAGTTTGAACAAGAGAAAGTTGGATTTTCGCACTCCGTATCTGATTTCTAGTAAGGAGGGGAAACCTAGTAATACAAATTACAATATTAATAGATTATTTTGCTGGCCACAAAATTAGAACAAATAAACATAGAGAGGTCTAGCTTGCGGCATTAATTTTTTAACCTTTTTAAAATGATATGCAACTTTTTAGGGGTTGCTATTTATAAAATAAAAACTACCCCCAACAACCCTATATAGGGGAGAGGGTTTAAACCCTTAACCACTTAAAAAAGTACTTTGACTTATGCTTGTAACAATTGCCAAAGATTGTTGAAGATTAACCGTCGTTCTAAAATTAAATGGAGGGGACCTTTATGGGATACCCGGTATTATTTAAAATGTATTGTTCTAAAATTTAATGTTATTCTTTACATGATATGATTTATTTTAAATAAGAAATATATAAATATGATATAATATATATCATCCTCCCATCATCCTGCGATTTGCCAAAATCACACAATTTTGACTTTAAAATATCGCTTACAGAATTATATATAAAGACTAGTGGCTTGAAGGGGCCAAATCCCCTAACCTTTTTCCAATAATCTGCCTCATCTGATTTTCATGCTGAGGAAAATAGAACATTATAAGTAGGATCACATGTTTTAATGTAAACAAAACAGACGTTTTTAAATCCCCATGCTTTTCTTATGGGGATGTTTTACTTTATTGCTCGTTTGCTGGTAGCTTTTTATAAATACTGTTATTTTTCCCGAGTCCCTGAGATCAAGACCTTTAATTTGAGCCGTCTCTCATTATCCTGCGATTTTCCAAACTCACACAATTTTCACTTAACAATTTCGCTTACAGAATTATTTATAAAGATGTAATATTTCTTCATTTGAAACGGAAATCAAAGAGGTGAAAAGTAAATGGTTTGCCACAAGCCCCAGATCAATAACAGAGAAAACCTCTGCAGTCTATAACCTGAGATAGTTAAAGCACAGTTATTTGGTTGATTTATGGTAAGTGCTTTTACGAAACTGTATTAGTGATTAGTTAACAGTATTTGTTTGTTTTCGACGCACAATTAATGTGCTAATCTAAGAAAGAAGCTAACGATGTTTAGTTGTTCACTCGTTTGTTCAGTCGTTACCTAACTAGCAAACAAATTAAGTTCTGTGTGGTAATGTCACAGTTATATGATTAAAGCTATTAATTTTAACAGACATATTTGTATTTTCTGACTTTAAATTCAAAGGTCGTAATTTCTTAAGGGAAAAAGGGAAGTGTAAACAGAAAACTTGATTTCCTGGCAATCTATTTTTGGATAGATTATGTTTGCAAGATGAATTAGAAAATCAAAAACTCAAATATTTGTTCAAAGCACTGTCTTACGCTACTGGATTGCTTGATCTTTTAACTTATTAACACAATGACTTTTAACATAACTATTAATACACTTTCAACACATTAGTGAATCATAAATGAGGTGGAACACGGAGGAGTATCAAACGCAAGCAGTAACAGCAGTCTACTGCAGATTATTGTTAGCAAATCAGAAATTGAGATTACGTATAAAGCCCCGGTCCCGTAAATCAACCCGTAAAACCGATTGAACAAAGAACGATCCTACCGCGTTTGAACCTCTTCCTTTAACAATAAATAATTTTTATCACTTTTGCATTTTTTTAAATGGTTCGTTAACATTTTATCTTTTTGAAAGTGTAATAGTTTGAAGGTATTATAGAGATGGTAGAGCAGAAATGTGAAAATGGTTAAGGGGATGATCCATAATTGTATACAAAAACAATCCACAGTTGGCATTTTTGTTAATATTAACTAAATCTTTAAGGGATGTAGTCTGAATTTACGTGAGCCTATTTATGTTAACACGTGCCATCATCATTACGAATTTGTTTAAGACTACAAATAATACAAAATATAAAATCTTCTTGATGAAACTATGCTATCATCCCTTAAGATAATGGGATTAAATAACTTGTCAAAAATTCGGTTTAACTAGAATAGTTATAAATAATTGAATATAAATGATGGTCCATACATTCAACAACCCCCAGATGTTCTACTTTAGGTTACAACATTGGCATACCAATGTGTAATATGTGTCTAACATCGGTGACGTCAACAGTTAGTTGCAATACAAATAAAAAATACTGTTATGACCTCACTCACAGCTACTATAAAACGAATTACACTAAACGTGCAACTCTCACGTAACAATGATATGTGCATAAAACCATGGTTTCAAGTTCCGTTATTGTTTTAATTTCATACCCATAAATGTGTAAGAGAGGTAAATATGAATATTTACACATTTTTACGAGCGTTAAATACATATGAAAACCATGAGAAATTAAATATGTTCCAAGAAGAATAGTTTGCTTACCTTTTCTCTGCGTCGTTAAAGAATGAAACAAAAAATAAATGTTTATGGATCAACATCTTATAATGACAGTATACACAATCAGTGACTATTTAGAAGTAAAAAGACTAGACTAACTACAACAGGGATTACTGGGACAGAGCCCTAAGGGATTGCCAAGATGGGGATAGGCCTATATGTAGCCCAGATAAATTATCTACCTACACGCACATTTTTGGCACGATTGGTTCAGTTGTTTTTACGTTAAAACGGAAAATACAAGTCGATAGACAGACACACCTTTCTTTTACAAAGGAACAGGGTACATATTTACATTCATGCATATGTCAAAAGTTCATATTTGAACTTTTTTAGAGGTGAGCGGTCAACTCTGGCTTGCCCTTATGACTAATGCCGTTAGGGTACCTCGCTGTCTTTAGTTCACAGCACAGGTCAATAGCCTATGGTGACGGGCAGTTGAGGTTTTAGAAAAATTTTGAGCGAGTTTTAAGTATTTCTTACGAGATAAAGTAACTTAATGAACTCAATCGTTATTTTTAGCCCATTTACCCATTGTTTTCCAACTGTACTATATACAATTAATAGAGTAATACCTATCAAAGCTAGTGCAGTAGTGCTGTATCTACCAAATACCGTAAGCTCTTAAGTTGTCAATATGTCTAGCAGCATACTCCGCAGTAAGCCTATGCCATTAGTTGTTAGTTCTAAGCCTGATTATTAATGTTTATAGCACATAAACAATTGATTTTGACTCATTAACCTTGATGTAATGTATAGTTTGCTTATATATTATAGTATAGTATGGTGTAAATGTATATAGTACTTTTTACTGCACTTTTAGCTTTAACCTTTAGCTTTAAGTGTAAAAATAATTTTCAATCAAAGTCTATCTATTTATTTATTTGAAATTCAATAATTTACAATAATATTTACAAAAAACATTGTAAGAGTGACGCTAGAATAATTTATATGTTTTAAAATTGTTTTATTTGTTTGACCGAAATGTAAGGAAAGTATGATTGCATTTTTGGGATTGTTTTTGTTATTATATGTGTCGTAGAGTATTTTTTTATTGCAATTAATATTTTTGTATCAAACAATTTTATTATTCCATTTATAAAATACGAAACCATATATCGAAGTTGTTATTTGTCAAGGGGTATAATAGGACAATTCAATTGTGTTTTTCAAAATGTTGGACTAAAACCTTACTCTTCTGAACTATAAAAAGTGGACCAAAACACGTGCATTATTTGAAATTTATAAATATCAATATCAAAAGGTTTAAATGATCAATTTTCTAACATTAAAATGGAGACTCTGCACATGCGTTGTTAAAAACTAAAATAGTTCACGTGAAATGGTAAAAATTACATATATTACTACTATGTTGTGGTAGTTTCTACTCATACAGGCCATGTTTCATGAATATTTAAATTATATGTTTCATTTTTGACGTATGTATGACTTACTGTCTCTTCTTTTTGTCTCATTCTTTGAAACAAACATAAAAGGGGTCCAACATATAGCTTCGAAAGTAATTCAAAAAATTTATATGTCTATTAAAAAATTAACTGTTTACGAAAACAAGAATTAAAGACAATACACATTTATTTTGCCTTGAATTCCAACCATACTAATACAGAATTTTTAATCTCCCGCATTTCTCCCGGAAGGTAATGAAAGGAACAGCTTCTCAGTATAAAGCCCCAGTAACACTGGTCCAACAGCCTTGTCTGCCACTAGTATAGAGTGTATATAGTATATAGAGTGTTAATATAATGTAGTGAAGCCAAGCAGTGACCCTGGCTATGTAAATTATCATTTGCTATATACACCTGGCTGATCATTCTGAGGCCTTGTTTAGCACTAGTATATTAATGTAACGTAGTAAAACGAACCACTGACCTTGGTTATGTCAATTACCTTATGGTAAAAACTCAATATATACCTGGCTGCTTCTTTAGCTTACAAACAAAGATTAATTGGAGCATTGGTAACCCAGCATAGTGTTTTTTAACACTTGGCTTCCCATTTACACTTGTTTTCAACATCGGTCCACACTTCACCTCGTCCATTTGTAACCAGTTCCTACAGGTCTTGGAATAACTCATACGCTCGCTTCCTCTTACCTTCCCGCAACAATCGGCCAGGTGAGAGATTTGCCAGACTATAAAAAAGCAATTACTGGCGGTGGGTATATATCCGTCAAAGTAAACCTGCTTACGCCAATACGAAATGCACCAAACTCCACTAGCTGTTTTGGCTATTTTGTATTAAAATAATTTTTGAGAGAAGAATACTAGCACGACCTAATTTAATGAAATCGAAAGAACGGGTTTCTCTGACAATAACACAGATGATTGAGAGTGGCAAAAGACATTTGCAAAAGGGGGACCGAATGGAAATCACATTTTTCCACCGAAAAACGATAACTAGAAGTTTGGCTGGGATAAAGAGACGGGTTACTGTATTATTTAATTAAAATATACAATAAACACTCATGTATACGGCACATAAATCACATTAGACCATGCCAATTTTCTAGGTGAGAAAGCGTACGTTATGATTTAAAATATGACAGCTTTTATTATTAGTGTCCTATCAATGTTTACTTTCAGTTTTATTTAAATATGTTCAAATGAATGCAAACTAAATTGGTCTTTTCATAATATTTGTTCTCCAGTCATGTATTAAGAATTTAATATCCTGGCTACCAGAAAATTCTTCTTCCAACAAGCTTGTTCTTCTGCATTTTACTAAACAAATAAAATTAATTTTCTAATGTATTTTGTGTACTCCCTGATACCAACACCACCATCAACTTCCCACCAATCTCCACTTTCATCGGTCAAGTAGTAGATGCGATTTGGTTGGTGTAATATTTTAGGTGTCAGGGGGCAGAGTCCTAAAGGATTTTAAGAGTGAGACTAGGTTATGTTTTATCCTAGTTTAATAACTCTATCTTCTTGGAAAATCTTACAACAATCAGTTGCGTACATATTAATGTGCTTAAGATTTAAATGGTAATTTTAAATGCCAAAGGGGTGGAACCCTATATGGTTTTAAAAACGGGAATAGGTCTATGTGTTTCTTAAGTTATCTCCCTACCAAATATCAGCTCAATCGGTAGTTTTAGCTTTATAATATTAGTATGATATCATATGATTTACCCAGAGAGGATGTAAGTTGTTAATTTAAAATCACTACTTGGTACCTACCAATTAGCTAGGTACTAAAATGTCTGAATGTCGAACAAAACAATACCGTTTAAAATGTCCTCGATATAATAATAGAAATGCTAGTTATTGTTTAAAACACAGACCCGCAAACATTTATACCCTTCAAAAATATAGGTGTATGAGGAGGCTAATGTTTAAAAATTTCTCGAAATTCTTCTGCAAAAGTAAGTATGACAATGATCATTTTTATCGATGGTTGTACATTGTCACTAGATGTGTTTTAGAGACAGGCGGGTTTATTGCTGTTGACAAGTTAACTCTTGTGTTCATGTTCATTTTGCACTCGTATCTGATTCTTAAAAGAAGTCTGGAAAATAGTTTGTTGAAACTTGTTTAAATATATACCTAGACGAAATAGAAACTATTATTTTCATTCAATAGCATTTAATTCACTGATCGTATTGGTAAAGATAAAAGTATGTAAAATATATACAATTGAAATATAACATTTTATGATTGATTCAAATTTTCGAATGCCTACAGAATCGATGAGTGTATAATCTACTTGAAATTATAACTGTTCACCAAAGAACACCTGGGGTATGTACACCTTTATTTAAATTGTAATCTTTATCAAGCAAGTAGAACATCATTAAAGTAAGCATCATACAAAAGTAAGCGGAGAAAAGGTTGGTAATATTAAAATAATATAGTTTTTAAATACTGTATTAAACATATGTCACAATTACGTATTAGTTGCACCTTACGATTGAATTTATTGAATTGAAAACATAAATGTATATAGTTTAAATATAGTATGAAACGTAGTTAAGTATATTTAAGATATATCGTACGTATATACACAATGTAACGAGAACCGTGGTAGTGTCGCAGTCTCCAGAGACTGTGTGTTCACAAACACTGGGGCTATTAACTATTAACTAGGAATCTCTAAGGTCCCTGTTTGTTCATTTTTAACTTTAAAATATTCTTCTTCTTCTTCCTAAGGCCCTGTAGAGCTTTTAAATATGAAGGTTGTGTTAAATGGTTACACACAATGATTATGTGAAACGAAATAATATTCTTAAACAAGTGCTGGGTGACTAATTTTGCGTACATAAAAATCATAGCCGATATTCATCAGAATTTTAAGTTATCATACATTTTAGAACCTTGTTGGATTATTTTTGGTTTCATAGCAAAAAGGATTAATTTCAATCGACCAATAGTTTTTCTGTGATTGATTAAATTAAAATTTAACAAACTGTCATGTATATAATTGATAATAACTAGTATTTTCCAACAGCTTTGCTTGTACGTCTGATTTTGGTTTTTAGTCTAATCAAATCTAACAACTGAGCAAATTCCAACATCTAAAACAGAATTTTAAAATTACACGTTTATGTAATTAATTACCTTAGGAGGATTTGTTTTAACAAATTTATATTTTTCCTCTACTTTCCTCAGCGAGGTCTTTCATTCAAGCACATTGTTTATGGGTGAAAATCTTATGGTGTTCTCTAATGTTCCTGGTGCGTTCTGGCTGATACCCGCCGCGTCTTCACCCGCGATCACAGGGTTAATTCCGTTGTTCGTTAGTATGATATATTAAAATAATTTAGGTTCTTGAGATACCATGAGTTGTTGAAGTTTTTGATCTCGGAGAATAACTTGTTATTGTATGAAATTTCAGGTTAATCGATTGATGAAATGTCAATAAATACTAAGAAGAATCAGAGGGTGGAGCCCTAAAGGATTTTTGGATCGCGAGTTAAGCTTAGTGGTCTCGAGTGTATTATATATTTATTACTTTTGTTATTCAGTCTAATTCCTTTCTCCACCTTATTTTACACAGGTTCCGAACTCCTAAACGTCACGACAGCTCCTACGCTACTAGCTACTAGTATTCTATAAACTCAATCCAGTAATCAAACCACCCCGTGATTATTGGTCAACTACGCAGTCTCAAGTCATTGCATTGTCCTTGCTTGCCATCTTGGAAGAGAGTTCACGGTGTCATTGTGTCGGCTCAACATTGGTAAAGAGGCGAGCTTGGCCGTGAGAAGGGTCATTATCTTTCTTTAGTTAATAATTGGTACATGCACTGTGATTTTTAATTTTAAATGTACAGTATTACATTATTATTTCAAAGAGTCTTTCAACGCGTTCCTATATAAATCTCCTTCCAAGGATTTGCCTATTGATATCTCTGGTTCCTCTATTCTTCTTTTAAGAAACCATGGTCAATATTTCTTGAGCCTAAACTGTGCGTAACTTTGTTAAGGTATTTCTAAGAGTAGGCTGACGTTCTAGTTTTGGAACAAATGGTTACAGTTAAAATTTCTTGAATAAAAATGTTGAATATATTTTTATAGGACAAACTAGATAAATAGTTTTTTTTATTCATTATCTATATTATAGAGATCAGTTAATCAAGAGAGTAGTTTTTGGAGTGTGCGGATTGTTTATGGTCCACAGATCATCATAAGCGGTTCATGTGTCTGCATTCATTAAACCTTTTTCATTACTCATAACGGTCATGACTTGGTTGTTATTAATTTAAGTTTGTAAATTCTTAAATATTATACAAATACAGATACATACAAATTACAGATCATACAGGCACATAAAAAATATTAAAGGTAAAAATATACTACAAGTTCGAAGGTACTGTAATTACTTGTTTTTAAACCTGCTTGATTTGAATTGCAAGTGTATTTTATTCAGTTGTGTAAGGGATACATTTGCTTCTACAAGATAGAAATAGTTAAACTTTTAAATTAATATTTAAAATAAATCAATTATCCTTTATATTTTGTTTATCACTTAGAACATAAAAAAAGCTAAAAGAAACCGATTAAACATTTAAAAAACCCGTGTAGCTTAGCCGGGGTTCTACTTTACGACCACACGTTAGTGATAAAGAGTCCTTGGATCCGGAGCAGTATGGTTGTGGAGGGAAGGAATACGGACATGTGTCGAGGAGCTCAGAAAAACTACGGCAGGCCCTGGATATATCTTGGCATCACCTTATAATCTGCTTCCAGTTGGTTTAAGAATATTTTCTTTTCAATATGTATTGCATAGTGCCTAGCTAAACAGCAAACGAAAAAAAAGGTCAGTCTTATGTTGTCGTCAAATTATACTAACAGTTACTCTAAAAGGGGGACAAATGTGGACGGTTTAACAATTACGTCGATTATTTATTTGTACAAGCCAATTTCTAAAAAGACCTAGAGCGTAATTATTTTCTCTGAAGTATTTTTCTTCTCAACAAATCCAGTTGACGTAGCTCTCAGTTAGGTGGACGATATTTATGCTCAAATAAAATACACAAGAACAAAACCACAGCTTATATATTTAAAAAAAAACTATTTAATAAATTACTTTTGGCATGGAATAATTGTTTAAACAGATGGAATGTCTTAAAAGCCTTTTTGGAAATACGCAGTGGTAATTAATGGATTATATTTACTATAATGAAGAAAGACATTAGTGAAAGTTAGTAATAATAATTTTATCATTCATGTTCTTCTTAATAACTGCTACAAATGTAATGCACGTAAACTACTAAGCTAGGAAAAACATTGTCACTAAATTTAGTGATTTTTGGCCCAGTGAGTCATCGTGCACATAAACACCCATACTTGATACAGTTTTGCCAGGTGTATTGCAGCAGCAGTAAGTAGGTTTCTTGCAAGGGAGGAAGCACGTTTCGCGGCCACACTAACTCCCCGGCCTCGCTCGTAAACTTGGGCAAATATTGCCCTTACCTTGTTCTACGGTACGCCTTGATAAAAGTATACCAACGCCAATTATTTATAATTTATAATAATCAAAATATATAATAATTATTTACGAGTACGTTGTATTCTACGTATAAACATTGCAATGTTGCATTTCTGTATTGTAGTTTTAAGTATTTGTATACAAATTAAACTTCTATATATTGAAATACCCCCGTAGCAGCAAACCTGCGTACTCAGCGAATTTCCAATGCATATATATATGTATATTAATACCACATAAAGCCACATACCAAGTTTCATCAATATACATTCATAAATAAACGATTTGTGACATTTTAATTATTCTCCATAAGAATAACATGGCGGATGAGTATGCAGGTTTGCTGAAGGAAGGAAAACAAAAAATGGGGTTTTATACAAATATCAATATAACTCATTTAGGTAAAGCCACATACCAAATTTCATTAATTTATTTTCATAATTAAGGGAGATAACACGTTACTTATTCTCCATAAGAATAACATGGGGCTGAGTACGCAGGTTTGCTGCTACGGGAGCCTTTGGCAAAAAATTGTTTTTTTTAGCAAATATCAATGGTTCACAACCAGATGAAGCCGTATACCAAGTTTTGTCAGTATATGTTCATAAATAAGCGAGATATAAAATTTTTCTTTTCCTCCATAAGAATAACATTAGACAACGTACTGTGTTTAGCACTTTCAATATCTCGGTAACCAATTGACGTAGAGAAATGATCAAAATACCGAATTGTGTGTTTTTTTAAGCTGAATCAAATGGTAAAAACTAAAATTTGACTATTTCGAAAATTATATGTAAAAAATTCAAAAAACCCATTTTTGGGGTACAAAACCCCCCCAAAATACCCCTTCGGATAAAGCGATCTGGCTGGTTTTCGAACTTAAAGTCATAAATGTTGCTTTACACGTTTATACCAAATTTCATCAAAATCGGATAATTTTTACGAGAGTTATCGTGCTCACGGACACACACACATATATATATATATATATATATATATACAGTTTTGAACGAATGGTGTTTTTGGGGTCTGGGGACCTCAAAACGAAAAGTTATCATGGTCCCGGGCCTAGGTCTTACCATGCCGACTACGGTAATAGCTTCTTCCCTATAGGGGAAATTCGCTAAAAAAGCGTCAAAACCATTTGTTTTATTCTGTCACTTTTCTTTCAGTTTTGTTTCAACTTGTATGGGTAGTTGACAAAAATGTACATGTTCTGTAATAATTTGACAACATAAATTGTTTAAATATACAGTATTCAGGGATTACAAATTACGTAATCTAACACTAAATGTCTTCTTTCAAACAAACTATATTAAATACATACATTTATGGTTATAGGCAAAAGTATCTTATTATACCATCTTAATTATTGCTTAAGAGGAAATTACTACGCCTGAAAGGCATCAATTAATTTTACTCAGACCATTTTCATCAGTCAGAAAGTTTCAAGCGGGCATTGTATCGTGTACACATATAATAATATTGATTCTGAAGATAAATGGGAGTTTGATTTGTTTAGTGTGTCTTCCTTAACAACACTTAAGTCAATTTCTTTAAACAGTTTGGGAGTATATTATATTATTTTAAAAAGTGACTAAACGTACTTAAGCAGTACCTCTGTTTCCAATTAGTAGGCATTGTACTCTCTACTCTTCTACCCCATACATTATTCTTAATCAAGCACTGCAAGGATTGTATAATTTCTCTCTACCTTCCAAGATTACCTGACCTCAAAGGGTTGGGTCAGTTATTAGTTTTCCCTTTATTAGTCAGCCCTTTATTTGCTGTTCTATTTACTGCGACAATATCACTTCTTCAGTTGGACCCATGTTGTTTTTGTTGTTGTTGTTTTTTGCGGATTAAGAAACCCCAATATAGCTGCTAGTCACATCTTTCACAAGCGGGAACATTGCGCAAGTTACCGGAAAGTTCATATAGCAGGAAAGGAAAGGGTGGGAAGGGGCGGCAGCCAAATAGACCATTCAGAAGGCCAACTCCCGTGCCCCTGTGACAGCTGGGATGAGGCTCTCAATCAGGGGACCCTCATTTTGCCCTCCAACTGGTCAACTCAACTGACAGGGTATCCATACACAACAGCCAGGGACCATTCATTCTCAGGTTAGCAGGTGGGGACCAAACCCGGAGATTCTGTCCCTAGCCGCTGAGGGACCAAAGGTGAAAGGGAAGTTTGTCATAATGTACAGCCAAAAGACTTACCATATGTAATGACAACTTCATTTGCTGTACCCAATGTCAGCCTCAAACTGGTAATGACTGTTGGACCCATTTCAATTTTGTCTGAATTAAGCTACTAAATTGCATTTTGAAATAGTATCCTTCATAAATAATGCTTACAAAACCAACCGCTAAATATACGTTTATTTAAAATAGTTAAAGAAATATTGTTAGTATTGTTAATCGAGTTTCTAAAACACAATTGTGTTTTTTATTGCATAAAACCCTATAGTTAGTGCAGCCAAATCGCTTCTTGGGCACCAGTGACCATGGGAGTAGGTAAGTAAGAATAACATTTAAAGAAATATGTGCATTGTGTTTATGATATAACTGATTTAACTATTCAACCATGCATGGGATTTCAAACAGAACACCCAGCTTGGATTCAAATATTTTCTTCTGTTATTGCTGCATATATTGCACTGTCCACACAAAATAAATTAAACTCTCCAAATTAGTTTAACACTTACAATTGTTAATATTTTTTAACTTAACTTAAAACTGCAATCAACCTTTAAATTTCTACAGTTATATGACGAGGATTTCCGTTGACTTGTAGGATTTTATATGAAATTATAAGTTATTTCATTAGGTTAATATGTTTAAATAACAATAAGAAGAATAAGAATAATAATCATCCGGTGCCGGCAAAAGGAGGTCCCCGGGGAACTGGGGTGGGGGCATCGTCCCCCTGGGTATACCCTCGCCTGGCCAATTCCGGGTTCACCCTCGTCGTGCGATGCGCTGGTTAAACCAAAGTATAACAACCCCTAACAACAACGACAACATCCAACATTGGCAACGATATGAGGGAGTTTCCAGAACTCCCTTCTCCTAGCGCCAGTACTGCCTCCATTTTTCGGAGGAGTAGCTTGGTAGTGAGGTCCCCACCACCGGCCTCTTCTCATGTGGTCGCGCTGGCTTCCACGGATTCAGCTAGCTCGAGGAGTACCCCGAAGCCAAGCCCGGTTCCAGCTCCGTCTCTGGTAGTTTCACCGGATGAAAGGAACGTGGCTATGGCTCAGGAAAAGGTCGAGGAGGAACTGCAGAGGATGCGGGACACTCTCCTCGACATGTCCGTTGCGGCCGCGAAGCAGAAGAACGTGTCGATGGCATCAAGAACGGGATAGTAACCCTGGATGCATCCCTTGAAGTCTTCGACTTGATGCTCGGTCTCTGGAAGGCATCGCTAAGGCGGCTCAGGCTTCTGGAGGAGAAGCAGGGACAAGCTCCACTTCCATCTTCGGAGTCTGGGGTGCCTGGTGGTGGTGCCAAGAGATCGGTGACTAGCCCTCCTGCGGAACAGCAAACGGAGAAGAGACCGGACGTCAAGAACAGGACCGTCCACGTAGAGAGGAATGGAGAAGAAGCCACCACTACACCTGCGGACAGGGAGGGTTTTAATCAGGGCCTCTCCAAGAAGCAGAGGAGGAAGCTTCGGGTGGAGGTCAAAGACCAGAAGAAGTGGGAAGAGGTGGAAAACGCGCCTTCCCAGGCACCCAGCTAAAAGAAGGAGAAGCCAAAGAAGACTCGGCCTAGGAAGACCAGGAACTAGGTGGTCCTGATCAATCCGACCTGATGCTTAGGTGACCTCTAAGTTTCCCGAAACGGTGACGTGACCCGTCTGGGCGCAAGACACGCGGGCCAGTGCCAAAGTTGTCCGATAAGGGTTCCGGCCTGGTTTTTTCCCGCGGCTCCGTAGGAGGTTTAGTGGGTATACCTCGTAAGAGGGAGTCCCACACTGTTCCTTTGGGTTCGCGCATAAAGCGTTCCTCCTACGTAAAAAAAATAATAATAATCATAATCATAATAATAATAATAATATATACATATTATTATTATTATTATTATTATGATTATAATTGTTCCTTTGGGTTCGCGCATAAAGCGTTCCTCCTACGTAAAAAAAATAATAATAATCATAATCATAATAATAATAATAATATATACATATTATTATTATTATTATTATTATTATAATTGTTTTTACGTAGGAGGAACGCTTAACGCGTGAACCCAAAGGAACAGGGTGAGACTCCCTCTTACGAGGTATACCCACTAAACCTCCTACGGAGCCGTGGGGAAAAACCAGGCCGGAACCCTTATCGGACAACTTCGGCACTGGCCCGCGTGTCTTGCGCCCAGACGGGTCACGCAATATATATATAAATATATATATATATACATACAGGGTGTTACATAAAAGGTGAAATGGCTATATATTTTCGGATTCTACACTCAAAAATAGGCAAAAAATGTAAATTCCGCTCCGTTTAGCACCAGTCTGTCTGGTGTTGTGTTTTTTACTAAATTTAGTATATATTTTGAACCATTAAAGGTAAAGTCTTAAAACTTAGCATACTTCATGCCTAAACTTAATTACCTATGTTTTTGTATTGAATTTAAAGTTTATATCGTTCACCGTTTCAAAATGGCGGCCATTTTTTTTTTCAAAGCTAAATATCTCAAAACCCTTAAGAATTAGCAAAAACCTGTTAGAGTCCAAAAGTCTTGTTTTTTTGTCCAAATAATAATGGTGCAAAGATTGTAACAATATATTTATAACTAACTGAGAAATTATAAGTTTGATCAGTTAAAACGTGATATTTTAGTCCAGTAATGGGAAAAAAGTTTTAACTTACAAAAATAACAATTTTTCAGTTATTTATAATCCTACTGATACAAAATTTATAACATTATTTTTGGGACAAAAGGACATAACTTTTTGGATTCTTACAGGTTTTCGCTAATTATTAAGGTTTTTCAGATTTTAGCTTTGATAAACAAATACCTCGTCGCGGCAAACCTTCTTATTCTCCATAAGAATAGCATTAGGTCTGTGTACGCAGGTTTACTGCAATGAGGAAGATAAAAAATGTGTATCTTTGCAATTATCAATATAACTTGACCAGGTGAAGCTACATAGCAAATTTTATTAATTTAGGTTCATAACTATAGGAGGTATAAAACTTTACTTATTCTCCATATGAATAACATGGGGGGCCGAGTATGCAGATTTGCTGTTACGGGGATAGTTAACAAAAAACTCTTTTGTACAAATATCAATATACCACAGTAGGGATAAATGGAGTGTTCTGGACCAGGAGGAGCCAGGAGGAGCGCCCCCCCCCCCGAGGAGCCCCCCCCCCCTAATTAGTATGCAATTTTTTTTTTTTAATTACCCTAATTAATATGCAAATTTTTAATTACCCTAATTAATATGCAAATTTTTAATTACCCTAATTAATATGCAAATTTTTTTTTTTTTTTCGTTTCAGGAGGAGCCCCCCCCCCCCCCGGTACATAAATCAGGAGGAGCCCCCCCCCCCCCCCGAGGTACATCAATCAGGAGGAGCCCCCCCCCCCCAACCTAACCTAACCTAACCTAACCTAACCTCGGAAGCAGCTGCGCCTGACCCTTCCAGGAACCCATTATAGTCAGCCCGTATCTAATTCCATTAGAGGAGGGTTGCTTTTACCCCTGACAGCTGTCGTGATTTATTGCCGAGGCGACAAACGTCGACGCAGCAGATGTTCGCACAAAAGACCGGTGAGTCGAGACCGGTCTGGGAAGCAGCTGCACCCGACCCTTCGAGGAACCCATTATAGTCAGCCCGTATCTAATTCCATTAGAGGAGGGTTGCTTTTACCCCTGACAGCTGTCGTGATTTGTTGTCTAGGCGACAAACGTTGACGCAGCAGATGTTCGCACAAAAGACCGGTGAGTCGAGACCGGTCTGGGAAGCAGCTGCACCCGACCCTTCTAGGAACCCATTATAGTCCCCCCGTATCGAATTACATTAGAGGAGGGTTGCTTTTACCCCTGACAGCGGTTGAGATTTATTGCCCCGGCCTTCTCCGAAATCCATTAGTGGGGAGCATCACCCCACATCGCCAGCCCTCCGTCAGTTCAGTTCGAGAGTTCAGTGCGTGTAGACGTGTTAGTCCGATCCTGCTCCGTTCTACGCGATTTTTGTTAGTTGCTGATTTCATTTGTGATATTCGTCCAGCATCTTTGAACTATTTAAAACGGTTGTGTTGTGCCGTATTGTTTGTGATTAACGAAACTTTATAATCCATATTCAAGATGAACGACTCACACCAATGCGTCATTTGCGGCTGCACGTTCCCGCGCAGACACAGTATGAAGCACTACGCAAAATTCCACGGTGGATTCGTCCCACCCCAACAAGGTACGTCATTGTGTGTTGCATTATTGTTTTAATCAGACTTAAATGTTAGTAATATAGGAATATGTTATGCAGTATATAACCGAAGTGTGGTAAAAGTCTTCTTTTTATTTAACAGCTTTAGTTATTCTGTGCGAATATAGAGCTGTGTAAAAAAAAAAATTAAAATTACATGACTATATTTATATAATGTTTATAACTTATGCTATTGTTCGAACCATCAAGTCAAGTCACCAGAGTAACCATATGACATACTTCAAAAATATTTACCCCCCCCCCCCAAGTATGACCCTAACCTCGGGGGGGGGGGGCAAAAGTGCCACAGACGAGACCTCAGGGGGGGGGGTAATGAGTCTGGGTTACCATAGGTCGGATCTGAATTCTGATTGCAGATTCTTGCTCGTCTAGTCAAGACGAGTCATTTGAGTACCCACATCGACCACTTTGGGCTAACCTGATGATGACCTTGAACTTGAACTTGACCCTCTTTTTTTTTTAATGCATTTTCGGAATCCCCTCTTCAAGCCGAGTATTTTGAGCACCCACATCGACCACTTTGGGCTAACCTGATGATGACCTTGAACTTGAACTTGACCCTCTTTTTTTTTTTTTTTTTTTTTTTTTTTTATGCATTTTCGGAATCCCCTCTTCAAGCCGAGTATTTTGAGTACCCACATGACGTACTTTTGATAATTAATACAAGAGTTGAGCAGGGTAACGCTACAACCAACAGAGCTAGCCCATCAGTGCCTGCGGACAAGTTAACTACCAGTGAATGCTTTGGGTTGGAGCACTTGAAGGGGGGTGTATCGATACACCCCCCATCAAGTACACTAAACTAAGACAGGTGTTAAACATTTCTCAATCTAATCGTTTTGTGCGTTTGCAGATGGAGAAGCCGCATGTCGGCTTTGTCGAGCCACATTCGCAGACCAGGGGGCCTTAGAGCGGCACATGGGAGCGAATCACCTCGTCGTTCCACCCCGGGAGGCGATTGATGCTCCGCAGACGACTGCCGGTGTCAATCAACACTCCGTTGAAGGTGAGAATCTACTTTAAAATAACTTTTTTCCCCTAGTGACTATTTACCTTCTTTTTTTAACTATTTAACTAGGTTCCTGAAGAAGAAGAATGAGACCGTGCCAACTGATGTACTATTGATTTAATTACTAGGGGGGAGATTTTCGCTCCCCCTAACACAAAAGGCTTCTTTAGGGTTGACGTAGCTCATTATTGCAGCTACATCCTTTGCTTTGAACCCAGGATCATCAATGTAGACAAACAGTACAGAAGATTACTTCTTCCCTGTTTAATGATTGCTATTTTGATTTAACAAACTTAACTTTGAAATGTGATTCGAGAGAGAGAGAGAGAGGGGGGAATTTGTATCTTCATTTATCCTAATTTGTTTTTATTTTTATTTTCAGATGAAGGTCCGGGTCCTGGCCACCACACCTGCCATGAATGCGGTCGCCGTTTCCGTCGTGAAAGAAACCTGCGTCGACATGTGGAATCAACCCACAGCAGAGTCCGCAGGTTCCTTTGCGTCACATGCGGTGCCGAGTTTAAGAGGGAAGACAACCTTCGTCGCCACACCAAACAATTTCACGGTGATGGCCAAGAACGGAGATTCCCTTGCGCATACTGCGGTCAGGAGTTTAACAAGCTGTTCAACAAGGACCATCATGAGCGGATCTCTTGCCCGATCATGAAGGACCTGATCCGGAACCAAGCAGCCATGGAACAGGATGAACCCCAGCCAGGTCCGAGCACGGAGCCACAACCCGGTACGAGCACACACCAACAACCCGATGATGTTGAGATGACTGGAGCAGGACAGTCAAGCCCCGTATTCTCACTTATTCAACGGGGTTTCCGCAACCGCCTCCTAACCTACCGTCTGCAGCGACCGATGGAGAATCTCGTCACAATCGGAGAAGTGATGGCGTTGTTGATTGTGAGCCTTACGGAGTTGCTTGAGATCACCTTGGCGAAACACCGCAGCATAAAGGTCAACTTGAAGCTGGAGTGTGAGTTCAAAAATGTGCACAACAACACCTGCCTGCGCAACTTCAAGACGAAGATGACTCCGCTGACGGTGACCTCGGACCTGAACCAGTACATCACAACAGCTTTTGCGAAGCTTATCAGAGAGAAGGCTGAGTGTGATCATATAGGCTCCGGGTGGACATACCTTCGCGTTCGTGATTTGGAGGTCGGCATCAACGAATACACTCCTCTAGGTGAAGATGGTCGAGCTTGGCTCCCACTGCCTACGTCTCTGGAGAACACCAAAGCAGTCGTCAACGTATCGAACACCGATGAGCGGTGTTTTATGTATGCAGTCCTGGGAAAGTTTGTTCAAGATCACCCCGAAAGACCAGCATCGTACACCGATGACATCATCGCCCGATACGATTGGACCGGCCTTCAATTCCCCGTTGCTCTGAAGAGTATCAAGACGTTTGAGCGGACAAACAACATCAGCATCAACGTCTATGGTATTGATCACACGCGCGTGGGTCAGAAACCTAACGGACAACCAAAGTATCAGGACACCGTCTTTCCCTTGAAGATCTGTAGGCAGGAGCGCGAAGACCATTGCGACCTTTTGTACGTGACAACGGACGGTGATAGTCACTACGCCTACGTCAAAGACCTTGGTCGACTGATCCGTCCCCAACTCACAGCGCGTGTAGACAGGATATTCATCTGTAAGCGGTGCTTCGCGCACTTTGACAACCGTCCGAACAAGCTCGGTCTGACGGGTGCTCAGCGTCTGGAGGAGCACAGGCGATACTGCTCTGCTTCAGCCCCTATTCGCATGGATACGCCGAGAAAGACTGAAATCAAATTCAGCCATCCAGAGTTCACCCGACGCGAGCGTTTCACCATCTACGCGGACTTTGAGTGTGCTCTACTGCCGACCGCGGAGATGGATGAACAAGTCGACGAGCCGCACGGAGGAGTAGCCACCCACATCCACATCCCATATGCCTTTGCGTACCAGATCATCGACTCGTACGGACTTGAAGAGTTTGAGCCTCGAGTCTACTTCGGGGATGATGCGTCAAAGACATTTATGGAGATGTTGAAAACTGATGTTGAGCGATTGTGGAACTTCCTGTACGAAGCAAGAAATCTGCGCCCTGTCCTGACCCCAGCGGAAACGATGCAGTACAACTCGACAGCGAATTGCTACCTCTGTGGATCGCCATTTTCAAGAGAAGACCCAAAGGTTCGTGATCACAACCACGCGCCGCCCTACGAGTTCCGTGGCGCTGCGCACAGATCATGTAACCTACGCTACAGGGAGCAGCGAGTAGTCAACTGCTACTTCCACAACCTCTCCAACTACGACGCTCACTTCATAGTGCGGGAGTTGGCGGTCGACCCCGGTGATGTTGAGGTGTTGGCTCACACGGAAGAGCGGTACATCGCTTTCACGAAGCGGTTCCTGTTCGACCGAGCAGCGGCACCGGTTGGGATGCCAGGGCGTGGAAAAAGACAGCCAGGATTCAGAGTCAGGTTCCTCGACACCTACAGGTTCCTGGCTTTGAGCCTCGCCAGCCTCGCAGCCGCACTTCCACCAGCTCAACTCTTGGAGACGAGGAAGAGATTCCCCGAAGACCACCTCTTCGATCTAGTCCGTAGGAAAGGCGTGTTCCCGTACAACTTTGTAACGTCGAACACCGTTTTGGAAGATACTACGGAACTGCCTCTGCAGCGAGATTTCCACAACGACCTGACCCTGGAGGACATCACGGATGCAGACTACGAGCATGCTCGCAACGTGTGGGAAACCTTCGGTTGTAGGAACCTCAAGGACTACGCCGAGAAGTACCTGCGTTGTGACATTGCGCTGTTGACTGACGTCTTTGAACGCTTCAGGGACACGTCGATGGCTGAATACGAACTAGACCCTGCGCACTACTACACCCTACCGTCATACGCCTGGGATGTCATGTTAAGGACCTGTGGAGTGGAGCTTGATACGATACAGGACTTTGACATGTACCTCTTCTTCGAGCAAGGCATCAGAGGAGGTATTTCCCAGGCGATCACCAGACACGCCAAGGCCAACCATGATGGATGTCGCCCTGAAGATCGACGACCTGAAGAGCCAACGCATCACCTGCTATACTTGGACGCCAACAACCTTTACGGTTGGGCCATGTCCCAGTGTCTTCCACAGGGACACTTCCAATGGCTCAGCCGCGAGGAGATCGCGTCCCTGGATATTGCAGCGTTGGACCCCGAAGGACCCACGGGCTACGTCTTGGAAGTTGACCTTCGCTACCCCACCCACCTGCACGACCTTCACAAAGATCTCCCTTACTGCTGTGAGACCAAACGTCCGCCAGGAGGGAAATTCAAGAAGCTCGTTACGACTCTGGATGACAAGAAGAACTACATCTGTCATTACAGAATCTTGCAACAGGCACTGGAAAACGGGCTGGAGCTTGCGAACGTGCATCGTGTCATCTCGTTCCGTCAGTCTCGGTGGTTAGAGAGCTACATCCTAATGAACACCGAACTGAGGAAGAAGGCCAAGACCAAGTTTGAACAAGACTTTTTCAAGCTTATGAACAACGCGGTCTTCGGCAAGACGATCGAGAATGTTCGCAAGCGAATGAACTCTAAGCTGGTGTGCACGCCGGAGATGTTCAGGAAGTACGTGGCCAAGTCAAACTTCCTGGACCGAACCTACTTCAACGATGATGTCGCCATTGTCCACATGTCGAAAGTCAATATCGTCCTGGACAAACCGCTGTACGTCGGAATGTGTGTCCTCGATCTGAGCAAGTGGCTCATGTACGACTTCCTTCGGAAGATGAAGAACCGCTACGGTGATCGTCTGAAGGTTGACTACATGGACACTGACAGCTTCGTGTTCGACGTCCAGACTGAAGATGTTTATAAGGACATGTTGGAGCATCTGGATGATTTTGACACCAGTGCGTACCCCAGAAACCATCCCTGCTACAGCCCCGTCAACGCAAAAGTCATCGGAAAGTTCAAGGATGAAGCAAACGGACTTCCTCTGCTCGAGTACCTCGGTCTTCGCTCGAAACTTTATTTCATGGACATTGTCGAGTTCGAGGAGAGGACCGAAGATGACGAGTTGCAGGTCATGACAGTGAAGCGCGCCAAGGGAGTCGCTAGAGGTGTTGTAAAACACACACTAACCTCTGACGACTATCGGGAATGCCTCTTCAACGGCGTGTTGAAGAGAACCATCAACACCAGGTTCCAGTCCCGAAACCACCGCGTATTCACAGTCCAAGTCGACAAGCTATCCTTGAGCTGTAACGATGACAAACGTTACATCCTTCCGGACGGAGTCAACACACTTCCGTGGGGACACATTGACGTTCCACCTCAGCCCGAAGACATCCCTCAAGACGATGAAGAGGCGGAGGATGAGGAGCGTTGAGTGGTTGTGTCATATTGCCAAAGACCCTGACTTGACTTGTAAATTATTTTGAAAAATCTAGTCATTAGTTTGTATCGAGTCTCGTAAAACTTAGAAATGTTCTCCTTTTTTCTTTTTGTTCTAGTCATTAGTTTGTGTCGAGTCTCATTTTTGCTAGTCAATCTCAAATGTTCAGGAGCACATACTCGATGTAAAATATATATATAAGGTGTGTAAATAAATAGCCAAATTGTTTGTATATACATTCGTATTTTTTTTTTCTCCCCTCACATAATCTTAAGATACAAAAGTAAAAAAAAAAAAATATTCAGGAATATGTTAATTCATATAAACCAGGTTCAGATATGAATGTTACTTTAGAATCATTGTATGATAGGTGTGTCCCATTTTGGGGCAGGCCTATAATTGTACGTTAGGTCTACCCCACTTTGGAGTAGACCTATAAGACCTCAGGTGGTTGACAACTGTTGTTCAATTGGCTTAATTACCAGGGGGGAGATTTTCGCTCCCCCTAACACACAATGGGTTAGGGGGGGAGATTTTCGCTCCCCCATACTACAGGAATTGTTTAAGACTAGAATGCACCTGCTAATGCCATTGTATGAGAGGTCTGCCCCACTTTGGGGTAAAGGAGGAGAGGATGGGAAATAATAAGAATATTTCTTTTTTATTCTGAGTACACAACTAGTTTATTGAGAAAAAAAAATTTCAAAATTCAATTGGTATACATTTGTGCAAAGAGTCTTCTGATCAGTGCATCATTGTGGCCAGTAGAAGAGTGTTCAAAGAGCTGCACAAAGTCCGTCATCTTTATGCCGTAGTGGGTGCGGCAGTACAGGAACACAAGGCAGTATTGCCCGCAGACCAGAGTGTTGTCACTTTGAATGCGATGCTCGTTGTACAGGTAGCGACGAGCGTTGCGTCTCAGGAATCCTTGGTAGAATTGAATATGTGGCGGTTGACCGTAGCTGTCAAAGAATTCAATTATTCCTCCTCCTTTGTTAAGGTAGAAAGCGACCCAGTGAGTGCCGTCTTCATTGTGTGGATCAGTGTTCACAATCATAGCAGTAGATGGTGAAATATAATGGGGCAATTGATCCGCAGCGTAGACACCAACATTCTGTACGGGCAGTTTAGCCATACACTTTTGTATCTCTAAGGTATTCATTCTACTGTGTCGACGCCACAGTCAGTAGTAGGAGTAGTACTAGTAGCAAAACAAAAGCAGGAACTGGTATCACTCTCACCATCGTCAGCGTTATCATCAGCGTCATCGATATTTGTACTTAGATGTAGCCAACCGCGCAATGTGATACAATTGGTTAGAGCGCATCGTGTGTGAGCTGTTCTGTGGTGGCGACATCGCACTGCGTTTGTTGATAGTAGACAGTTGATTGACGATAGTGATCCGCAGCCAATATCGTTGATATCGATGACATTAGTAGTACAGTGATCCGTGATGAAATTGTATCGTACAAACTCTTTTTTCTCAGCACCTTTGACATAGACAATCGGTCGTTTGGCGATACATGCACGTAACTTTTCCTCTAGCACATGATACCAGATATCACCTTGGTCCCATTCCAATCCGTGACAGTGTTTTGTGAGCCAATAGCTTTCACGCAGTTTCTCTTGTGATAGGAAATCTCGGCTGAATGGTGATTTGGCGATATGATGCATTAGCAGTGTTCCACTGGCCAATTCCAAGACGCAAACTTCCTTCAGAATGTAGTCATTTGAGTTGTCCTTGAAACATTGAAAATCCACAATAATCGGAGATGCTAAATTTGTACGCTGTGCTCTGCATAAACGATCCATCTTGTGCGAGTGTTGGTTGATGACTGAGGAGGACGATGACGCCGCCGCCGACGATCTAACCGCCAAAGTCCGCAGACACGTTGCGATGACGATCGATTTCTATGACGTTGTCAAACTCTGCGTATACCAGACAGTTGACAGTCTCTGTGAGTCCCGTGTCAAAAGCAATCTCCATACGCACACTGCCGTTGCGCACTAGGTTCCAATGAGTTGTGTCACTTGCTGACATATCAGGTGTTAGATCGAATGCCATCGGACAGTATCCATCGTCGTAATCGTCTCTATTTATGAGATTACCAGCATCGCTAAAGTGTATGCCGGAGCCTGAAAACAGACTGTGATACGCCATCACGTATTTTCCCTTGCCGGTTTCGTAGTGTGGTTGTAGCGGTTTGGACGGCACTTGTTCACCGTCCACGTACAGCGAGAAGTAGTTGGTTTTGAAATTTTGAAAGTTAAATGGATTCTTTTTTAAATCACCATTATAAGCGGCGTTCGTGACCAGTCCGACAATAATTCTTTTCGGCACTTGACCTAGAAAGACATTGTCCAAAGTTTTGCTCCTCACTCCAAACGGCAGTGTGAATGTTTTCAATTCCACTCTGGTGATTGGGTATTTAGCTGTGCCGGTCTGAAGCGTCTTGCTGTGCGCCAACAGTACCGTGGGGCTAACTTTACACCTTCGTATCCAGAGATTCGCATCAACAATGTGCACCTTGTAGTCACCATCATCCGCCATAATGGAGAAGGAATCTTTTGATCGGATCAGTTTAAAACGCAGTTCCACACCGTTCAACAGGAACTTGTTCTGATTACACATGTCCACATGTAGGCGACCGAGCATATCGATTTCACGACTTTTATTTGTCACTTTTCGTCTCGCCTTTAGTCCATCGTTATCGTCCAGAGTATTGTCCATATAGCCGGCGTCGTCCGCGTTCCACAGTCCACATGTTAAATGTGATTTCCTAGCATCATAGCCGTAATTCATCAATGTTTCGATATACGCTCGATATGCATAAGTGTTGTTTTGTGGTGTGACCAGTTTCTGATTCATACTCATATCGACTTGACTGAATAACGAGTGCAGCCAATTGTTGACTGGGCCAATTTTATTCGATTCTTCGACATCTGCGATTGCCGCTCCCGTCGACTTGACAATAGACGCTGTAACTTCCAACATTGTTTGCGAAAGATCGGTGTATTCTTCGCCGTTGCCG
Organism: Allygus modestus; assembly: GCA_963675035.1. NCBI lineage: Eukaryota > Metazoa > Arthropoda > Insecta > Hemiptera > Cicadellidae > Allygus > Allygus modestus. The sequence continues at coordinate 377,743,280 of OY776111.1, read as the reverse complement.
GGCACAACAAACTCGATGGGCGAATCATCAGTCAGTGTGGAGATTGGTTTGTACTGAATCCATTTGCCGCTCTCGATACTGGTCTGCGTCGGTGGTAGGGAGAATAAGTCCAATTCCGTCTTGACGCATTCACACGACTTTTGATGTAGAAACGACATTGCTAGCGTGTGTGTGTGTGTGTGTGTTAATTGAATATATCGCGTATAGACGTTCTCCTCACTGCTTTCCTCGTCTTCTTCTTCTTCTTTCTAACTGTCCTTCTCTTCTTGCCCTTCTTGGATGACGACGACGACGACGACCTTCCTCGAAGGAGTTTCGCCAAAGACTGAGGTGTGACACGACGGCCGCCGAACATGGCGCGCTTCGCGTTTCTCTTAGCCGAGAGTATCGCGTTAGTCTTTCGCGCAGGAGTAGCGCGCCGGTGTTTCGCGGTATTCTTTCGCGTTACGCGACGGTGTTTCGCGCGAGAGCCGCCGCCGCCACTTAGCACACGTTGAAGTTTGCCGTCCGCCCGGCGTTTTAGCGAGTCGGTAAACTGGCTGAAATGATCTCTAGCGGCTTCTTTGGGGTCCCGCTGGTGCATGGCCATGTCGCCCAAGAATCCAACACCGGATTTCAACGCCTCTTTGGCCACAGCAGAGGCTCCCGACTTGAGTAGCGGTGTGATGGTGCGGAACATACCGCCTAGGAAACTGCCAATTCCATGTCCGCGCTGGTAGGGTGCACCGCGAAATACCCTTTCGATACTGCCTCCGGTCTGCTGCAATTGTTGGCGGCGATAGTACGCCAAGTAGGGATCGTTTGTATTCATCATTGCTGAGCTCCTCTTTTGAAATGAAGCTTCACGTACGACGTCCCAAAGAGGAATGACGCTTTTTTACTAGCGTGATCCCTTAGGTCAATATCGATCGTTTCAAATGTTCCTTTCATAACTGGCGCATAATGAGGACTGATGAAATGCACAGTCTTATGCGCGCCGTGTGTGTAGTTCTCTCTGTCAATGTTGACAATTTTCAAAAGCGGCGCTGTAGTGTCACCAATCAGCTGCGGTTCAATCAGATCACAATACACGTACAAGTGTGTCGGCAGTCCCATAGTCAGATTAGGCGGCCATATCGCTGTGAGGCCATTTGACAAAACGTTCTCGTACGGATCGAAACCCAACTGGAGAGACAGCGCTTCGGTGAAATGTACTTTGCTTATACCGTCCACCATTGTCGTGATCTTGACTCTGTCCTGCTCTTTGTCATACTCAAAGTACAAGTACTGGGTGACATCCTTCGCTTTATTGATCATTTTCAATAAATCGGTTATGTTCTTGTAATAACCGGGTTTCATCTTTAGCATAATGTGCTCGACACTGAGTGTGACGGGAATACTCGGCAGAACGAGTTTATAGTCGAGCCAAATACACGATTCCTCGTCCACAGTCATAAAGGAACATGGATAATGCGCTTCGACCAAAGCCATCTCCCACTCGCCATCGCCTTCTAATCGAATTTGTCTCGGCAGATGTGTAGTGTACTTGGACACTGTGTTTTTTGGAAAATAATCCTTTGAGCTGTTGCTGGGCAATGTCAAATAGAACTGGTTGCTATTAGGCATTTTGCAAATCTTGCGCTCTTACCCAAGAATTGAACTCGTCTCCGTAACCTTCCCACTTGACGAAATAACGCTTACTGCGACCGCGACCCTTAGCGTCTAGTATTTCAGCAATCTTGAACAGATGGTCGTTGTATATTGTCACTTTTTGTAATTCGTATTCGTAAAACTGACCAGTCACTTGTTCACCTTTGAGATCCGACAAAGTGTACATTGGTAGAGGCATCAATGTGTTTACACGACGCACCACAAACACTTCTTTACTCCAATTAGTCTCGTAACCTTTTGCGAATGTGCCCTTCTCCTTAGATATGCGCACTGTGGTGCCAACTTTCAGTTTTGCCTTAACACGACGCGGTATCTTACCAAACATGCGACGCCATACCTGATGCAATATTCGCTTATTGTCGACAGTCACATCGACTGGTCGTATTCTATTGCCTAGACTCCTGTGAGCGCCGTTGTTGTATGCACTAACCAGTTTGTCCAACACATCTACATAACGATATGTGTTTTTGTAAGTCAAATATCGCCACATGCGCGTTTTCAAAGTGCGATTCACGCGTTCCACTACGGCCGCTTTAACATCTGGGTTTTGTGTAGTGACATAGATGATTCCGTATTGTTTGAATAATTTTTTCGTCTTGGCACCGGTGAATTCAGTACCTTTGTCGGTTTGTAAACAGCGAGGTGTGTCGGTCGCTTCGGCAAATATCTCCTCGAAAGCGTTGGCCACTTCAGCCCCTTCTTTCCGCCTCAACGTTCGCACATACAGGTGTTTGCTAAACACGTCTATTACAGTCAGCAGGTAGTTGACGCCGTCGTTGTGTTTACTAAGACCACGCATATCGTTCAAGTCCGCTTGCCACAATTCAAATGGACCATACACTATGTAAGGATTGCGCGGGAAACGCTTGCGTGCCGGTTTGTGCAATGTGTAAGTGTCCTGTGTTTGTAACCATTCAATCACTTTGCGTTTTGAAACTGGTTTTGCAGCTCGCGCTAATGGAGCTACACCGCCATACGACGAAGGTTCGATGGGATTGTAATACAAACGCTCCATAATACTGAAAACCTATCCTGTGTACGTTTCCCACTTGTCCAAATTTGACAATGGCTTGTTTCTATTTGAAAAATCAAACTGCTCTGTCGCTCGTGCCGGTGTAGATGTTACACGTTTTCCTCTTGCCGATCGAAGCCGATTTACTAGCGGTGTTCTCAGTATTGATTCAGTTGATGTGTCCACGTCATCGTCTGACCCTTCTCCTCCTGTGAATGATGATCGATATTCGGCATTTATTTCCTTAAGCGCTCTTAGATTATTCATATAGTCCTTTGGCACGTTCATCGCTTTCAATGCGTTGAGCACTTCCCGCCATCCTGGCGGTGTGTAATCACGCATACGCACCTTTACTATGCAATTTAAGATATCCACTAGATTTGAGTCTGGGATTTTTACACCGTTGATGTACACTGAATAGCCACTGTCCCAACTGATTAAGCTGCCATCACGTTTCATGAAACGTAAAAGATTGCGGGCATCAGATCTGTAAGTTTTGGAAAACGTTTCCACAATCTCTTCCACTGGACCGCCTTCCGCAGCGGGGTGCGATCGTCGACTATGCTCATTCCCACCCGACTCCACGATTGGTATGCTAATCGGTTGACGTCTATTCTCTGCAATATGCAAGAAGCGATGTAACGCTTGTTTGTACAATTTCCACTTTTCACTATCGTCCATGCGTTTGTTATTCAATATTTGTTGCATCTCCGCGTCGAGGCTGTTTTCACTGGATAGATTAGTCGGTCTGTTATCCGTAGCATTTGATTGCAGTCGATCAATCAACTCTTGTGGCACAACTACCATCTTCTTTGCATGTTCCATTTTTTTTTTTTTCACTAATGACTAGCTACTTTTCTAAAGTGTAACTTCACGCACGACGTTCCAAAGTGGAATGGCAAATGATTACCAATGTTATCTCTTAAGTCAATTTCCACACTGTCAAAAGATCTATTCATAACAGGCACATAGTGCGGATCGATGAATGATGTTGATTTATGCAAACCGTATACATAAGTAGACGTGGATATATTGACAATTTTCAATAACGGTGCGACTGTATCGCCGACCATCTGCGGCTCGACTAAATCACAATACACGTACATGTGTGACGGTAAGCCAAGACGAATGTTGGGCGAACGGATGCTTTTGTTAACTGCATCACCTTCCAGCGTCAATTCATTCGGATCGAACCCCAATTGAAGCGCTAACGTTGGACTTAATGTAATTTTTACAACATCAGTTCCCATCGATACTTCAATGAATTTGTTGTATGAGTTTTCAACGGTGAACTTTACACCAAAAGTAATCGCTAGTTCTTGCGAATTGATATGATCACACAATTCTTGAATATTTGCGTAATCACCAGTCTTCAATTTAATTCTGTGGTTTTGTTTTGGAATAGCCGACACTACTGGCGTTACATCGGCAGTGCTGTCCATAACCCGCGCCAACGCTTCTATGTTCACTTTTGCTTCCTCTTGCGGTTGTATGCAAATGTCAATTGTTTCGTCATTACCGACTGATAGAAATGTCATTGGATAGTGCGCTTCCACAAGTGCAATTTCCCAGTCGCCAGCGTCCAGTTGAATAGCTCTCGGCAAATGTGTTATGTAATTTGCAACTGTATTTTTCGGATAATACTGCATCGAACTGTTGCTGGGCAGCGTCAAATAGAACTGATTGTTGATGCCAGTCATTTTTATCTACTCAATGCTGCTTGTAGTACTGCGCTCAAAAGTAACGGTATAAAGATTCCACCGCCTTTTTGTATAAGATACTTTCGTTTCTTTGACCAGCCTTCGCCGCGTTTCACCAATCGACGTAGCGTCGCCTTGTGTTTGCTTAACTGACTTTTACTCTTCTTCGCCAGAGGAACGTTACCGCGCAACACGTTGTATGCGCACTCACACACTGAGCGAATGCGGCTCTTGTCACACACCTTTAACAGTGCCTTCCGCTCCTTGGGTGTTGCGTGTATGAAAGCCGTAAGCAGAGCTGCGTCCTTCCGCAAGCACGACATGATTACTACTGATGGCGAAATTACCTTTTCTTTGGCAAGTACACATAGTTGGTAGAATCTTCTGGAAATATGCAACTTCGTATTCGCATATTCTCGTCTGTTGATTGTTTCAAGTCTATCAGTAGGTATCCGTGTGGATTCCTCGTAGCGTCAGCGTACGCCTCCTCGATGAATTTCGGGCTGTCTGGATATATTTGTCTGGCCAAGTACCTAATCTGAACTCTATCTCTAGGATTCTTAAAACACACAATGTAATGCGCATTCAATGAGATGTCCCTCTGCCCGCGTCCTTGATGAAACAAATTTTGTGTAATGAAAAACACACTAATGTTGCGATGATGGCAACCTTTTGTGAAAAGATCCACCACACGGTTGTCGGCCTCACGCATCATATCGTCTATAATCACAAGTATCGGCTCGTTACCAGAAAAATCCTCCAAGTTTGGTAGACCTTCTATGTGGTTAATGGTGACATTTTTCGAGTTACCACCGCCGCCACCACCACCACTACCATAATGCCAGTTTATACTGGTAAATGGTGTGTCACACATTTCTGTAATGTGCTTTATAAACTTTGACACAAACTGTGACTTGCCACAACCCGAAGGTCCCGCCACAATGGCTGAGAACGGATGTTTCCACATCAAGCCCATGATTACTACTGAGCTAAACACCTCACAGTTACCATACTCACACTCTTAAACTTACTACTAAAGGACATTTTTGGGGTTAAGTGAAATAAATAACACAGTGGTTATGTTCTGAACGTGACTATAAGTATTGACTACGAAAACTAATTTACAAAGGTATTAACGTAATCTTCAAGTCTTGCTTTACATAAACTCCAACGGCGTGAATCTGCTATTGGAACCCCTCGGGCTGCGCTTCACCAAGCGAAGGCGTTCTCCAAATCCGCCGTTGTAGCGCTCGATGTCGGCGTTGCTCAGGGCCTCGTTGAAGCGCCTAGGCAGGTAGACTCGCAGAAAGAAGTCGTCCCCGACCTGCCCCTCCAGGATCACGATGATCGTCTCGCCAAAGGGTGTGGTGGCTCGCTCCATCGCGGTGATGAGATAGCCACATTCCTCTCGGAGATCGGCTATCCTGGTGTAGAGCGGAGAGTCGGACTTGCAGTTGTTGAGGGTAGCTCTCAGGTCCGCGGTTGTTGCAGTGCCGTTCAAAATCGAAAACTCTGGCTTGAAAGTGCTGCTGCTGTTCGACATCTCTAGTAGTAGTTGGAGTAGGTCTATGTGAGGTGGCGGTCTGGTGGCGAATGATGCTCAATCGGGCGGGGCTCCGCCTTATAAACCCTCGCCGCCATTTTCTTCTAAGTGGGGGGTCCGAAGGGCCGGGCGCAGGTGTTCACACAAAAGACCGACGCGTCGAGACCGGTCTGGGATGCAGCTGCTCTAATTGAATGCTTGCGCCACTCGTTGTTTCTTCCTCACAGCTCGCTTCTTCGACGTTGGCTGCGAAACTGCACTGCGTTGTGTAACAGTTTGAGTTAAGCCTGTAATTTTCGGTACTCCTGTTGATTTATCGATCCACATGTTTTCCACTTTATCAACTACTTGTTTAACACTTTGGTGCATTTCACCATCTTTGTCCAAAAATAAACCGCACATGAACACCATATCTGTACCATCGTACATTTCCATTTTCAATAACATTTGTCCTTTGTTTCCCGGGTTTTGAACAGCAAAAGTATTCCCATCGTCCATCCATGACACTATGGGACAATCATCTGTTGGTTTCGGCACCCATCCTGGTTTCTTGGTTTCCACTTCGATGGGAGTTGCCCTCCTTCGTCTCTTGCAGGCAGTGGTCGGTTTTACAAATGACGTCTGAGGTGATGCCAATGTCTGATCACTAGCATTATTGTTCATAACCTCAATCTCCTGAATAAACGATTTGATATAGTCGTCCGCAGAAGCGTAAGCGTCCATGTTCACGTCCTTACCGTGTGACTTCAACCGTACTACTGACTGGCGGTGCGTCTGCTCGCCCTTGAAGTAAACTGTACGCACTCGCTGTCAGACAATATTTCTGTTTGGCGATCGCTTTTATTCACCCACTGAAGTCAACTGTTACGTTACGGTGACGATCGATCTCGATGACGTTGTCCAGTTCGGCGTACACTATACAGTTGACGGTCTCGGGCAACGCTTTGGAGAATCCAATTTCGATACGTAGATTACCGTTGCGCAGGAGATTCCAGTGACTCGACTCAGCCGCGGACATGTCCGGTGTCAAGTCGAACGCCATAAGACAATTACCGTACGGATAGTCACCTCTCTTGATCTCATTACCTGCGTCGGAGAACTGGATTCCGGTGCCGGTGACCAATGTGTAATAAGAGAGTATATATGTCTCACTATTCAATGTGTAAACGGGCTGTAACGGTTTGGCCGGTACTTGTTCACCGTCCACGTACAATGCGAGATAATTCATATCGTAGTGTTGAAAGTTGTAAGGATTCTTCTTGAAATCTCCGTTGAACGCAAGATTACTGACCAGTCCAATTATCACACGTTTCGGTAACTGGCCGAGAAATGCACTGTCTAAAGCCTTACTCATTATGCCGGAGGGTAGTGTGAACGATTTCACTTCTACACGCGTGATCGGATACTTGGCCGTGCCGGTCTCGAGAGTTTTGCTGTGCGCCAACAATACGCTCGGATTGATCTTACATCGACGTACGAAAAGACTAATCTCTTTAATTGTCACCTTGTAGGTAGTTAGCGTTTTGGACATTATACAAAACGAGTTTCTAGATCTGTTAAGTTGCAATCGCATCTCGACACCGTTCAACATGAATTTGTTCTGATTGCACAGATCGATGTGCAATCGACCGACCATATCGCAAACATCGCTTTCTTTCGTGTGATCGCGACGCTTTTTCAATCCCTCATTCAATTCGTCGCAATCATCCATTTGTCCGGCCGAATCTTCAAAAAACAGCTCGCTAGTCAGGTGCGAATTCTTCGCACTACATCCGTAGTTCAATAGGTTTTCCAAGTAGGCACGGTAAGCGTACGTGTTAGTTTGTGGGGACACCAGTTTATGATTGAGATAAAGATCCACTTGACTGAATATCGAGTGGAGCCAATTGTTCACCGGACCCACCTCTTTAGCAGGTTGTCCACCGTCCGCTTTAGTGTCGTCCTGTTTCACAATAGCGGCTTTCACGTGTAATAACGTTTGTGTCAGGTCCGTGTACTCGTCACCGTGACCGGGTATTACAAACTCTATTGGCGAATCGTCCGTCAGCGATGAGATCGGTTTGTATTGAACCCATTTACCGCTCTCGATGCTGGTCTGCGTAGGCGGTAACGAAAACAAGTCCAGTTCAGTCTTCACACATTCACACGATTTCTGATGAATAAACGACATTGTTATCGAATTAATTGAAAATATCCCTTGTTCTCCTACGTCGTTTCGTTACAGTTCTACGACGTTTGTCTAACGATGTTATCCTTCTGTTGGTCCTTATCCTCTTTGTAATGGCTCTTCGTTTAAACTTTCCACCTACTTGCCCTCTTTATAGTTCTCCTTTGTCTTTGCATACGTCCGGTAGACGTCCGTCTTCGAAGAAGTCTATCGAGAGACTGTGGCGTGTCGCGACCCGCTTCTTATAACCACCACCGCTCAATACGCGCTCCAATTTCTCGTCCGCCTGGTGTTCTGTTTATTTAATTACTAGGGGGAGATTTTCGCTCCCCCATACTTCAGGAATTGTTGAAGACTAGAACAAGAATGAGAGCAGGGGTGTTTACCAACTGGTGATTTATTGCTCGGAGTTCGACGCGGGTGGTCTATAATTATGGGTTCCTAGAAGGGTCGGGTGCAGCTGCTTCCCAGACAGGCCTCGGGGAATTTCCGCTCGTTAAAAGCTTTCAGGGTGCTGGGTCCTTTGTCGACGTTTGCCCCCTCGGCAATAAATCACATCCACTGTCAGGGGTAAAAGCAACCCTCCTCTAATGTAATTCGATACGGGCGGACTATAATGGGTTCCTGGAAGGGTCGGGCGCAGCTGCATCCCAGACCGGTCTCGACTCGCCAGGTTTTTTGTTTGAACACCTGCGATCAACAGCCCACCACGCACGGCGCGGCCCTAGCAGCAAAGTTTAGTTTAGTCTTGAGTTTCGAAGCGTCAACAGCTACGAAGAGATCATGGCCAACATCGAGTGGGAATGTGACATCACAGACGTCGAGTTGGAGGATGTATGTGTTGCGGCGGAAACGTCGATGAATAGCAATAATAAGAAGAGGCCGTTTGACGATGAAGATGATTACTTTGAAGGTGATGAGTTCTACAACCGAAAAGACGACGATGATTGCACCTTGAAGCATTTCCATAAGAAGAGGCTATGGCGCAATGACAAAAAGTTCAAGCACGTTCATGAGCCAAAAATGTATTCAACTACCCAAGATCTTGACGACGCTCTGTACTCCAAACAACGGGGAATCAACAGCATGTGGAACCATTGCCCGCTGGACGACTTGGAATGGGAATATTGGCAGCGGGACATGGACTACAAGATGAATTTCTACCCTATTGAAGAGGAGCACATCTACGCCATTGAACATGAGCAGAAGTACATGATGCTTGTCGAAATGTGGTGGAATCGTAGAACGGATGAACTCCACCCAGATGAAATAACAAAGTTTTTCATAAATAAAAAATAAATGTTTCCCAACACCTTAGCCTCCACCTGATCCCACCATCATAATCGGCCTTTTTCAAGGCCACAAAAGCTTTTCATGTTAGGGATTAGAAGGAAATCTTAGAGGAGATTTTCTTCTAAGTGTTGGTGCGGGCCTCTAGACAAAAGTGTCACAGACGAGACCTCGGGGGGGGGGGGTAAAAGTTTCACAGACGAGACCTCGGGGGGGGGGGGGCAAAAGTGTCACAGACGAGACCTCGGGGGGGGGGGGCTCCTCCTGATTGATGTACCTCGGGGGGGGGGGGCTCCTCCTGAAACGAAAAAAAAAATTTGCATATTAATTAGGGTAATTAAAAATTTGCATATTAATTAGGGTAATTAAAAATTTGCATATTAATTAGGGTAATTAAAAAAAAATTTGCATACTAATTAGGGGGGGGGGCTCCTCGGGGGGGGGGCGCTCCTCCTGGCTCCTCCTGGTCCAGAACACTCCATTTATCCCTACTTACCACAACTAGTTGAAACTACATACCAAGTTTCATCAATATACATTCATAAATAATCAAGATATCAAATTTTATTTATCCTCCATAAAGATAACATTGGACAACGTACTGTGTTTAGCACTTTGACTATCTCTGCAACGGTTGGACGTAGAACAACAATTAAAACACCAAAATTATTGTTTTGTAGAGCTACAATGATTAGTAAAAATAAATGTGAATTTTTTAGTAAAATTATCTAAGAAAAATCCAAAAACCTTTTTCCCATAAGATTAACATGGGAAGATTTATAGACTCATATTTTTACTTTTCTCTACAACCACTTAACCAAGGTTAATGATTCAAAATACCATGTTATTTGTTTTTTTAAGCTCTATAAAATGACTATAACCAAGTGTTTTTAAAATTTTAGGGGGAACAATTTAAAAACTGATTTTTAAAAATTTAAAACCCCTTCTCTTAGTCCGATTGATCTGATTTTCGAAATTAAAGCCATAAATGTTACTCTACACATTTTTGCCAAATTTAATCAAAATCGGGCATTTCGTTCAAAAGTTATCGTGGTAATGGACACACACACACACACACACACACACACACACACACACACACACACACACACACATATATATATATATATATATATATATATATATCAAAACATTAAATTCCCAGATTAGGGCTACTGATAAATATAATTAAAAAATTTAATTAACATGAGTACCCTGGTAAAATCATTTTAATTACACTTACACGTGTTTCAGTTCTCAGGCCATGTTCACAGTGTTAGTTATAATACCTAACCTTATTTTAAAACTAATCCTTATCAACAAGAGTAAAGATTTTCACATATGATTATAAATCATATGATGAATTTTTATCAGTGCAGGTTGTTAGGAGCATTTCTAATGTGTATTATTCGGTCGAAAATTGGGGTTTTTGTCCGTTGAGGGTACTCAAGTTTATTTACTTTTTGTTTATTATATTTATAAATATATGTCCGTGAGCACGATAACCCTCGTACAAATAATCCGATTTTGACGAAATTTGGTATAAATGTGTAAAGCAGCATTTATGACTTTAACTTCGAAAACCAGGCAAATCGACCTATCCGAAGTGGTATTTTGGGGGGTTTTGTATCCCAAAAATGTGTTATTGAGTTTTTTACATGTATAATTATTGAAAAAGTCAAATTTTAGTTTGTTCCATTGGTATAAACTTAATAATACGCACAATTTTGTGTTTTGATAATTACTCTACGTCAAATAGTTACAGAGATATTGATAGTGCTAAACACAGTACGTTGTCCAATGTTATTCTTATGGAGGATAAGAACAATTGTATATCTTGCTTATTTATCAACTTATCCTGATGAAACTTGGACCTTCATATTGTTGTTGTCTATTGATATTTACACTAAAAAAAATTTTTTGGCCGATATTTCCCGTGGCAGCAAACCTACGTACTCATCCTCATGTTATTCTTATGGAGAATAAGTAACGTGTTATCTCCCTTAATTATGAACATAAATTAATACAATTTGGTGTGTGGATTTGTATTAGTATAACCAACTTGAGTTATACTGATATTTGTATAAAACCCATTTTTTGTGTTCCTTGCTTCAGCAAACCTGCATACTCAGCCGCCATGTTATTCTTATGGAGAATAATTAAAATGTCATAAATCGTTTATTTATGAATATATATTGATGAAACTTGGTTCATGTGGCTTTATTTGGTATAAAGATACATATAAATGCATTGGAAATTCGCTGGGGTATTTATTCTTGGAATAAATGCAGAGGTGAAAGTATCATTATAACACTTAAAATTAAATTTTTGTAATGTTCAGCTGTTTATCAATAAAAAAATATTAATAGGCTACATTTCTTTATATCAAACCGCTTTTAACTAGAAGGGGCAGGGAAAAGCGGGGCAACTACCCCACAGGCCCCACGTATTTAGGAGCATCGAACTCGTAATTCTAATTTTTTAGATTTTTAGAAACACATATAATGTAGAGTATCGTCAAAATCAGCGACTTGATCGCCATTGATCCCAACAATACGTGGCCGGATTACCTTTTCCGCAACATGTTAGGGGCTCCAATACGATTATGTATCGAATATAATGGATTATTTAGTCATGTATGGCATATATCGCATATTCCTTTCGTCGTTTATGGTCGAAACTACCGGATTAAATCTACATTGACGACTTTTTGTCAAAATACCATGAATTGGCGGGAAAAACTCCAATTAAATTTGCTTTTTACATTGATGTTTTTAAAAATTCGAGTCGAGTTCAACAAGTACTCTAGAACAAGATTGAAAATTCTAATTTTCTATTAATTCCATTGCTTCCCAAAACGTATATGACAATGTTTCACATCTGAACTTTGACAATCATGTTGACAATTTTGCTGAAAAACCTTAAAAAGTAATAATAATAACTTAAACCAATCATAATTTCTTTTGAAAAACGATACAGCATATTTTTAAACTTGCATACTTCTTTAATGTCTTTTGTAAATCTGTAATATACATTTTACATCATAAAATCTTCAATTTTTTTAACCAATTGACAATTTGTTTGTCATTACATTATTTAGAAGATAAATGTGTGTTTTTATGTTTTCTTTGTCCATTCATATTTAACTATGAATATAGGTTGAACAAAGGAAAATAATTTTATTTGTTTGGATTGTGGTACGATAACTTAAATATTACAATTTTATTACCATCCCTGTTTCATAAAACCTGAGAAACAACTAAATTTACGAAGGAATGTGTTCTAAATATGGATTAAATCACTGATCACCTCGGGTTAAGGAATTTTATTGTCAGCAGAACAAGCTACTTCCGATGACTAGACATTCTATTGGCTCAGATGCTTTTGCTACCAATATCGTTACAGCTTGGCCGAATCGACCTTATCTATTTTTTATGTAATAAGAATTAATCCCCATAAACGAGTATTACAGCTCTCTTGGGTGGTATGAGGGAAGTTTCCACTCATTTTCAGTTTCAGGCAGACATGCCTTTTTAGCTCCACACCCGAAACGAGCCAGGCCCCACAGCTGCTGGAGCCACCCCTAAGAAGGGATATATAAACGTAAAAAAGGGTAATCAGGTGATCAACAGTTTAAACCATATATTTTGCCATGTCATTCTGATGTCAGCTTACAACCCTCTGGAGCTAATATTAATAAGGACCAGTGTTGTAATTTGTCTAGGCTGTAAACAGGTTAGATTGAGTTAATCAGTATAAAATTGTTTACAAACACAATACTTACAACATTACTGAAAGTTTACTCTTGGTGGATTTTACCACTGATTTTTCTACTAGCCTTATTTATAAACAATACATTATCTTTCACCCATCTACTAAAAAAAATACACAATAAAAAATAGTTTTACATTTAAGAATATGTTTTGCTGTGATCCTATACTCTCTTTAGCCAAATCAGTGGTTACTTGTGAAATACTACTCTTGATCCTAATAATGGTTCAAAGATCCTAATAAACTGACAAACACAAAACAGATGTTAGAAAAAACGTAGGACAGGAAGATTTATATTGAATATAATGTTTTTATAAGTTAAAAGACCATTATCAAGTAACAAACTTATTTATGAAAATGTTATCCTGTAGTTACATACTTGTAAGCTCTGTTTCGTACCAATCAGATATCATATTTATCCACAAATAAAATAATGTGGTATGGTTAAATTATACAAGTTTTGAAGATGATGAATACAAACTTGTAACATATGTTAATAATAATTGCGATTTACTATAATTATAGTAGAAATATTAATAAATTATAAAACATTATTACCAAATAATTACTAAGAAAATAGAAAATCAAGCCTTATGAAGTAAAAACTAAGCTATTCCTGAAATAAAAGAAATAGCTTTTCATAATACTAAAGTTATTAACAATCAATTAAATTAGTTGTTAGGTTTTTAATGGCAGAAGCTAAAAAAAACCATCTCCTTAGGTTACAATTTCTTCGAAAACTGTCCACTCGTTTAGAGAGGAAACTAATGTCATATAGTAATGGCATATACTATTGTCATATATTTGCGACTAAACCATAAGGCGCAGCGCTAACAGCAGGCTAAAACGTTGTTAGACAAAGCACAATCCTCTCATTGTTCATAGCTTTGCTTGCTCATAGGCATTACTGTTAATAATTAATTAAGTAGCATAGTTTCATGCTGAATACTGTACTCGACGCCACGACGTAAGCAAATGGACGTGCCCGTGGTGGCTCTGCTTTTGTACAATGATGTGTGGCCCGTGGCCCCACTGGGAAATCAACTCCTTCCTCCAGCTTCCTTTGTTTGGTTTGATTTAACAAACAGTGCTAATATGTGTTGATTAATACGCTATCTGAAAGTGTTTACCATACTAAAAAGCCCAATCCTAGCCTAGCACTTTTTGTACAATGTTTAAACTACTCGTATTAAGTCATATTTAGGTGCGAGCTTCAGATTACATAGATTGACATGTCTCAGAAATAGTTTATAGTTTTAGGATTTAAAGTTATGCAGGGCATATAAGAGGCTTAAAAATTAATCTTGTAACAGTGTTAAGGAACTAAAAAGGCCTAATTACATAAAACCGAGGAAAATAATTTGAATAAAAAATTATTAATCAATAATTGTTAATCAATATAAATGTATACAACAAATATGCTTGAAGACAGGCCGAGAGGCCATAAGTTCATGCAACTTTCAAACAATGTCCCGAGGAATGTATTCACGACCAGCTAATGTCCCTAGAGTGTCTTGTGTTTATGGACTTGGTAAGTGGGATGAATGAACTGTCGGACCGTGGTGCTGCTAAACGTGTTTTGTTATTTGTTATTTATCTACTTCAAGGAAATAAATAATATAGAACCGACGTTTTAAAATATAGTGTATTCAATGGAGAAAGCTCTTGAAGAAGATGAACATTGACATTTTGAAAACCAATAGTACAGAACTTTAATGAGGACAAGTTGTTACAGCCGTCGTGGTATGTAAAATTCAAAGACGTCAGTGTATCCGTTTTATGGCTATTGCGTTTAGCGCAGATTAAATTAAATAATGCAAAATATCTTTATTCTGACAGTAAAATGCATAATATGGCAAATAAAATAATATTTAAAAAAAACTCCTATTTATTGAAAAAAACTGAACTATGAATTTTTTATAACCATTACATTGTTATTAGATTATATTGTTATTTTGTATACTTAGGGCAATCGGCAGAGGATTATGCATTATAAAAAGTTGGCTAAAAAGAAGTATTGTGTTTAGGGATTTCTATATTGAACCGTCTCAGGCTGTAAGAGTGGATACCTGTGTGTCATGGATTATATTTAAGTTTTATCTGACAAAATCTACACAGTTCCATATTGAACGGAAAAATTAAAATTAAATTTCCTGTAACGGTGTTTTACAAGAAAAGGAACTAAGTTTCTTGATAATTATTTTTGATATATCTTATGTACTTTTATAACTTGTTTGATTTTTATTACACTTGTACTTTTAAGTTGCTACAGCATAAGAAATGAAAATGTAACCAACCTGTAATAAGAAACTAGCAAAACCTTTTTGTCCAAGAAGGTAAATTTCTTTGTAAAAAATATGCTTGAGCCACATGGAAAGATAACTTTAATTTACAGTGAAGATGCTTGTACAATATATGGCAATATCACCGTTGATAAAAATGTACAATGTTGCCTACATTCCTGAAACTAAATTCAATCATCATTTGTACGAGTTTTACAGGCTCGTCCAAGAATATCTATTACAATAAAACTGCTGAAAGATTGAGCAGACTTGTGTATATTTTGCCCTTAGGACCTGCATGCTTATTGCAGACACTGACAGTGTTGTGCCAACAGGAAACAAATTACCAATGTTCTAGAAATTAATAGCCTTGTACCATATTTTATGCATATTTACCGTCTTTTGAGTAAGTAAAAGTGTAAATATGCTTTGTAGTGGTGTGGGTCGTAATTTATTATACCATGTTTAAATATACAGTATATTATGCATATAATCTGTTTTTCATAATCTTTATAGTAATATCATTGACTATACACCTGTAGTCAATGGTATAACAGACAGTTGTCAAGGGGTTGAAGCAATATTCACTAAAAGTTAATCGTCACTCTGGATAAACGTCAAGCAGACTGCGTGTAACACTTAGTTTATACATTCTAATGACTAAAAATCTGCAGACACTGTAATAATAATAACTTCAAAAATGTTTTGTTATATCCACCTAAAAAGTCGAACAAACATATTATTATCAAACCGCTGAAGGATTGAGCTGGCTTAAATATATTTAGCTCTTAGGACATGTATAATATGTTTACTGCAGAGAATGCCAATGTAGAGTCATCTGGATAAAAACCACCAATTTAAAAATAACATTTGTTAAGCTATACAATTACCATTTCTGCCGGTTACTTAAAAAAAACGCACAATTTCATTTCACATCCATGTTTCTCGAGACCTCAGAATCCCAGGCACATACGTCGTAAAGTCAGGGATGTATTGACCCTTTGTTCCTGTTCCTTTAAGCTCTTACCTTTTTCCATGCTATTGATCCTTAAATAAATCTTTAAGGTAATATTTATGTAATATTGAATTTTTTGTTAGGTAATTCAGAAATTTAAAAAATGTAAGTACTAGCTAGCATAATAACTTATTCTTTTACGGTTCTTAATACTTTATATGCAAGATAATTTCAATAAATCTCAGATGTAAAGACTGCTAAACCGGTTTGAATGTTAGTTGCGTTAAAAATGTGATCTAGAAGGAGAGTAGACAACATATTAACAATTGACTTTCGCTCAAGGGCTTCACCCCACAAGCCTCCACAGCTTTAATTATTTTGTGATTGTTAGCTTTGGCTGTTTAGAAAATTATAATACCCCCGTCGCAGCAAACCTGCATACTCAGCGAATTTCCAATGAATATATAACATAACACATTAAGCCACTTAACAGAATTCATAAGAAATATAATCACAAACAAGCGATATTTAAAATACTAATTATTCTCCATAAGAACAACATTGGGGATGAGTACGCAGGTTTGCTGCAACAAGGAATACAAAATAATGGGTTGTTATGCAAATATCAATAGAACTCATCTAAGTGAAGTCACATACCAAGTTTCATCCATATACATTCATAAATAAGCGATATATAATATTTTAAATATTTTCCATAAGAATAACATGGGGACCGAGTACCTAGGTTTGCTGAAACGGGAATCATAGGCGAAAAATTGTTTTTTTGAGCAAACAATAATAAACTACAACCAGATGAAGTCATATACCAAATTTTGTCAGTTTATGTTCATAAATAAGCGAGATATACAATTTTTCTTTTTCTCCATAAGTATAACATTAGACAACGTACTGTGTTTAGCACTTTCAATATCTCAGTAACAAATTGACGTAGAGCAATGATCAAAATACCATATTGTTTGTTTTTTTAAGCTGATTTTAATGGTAAAAAATGCAATTTGATTAAAATAAAAATTACATGTGAAAACCCCAAAAAACCCATTTTTGGGGTACAAAACCCCCCAAAAACCCCCCTTTGGATGATGCGATTCATCTGGTTTTCGAACTCGTTCAAATAAATGGTACTTTACACATTTGTACCAAATTTCATTAAGATCGGAGCTTTTTTACGAGAGTTATCGTGCTTACGGACACACATATATATATATATATATATATATATATATATAAATATATATATATATAAATATATATATATATACATATATAAAAATTTGAACGAATGGTGTTTTTGGCAGCTGGGGACCTTGAAATGAAAAGTTATCATGGTCTCGGGCTTAAGTCTTACCATGAGACCTACGGTAATAGCTTCTTCCCTATAGGGGAAATTCGCTAAAATGAATTGTATATTTTTTAACTATTAAAATAGTAAACCTAAATTAATCTTACAGTAAGTATAGATGATACCAATTTAATACAAATATATATCAAAATAAACATTTAACTATTCATCAAAATCATTAGGCCTACCAAAAAGCTGCAAAAATTTCAAGCTGCAATAAATTAGTATTTTGTAGTTTTGCAACATAGTAAATTTATATAACACATGTAGGTACACAATTGAAGAATGTGTGCTTATCTCGCTCTTTATTCATTACAATTTTGCGTGTTTAACTTAGGAGGTAGAATGGCAACATAAAATAGTATAAAAAAATTACATTAATTTAAGGGTATATCAAGTTTAAAATGGTAAACTTCTAGCTTCGGAACTTCTAATGGTGACCCTGTTAACATTGTTCATTTCACCGAATCAGGGGGAGGAGGTAGTTCATTGTGAAGCCAAGAAACACAATGGGGTTGCCCCAGATGGTAAACAAATTAAGTTAGTGCGCTTTGCTTGTTGTGAAAACTCCCAAGGACAATGATATACATTGCAAGGATCTGATACCTAACTTGTTTGATCCATTATGTTCGTAAATGAATCTACAGCCTTAATATACATCTTTATTTGATTTAAAGTAAAGATTTTCCTAATATATCATTGTCGATTTTTACTATAACCTTTGTTATTTTAAGAAGAGAACATAAGAATATGGAACGAGTTCGATGCCTTCTGAGACCAGGAAGGGAAGTGAATGTAACGAATCTTTCGCTATCAAGAAAAAGGTGGGTGTACACGGTGTGTATAAGCATAAATACATATTCGTCCAATTCGAAAAAACTCGGTAATTGCAGTGAATTTGCCAAATACGCACACAAGTAAAGAGAAAGGTTAATGTACTTAGCAAAATCATCCTCGATACACGCAAAGGCTAATAAGCAAAGTGAATATGATCGTTATTAGCTTAGAATGGGCAATGAGAGAAGTCCATAAACATATTCACACAAACAACAACTAAACAAATTGAACAAAAGGGAAACAAAGTTGTCAAGCAAAGCTCGGTCCTACTATATTGCGATTATAACGCAAATCGATGCATACAATAACATATTATTAAGTAAAACGAGAACATAAATAATCTATTTAATAATGTTCAATACAGTATTATGAAGTAGCGGTGCGGTATGCATAAATAGGTCGATGGGAAACCCAAATAAGTCGCCTTTAATTACAGTTTTCTTTAGAAATTTCAACCATTGATAGTAGTAGTATAAGTGTACTGTAGTGGTAACGTGAAGATTTTCTTGCAATGAAATATCACTATGAAAAACCTGTACTCATATACAAAGTTATTTTTCTCTGTGGTAATGCACACGTTTGGATTAATTTTGGCAAGTCTACATTTACTCTAAAGCCTGTACAATTATTCAAACAATACAAAGCAATATGAGAATGTTAGGAAATACTATGCTCCTTATACTTCAGAAAAAATATAATCGGATTTCATTATATTATGCAAAATTTAAAGTACGTATTACTCGGTTATGATGTTGAAGTGAACTTTTAATATTTAGTTGTTGTATAGAACAACGTCATGGGTTGTTCTATACCATTTAGGTAAGTTTATAGTCGTTTAATATTACCTCAAACTTCGTAGCTGTCCCAGTATTTAGATCCTAAAATCTTAAGAAAATATTGATTGCTGAGTTTTCCTTGAGGAAAACGAATATTGGTTCTGTGGATAAAAATAAAAGGTTACGAGGTCAGAGACGTTAAAAGACGAGGTCTTGGCGAAATTGAAAATAATTCCGTCAAAAATTAGATTATGACAAATTCTATTTATATGTTAAACTTTGTTACAGATTGAATCTTCACTTTTGTTTTGAAACTTTTAAACGGTATATTGTTTTATCATTGTACGAGGACTCTTTTAGAAAATTATTGTTTCATAATCATCGCTGTACATGATTCATTGACATCAGATACAAATATCTATTAAGAAATCCTGCTGTTGAGCTGAATCATAAGTAATACAGTTGCTCAGAATACTTCTGTGTGTCATTCATTTACCAGAGCATCACTCAATTGGATATTGTAGGTAATGGTGTAGTGATCGAAAAAAAGTCGGCTGATAGTCTGTGAAGTCGGCCATTTTGGAAAATGACAGCCATCTTTGATGCTTTTGAAAAATAATAAATGCAATGCATATAGGCATGTGAGGTGTCGTTTTCAATTGTTTTTAGGGTGCTGAACACGTTATGGACATTTAAAAACATTTTAATTAACTTTTACAAGTATATTATTGAAAGCATACCTAATTTATTATGTAAAATATTATAAAATAATGTATCGTTCCACTGATTAACGCTTTGAGTACCAACTGACGATTCACCAGACCACTCTGTAGTGTGCGAAGAAGACCAAGTGGTCCGGTTTATAGCCACTTCATGTCACTGTAAAAAAAACAGCTGACGATTTACCAGGCCACTCTGTTTCTGTTTTTGTCTTAAATGTTAGTTACCGGGCACAAAATTGTTAACTCTGTGGCATTTAAATGGCATTTTAGAAGGCTGCTAACCTTTTTCGGTCTGTTACAAGGTGATAGTTGTATTTATATTGTTAACAAAACAGCTGTTTCTACTTGAAACAGCTATTAGTCTGCCATTATGTTTGTTCTAAACTATTTTTGAGTGATGTTGTATAGTGCGTGTTATTTTGAAGTTTTTAATTTTTATTTTTATTTTAGTTTTGATGAATAAAGATACTAATGGTACGGTTGAAGTGTTGATTGTTTTATTTATGTTTAAATAGTTACCGTAATAGTATCAGTTTAATAGGTACATTTTTGTGATTGCAAATAATATCGTTATTCATTATAACTTTTTTACTTTTAGGAGAGAAATCCAAAACGTTTGATTTGGGTGTCGCCTTTTCACGTATCCGGTGGCAATCAAGAGAGAAATAAAAGATGCTGACACACAAAATTGTTGATTTTGTATTGACCCTGAAAGGGTTAATTATATTTCCGAGTACAAAAATTAGAGTAGTTACAATATGGAACCAGAAGGTATATATGTATAACAAGAAGAAGACTTCCGTTGATTATGAACTATGTATTATATGTCAGGTAGTTGCTGAACTTGAGCCAGTATCAACGGAAAACTGTCAGAAAGAGTCTAGGAGGCAGGTGTTGTACTATGTAACTAATACATGTTAAAAAAGCTACACATACTAATTTAAGATGGAGAGGATTGTCACGAAGAGTATACAATGTGATGTTGATGATAGTAGGCCGCTACTGTAATAGGATTTACTGGCGAATGAGTTGGTCCTACTTGGCTTTTACCTTCGGTACCGTTTTAACATCACATTTTCTTCGTTTAGAGACGATCCTCTCCAACTGAACCATGTGTGTGTAATTTTTGATAACATGCATTAGTTACATGGTACTGACCAATTTGAGTGAGTCTATTGAAAGTTAGAGTTAGCTTGACGAATAAAAACAGTCTCCTAGACTCGTTTCCGACCGTTGTCAGTTGATACTGGCTTGACTTCAAAATTGTCTGACATATGTCAGCATTTTATGGAGTTTTTCTTGATTGCCACGGGATATGTGAAAAGGCTGCACCAAAAACAATTGGTTTGTGATTTTTCTACATTAAATAAAAAGGTTATGATGAATAACGATGTTATTCACAAGCGAAAAATCTTCTAATAAAACACAACTGATATGGTAACCATGTAAACATAAACAAAACATTAACACTTCAACCGTTCCATTAGTAACTTTATTTATTAAAATTAAACTGAAAATTTTAATTAAAAACTTCAAAATAACACGCACTATACAACATCACTCAAGACTAGTTTAGAACAGACATAATGGCAGATTAATAGCAAGCAGAAACAGCTGTTTTGTTCACAATATAAATACAACTATCAGCTTGTAACAGACTAAAAAAGGTTAGGAGCCTTCTAAAATACCATTTAAAGGCCACAGAGATAACGATTTTATGCCCGGTAACTAACATTTAAGACAAAAATAGAAACAGAGTGGCCCAGTAAATCGTCAGCTGTTTTTTTCCACATTGATATGAAGTGGCTATAAACCGGACCACTTGGTCTTCTTCGCACACTACTGAGTGAGCTGGTGATTCGTCAGTTCGATACATGATTTTATAATATTTAGCATAATATATTAGGTATGCTTTCAATTATATACGGGTAAAAGTTCATTCAAATGTTTTTTAAATGTCTTTAACGTGTTCAGGACCCTAAAAAACGTTGAAAATTACACCTCACATGCCTGTATTTTCCAAAATGGCCGCCCTCACAGACTATCACGCAACGTTTTTTCAATCACTACACTATTACCTACAATTGCCAATTGAGTGATGCTCTGGTAAATGAATTACTTACAGATGTATTCTGGGCAAGTGGACTAAAGATAATTAGGTACAATAGTTAAATAAGTGTAACAATTTTTTAAGTTTGTTCAACTTTAATTTTGTATTTTTACAAGTTTGTTAAGTGCAGAAGATCAAAATTATTTTAATTATGGATTAAGATTGGAATCGGTCGAGATTGAACTGGGCATTAATTGAACGAATGAATTAGATATATGTTTTTGTAGTATTTTACAAAATGGTTTGTAATAAATTAACAAATCTAAAGGGTCTAAAAAAGTACAAAAATGGCTTACTAGATTTTCTATCAGTAACATTCAACACTAAAATTGTAGGTTATTACCATAAACCCTGTCTTAAAGGGATAACCTTTACGAAGTTATGAAATGTTCAAGTTTTGGTCCAGAACTATAGTTAGTCAGTAACAAGTTAACAAAATATCTCATTCATTCTAGATCGTAATTCACTCACATAAATATGTATTATTAACATTATACACTTGTATGTGTGTGTATGCGACTTAAACAGTGGTTTGTTAACTAGCATAGGATTTAACGACAAGAAGATACATTAAAATGATATATATTGGTCCACTACCGGGTGTATGCATTTATTTGTTTTATATTATGTCAATATAAAAGTCCCCTACAAAAGTTACGAAAAGAGTTAAAAATCATTGGTATATCTCTATTATATTCACTAATCACTAGTAACAATACAATGTGTGTTTTTTATAAAAAGAAGGTATACAGCACAAAAGTGGTAATAATTATTTTAACGCTAATGATACTCACACATTGAATAGATAATATATGTTTAAATAGTTAAAAAATAGTGGCTGTACTGAATAAGACAATGAACTTTTTAAGTATTTCATTTTAATAATTTAATTCATTGAATTTTGGTTAACAATTCATCACAGTTTTACATATTCGAGGATCCTTGCGCCATAAAATAAAATAAACTGAATGTACCTGGATCAATAGTAAGGAAGTCAGTCAATAAACACCCTAGTTTACACCCTTTGGGCCTTGGTTTTAGGGTCCTGTGCACACGTGCCTAGGATACCAAATGGAATTGGGTTTAAGGTAAATTTCCTTCGAAGTAATACATTTCCTATTTTTTTCTAAACACAAGGATGATTTGAATCCATTTATAATTAACTGTGTAGCAAATTTTAATATTTTATGATAAAAAAATAAAGTTAAATTTTTAATATTTATTTTATTTAATTAGTTTGTTTGTGACTCAAAAGTTAATCCATGAATATAACGATACATTTTATACTAAGGAAAAAAATAAAGACGAAAATGGCTGTTAAATAAGTAACTTATTTGACATCACACATTTTGCATGCTCGTAGTGTAAAAATCTAAAAGTGATTTCTACCTAAATTATACCCCTTGCCGGCTCTCGAATGGTCTATAGTAGTACAGAGGTCGAAATTTAGTACAACAAATTAAACTGTCACAGTATTATTAAGTCTTTTAGCTATCCAGTGTGACAATTTTCCCTTTCACCTTGGTTCCTCCTTGTCTCTTCTGGGGGCTTGACTCCCGGTTAAGCCTGGAAACCCAGTCTAGTCCGAGTCCTTAGAGGGAGTAGTGGATCTTCCTTGCGTGTCTGCCCGGGACGGATGCCGAGGAGGAAGGCCCTTACCCGACGGTCTCCGGTCTTCCGTTCTCATCGCTATCCGAGTTAACAACGGAAACACCTTTATTTTTTCTAAATTGTTTAAAGGGAGTAAATCAAACCACTCTTCTAGAAGACAACGTCATGAAAATTACTGTGAAGTTCGTTTTAAGAAATATACTATTATAATGATCCAAAATCAAATAATGTGTGCTTTAGCTAGCCAGTGGATAAAATAAAATATTTATATGTGCGAGCAAATTAGTACAAACTTTGGTAAATTATTTTCCTAAAAATATATGTTATTAAAAAATATGGTAAAGAATTGAGGATAGAATATATTCTAATGCAACTTTGTTTGTTTGTTTGTTTTGGGGGGGGATTAGGAGGCCCCGGCATATCCGGCTAAGCACGTCTCCCTTGGGATATTGTACAGCTACCGGAAAGAGGGAATAATGGATGGGAAAGGTGGTAGGACGGGGTCAGTCTGCCTCACTCCAGAAAGAAAGAGCGAACCCTACCTAGCTCCTGGGCTCTGTGAGTGACATAACCCCAGGACGATTCGCCCTCTAACCCGTCGTCCCATTAAGTCCACCAGTCAGGGACCACCATTGCACAAAGCCTTCAACCTCTCAGGGGTCGGGTAGCCCCAGGACGGTTCTTCCCCCAGCCCGGCAGACCGGAGACAGTCGGGTAAGGACCCTTCTTCCCAGGCACCCGTCCCAGGCTGCAAGGAAAGTCCACTACTCCCTCCAAGGACTTGTACTAGACTGGGCAGTCAAACCCCCAGAAGAGACAAGGAAGAACCGGGGAAGGGAAGTTGGTCACACTGGATAGCCAAAAGACTTACCAATACTGTGAAAGCTTAATTTTGCTGTACCCAATGTTGACCTCTGTACTAGTATAGACCAGTCAGAGAACCGTCGAGGGCCAAACGCGTTAATGTAATTTTAAAATGTGTAAAAAATTATTGTTCATGCGGTGTTTTCTAAGTATCTAACTAAAAAATACGAACTAAATATATATCTCGTAAATAAACAGTAAGTTTGAACGATAAGGATAAAATATATCTTGTACTATATTAAGCAATGTTGATTGCTTTACCAATTATCTTAAGTAATCTTAAACGTATGGAAAAAAGCAGTTTAAAAAACAAAATAAAAAAACTTAAAATTTAATCAAGTATAGAATTGCGGGGGAAATTTAAGTTTTGGATTCTTTGTGTGCATTAATTGTAAGGTATTTAATTTATATAGTATGCTCAGATAAATAATCGCGCTTTTCGTGAAGTAATTGGATGAGTGAACGAAGTGATTGAAATCCTTATACATTACTGCTTAGACCAAGAAGAGAATCAACTCAAACTGGCGTGTCTGTAACCAGAATAACTAAAAAACGTATCTACAGATCCACTTCAAACTTTAGAGATAAATTCTATAGTACAAAATCTCGGTCAAGTTCGTTATTGAGAATAATTTGTTTAGTAATAATAAAATTATCTTTAAACAATAAGATTTTTGTATCCCACAAGATTAACATTGGGAGCCATTTTAGTGGTACTTGAGTCGTTGATATTTAGCGAACGTTGATGTTTCAACTATAGAGTAACGTTAAGTTTCGCGTTGATCATATATTCGTGTAGACTGGGTGAAAAAATAATATTCATGTCTGGAAACACAAGAAGTAAGGTTTAAATATTATTAGCTTTTAAAATTAGTTTGTATGTTTTAATTTATACTAATAAAAATATGCTTTATTATTTTTAAATACTGTTGTAATAAATCACTCCATTGGTACAACCTAAACAGAACATTCCGAGGGCTGACTACGGGAACGGGAGGTGAAACGGTGAGGAATGAGGAACAGGACTATCAGTCCAGTATTTTCAGCATTAGAGGCAGACGTCAAAGTGTCTATTGAAATTGAAATTAATGTTATCAACAAGAAAATGTCTTAAGTGATTAATCCTACTTGTACAATACGGTGCGTGTCTTACAAAAAGGGAAATAATAATTGTCCATCCTTAAAATTTGCGCGATATACGCAACCTGCGGAATCTGTTATCTGTATAGCGCGAAACTCATACAGAATATTACCGGATAAGCTACATCAGACAAGTTGGGCCATTATAGTTTATGATATATGCCTAAACTGCACTCGAGTTGACATGATTCGCAAAAGAGAGAAATAATGGATAATGAAGAGTACCTTTGGTCCATTTGCGTTGAAATACGATGCACCTGGGTAGTAGTGGCGAGCTGTCGTCTAGGTGTGGGTTGAGGGCCTCTCTGCATGGGGAATAGGGGCCTCACAGCTAGGGGGAGAAGGCGCCTTCTGTGGGACCAGGGCTGGAGGAGTGATGAGCGAAGAGCAGGTGTCGTCGGGCATGAGCTAAGTCGTGACGTCACGTCGTCCTATCGTTGGTTCACAGGATGAAGATGCGCACTTTATGGTCACAGTCCGGCACTTTCACATAAGTTAAAAGGCAATTCACTTTTCGTACGAAAAATATAACTAAAACGTAGGCTACTGTCAATAGCGCGTATGGACAATAAAGAGGTACCGGTAATTGTTTTTATTTTAACACTAAATTTAACAACGAGAGTTTATATTCGTAATTTGACGTAGTGCAAATTATGGAACGAACGATATTTATATATTAATTTAAAGCTGACTGTGGAAAACCACGAGAATTTAAATGTACCGCGCGACGCGGGAGTTCGTCATGAAGTTTAGCTCGGAACTGGCGTAAAAAACATTAAAATCGGGTAAGCGTCCTTTACCCCTACTCTAACTATTTTGGAACTGACCAATCAGAAACGAATAAAATATGCATGAAAATTCAATAAGACGACGAAAGATTATCTGTGGATAACTATCTTATCTGCCTTGTATTGTTAGTTTGCTGGTTTTTAATTCTGTAGAAATAAATACTGTCCATACCGCCGGCCGTGAATCTCACGGAGATTCGCAAAATAAAATAAGGCAAGTAAATATGTGTTTACTTTTTATATGTAGTTTAAATCACATAGTTCAAAGGTTGAGTTAAAGTTTATGTACTTTCACACGAAAAATATAAACATGTTTTTTTTGTTGTTTTATTTTTATTCAAATAGGTAAATTATAACCAAGAAACACTTAATATGAAAATATGCTCTCTTTATGTTGAAAAAGTCACACTATTTGGGCAAGGGAGAGAGACCTTTACGACAGGTCGAGTGAGAGTTCCAGCAGCGGTCCTGAGAGTGACGACCCGGGTAACTCCGTCAGTGCCTGGATGTGTTGCGGTAACTCGTCCCAGTGACCAAGACTGGGGGGCAGATGAACTGTCATGAATGATAACTAAGTCATTAACTTCAATGTTAGGTAGATTTTTAGTCCATTTAGCTTTTTGCTGTAGTGTATGTAAATACTCTGTTTGCCATCGTTTCCAAAGCTGTTGCTTCATAGCTTGCACACATTGCCATCGTTTTAGGCGGTTCAGTGGGATCGCTTCATAATTATTTTCTGGTAAAGAGACCATAGGCCTACCGATAATGAAGTGTCCAGGTGTTAGGACGTCTAGTTCAGAAGGATCGGTAGATATTGGATAAAGTGGTCTGGAGTTGAGTATCGCTTCCACAGATATTGCTAATGTTTGAAATTCCTCCAATGTCAATATTTTCTCACCAATTACCTTTTTAAGATGAGTTTTAGCACTCTTTATTCCACTTTCCCAAATCCCCCCTTGGTGCGGGGCTGAAGGCGGAATAAAATGAAAATTGATGTTATGATGAAGAGACAACTTATTTATCTCATCCTTTGTGTTCTTATTGTTAATAAGGTTTCTAATTACCCTATTCAATTGGTTTGAAGCGCCGACAAAATTTGTGGCGTTATCAAGATAGATATCTGAAGAGGCGCCCCTGCGCGCAACGAAGCGTGAAAGAGCTGCGACAAATGAATCAGTGGTCAAATCTGTAACCACTTCAACATGTATTGCTTTAGTAGCAAAGCAAAAAAACAGACACAAATATACTTTCACAATTTGTGCTCTCCTTAAAGTGTGGATTTTTACTTGAAAAGGTCCACCATAGTCCAGACCGGAAGTTTGAAAACAAGGTGCGGGATTTACACGCGGTTCCGGAAGGTTTCCCATTAGTGGATACACAGTTCTAGGTCTGTGTCGAAAACACGTCATACATTTATGTATACGAGATCTGATAATGCTTCTGGCAGAAATAATCCAAAATTGTCGTGATACAAGTGACTGAAGTAGTTGCGGTCCGGCATGAAAGTATTTCAGGTGATAATCATCGATGATAAGACTGCTGATAACATGTGACTTGGGTAGCAAAATCGGATGTTTTGCTTGGGAACTAATGTTAGCATTTTTCAGTCGTCCGCCAACACGTATCAATCCATTTTCATCAATGAAGGGAGATAAACTTTGTATTTTACTGTTGCATTCTTTACTTTTCTTTAGGATGTCGTATTCCACAATAAATCCATTCAACTGTACTAGACGACAGATTACAATAGTCGCTTTGTGGACTTCAGCTGTAGTAAGATAACCTGTCAGTTTGTTGTTTCGGTTGGTAGCATTGTGTTTGAATCGTAACAAATACGCAACAACTCTTTTCAATTTATCCCACGAAGAATATTTATGCAATAACTTTTGATCGGTATTTTTAACTGATACTAAGGTGTTTTCATTTAATACTTTAAGTTCTGGTACTTCAGAAATTTCCAGTGTTTTATTTGCTGGTTTTGGCCAAATATGGCTATCTAGTAAAAGCCATTTTGGTCCTGCCCACCATAATTCTTGGCTTATTAGCTGAGAGGGAAAAATTCCCCGTGAGGCGCTGTCGGCGGGGTTGTGTGCGGACCGGACGTGTGACCAAACTGAGGCAGGAAGCCATTCTTGTATCTGTGCCACTCTGTTCGATACATAAGTTTTTAACTTATATGAAGGTGTATAAATCCAAGATAAGGTGACCATAGAATCTGTCCAGGCATGTACAGAGTCAATATGCATTTGTTTCTCAAGAACATGAATGCAGTAAAACATTAATTTTGCCAATAAATGCGCACTGCTTAGTTCTAATCGTGGTAAAGAGACACGTTTAAGGGGCGCTACTCGTGTCTTAGCCATTACAAGGACAGTTTTGACTATCTGGTCTACGTCAGTTATACGTAAATAAATACAAGCTGCGAATGCAGTTTCGCTCGAATCACAAAAACCATGTAATTGGATATCAGTAGCATTGGAGGTTCCAAAAAATCTTGGAATAGTGATTTTATCTAGTAAGGGAAGCTCATTCAAAAAACGAATCCATTTATCAGATAGATCGGGCGGGAGGGGGGTGTCCCATTCAAGTCCCCTCGTCCATAAAAACTGAATGAATATTTTGGAATAAATTACCACTGGTGCCAAAAAACCACAAGGATCAAATATTTTGGCTATCTTTGATAACACAGCACGCTTGGTGTACATTTTCCTTTCAGTAACAGATATTTTATAAGTAAAATTATCTGTTTGAGGCAGCCATTGTAAACCTAAAATACTTATCAAAGGTTGATCAGGCACACGGAAGTTGACTGGTTTTTCATGTAGCTCTTGAGGTATGTCCCTTAGAAGTTTAGCGTCATTTTCTGTCCATTTTCTAAGGTGAAAGTCACCCCTTTTCAATAGGTTTATTACATCACTTTGTAATTTAATTGCGTCATTAACATCATCAGCGCCCAGCGCTATGTCATCTACGTAGATATGATTCATGAGAATATCTGATGTTACGGGAAAGTTACCTTTTTCGTCTTCAACTACCTGTTGTATTACCCTATTTGCTAAATAAGGACTGCACGCCATTCCGTAAGTAACGGTGTTCAATTGATAGACTGATAATTTATCATGCGGGTTCTGCCTCCAATAGATAAGCTGATATTTTCGATCGGTCTCGTCTAAATCGATTGAACGGAACATCTGTTTAATGTCTGTTGTAAAAACATATTTATAACGTCTGAAGCTTGTTAAGATATCTGTAATATCGTTGTGTAGTTTAGGTCCTACGTGAAGTATGTCATTCAGAGAAACGTTACTTGTTGTCTTACAACTTGCGTCGAATACAACTCTGAGCCGAGTAGTAGAACTCGTTTCTTTAAAAACACCATGATGTGGCAGAAAGCAATGCGATGTTTTCGAAAAATCATCATTAGTCAGTGACATGTGTCAGACTCCTCGTAATCTTTGAAAAAACCTGTATAGAGTTTTTTGTCCTCAGATGATAATTTATTTTCTAAAGCAAAAAATCGCCTTTTTGCGATGTTAGATGATTCGCCCAATTTCTCTGGGCTTTGCTTAAAAGGAAGCTTAACTGTGTATTTTCCAGTTTTAGTACTGCGCGAAAAATTTTCAGTAAAATGAGTCTCACATTCGATTTCATCTTTTGTGAGTTTACTAGCAGGCTCAGGGGGCTGTTCTAGCGTCCAGAAGTTGGACATGAGTTTGTGTAAGGGGTCGTCTTGTATACAAACGAGTGTAGTGCAATTAGCGGAAGCTTCATTTCCGGGTTGACGGATAACAGGCGACTTACCAATTATAACAAATCCAAAAATGGTGTCTAAAGCGTGGGGCATGTTGTCACCTAAGCTGTACTTAGCTGGTTTAATAATGTGCATAAATAAATCAGCACCAATCAACATCTGAATTGGCCCGCTTTTGTCAAAATCAGGATCAGCAAGTTTGAAATTATTCAGCGACCTTCGCACTTGAGAAGAAATCAAAGCCGAGGGCATGTCAGATGCGATTTTGTCTAAAATCAATAAAGGATGTCGACATGATACCTGATGATTGTCTACAGTGTAGATATTTACGTGTGTCACTCCTCTAGTATTTACGGAGGTCGAGGAAATGCCATTCACTTGCAATAACTGTTTATTAAACTGTCTCTTTAAATGTAGTTTATTTACAATATCAGTATTAATAAATGAACACGTAGAGGCGCTGTCAATCAAGGCTCTAACGATCGTAGAATCGCCTTCAGGCGCAGAAACTCTGACAAGTGCAGTACCTAAAAGTGTAGTGAACAAATCACTATTACTATTTACTGTGCATACAGACTGCGGGGCAGGGGGAGTCTCAGTCATAGCCTGTGGCGCTCGGGGGGTAATGACCTTGGGCTGATCAGCTGAACGCGAGCTACTGTGTTTATTTTTATCGGACTGTACAATACGGGAATCGCTTGTATTCAAATGCAGTAGTGTGTGATGTTTCCGATTGCATTGCTTACAAGTCCTTTTACTAACACATTCCTTATATTTATGCGTTCCAAGACAATTGATACAACAGTTTTTCGATTTAATAAAATTAAATCGATCAGAAGGTGACAATTTCGAAAAATCTGAGCATGAATAAATCAGATGATCTGCATTACAGTATATGCATAGATGCGATTTGCTTTGTGCAGTAAAAGTCACATTTTTACTTTGTACAAACTTTTGTTTTGGTTTCACGGAGGAAACATTTGCAGTACTAACTCGAGAGCTGTTGGTGGCAATCAAATGGGCGTTTTCCATGAACGAACATTCATCCTCCAAAAATGTAATAAATTCCTCGGGGGTTGGCATGTCTTGTTTGTTATTACGTTTAGTTTCAAAACGTGTTCTTAAATTTACATCAAATTTGCGTAACATCAAAGTGGTGAGAACTGGGTTGTCTTCCGTTACATTTATGTCTAAGCTCGATAAAGCAGAGCTGTGCTCTCTAAATTGCGAAATAAAATGACGCAGATTTGTTGCGTTTGTATCCTGACAGTTAGGCATGTCGATTAGATGATTAATATGCAGCGCTTTTAACACTCTAGGATTTTGATACCTTTTTAATAATGTGTCATAAGCTGTTTCATAATTATTAGGAGTCAATGGCAGAGCTTTAATTAAATTTAAAGGCTCATTTTGCAGACATGACAGAAGATACTGAAACTTTTCAATATTCGTCAGTGCAGTATTTTTGTGTACCGTTGTATCAAAAATATTGTGAAAAGCAATCCATTGTGACACATCGCCGTTGAATGTTTTCAATTGAATTTTAGGCAGCCTAACATTACCAAACTTAGAGTTACTTGCAGTTGAAGTAGTACTTTCATTTAAATTATCTTCATTTGTGGGAACAAGAGGTCGCAATATTGTTTGGATATCTAAAAATAAATCAGCAATTTTTGCGTTAATAGATTCCAATTCCCTTTCATCGCTATCTTCCAAAGAACTAGGAGTATTGAGTAACTTATCTTTCAAGCTTTGGAATTCCTTATTCTTTTCAATAGTTTCCTCCTGTAGGGAAAATGCTCTTTGTTTATGCTTATCAGATAAGTCTGATAAATCCTCAATAGTTTTAGCATATTCAACTATTTTAGTAAGTCTATTTTCAATCAGCTTACATTGTCGTTTAAATGTTATGAATTTCATTTTGTCTGTATTTATTGCAAGATAAGATATTGATATGAAACATAAAGAGAGCTTTACTTGAATAGATTAATATTTTCTCTTGACAAAGAAAATATTTGATTAAGGTTTATGATTCAAATTTGTCAATCAAGCACTTGAAAAGTTCACTTTGCACTAACCACAATTTATTTGGTCTGAGTCTCTAATATAAAGTCCAAAAATGTCTGAACAACATCCGGCTCGAAGGACCAATGTACAATACGGTGCGTGTCTTACAAAAAGGGAAATAATAATTGTCCATCCTTAAAATTTGCGCGATATACGCAACCTGCGGAATCTGTTATCTGTATAGCGCGAAACTCATACAGAATATTACCGGATAAGCTACATCAGACAAGTTGGGCCATTATAGTTTATGATATATGCCTAAACTGCACTCGAGTTGACATGATTCGCAAAAGAGAGAAATAATGGATAATGAAGAGTACCTTTGGTCCATTTGCGTTGAAATACGATGCACCTGGGTAGTAGTGGCGAGCTGTCGTCTAAGTGTGGGTTGAGGGCCTCTCTGCATGGGGAATAGGGGCCTCACAGCTAGGGGGAGAAGGCGCCTTCTGTGGGACCAGGGCTGGAGGAGTGATGAGCGAAGAGCAGGTGTCGTCGGGCATGAGCTAAGTCGTGACGTCACGTCGTCCTATCGTTGGTTCACAGGATGAAGATGCGCACTTTATGGTCACAGTCCGGCACTTTCACATAAGTTAAAAGGCAATTCACTTTTCGTACGAAAAATATAACTAAAACGTAGGCTACTGTCAATAGCGCGTATGGACAATAAAGAGGTACCGGTAATTGTTTTTATTTTAACACTAAATTTAACAACGAGAGTTTATATTCGTAATTTGACGTAGTGCAAATTATGGAACGAACGATATTTATATATTAATTTAAAGCTGACTGTGGAAAACCACGAGAATTTAAATGTACCGCGCGACGCGGGAGTTCGTCATGAAGTTTAGCTCGGAACTGGCGTAAAAAACATTAAAATCGGGTAAGCGTCCTTTACCCCTACTCTAACTATTTTGGAACTGACCAATCAGAAACGAATAAAATATGCATGAAAATTCAATAAGACGACGAAAGATTATCTGTGGAGAACTATCTTATCTGCCTTGTATTGTTAGTTTGCTGGTTTTTAATTCTGTAGAAATAAATACTGTCCACTACTCATTAATCTACTCATTATATATAATTTCCACTCATTAAAAGAAGAAATTCTTAATTTATTATACAAAATCATGACCTCGCTAATAAACCAGTAAGTTAGCAAATCAAATTAAAACTGAATTTTTGTAGCCAATTTGTTTCACCCAAATTTAAACGTAGCTTATTAACTTTTGGTAAGATAAGTTAGCCATTTAATATAAATGTGTTTTTATAAAAAAAATGAAGATGCATTGCCATAATTGCTATGCAGACCACTACATAAGTGACTAATCTAACTCAATAAGTCCTTTTTTGAGGTTAATTTATGTAAGGTGTGCCAATAAACTTTAATTTTCCAAACACAAATTATAATATCCAAATACCATTGTTTTAATAAAATGTTGGTCTGAGTCTGTTTAATTTGATATAAAATAAACACTTTACATAATTGTTCTGTTTAAGGTAAATGTTATGCGGAAACTCATATTTGCTCTCTTGATTATTGTTTTGGCGCAAGTGAATTATATTTGTCGGTTATAAATGTTCTATTTCACTAAATTAACCATATAGGAATTTACCTCTAGAGTTTTAATATCAGATTTGTTTTTGCTGGAAGCAAGGTCAAAGTGGTAAACAGATTTAACCCAAAGTACGACTTGTTTTACTTAGACTTGAAACATAGACCCTAATTGACCCAGCCGAATCCAATGTTTAGATCTTGCTAGGCTTCTCGCATGGAGATTATTGGAGATAAACAAGTGATTCTGAAAGCTGCCAGTATGGTGCCATTGTGTAGGCCTATTTCCTTCTTTCTCAGTGAAAATCACTTTCTATGATTGAGACAAAAGTCATCAACTTTATATAGTAACCTATGTAGGCTAAAACAGTATTGACATTTTGATGCTGTTTGATCGGCGATGGTTGCGATACAGCGATTGGGATATCCATTGTGTAAGGAGTTAATAGCCTCTGAATTGCACCAATGATAGCCTGGCTATAATTAGGTACCATTTAAAAATCCTGCCAAAGGCAAAACCCAGAACGCATCTTAAATTGTCTTGGAATATTTTTGTATTTGTATTAAATGGCTAAAACGCATTGGAAACAAATAAATTGTAAACATTAAAATATAAAAAAAATAAACAGGAGAGCAATGGACGGCTATGGGAAGGTGGAGTCCAATTACTTTATATTGTTATATTACCTACGGTATTATATAAAGTGCACATATTTCTAGTTGAGGGTCAGGGAAATTATCTTTTTTGATTATTAAAGTAATGGAAAATTAACTTTTAAGTCATTAACAGGCTAAATAAAAGTGTGAATCATAAAATTACTTTTTAAACTTTGTAAAATGTAAAAGTTGTCATGCTTTGATTTTTAACCAACAGCTGCTTTATATATATATATATATATATATATATATATATATATATATATATTGGGATTATATAAATTACCTAAGTCACCACATACAATATGAATCCAAATGTGTTACCGGTACATATGGTTCAGTTTTACAGTAGGCCTATGCAATGTTCAAACTCCAGGATAGGAAACAAAATCCATTTGCATTTCTTCATTACTATTATTTTCCAAAAAAACCACACTAAAAACATAATTCTCTTAAACCACAGATGCCATGGACAATACACCACGAAAAAACAAATAATATTCATTTGATAGGTCAATCATGGTTTAGCGACATACCACAAGCAGGAACAGGCTGCTGGACAGTTCAAGTTGGGATTATCATGTCCTATTGTCAGCGTTATCAGTGTGCCGACAATCAGCTGATATAGATATGTTCCTTCGTTGAAGAATGACTGTAAATATAATAGGATATGATAATCTCGAGAGGCAGTCTGTTCCTGCTCATTAGCACACCCGAAGCGGTGAGGGGAGGCTCGCGAGCCTTCGGAGCGATATGTTGCTAAACCGTGCTAGGCCTACCATTGATGTTAGTTGTTTTTCGTGTTGTACTGTCTGTGACATCTGTGTTTTATGTGAACTAAGTATGTGTTTAGTATGGACTTTAGAAAACAATATTAATGAAGCAATAAAAGTAATTTTTCCCCTATCCTGGTGATTGAAAATTGCATATTTGGATTCATAATGTAACTACTGACGGAGGTATTTAACTTATAAACCCTAAAAATCTGTCCTGGTAGACCTAATATTTTGGGCAATCATGTGACCAAAATAGTTACTTTCAACTACACTTTAAAGTAAAGTAAAGTGAAGTAAAGTGAAAGTGTGAAGTAAAGCTACTACTTAGTTTCTTTAAACTACACTTTCCCAGTTTTGGGGCTTTAGCTGAATTGACATCTGCCTGACCACTGATTTCATCATTGTGGTAAAAGTTTACAGAACTTTTGATGCTGTCTTCTATTAGTTTGTAGGCCCAGCTATTGTGGGTTGTTGTTTAAAGATTAAAAATAAACTGACGTTTCACCAACATATTAACCACGGTACAGTTCTGTTATTGATCATTAGGGACAGCTATTTGTTTAACTAGATTTTAAACATTATGTGCCTGAGCCAATGAAAATAAATTGGTTATGGGGTTGCAATATGATGATCCAACTCGGGGGCCCGGTGGAATTCTGGAATTATACATAAGTTGCTGGCATAAAAGTGAAGGCGTTGGATTTCAGAATCATGGCAGTGCCTTTAACGTGGGTTTGAATCCCAGTCTTGGATAGTAAAATATAGGGGAAAAGAGGCTGGCAACGTTTTTTATTGTTAAAAAGTATGAAAGGTAGGGTTATATATGGAGAGATAAAGGGAAATTTAATTGTTTTTCTTAACGCAGTGAAAGTCATGATGCGCCCTTAGCATGGGGAGCCGTCAAATAGGCCTAAATGAAAACAGTAACCATCCTAACATTGCTGCACTGAATTCGGAGCCTTCTGATGACATGACTGCATTTACCTATATGGATTTTGTAATTTTTATAGACCATCAACGCAATTTGCATTGAACTGTTTCTCTCGATAGACTGCCAAGGCATATTTGCGTCAGTAGCCCATTGTTATTCGAAAGCACATTTTTTAGCAACGGCTTATTTTAAAGCCCTGATTTCCTTGTATCGGTCTAAAGATATATCTGATGCGCATTTGCATTGCTTGGTCTATGACATCACACAGCAGTTGGCAAAAATAAAATAACAGAGTGGGTCTTGGGATGTGTAGCCCTCCAGTGTAGGCCAAAGTGTAAATAACTACTTTAAAACCACTTGGTTTGATTGATTTTTGACCTACATTGTCATCAAAATATTGTACTTTAACAAAATCCTCAACAAAATAATAAATGGTGTCTAGATGATAACAGCTCCCATTGAGAGTGAGGGGTGAGTAACAACTATCAAATGTCCTTGGTCTGACTGACTGTTTTAGATAATTATTTGTTTCTCATGCTTTGTATTTGACCGGCTTCACAAGCTGCAGTTACAATGGGGGCCTATGGGTTATATTGTGAATTGAAACATTTTTGTTTGTATTTTTAACTGTGAGCTCATCCTCTTACGTGATAAAAGAGCGTACTCCTTAACTTTTAATTAACTTACTTATATCCATAGCACAATCTATATAAAGTATCATATTTAATATTAGTATTTTAAATGTTACGTGAGTGGCATCCTACTAAGCGTGAATAACATATCCTACTAAGCGTGGAAAGAGTTGAGGTGTGTTACCACCGTTCTTCAACATCAGAGCGTCATCTCCCTTCCATTTAAGTTACAATGTTAAGCATTAGGTTTTATTAGTAATATTTCTTTAAAATGAGTCCACTAACATGCTAGATTAACAGGAGCACAACAAAGTGCAGCATTTACCTTATATACACTGTGTTCCTTATATATTCATATTACCTTCCCCAAATCTGTGTGATACGCCAGCCTAACGATTAACGTGTTGGACTTTGGTTTAAGAGTTCACGGGTCCGATACCTGGATTGTCCATTGCTGCATATGTTTGGGCAACCTATCTGAAAAAGCTTTTGTGTTGTCTTGATCTCTAAAATAAAATGTATCTGTTTTTGACATACAAAATGGCGAATGCATGTAGAAAAAGCCACTAACCGCGGTTATTAGTGAATTTCCTATGGAAAGTGAACTATTAGCATGACCCGCACGGTGAAACTTAAGCCCGGGACCACCATAAAAGTTTCTAACGTGACCCCCTTAACACGTTTTGGGGGGTCGTTCAAAATTATATATTTATATATATATATATATATATATGTGTGTGTGTGTGTGTGTGTGTGTGTTTGTGTGTGTGTGTGTGTGTGTGTGTGTGTGTGTGTGTGTGTGTGTGTGTGCACTCTAGTGGTCGCATTTTTTGTCAGATTTATTTCAAATTTGGTGGGAACGTTCCTTTCTATAATCAGTGGGACAAGTTTGTTGGGCAAAACAATCGGAAAACTCTAAACCCCTTTTTTGGGGGATTATTCTTTCAAATTTCGAGTTTTTGGGCTCAAAAAGGGTCAGAAAAGCCCTGGACGTAAAACTCATGCATGTATTAAGATGGGAATTAGTAAGGCGAAACTGTTAAGCCCTCTCTCGTCATTCTAGCATAAATATTTACCGAGTTATTAAAGAAAACGTGTATCGACCAAATTCAGTACGTTGTCTAATGAGGGTTTTACATTAGAATAACCTGTTCTCCATTTGTTGGTGTACTTTATCATCCCCAGAACTTCATGCCTACTTTCAAGCCTGACTGGACCTTCTTCTAACCTTATAATGCGCAAAATTGTATTCCTAGCACTGCAGGTAAATGAAACCAGGAGGATCAGAACAGCCAAAAAATCAATGTTTTCAGATTTCAATCAAATTGGAATAAATTTATGTTTTTACACTTACCTCACGTCAGCGTGTTGCGTGCGAACTCGTGTGGAATTTAACAAAATTTATACTGCTGTAGGATAATTTAAAAACAAACATTAAATTATTAAACTTGTTCTTAAACTCAAATCAGTAATGTATTGTTGTAAATACTTTTTATGGTTTTCACAATTTACATTAACTTATGTTGTTAACCTAGTTGTTGTCGTTGTTGTTCTTCATCTGGATTAGGAAATCCCGCACGTCTTCCAAAAGCGGGAATTTTGCCCAGGATACCAGAAGGATAGGATGTAGCAGGCCAGGAAGGGGTGGGACGGGACAGGCAGTAGAATTAAGCTTTTAGAACCCACTCCCGTTGTTTAAACCCAACTCCCGTTTTTCTGTGACAGATAGATCCAGGCTCAAACAGGCGGACGCACTCTGACCTCAAACTGGGCAACTAAACTGAGAGACTACCGATGTACAACAGCCAGGGACTACATTCTCAAGGCGGGGAACAAACCCGGACGTTCCGTCCCCAGCCGCTGCAAACGGAGGGACCAATGGTGAAAGGGAGCTTGGCATAATAGACAGCCAAAAGACTTACCATATGTAATGACAACTTCAATTTATGTACCCAATGTCATTCGCGAAACTGGTGTAGACCAATTTTAAGGTTATCCTGGAACTTTATAATAACTAATAATATCATAATTAGTTATAATAATAACCTATATTTAGTAATAATTGAAGAGCACAAGAATTTTGACCCACAAAGAAAGGAGAAACTTATTAATCACGTATTAACGTGATACAAGCAAGACACGAACCGATCATCAGAATCCGGTCATTTCAGAAGATACAGCAGAAAAGACAAAAGCGACCCAAACACAGCGAGGATACATTGAAAGGGGAAGGGCCAATGGCACGTCAACCAGGAGGGAGCGGAGGATGAGGTCAAGGACGGTGGGAAACATATCAGAAATATCTAAAATGACCTGGGCTACACCCCACTGGACTTCAAAGATCCAATTATTTTATTATCGTACAAGTTAAAGGGACTCGATGGTGAAGGACGAGGAATATCAGTACATGATCCGCCCTACCCACAAGCCTGCACCTGTTACCTACAGGCCAACATGAGGGAGAGTAGCAGCCGAGTGCAGTTGAACCTCGTTGAAAGCTTCAGAACAGTCTTTTGGATATAATAAAATACGTTAAGTGCTTTGAAGTTACCTTATGTCCACTGGCCGATGGTGTTAACTCTTGATTAGTAAACAGTTGAAAACAACACATTCTGTATTTTTTAAATAGCATTTCCTACGTGTTTTACTTAAAATTACGCATGAAGGTCGGGGGATTGCTTTATCGTTCCTTCGCGTTACATGGGAGGGGGCTTCAAATCACTGAAAATTTACGTCATCGATGACTATAAATTAAATCGTGCCGCAATAATTTAATTAGTGTAAAGATTTCTTTTTTTATTATCTTATTAACTTCATTTCCTTATGTTATGGGTGAATAATTGTATTAGTTATTACAACGTTACATAATCCCACTTTGTATTCAGTTCACAATATTTATATTCCTAAGAAAGCTCAAATAATAGCCTATAATTAGAAAGCTGCCGGCAGCATTATATTTGTAACAATAAGTAAATAACTCAATTGGAGAGTGGTAGCTTGTTCGAAGACAGGCAACATCGCCTCAGAGACATAGACTTTAAAACATTATGATTTCTATTTGGGATTCCGATAGTGCATACCCAATAATATATTCAAATATATATATCCAATATATTTGCATACAATCCATTAGCTACTATAATTCAGTCTGAGCACATCAATAACGTTGTCAGCTGTTGCATTGTAGCTAGACTGTGATTGAGCCACATGACTGTGTCCATGGCTTTGTCTGTGTAATGGTAATGAAGGAAGCGACCACTAGGAAATCAACGCATCACCAAGATGAAATAAATTCTAACATTAATGGTATCTTTGCGAAACAATAATTGGGATACACAGTTAAATGTTATAGTGTTGTGTTTGAGTTATTGAAAATTTACAATATATAAAATGCATAAAGTGGTGCGGTTTTGAATACGTCTTTGTTATTTTGCCTACAAGTTGTCAAGCATCAGAGAGCGATTGAGATATATTCACTTGAAAAGTAAAATTTAATGGAATAGAGAAGAAAAGTTTAAAATTCAAGAAACCATGGTCCTCAGGCTTCCCACATTAATCAGGCGCCGCACGTTGTGTTGGGGAGGTGCTGATTTCCCCGAGGCACCATACGCACCGTTGTGCGTAGGTGAAACTGACCAGATGTTCATTCGCTTAGACTCAACTACTCAGAAACAATGGGAAGCAATGCATTTTAGAATTCACGCCGTTAAATAAGAGAAGGAGTGTTAGTAAGCGACTAATAGAAAACACTGCTTTTCGCATTTCTTGACTATTTGAAAACAATTACTTATTATTATTCATAACAACTATGCAAAAATT
This sequence comes from Allygus modestus, assembly GCA_963675035.1. Taxonomy (NCBI): domain Eukaryota; kingdom Metazoa; phylum Arthropoda; class Insecta; order Hemiptera; family Cicadellidae; genus Allygus; species Allygus modestus. The sequence goes on along the minus strand of OY776111.1, from coordinate 377,702,517 downwards.
ATAAAGTTTTCTCGGGGAGGAGGAAGTGAAACCCAACGTTAGTTAGGAAGTTAAGCCAGTTCACTGTTCAGCCGTCCCGCGGGTCCTAGATTGTTTGTACCTACTGTACAAACTGTGTTTTGTCTGTTGTCAAGTCTAATAAAGGGTTTAACGTTTTTGTGTATATAACCTATTATGCTACTGGTTTATTCCAATGAGCCAAACGAAATTATGGCCAATTTTCAATACGCAATATTATATCTCACATGTTTTAATACGAGACCTTTTCCTGTTTTCTTTCCAGTAACATTACTTTGTTACGACTTACCCTATTAGTCTAGGAGTGACGGGCGATATGTACATAAAACAGAGCAAAATTCAACTTGAAAAATTCCTGATTCCAGCGTCACACGCTTTATAACTAGTCTATAAAATGAAAAACTGTTTAATAAGTTATTAAATTTGATTCATTGGGTGTGTGTTATTTTTTTGCCTTTGTGTTTCATGTGTGAGTGTATTGCTATTATGTGTGAGTGTATATAGTATGTTTATAACTTAAACGTTTGAATAATATAACTTAGAATCTTAATTTTTTCTGTTGTTCAACATATCATATTTCCCCCCTCTGAATCGTGAATGTGGCCTCAAAAATGTATACATTGCCGGATGATATATTTTACATGTAAAACAACTTGGCTTTGATTTAATTTCGAACGATATCTCCATACGTTTGTAACTACCTACTTATTACCACAACACTTTTAACATTATTTTAACAAAAAGGTTTTGTTGTTAAACTGTTATTTAATAAAATAAAAATCGTCAACATTATACTATTTGGGCTATTAACTGACAGTAATGTTGTAAATAAATAATTCACTGAAGTAAAACTTTTAAACTTTTAATATATGTGTTACTTAACCAAGGTCAGGCTTTCGTTAACACGAGGAAAAGTACGTTACTCGGTTCCGCTTATACGAGCGTTCGGCCTCCGGCTGGCTGTATAAATCGACGCACAGGCGTTGAATGTCCACCGGGATATTTTAATTTCCATTTAATAGTCTCAGTTGTGCGTTTAATTTGACTGCCCTTTTTAACTACGAGTTTTATTTGGAAACAAAATTAACTGTCTTTAAACTCCAAGATTAATTTTTATTTGAATATTTTAATGGATGGTATATCAAGATGTTTTTAGAAAAACTAGGAATTAAATTGTATTTATAATACCCCCGTCGCAGCAAACCTGCGTACTCAGCGAATTTCCAATGGAGATATAAATGTCTTAATACTACATAAAGCCACTTATCAAGTTTCATAAAAATATATTCACAAATAAGCGATATATATACAATTTTAATTATTCTCCATAAGAATAACATTGGGGCTGAGTACGCGGGTTTGCTGCAAGAAGGAACACAAAAATGGGTTTTTATGCTATTATCAATATAACTCAATTAGGTGAAGTCGTATACCAGTTTTTATTCATTTATGTTCATAATTAAGGGAGACAGAGCATTTAATTATTATCCATAAGAATAACATGGGGGCTGAGTACGCAGGTTTGCTGCTACGGGAGAATTATGCAAAAACAATTTTTTGGAGCAAATATCAATAGACCTCAATGAGATGAAGCTGTATACCAAGTTTCGTCAGTATACGTTCATAAATAAGCGAGATAAAAAAATTATCTTTTCCTCCATAAGAATAACATTAGACAACGTACTGTGTTTAGCACTTTCAATATCTCGGTAACCAATTGACGTAGAGGAATGATCGAAATACCAAATTGTGTGTTTTTTTAAGCTGAATCGAATCGTTAAAACTAAAATTTGACTTTTTCAAAAACTGTATGTAAAAAATTCAAAAAACCCATTTTTGGGGTACAAAACCCCCCCAAAATACCCCTTCGGATAGGTCGATCTGTCTGGTTTTCGAACTTAAAGTCATAAATGCTGCTTTACATGTTTATACCAAATTTCGTCAAAATCGGATCATTTTTACGAGAGTTATCGTGCTCACGGACACATATATATATATATATATATATATATACAGTATAGAACGAATGGTGTTTTTGGGTCCTGGGGACCTCAAAACGAAAAGTTATCATGGTCCCGGGCCTAGGTCTTACCATGCCGACTACGGTAATAGCTTCTTCCCTATAGGGGAAATTCGCTAAAAGAGAAAGGTTAGAAAAAAAAACTAAATTTGTTCTCAGTGTAAATCTAACACATTGAATACATTGGGGCTGAGTACGCGGGTTTGCTGCAAGAAGGAACACAAAAATGGGTTTTTATGCTATTATCAATATAACTCAACTAGGTGAAGTCGTATACCAGTTTTTATTCATTTATGTTCATAATTAAGGGAGACAGAGCATTTAATTATTATCCATAAGAATAACATGGGGGCTGAGTACGCAGGTTTGCTGCTACGGGAGAATTATGCAAAAACAATTTTTTGGAGCAAATATCAATAGACCTCAATGAGATGAAGCTGTATACCAAGTTTCGTCAGTATACGTTCATAAATAAGCGAGATAAAAAAATTATCTTTTCCTCCATAAGAATAACATTAGACAACGTACTGTGTTTAGCATTTTCAATATCTCGGTAACCAATTGACGTAGAGGAATGATCGAAATACCAAATTGTGTGTTTTTTTAAGCTGAATCGAATCGTTAAAACTAAAATTTGACTTTTTCAAAAACTGTATGTAAAAAATTCAAAAAACCCATTTTTGGGGTACAAAACCCCCCCAAAATACCCCTTCGGATAGGTCGATCTGTCTGGTTTTCGAACTTAAAGTCATAAATGCTGCTTTACATGTTTATACCAAATTTCGTCAAAATCGGATCATTTTTACGAGAGTTATCGTGCTCACGGACACATATATATATATATATATATATACAGTATAGAACGAATGGTGTTTTTGGGTCCTGGGGACCTCAAAACGAAAAGTTATCATGGTCCCGGGCCTAGGTCTTACCATGCCGACTACGGTAATAGCTTCTTCCCTATAGGGGAAATTCGCTAAAAGAGAAAGGTTAGAAAAAAAAACTAAATTTGTTCTCAGTGTAAATCTAAAACTGTTGATAACTCTATCCGATTGATTATTTTACCTAATACTTTGTGCTGGCTTTTTTCACCGGGAAACACAAAACACTGATTAAAACGACTGTTAAATATATTAATTTGTATAACTAATCAACTGATCCAATGCTAATTTGATGTCCATAGATTAACAGTGTGATTTTGAAGGCCGATGAGGCATTGCGAGAGTTTTGTAAAACAGTTTGTTTAGCGAGAACCTAGGACCAAAGTGCTAAATTTAAACTGTGTAGGCCTATAAGTAGGGTGCCATAGCCGGTTCTGGACCACCTTCGCAGACTGAGGAGCCGAGGAGCCCCCCCCCCCGTGACGTCATCCCCCCGCGTGACGTCATCCCCCCCGTGACGTCATCCCCCCCGTGACGTTATCCCCCGTTGGTTTCTTCCACTACGTGCTGTTTACTTTCCTTGTTTGTCTCCGGTTTTTTCCCCATTATGTGATGTTTACTGCTCCTCCACAAGCTAACGCTCATTCCACAAGCAGAAGGCCGGTTTGCAATGTCGACTGCCACCTATACATTGTGGAACCACCAGGTTATCCAAGATGTGATTAGCCTGGTGGAAATCGCCATCCTTGACCGGTTGGTGATATTAAGATGGGGGTATCTGGGCCCCGACGGGCGTCACCATTACATCAGGCGGCGCTACGTCGCAAATCAACCCGGTGACCTGGAAGAGGTCCAGCAGCGCCTCCACAACCTCATCGCCAACGAAGAGGTGGCCCTCCTCTGGGTGAAAAGTATTCCCCTAGTTTAAGCATATTTATGTTATCATATCGTATTGTAAGTCATTAGAATTAAGTCTTATGTATTAATTAAGTTTTCATTCTTTATATTTTGTATTCATGTATCATCGTAGATCACTTGGACCCCCCCCCCCCCGTTTACTAATGGATTCTTCCACTACGTGCCGTTTGCTTTCCTTGTTTATCACCTACATTATGTTTACCGCGCGCGCCTCCGCTTTCACCCGCCGGTTTCTCCACGTCTTAATCATTCTTACTGCAGCCGCGATGGAGTATACTTGCATGTATTGTGACAAGAGGTACTCGCGCAGTGACCATTTGCGCCGGCACATGCTGACGCATGTTGATACGCCTCTTTTCCCATGCACAATCTGTGGGAAGCAATTTGGCCGGAAAGATAAGGTGGCTCGGCACGTTGCCACCCATAGAAATGCCCCGGCCGCTATCGCCGCTCCCAATGATCCTGCCACGAGGCCCATTGCTCCTGCCACGAGGCGTTGTGCTGACGCCTCCACTCAGACAAGAAATGTCCCGGCTGCTCCCCATGCTCCCGATGCTCCTGGCCCGAGGCGTTGTGGCGACGCCTCCACCCAGACGCCTACCCTCGAGAGACAGGGAGAAAAACCAGTTGGTGAGTAGCAATCCGCAGTTTTCTCATGATTATAATATCAATAAATCTCGTTAAAAAAATGAATATTAATGTTGGCTCGTTATTTTTAGCTATCGTCAAGCCGACCTGTGTACCTCAGGGATGGTGGACCCCCGAGTACGCTGAGCAACAGCGGCGGCGAGAAGAGGAGGAGGCCAACAGGGTCCATCGTGAGATCCGTCGGGGGTTAATCCTCCAGCAGCAGCGGCCAAGGCCTAGACCCCAGCTCCGGCGCAGGCCGCAGCCGCAGCAGCAGCCTCGACAACCGGAGCCAGAGGCGGGGCCGAGTGGGGAACCAGGGCCCAACGTGGAGCGACAGCTTCAACAACAACAACCTGAGCCGGAGGCGGGGCCAAGTGGGGAACCAGGGCCCAACATTGTATATATTTCGGACAATGGTTCCGATTTTAAAAAAAACTAATTTCCTTTAAAATAAACAATATTTCCTTTATCCAAAAAACCACTATAAAAAATAAACGATACTCATTTATCAAAAACTATATGGTTGTGGACTTATCCACTGAGCAAGCCGAGGAGCCCCCCCCCGACCCCCATGGACCCCCCCCGACGACCCCCATCGACCCCCGACGACCCCCATGGACGACCCCCCCCATGTTATTTTATATTTTTTTATTTTTGTATGAATTATCTTTATTACAAACTAAAACAAAAACTACTGATGCGAAGTCTCAGCCCTCTCTTTCGCTTGAACCTCCTCCATTTCAATCTCAAGAGCACGAAGACTCTCCCAGTCTGCATTATATTGCTCCCATTCTTCATTACATGTAGGTTGGGAGCACCAACACTTAGTTATCCGTTCCCACGTTTCTTCATATTCCCTTCGAATTTCATCGTAGGAACGTGGATACTCTTGGTGTTGGGGAGCAAATTCTGCTTCTACCGCCTCAACGGTAGCGAGGAGTTCCTTATCAGGGATATTACCTTCCCATACGCTATTAGCATACTTTTCCTCGATTGCCTCAACAATCTTGAGGAGGTCCTCATCAGGAATTCTACTCTCCCATACATTATCAGTGTCCATATTGATGGTAATAGTTTGACTCTCTGACCTAAACTGAAACTTAGAGAAACTCAATCTGTTTAATCATTAGTGGACTTGTTGTTCACGGAGGAAAAATCCTTCATTATATAACTTGTTTACTCATTAGTGGACTTGTTGTTCACGGAGGAAAATCCCTCATTATATAACTTGTTTACTTACTAGACTCCTCAAGCTAAGTGCATGACCAGTCTGAATCTTGAGTTAGTCATGGAAGCACACAACCCACTGTCGCTAGCTCAGCAATCGTGTATTGTAATAAGAAAGAATAAATACATTCTGTGTCAGGGGATTGCACAATTGCCAGTGCCTATACAGCGATACGTTGCATCTTGCCTCAAGGGGTATGTTCGGGAACATGTGTTAGTGCTTAACAACCCCGAAACGGATCCTCAGGTGTTAGACTTGTATAATAGATACAATGGCAAGAGAGTCTATCAATGCCGCTACTGTCAGTACACTGAGCATTATTGTAATAGAGTTCTGTATCCTGCAAGAATTGTTAAAGTGTATCGCTTTTCGGACTCTAGTAATTTGCAGTACACTTGTTTTTGCTGTGGTAAGAGTGCTTGGGAAGCGGATTGGCCACAAAACAATGATTACCTATCTACCTTGGTGATTTTAAAGTCAATGACCATAAAAACAGTTTGGGAGGGCTCTAGTCACTCTAAATTCTTTTTCTTCTTTCAATAAAGAAAAAATAAAAGATAAAAAAAAACAAAGAAAAATAAAAGATAAAAAAACCATAAATAAAATACTCCCTTCCCCATCATTTTCCAGTATTACAACATGTTTTGGTAAGGACTACGTGACTGCCTGAGGTTATCTCATTAGTGAGAGTTCTCCAGTTATTTATGTTAGAATCATTTGCTCACAAGCTCCTTCACTGACTAGACCTAACAAAATGTTTAATGTTGGAATTGATGTGTCACTGGAAGGTGAATATTATCATACTAAACCATTTACAGTTAGATCTGTAATTGAAGACATAGAGTCAATCGATGCGGAGATGTTCCTACAGACGGTGAAGTATTACACAACGGGTCACTTTGCCGAATTGTCCATCAGGATGTGGATTAAGAAGCGGTTGCCTGAACAAAAACGCCTACAAGTTCAAGCTGCTTTGGATGGCATCAATAAACCGCATGTTGCCTGTCAACGCGTGATTAATTTTCTTCTTTTAGAATCCGACCACGTCTTTGCAAAGGTTATTGTAAACGGGGGTTAAGTGAAGATTATAATTTAAAAAAAAAATGTAAATAAAGATTAAAACGAAAAATTAAAGAAAATTTCCTTTATCCAAAAAAAACTATAAAAATAAACGATATTCCTTTATCAAAAACTATATGGTTGTGGACTTATCCACAGAGCTAGCCGAGGATAAGTCCCCCCCCCGGTGACGTCGTCCCCCCCGTGACGTCATCCCCCCCCCGTTGCGGCCTAAGTGCGGCTTAAAAAGCCCCCGCCGACCGGGGACAGTCGGTGGCGCGCGTCGAGGCGGGCCCTGAAGGGGTTGCCCAGGAAGGAGTTGCTTAGCGGTTTGCTAACGCTCAAGGTTGCACCCTTGAATTGCTCAGCGGCTTGCTGTCGTGGCGCGCCCTCTTTGGCCGCCACCGCTCGGCGGGGACATACCCGGTTGCACGCGCTGCCGGTATATAAACCTGAGGTCCGCTACCGCGGCCTCAGTTTTGCCCGAGACGCTATGAGCAGCAGCAACAGCGCAACCGAGGTGGACCGAACCATCCGTTCTCTGATGGAGGAGCTCTACGCCATGGATGAGAATGCTAGACTGCCTACCATAACTAAGAAGAGGAGCAAGAAGCCCGTTGTTGGATGGACAGTGGACAGGAATACGCCTACCGATTCTCCATCATGCAGTTGGAGCGATGCCGAATGTCAATATACAGTAAAGAACCCTGCCAACTTAGGAAACGGTTTATTGAAGATGTCGGTATTCAAAGGCGGACGCCCTACGCACAGTTGCTGCCTGTACTTGGACGAGGATAGAGACGATGAAATTTGCATATGCCTCACGGACCTGTTAACGAGACTAGAAAATATATTGTGGATTAATAGCGATACCGGAGTGCCTAAAATTAACGGAGTTAGTAGGACCGTGACTCCACTACCTGCCTGGCGTAAGACCCGCGATTGCACAACAGTTTGCGAGGGAAAACGTAAGGCTGGAGGCGATTGCGTCATCCCAAAGCGCAAGAAGTAAACACCACAACGACCCGGAAAACACACACAATGACGTAAACAACTTGTTGACGCAGTGAGCCTATATAATACGACTCGGTGGTGAGCCACAACCATTCCACATCCAGACACTCAACGAGCAGCATGGACCAAACAGGAGACCTCAAGTCAGCTCTCAACAGCTGCAAGGCGGGGGGTTATACCCGCATAGCCGATCTGAGGGACAACATCACATACCCCATCCGGTCATTCGAGCGGGTGGATACTCCTTATGGTGAGGCGATAATGGCCACTTTGGAGGGGCTGACTGGTGACGACCCGCTGAGGATCTACATGCCTCGCAGATACCTGGCCGTCTTGGGAGACCATGTCATCGGCCAGTACAACGTGGGTGTGGGGTCGAGGATGAGTCTGGTCAAGAGGAGCGGTCCCCCCGGCAGCAAAGGAGCTCTTCTAGAATTTGTTTGAATAAATAAAAAAACCTTATTCCTTTATCCTAATCAATTCAATATAAATGAAAAAATTAATAAAAAAATAAAAATAAAATACAAAAAAAATCAATTTAATTATAAGAGTCGAGGCGGTGCGTGGCTGTGTTAGTAGCCACCATGGACTTGAGGTGGAAACACCCGTTCACCGCCATCGTGGCTGGGCCTTCGGGCAGCAGCAAGTCGCACTTTGTGGCTCGCTTCATAGAGCACGCCAACCGCATGTGCGATACGCGCTTCGCCCGTATCACCTGGCACTGCGGTAGCGGCGGTGGAGGAGGAGGAGCTGATGACCCTACTGTGCGCTACGTAGCCGGCCTGCCCGACCTGGACGACTACGATGGTAGCGAGCCCTCCCTGGTTATCGTCGATGACATGATGCGTGAGGCTGGTCCCGGTGTGGCGGACCTGTTCACCAAGGGCTCCCATCACCGCAACATGAGCGTGTTCTTCATCACGCAAAACCTGTTTCATCAGGGCAGGGGCCAGCGCGACATATCGCTGAACGCTCATTACATAGTGTGTTTCAAGAATCCCCGGGACCGCGCTCAGATCAAACACTTGGCTCGCCAAGTATACCCAGAGAACCCCAAATTTTTGGAGGAGGCTTACGCGGACGCCACGCGCGATCCTCACGCCTATCTGCTGATAGACTTTAAACAGTCTACACCCGAGGAGATGCGCATACGTTCGGCCGTTTTCCCAGACGACCCGGTTAACTATGTGTACCTGCCCAAGAAGAAGTGATAAATAGGCTGAGCGCGCGCCAGCGTCAGTCATCATGTCACACCGCGTGAAGAAAGACACAGCCCTGCTGACTGCTCTGGTGCACGCTACACCCAAGGAACGCAAGGCCCTGTTAAAAGCGTGTGAGAACAGCCGTATCAGGTCAGTGTCGGGAACGTGCCGCTCACCACCTGTCATAAACGAAAGTTGAGAAAGCAAAAACAGGCGCTCAGACGGCTGGTGAAGCGCGGTGAGGGTTGGGTCAAGAAGCGACGCTACCTTGTACAACGGGGGGGTTGGATCCTGCTGCCCTTGCTGTTGAGTGCGGTGTTGCCCGTGTTAATGCAGAAAGTAATTTGAAAAAATGGAGCACGCTAAGAAAATGGTAGTCGTACCGCAGGAGCTCATCGAGAGATTGCGAGAATGACCAGGACCAGGAGGAGGAGGAGCAAGCAGTACCAATAAGCCAGTCGGCCTGGACGCTGAGATGCATCGCATACTGAGCGACAAGCGGCTGAACGATACGGAAAAATGGAAACAATATCAACAGGTGTTACAGCGGTTCCTGCACTTTTCCGTGGTTAAACGTCAACTCATAGGCCTGTCAATCATCGAGGGGGAGAAGGAGGAGGGAGAGGCAGGTCCGAGTCACGTGAAACGCGAGTCTAGCACCTCGGAGGAGGGGGTGTTAGCATCGTTCCCAAAAAATCTACAAGTCGGTGGCGCGCAGCTTGTTGCGGTTCATGACCCAGCAAGGCAGCCCCATCACCTGGGACGCCAGTGGGGCGGTGTATGTGAACAACGAGAAGGTCCCTAATTCCAATATAGTGGACATCGCGCACAGCATAGTGAGAGCGCGAAGGGCGGACCGATTGCCTACCGGTTGGCAACAAGTGATGACCGCCTTGAAAAACATGAACGTGCCCAAAGAATACATGAGCAATCCCACGGCGTTGCGTTACCTAAGCGGGGGGCTGGACACTGCATCGAGCCCCTGGGGAGACACGACGGCCTCCTCAACACCCCTGTCACCGAGGTTGACACCGATGCTAGACCGCCTGAGACCGCGACCTCCGGTGGCCAGGAGAAGGATAATAACCGAGGAACCCGACCAGGAATCGTCATTGGACAACTGGGAGCCGTTCTCACCGTAATGGAAAAGCTGTACTATGACCCGAGCCAGCCCGGTTCCCTTGGTGGGGTGGCTGCTCTGGCCAGAGCCGCGTGCCTCCCGAAACGCAGAGCGGTGGAATGGCTGCGCGCCCAGGACACCTACACGCTGCACAAGCCGGCGCGCAAGCGGTTTCCCCGCAACCGCTACGCCGTTTTCGGGCCTCAGGAGCTGTGGCAGGCGGACCTGAACGACATGCGCGGTCTCAGCCAGCACAACGACGGGGTCAACCACCTGCTGACTGTGATCGACGTATTCAGTAAGTGGCTGTTCGCGGTACCACTGAGGAGGAAAAGCGGGCAAGAGGTGGTGGCGGCGTTCGAGAGGATATTCTCCGAGGTGACTCCTCGCTGTCTACAGACTGACAAGGGGACGGAGTTCACCGGGGCCGCTACCAAGCGAGTGTTCAAGAGTCACGGTGTCACATACGTCACCACGCAGAACCCCGACGTGAAGGGGGCGGTGGTGGAGTGAGTCAACCGCAAGCTCAAGAACCGCATGTGGCGCTACCTAACCTATAAAAACACGTATCGCTACATCGACGTGTTGGACAGGCTTGTGGATGCCTACAACCGCAGCCCGCACAAGAGCCTGGGTGGTGGTCTGCGACCCATGGACGCGGACAGCGGCGATGGAAAAACGGTGTATAAGGTGTGGCATCACATGTATGGAAAGGCGATCCGGCGGCGCAAGCCCAGGTTTGAGCCGGGCGACACGGTGCGCATAGCCAAGGAGAAGGGCACGTTCGCCAAAGGTTATGAGACCAACTAGAGTAAGGAGCTGTTTGTGGTGGACCACGTATACGGGTTGCATCCTCTGCCATTGTACGTGCTGCGCGACCTGAACGGGACGCCGCTGGAAGGGCGCTTCTACGAGCATGAGATGCAAAAGGTAACGGTCGCCCCGGACCGCCTGTACCAAATAGATAAAATACTGGACACCAAAGGGCAAGGCCGCAGTAAGCGCTACTTGGTCAAGTGGGTCGGTTACGGAGAGGACTTCAACTCGTGGGTACCCGCATCTGAAGTGCAACAGCTACTATGACGACAAAGCGCAGACAGCTGTACCTGACGTTGCCCAGCAACAGCTCAATGGGCTATTATCCAAACAACACCGTGGCTAACTACATCACCCATCTACCGTCAGTCGTGCGATTGGGTGGCAATGGTGAATGGGAAGTCGCTTTAGTTGAGGTCCATTAACCATGCTCGTTTGTCACAGTGGGGGAGGACGCTCGCGTATATCTCTACACTAAGGATGACACCGACAAGCCTGAACTGACCGCTGTAAAGGTGGAAGCCGGAAACTATAAAGACATCGATGAACTGGTCAACGCCATCAACGCCATTCCAAAATTGGACTTATACCAATGCCAGTTTGAGTACGACAAAGAGATTGGGAAGGTGGAATTGATCCCGATAGACCAGACTGTGGTGCAACTGGAATTTAGCCCCACCCTAGCGTTACAGTTGGGATACGATGTGCACAATGTGGATTTGATCAAACATAGAAAAGCTATAAGACCGCCCAACTTACTGGCCGGGATCCCTTCGCACATGTACGTGTATTGTGACCTGGTGGAACCTCAGCTAGTAGGTGACACTGTAGCGCCCTTGTTAAAGATTGTGAACATAGACGCAAAAAGCTACATACTACATCTACGGCGCGAGTATCACCGTGCACTTCACGGACCCACACTACGTGCCACTGATGAAGAGCTCCTTCGATAGTGTGGAAATCGATTTAAGGGACAGCGTCGGACGCCACCTGCCATTCCACTTCGGGACTACGTGCATGAAGCTTCACCTGCGCAGAGAGCAGCAGCAGCAATGAACCCGAACGACCCCTATCTGGCGTACTACCGCCAACAGCAGTCTGGGCACGGAGTGTCCACGGTATTCAGAGGAGCCGCTTTCCAACGCGGTCACGGCATCGGCAGTTTCCTAGGCGGGCTAATGCGTACAGTGGTCCCGTTGATCAGATCAGGCGCATCGGCGCTGGGCAAGGAGGCGCTGAGGTCCGGTGTGGGCTTCTTGGGCGACGTGGTGGCGGGCACAGCCGACCCCCGAGTCGCAGCCAACGCCCGACTCAGGCAGTTTACCGGGTCGCTGAAACGTAAGGCCGATGAAAAACTGGATCGCGTGCTGAGCAGTGGTGGCACCTATAAGAGGAGGCGCGTACAGCGAGTGACCCCTCAGTCTCTGGCTAAACTCCTCGGAGTTAGGAAGAAGAAGAAGCGCGCTGCGCCCAAGAGGAAAAGAAAGCCCGCAAAACGCGTCGCTAAGAAGAGGAGAAGCAGGACCTTGTGCGACGTAAGAAGAGCAGAAGTACCGTGAGGGACATTTTTGGATAATGGCGTTTCTACATCAGAAGTCGTGCGAGTGTCTCAAGACCGAGTTGGACCTGTTCTCGCTACCGCCCACGCAGACCAGTATAGAGAGTGGTAAATGGGTGCAGTACAAGCCCATCTCCTCCCTGACAGACGACTCGCCCGTGGAGTTCATAGTTCCGGGTCACGGGGACGAGTACACGGATCTGTCACAGACGCTACTGCATGTGAAGCATATGAAGCCATTAGATCGGCGAATGGAGACGCTGTAACGGGCGATTCAACGATAAAAGAGGTGGGCCCGATTAACAACTGGTTGCACTCGCTGTTCAGTCAAGTGGACCTGTACCCGAACAACAAACTGGTGTCTCCTCAGAACAACACGTACGCCTATCGCGCCTACCTGGAGAACCTGTTGTCCTATGGCGGTGATGCCAAGACATCGCACCTCACCGCGGAGTTGTTCTACGAGGACTATGCCGGGTACATGGACAATACTGAGGAGGATAATGCTGGGCTCAAGAATAGGAGGGAGTTTATCAAGAACAGCCGGTACGCGGACATGGTCGGACATCTGCACGTTGACCTGTGCAACCAGGAGAAGTTCATGTTAAACGACGTGGAGATGCGCTTTCGCCTGATCAGGTCAAAGAACTCATTCTCCATCATGTCCAAAACCGTGACAAACTACAAAGTGGACATCGCCGAAGTCAACCTGTTTATGCGCCGCTGTAAGATCAACCCGAGCGTGCTGTTGGCTCACAGCAGGACGCTGGAGTCGGGCACAGCCAAATATCCCATTACGCGCGTGGAAGTCAAATCCTTCACGCTACCCACCGGTATGAGCAGCAAGACTCTGGACAGTGTGTTTCTGGGTCAACTGCCAAAACGCGTTATAGTTGGCCTGGTCAGCAATCAGGCGTTCAACGGGGACTACAAGAAGAACCCGTTCAACTTCACCCACAGCCACGTGAACTTCTTCGCGCTGTACATAGATGGTGAGCAAGTGCCATGTAAGCCGCTTCAACCGGATTACACGTTCGGTCGGGAGTCTTCGATCTGGCGTCCCCCACGGTCAACGACGCTCTGGTCCGTAGGCTCTTCCACTCCGTCATCTCACCACTACATTACTGATACTTTATTTTATTCTTTTTTAATTGTGTGTTTGTATATTCTTATTATGTTTTGAAATAAATACGATATATTGTAATCACTTGGTGTTATTCATTTGTCCTTACTTCAATATTTAAGAAAAGTACATGTCTAATATCTCGAATTTTTTTATTTAATTTTTTTTTTAAATTATTAAATTTTAGAAATCACATCTTTAAATGGTTTTAATTTGGAAAAAAGTTATAACTTGGACATGTTGATGATTTTGAAAATATAATGAGGAAATACGGGTGAGGTAATAACAACACGGATATCTGCTGTGAACTAAAACTTTTACAATATAATTGCTTACAAATACTATTTACAAATATATTATAAACGCTATTTACAAATAAATTAAAAAATACTATTTACATATAAACATAAGCCTACACAGGGGACTCTTCATCAACGTCCTCCTCCTCCTCATCCACCTCCATTGGCTGCTGTTGATTAACGAGGTGGTCTCGTCCTCCTTCAGCCAGTGGTGGGATGTCCTTGTGTCCCCAAGGCAAGGTGTGGATCCCATCCGCCAGGACGTAGCGCTTGTCATATTTCGGGCTCAGGGAAAGTTTCTCCACCTGGACCGTGAAGACGCGGTGCAGGTGGGACTGGAACCGGGTGTTGACGGTGGTCTGAAACACCTCGTTGAACAGGCATTCCCTGTAGTCGTCGGGGGTAAGGATGTTCTTGACGACCCCCTTGGCGACTCCCTTGGCGCGCTTGAGAGCCTTGGATCCCGTCTCCTCGCTCGGGTCCTCAATGTCCATGAAGGAGAGCTTGGAACGAAGCCCGAGGTACTCGAACAGGGATCTGCCGGCGCACTCTTCCTTGAACTTGCCGATGACTTTAGCGTTGATGGGGCTGTAGCAGGGGTGGGACCTGGGGTAGGCGCTGGTGTCAAAATCCTCCAGGTGTTCCATCATCTCCCTGTAGATGTCCTGAGAGATGATGTCGAACACGAAGCTGTCTGTGTCCATGTAGTCTACGGTCAGGCGGTCACCGTAGCGGTCCTTCATCTTGCGCAAGAACTCGTACATGAGCCACTTGCTCAGCTCCAGGACAGACATGCCGATGTAGATGGGTTTGTCCAGAACGATGTTCACCCTGGCTAGATGGATGAGGGCTACGTCCTCTGTGTAGTAAGTGCGGTCCAGGAAGTTGGACTTGGCCACGTATTTGCTGAACCTCTCCGGAGTGCAGACCAGCTTGACGTTCAGGCGCTTGCGCACGTTCTCGATGGTCTTGCCGAAGACCGCATTGTTCATGAGCTTGAAAAAGTCCTGCTCAAACTTGGTCTTGGCCTTCTTCCTCAGCTCGGTATTCATCAGGATGTAGGGCTCGAGCCATCGAGACTGACGGAACGAGACGGCCTTGTGCACAGCCACAAGCTCCAGTCCGTTGTTCAGCGCCTGCTGCACGATCCTGTAGTGGCAGATGTAGTGCTCCTTGTTGTCCAGGGTGGTCATCAGCTTGGGGAACTTGCCTATTAGAGGCCGCTTGGTCTCACAGCAGTAGGGGAGGTCCCTGTGCAGGTCGTGGAGACGGGCGGGGTAGTTGAGGTCCACCTCCAGTATGTAGCCCCGGTCGGCTTCCGCGTCCAACGAGGCGATGTCCAAGGCGTCAATCTCCTCACGGCTGAGCCACTGGAAGTCTCCGGTGGGCAGGTACTGGGACATGGCCCAGCCGTACAAGTTATTGGTGTCCAGGTACAGGAGGTTGCGTGTCGGCTCGTCGGGGCGTCGGTCCTCAGGGCGGCACCGCTCGTCGTTGGCCTTGGCGTAGCGGGTGATGGCCTGGGAGATACCTCCTCGGATGCCTTGCTCCACGAAGAGGTACATTTCAAAGTCCCGTAGCGTGTCCAGCTCCACACCGCAGGTCTTGAGCATGACGTCCCAGGCGTAAAGGGGAAGGGTGTAGTAGTGGGCAGGGTCCAGTCCATACTCAGCCAAAGAGGTATCGCGGAACTGCTCGAACACGTCGGTGAGGAGGGCGATGTCACAGCGCAGGTACTTGTCAGCGTAGTCCTTGAGGTGGTTGCAGTCAAAGGCTCGCCACACGTTGAGGGCATGCTCGTACTCCTCCTCCTTGATATCCTCCAGGGTCATGCTGTTTTTGAACGCGGCCCGAGGAGGAAGCTGTCTGGTGGAGTACAACGTGTCGTACGACGTGACAAAGTCGTAGGGGAACACACCCTTCCTGCGCACCAGGTCGAAGAGCCGGTCGTTGGGGAACCGTTTCCTGGTCTCACGCATCTTATCCGTGGGAAGCCCCGCCGCCAGGTTGGCCAGGCTCATGGACAAGAACCTGTAGGTGTCCAGGAACCGCACCGCGAAAGATGACTGTCATTGGTTGTCCCCAGGCTGGCCAAAGTGGAACCGCTTGGTGAAAGCGATGTAGCGCTCCTCCGTGTGCGCCAGCACGTCCACATTGCCGGGGTCAATGGCCAGCTCCCGCACTACGAAGTGAGCATCGTAGTTGGACAGGTTGTGGAAATAGCAGTTGATGACCCGCTGCTCCCTGTACCGTAGGTTGCACGAGCGGTGCGCCGCACCTCGGAACTCGTAAGGTGGGGCGTGGTTGTGGTCCCGCACCTTGACGTCCAGCTCGGTGAACTCCTCACCGCAGAGGTAGCAGCGAGTCGCCGCCAGGTTCTCGTCCATCTCCTGCCGGGTCAGAGAAGGGTGCAGAGCTCTCGTACTGAACAGGAACTCCCACAGCATCAACACGTCCATCTTGAGCCTCTCCATAAACACCTTGGACGCGTCAGCCCCAAAGTAGACCCGGGGTTCAAACTCCTCCAGCCCCAGTGAGTCCACGATCTGGTAGGCAAAGGCGTATGGGACGTGCATGCGCATAGGTCTGGTCCCGGGTGGTGGTTCAGCGGGGTCGTCGGCGATGGGCTGAAGGGAGCACTCAAAGTCCGCGTAGATGCAGAACCTCTCTCCCCGGGTGTACTCGGGATGTGCAAACCGGATCTTCTCCTTCTTTGACATGTCCAAGCGGAGAGGAGCCTTAGCGTAACAGTAACGCCTATGCTCCTCCAAGTGCTGAGCGCCCGACAACCCGAGCTTGTTGGGCTGGTTGTCGAAGTAGGCAAAACACCTCTTGCAGATGTAGATCCTGTGGTCATGGGCGGTGAGCTGAGGGCGGACCAGTCGGCTCAAGTTCCTGATGAACGCGTAATGGCTGTTACCCTCGGTTGTAACGTACAGCAGGTCGCGATGGTCCTGGAGCTCCCGCCTACATATCTTTAACTGGTATACACTGTCCTTGAACTCGGGTGTTCCACCAGGCCGTCTCTTCACCATCGCGCGCTCTATCCCATACACGTTCACGCTGATGGCGTTCTTGCGCTCAAAAGCCTTGATGTCCTTCAGTGTGACGGGGAAGCGCAGGTCGGTCCAGTCGTACCGGGCGATGATGTCAAAGGTGTACCTTGCGGGTCTCTGCTGATGCTCCGGGACGAACGCGGCCAGGATCGCTTACATGAAGCACATGTCATCGTTTTTTTGGACATTGATGACTGCGTGCGTGGCGTCGATGTCCTTTGGCAGTGGAATAAACGCTCTGCCTCCGAGCGGCGTGTACTCGTTTACGCGGATCTCCAGGTCACGTATGCGCAGGTAGGTCCATCCACTGCCCACCAACTCGCACTGCTCCTTCTTGTTCTTGATCATGTCGAACGTCGCGGAGAGGAAATCCCCCAAGTCAGAGGCCTCGGTCAGCGGGATGTTCTTCGTGTTGAAGGAGCGCAGGCAGGTGGCCCCGTGGATGTTGGCGAACTCACATTCCAGGACCATGTTCACCTTGATGCTGGGATGCCTGCTCCTCACGTCAGTCAAAAGATCAAAGACCGTCTGGAACAGGAAGACGAGCGCTTCCTCGACTGTCAGCAGGGCGTCCATCGGTTGAGACAGTCGAAAGGTGAGGAGGCGTCTGCGGAAGGCTCGATGCACGAGCTGGAACGCTGGGAGACCGGCACCCTCCATCGGCTCCTCCTCACTAGACCTCAGTTGTGGCTCTCTGCTGAGCCCCGGTTGAGGCTCCCTGCTGGGCCCCGGTTGAGGCTCCCTACTGGGCCCCGGTTAAGGCTCCCTGCTGGGCCCCGGTTAAGGCTCCCTGCTGGGCCCCGGTTGAGGCTCCCTGCTGGGCCCCGGTTGAGGCTCCCTACTCGGTCCGGGTTGCGGCTCCGCGATGGGCGATGGCGGCGGCCCGAAGTGGTCTCGGACGAGGTTCAACACGACGGGGCAGCCGCGCGTCTGGTGGCGGTCCCGGTTGTGGCGGCGCATGAAGTCCCTGTCGCAGAAGGCGCAGCGGAACCTGGCTGCCTGAGCCTCCAACTCTGCTCCTCCGTCTACAACATATAATGAGAGTCACTACACTTATAAAACGGGGGGGGATGACGTCACGGGGGGGCATGAACACTTACCACAATTTATTATGCAAATTTTTAAAGTTCAATTGATTAAATATTAATTACAAGAAGTATTTTATGAAAAGGTAGCCTATAGATTATAGTTACTAACCTTGGAGCTCCTCCACAGGCTGTTGGTGGGCAGTAGTAATGTGACGATTGAGGTTGTCCCTTCTTGTAAATCGTCTACCACAAACGTTGCAGTCATGGCGCCTGTCGTTGTGGGCAGACTCTGCATGCCTCCTCAGGTTTTTGAAAAGGCTGAAGGTGCGACCACAGACCTCACACAAATGTTGGTTGTTCATCTACAACAACAAAGGATACGTTAAATATTCGTTGGAAATACCTAATACATTTAATATAGAGCTGTTTTAAAATAGGGTTTTAATTACATTTCATTAGTGAATAAAGAGTTGAGAGTACGTGTGAAATAAAAGAAAATTTAAAATGGTTTAGTTAATAAAATATTTCTACTTACGTTTAATTATTGAAGGTAATCAAAGCAGGAAGAAGTCACTGGTTAGGAGCACACAAATAAGCACTCGAGCACATTCACAGATCAACTGAGGAGGATCATTAGGCACCGCTCATTAAATAGCATTAATCTGTGTATAGGAAACACAAGTAAACAAGCGCTTGCCTCGAGGTATAACAGGGATGGTGACATCATGTGGAGGAGAGCTTTGTGTAACTATTTACTTTAATTAATATTTATTTTAGTTCTTTTAAATTTGTACAAAAAAAGATTTACCACAAACCCTTCCCCGTATCTATTCCAATCGTTCACCAATAGCAAATACTGTTGTTCATACCGGATCCATTCCCAGTACTCCTTCTCGAATGGAAAGTCTTCCGCGAGGTACCTTCTGCCCTCCTCTACCACCCACATCTCATAATCATCACGCGGAAAGGTATGAATGTTCTTATACCGCTCCGCTCTCCACAATAGGTCGCTCTCGTACTGTTCCAAGTCGTAATGGATCCTCGGAACGCACTCTGCCGTAAACTTCTTATCAATGCGTCGAACGCGCTTCCTCCACTCGTACCGAGGTTCCACTGGTCTCCACGCAGACTGGTATCTCAATCGCCTAACTTTCACAGTCTTTCCCTCCTCACCAACACTCACTTCAACCCACTCGGTATCGCTGCTGCTGTCAGAGGACATGATGCCACGACTCTCGACCGTTAACTGAAGACAAGAGAGGAGTAAACAAGGTTAAAACAAAGGCGCGTGTGGTAAACGGGGGGGAGGTCACGGGGGATAACACGGGGGGGGGGTTGGAAAGGAACTTTCCAAATATGTTTACTAGGGAATTTCCCCAACAATAACAAGTCCGATTAATCTCCTACACAAACAGGCTCTCACTCAGTCGTTAAGCATGGCTGCTCCGTGGGAGGGTGATATAACGGACTATGACTACGAGTTTGCTACTTGAAAATGCAAATTTCGTAGATGAGTTGGAGCAAGAGGCTCAACTAGAACAAACGTTTTCTCAGCAAATACGGGAGCTGGAGGAAATGGAGCGCCTAGAGCCGGCGCCGAGCGGGCTGCAGCGGCCTCCTCCATCACCTCAGCCTGGACCCAGCGGGCTACAGTGGCCTCCTCCTCCATCGCCTCAGCCCACACCATCTCCATCTCCATCACCACCTCCATCGCCTCAGTCTGACTCATCTGAGGACCCTCAACCACCAAGGACTGCACGACAAGTGAACCTGGAGCGGGAGGAGCTTCAGGACGACATCGACCGAGTGTGGGTGGTTGAGCCGCAGCATGAGATACATTGGCGATGGTTTATGGCCGACATGGCCAGGCTGCGTGAGTTGGATGAGGAATTTGACCGCTTGGAAGAACAAGAGCGCGCGGCCAATAATTAGGAATAGTTTTTATAGTTATAAGTTGTTTGTTAATATAATAAATGATTCCTTTGTCCAAAAAAAAAAACAAAAAAAAAACAAAACAAAAAACAAAAAATTAAAAAATTAAATGAAATAAAAGAATAAAACAAGGATGATGTCGGGGGGGGGGTCCATGGGGGTCGTCCGGGGGGTCGTCGGGGGTTCGTCCGGGGGGGGGGGTGACACAGGGCTGATCCTCCCAATCCTCAGCTTGCTAAACTGTCACTTTTGTTTTTGTTTGTTTTTTTTGTTGTTTTTTTTGTGTTTTTTTCAATTTTTTATTTCATTAATACATAAGATTTAATAAAGTGATACTTAAGTCTAAGATGATATATGAGTATTTATACAAAATATGAAGGATGAAAACTTATAAATTAAAGATGATACTTAAATTAAAATAATACTTAATCTAAAAGAGAGGGATGGTTTTCTTCTGCAGGAGCGCCACCTCCCCGTTGTTTACAAGGTTGCGCAGCCGCAGCTCCACCTCCTCCAGGTGCCCGGGCTGGTTTCCAATATAACGCCGCGGCATGAAGTGATGGCGACCGTCTGGGCAGAGTATGCCCCAGCGGAGGATAACTAGGCGGTTAACCGCCTAGCCTCTAATAACATTAATGATGTTAGCAATACTAACATCATCCCACAGTGTATATGAGTTTATTGCCGACATGGCTTCAGCTTGTGGAATGAGCGTTAGCTTGTGGAGGAGCAGTAAACATCCCATAATGGGGAAAAAACCGGTGACAAACAAGGAAAGTAAACAACACGTAGTGGAAGAAACCAACGGGGGGGTCAACGACCGGGGTCACGTGACGGGGGGGGATGACGTCATGGGGGGATGACGTCACGGGGGGGCTCCTCGGCTCCTCAGTCTGCGAAGGTGGTCCAGAACCGGCTATGGCACCCTACTCCTATAGTTATGGAGATTTTGTGATTAGTCAGCGAGTGGGGTTTGAATTATTCAGTGTAATTTAGAACTACAGTAAGTATTCCATATTGTCTCTTTGTACATGGAGCTATGGCTACCTTTTTAAACCGTAACCAAATTAATGAGCTTCTAGCATAAGTAAATTGATATGACAAAATTCGCCTTTTTAATGACGCATCATACAAGATTTAAGCTATAATTGCGTAATCGTGTGTTATCGTAAATGTAGACTGTTATTAATATGTTATCACAAAGGTTAAACTGTTTATCATAAAGTTTTGGAACTGCTAGTTGTGCAGTTTTTTACCTTCGTAACATATAAGCCCAACGATATATTTTGGATAAATAATATTTTGGCGTGTTATCTGGAAAATCAATTTTTTGACTTGTGATTCACGAGTCTTACCTTCTTTGTGTCCCTGTCACACACATGCCGTAAAGTAAGGAATGTGTCATTTATTAAACCATTATATATGATTCAAATATTTATAAACAGGTATCAACACGTAAAGTATGAAAGGGTAGTAGGGTGCTATGGCCGGTTCTGGACCACTTTAGCAAACTGAGGAGCCGAGGAGCCCCCCCCCCGGTGACGTCAACCCCCCCCCCACCCGGACACCCCCCCCCCCGGTGACGTCATCCCCCCCCGGTGACGTCATCCCCCCCCCCGACCCGGACACCCCCCCCCGACCCGGACACCCCCCACCCCGGTGACGTCATCCCCCCCCCCATGTTGTTTACTTTCCTTGTTTGTCACCGGTTTTTTCCCCCATTACGGGATGTTTACTGCTCCTCCGCACGTTAACGCTCATTCCACAAGCAGAAGGCAATGTCGACTGTCACATACACTTTGTGGAACCACCAGGTCATCCAGGACGTGATTGGCCTGGTGGAAGTTACAGTCTTGGACCAGTTGGTCATTTTGAGATGGGGGTGCCTGGGCCCGGACGGGCGCAATCATTTTATGAGGCGGCGATACGTCGCCTACCAACCCGGTCACCTGGAGGAGGTGCAGCAACGCCTCCACAACCTGATTGCTAATGAGGAGGTGGCCCTCCTCTGGGTTAAAATTATTCCTTTAGTTTAGGCTTATCATTATATTGTATTGTAAGTTTTTCATTCTTTATATATTGTATAACATTCATGAATCATCTTAGATTTAAGCATCACATTTATTGTATTGTAAGTTTTCATTCTTCATATATTGTATAACATTCATGAATCATCTTAGATTTAAGCATCACATTTATTGTATTGTATCAATGAAATAAAATTATAAAAAAACAAAAAAAAACAAAAAAAAACAAACAAACAAAAACAAAGTGACAAGTTTAGCAAGCTGATGATTGAGAGGACCAGCCCTGTGTCCCCCCCCCTCGACCCCCCCCCCTCGACCCCCCCGACCCCCCCCCCGACCCCCATCATCCCGGTTTTATTATTTTGTTTATTGCATTTTATTTTTGTTTTTTTTTTGTTTGTTTTTTGTTTGTTTTTTTTGGACAAAAGGAATCATTTATTTATCAACAAAAACTTATAACTATTCCTCGTTATCGGCCGCCTCCTCTTGTTCCTCCAAGCGGTCCAATTCCTCATCTAGTTCACGCAGCCTGGCCATGTCGGCTATGTACCATCGCCAATGTGTTTCGTGCTGCGGTTCAACCACCCACACTCGGCCAACGTCGTCCTGAAGCGCCTGTCGCTCCAGGTACACTTGTCTCGCAGTCCTCGGTGGTGGTGGTGGGTCCTCAGACGAGTCGGACTGAGGCGATGGAGGCGGTGATGGAGACGGTGTGGGCTGAGGCGATGGAGGAGGAGGCCGCTGCAGCCCGCTAGGCCCAGGCTGAGGCGATGGAGGAGGCCGCTCCAGATCCCGTATTTGCTGCGCAAACGTTTGTTCTAATAGAGCCTCTTGCTCCAACTCATCTACGAAATTTGCATTTTCAAGTGCAAACTCGTAGTCATAGTCTGTCATATCATCCTCCCACGGAGCAGCCATGCTTAACGACTGAGCGAGAGCCTGTTTGTGTAGGAGATAAATCGGACTTGTTATTGTTGGGGAACTTCCCTAGTAAACACATTTGGACCCCCCCCCACCCCCCCCCACCCCCCCCACCCGGACACCCCCCCCCCCGACCCGGACCCCCCCCCCCATTTTTCCAATACATGCCGTTTGCTTTCCTTGTTTATCGCCTACGTGATATTTACCGCGCGCGCCTCCGCTTTCACCCGCCGGTTTCTCCAGGTCTTAATCATTCTTACTACAGCCGCGATGGAGTACACTTGTATGTATTGCGACAAGCGTTACTCGCGTAGCGACCATTTGCGCCGGCACATGCTGACGCATGTGGATTCGCCACTGTACCCTTGCCGAATTTGCGGAAAGCAATTCGGCAGAAAAGACAAGGTGGCCCGGCACCTTGCCACCCACCGATATGCCCCGGCAGCTGCTCCAGCTGCCCCCGCTGATGCCCCGGCCGCTGCTCCAGCTGCTCCAGCTGCTCCCGATGCTCCAGCTGCCACGAGGTGCGCCTCCACCCAGACGTGCGCCCTGGCTGCTTCTGGCCCGAGGCGTTGTGGTGACGCCGCCACCCAGACGCCCACCCAGATACCTACCCCCAGGACACAGGAGGGAAAACCAGTTGGTGAGTAGCAATCCTCAGTTTCTCATTGTTATAATATCAATAAATCTCATTATTATAATATCAATAAATCTCATAAAAAAGAATATTAATGTTGGTTCGTTATTTACAGCTATCGTCAAGCCGTTAGCCGTACCGCAGGGATGGTGGACCCCAGAGTTCGCCGAGCAACAGCGGCGGCGAGAGGAGGCGGAGGCCAACAGGGTCCACCGCGAGATTCGCCGGGGGTTGATCCTCCAACAGTACCGGCCTCGCCCAAGACCCCAGCTCCTGCGCAGACCACAGCAGCCGCAGCAGCAGCAGCCGCAGCAGCAGCAGCCCGAACCAGAGGCGGGGCCGAGTGGAGAACCGAGGCCCGAGCCAGAGCCCGAGCCAGAGGCGGGGCCAAGTGGGGAACCGAGGCCCCACGTTGTATATATAAACTCCTCGGATTCAGATTAAATAAAAAAAAAACCTATTTCCTTTTTCCTTATCTAAAATAAATAAAGAAAATAATTACACAACAAACAAAAAACAAAGTGACAAAGTTTAGTTGAGGATTGAGAGGATCAGCCCTGTGCCGACCCCCCCCCCCCCGTTCATGATTCCTCTATCCTAACCTAACCAAGCCCCCCCCCCCCGTTCATGATTCCTCTATCCTAACCTAACCAAACCCCCCCCCCGTTCATGATTCCTCTATCCTAACCTAACCAAGCCCCCCCCCGTTCATGATTCCTCTATCCTAACCAACCAAGCCCCCCCCTTCCATTATTTATGTTATTTTATTTTCTTCATCTTTATTATAAATTAAAAACTTAAAATTACTTTTGTGAAGAAGTCTCAGCCCTCTCTTTCGCTTGAAACTCCTCCATTGCAATCTCAAGAGCACGAAGACTCTCCCAGTCTGCATTATATTGTTCCCATTCTTCATCACATGTAGGTTGGGAACACCAACACGTAGTTATCCGTTCCCACATTGTTTCATATTCCCTTCGCAGTTGGAGAGCATATTCCTCTTCTATCACCTCAACGGTAGCGAGGAGTTCTTTATCAGGGATATTACCTTCCCATACGCTATTAGCATACTTTTCTTCAATTCCCTCAACGATCTTGATGAGGTCCTCATCAGGAATACTGCTCTCCCATACATTATCAGTGTTCATATTGATGGCAATAGTTTGACTCTCTGACTTAAACTGAAACTTAGAGAAACTCAATCTGTTTAATCATTAGTGGACTTGTTGTTCACGGAGGAAAAATCCTTCATTATATAACTTGTTTACTCATTAGTGGACTTGTTGTTCACGGAGGAAAATCCCTCATTATATAACTTGTTTACTTACTAGACTCCTCAAGCTAAGTGCATGACCAGTCTGAATCTTGAGTTAGTCATGGAAGCACACAACCCACTGTCGCTAGCTCAGCAATCGTGTATTGTAATAAGAAAGAATAAATACATTCTGTGTCAGGGGATTGCACAATTGCCAGTGCCTATACAGCGATACGTTGCATCTTGCCTCAAGGGGTATGTTCGGGAACATGTGTTAGTGCTTAACAACCCCGAAACGGATCCTCAGGTGTTAGACTTGTATAATAGATACAATGGCAAGAGAGTCTATCAATGCCGCTACTGTCAGTACACTGAGCATTATTGTAATAGAGTTCTGTATCCTGCAAGAATTGTTAAAGTGTATCGCTTTTCAGACTCTAATAATTTGCAGCACACTTGTTTTTGCTGTGGTAAGAGTGCTTGGGAAGCGGATTGGCCACAAAACAATGATTACCTATCTACTTTGGTGATTTTAAAGTCAATGACCATAAAAACAGTTTGGGAGGGCTCTAGTCACTCTAAATTCTTTTTCTTCTTTCAATAAAGAAAAAATAAAAGATAAAAAATAAAAGGAAAAAAAAACATAAATAAAATACTCCCTTCCCCATCATTTTCTAGTATTACATGTTTTGGTAAGGACTACGTGACTGCCTGAGGTTATCTCATTAGTGAGAGTTCTCCAGTTATTTATGTTAGAATCATTTGCTCACAAGCTCCTACACTGACTAGACCTAACAAAATGTTTAATGTTGGAATTGATGTGTCACTGGAAGGTGAATATTTTCATACAAAACCATTTACAGTTAGATCTACAATTGAAGACATTGAGTCAATCGATGCGGAGATATTCCTACAGACGGTGAAGTATTACACAACGGGTCACTTTGCCGAATTGTCCATCAGGATGTGGATTAAGAAGCGGTTGCCTGAACAAAAACGCCTACAAGTTCAAGCTGCTTTGGATGGCATCAATAAACCGCATGTTGCTTGTCAACGCGTGATTAATTTACTTCTTTTAGAATCCGACCAGGTCTTTGCAAAGGTTATTGTAAACGGGGGTTAGGTAAAGATTATAATAAAAAAAGTTGTAAATAAAGAATAAATATAAATAAACAAAATTTCCTTTATAAAAAAAAAACTATAAAAATAAACGATATTCCTTTATGAAAAACTATATGGTCCCCCCCCCCGGTCGATTCAAAACCAGCAAAGGCGCAGTGAGGATGCGAGGATGTAAGGTCCCCCCCCCCCCGGTCGATTCAAAACCAGCAAAGGCGCAGTGAGGATGCGAGGATGTAAGGCCCCCCCCCATTGGTAGATTCAAAATCAGCAAAGGCGCAGTGAGGATGCGAGGATGTAAGGCCCCCCCCCCCGTTGGTCTACATGCGGCTTAAAAAGCCCCCGCCGACCGGGAGCGGTTGGCGGCGCGTGTCGGGGGACGGTCCTGAAGGAGTTGCCCAGGAAGGAATTACTCAGCGGTTTGCTGACGCTCAAGGTTGCACCCTTGAATTGCTCAGCGGCTTGCTGTCGTGACGCGCCCTCTTTGGCCGCCACCGCTCGGCGGGGACATACCCGGTTGCGCGCGCTGCCGGTATATAAACCTGAGGTCCGCTACCGCGGCCTCAGTTTTGCCTGAGACGCCATGAGCAGCAGCAACAGTGCAACCGAGGTGGATCGAACCATCCGCTCTCTGATGGAGGAGCTTGATGCCATGGATGAGAATGCTAGACCGCCTACCATAACTAAGAAGAGGAGCAAGAAGCCCGTTGTTGGATGGACAGTGGACAGGAATACACCTACCGATTCTCCATCATGCAGTTGGAGCGATGCTGAATGTCAATATACAGTAAAGAACCCTACCAACTTAGGAAACGTTTTATTGAAGATGTCGGTATTCAAAGGCGGACGCCCTACGCATAGTTGCGGCCTATACTTGGACGAGGATAGAGACGATGAAATTTGCATATGCCTCACGGACCTGTTAATGAGACTAGAAAATATGTGGATTAATAGCGATACCGGAGTGCCTAAAATTAACGGAGTTAGTAGGATCGTGACTCCACTACCCGCCTGGCGTAAGACCCGCGATTGCGCAACAGTTTGCGAGGGAAAACGTAAGGCTGGAGGCAATTGCGTCATCCCAAAGCGCAAGAAGTAAACACCACAACGACCCGGAAAACACACACAATGACGTAAACAACTTGTTGACGCAGTGAGCCTATATAATACGACTCGGTGGTGAGCCACAACCATTCCACATCAAGACACTCAACGAGCAGCATGGACCAAACAGGAGACCTCAAGTCAGCCCTCAACAGCTGCAAGGCGGGGGGTTATACCCGCATAGCCGATCTACGGGACAACATAATTTACCCCATCCGGTCATTTGAGCGGGTGGATACTCCTTATGGCGAGGCGATAATGGCCACTTTGGAGGGGCTAACTGGTGACGACCCGCTGAGGATCTACATGCCTCGTAGATACTTGGCCGTCTTGGGAGACCATGTCATCGGCCAGTACAACGTGGGTGTGGGGTCGAGGATGAGTTTGGTCAAGAGGAGCGGTCCCCCCGGCAGCAAAGGAGCTCTTCTGGAATTTGTTTGAATAAATAAATAAAAAAAACCTTATTCCTTTATCCTTATTAATGTAAAATAAAAAAAAATAAAAATAAATATAAAAATAAAAAAAAATAAATATAAAAACTCAATTAATTATAAGAGTCGAGGCGGTGCGTGGCTGTGTTAGTAGCCACCATGGACTTGAGGTGGAAACACCCGTTCACCGCCATCGTAGCTGGACCTTCGGGCAGCGGCAAGTCGCACTTTGTGGCTCGCTTCATAGGGCACGCCGACCGCATGTGCGATACGCGCTTCGCCCGTATCACCTGGCACTGCGGTAGCGGCGGTGGAGGAGGAGCCGATGACCCTACTGTGCGCTACGTAGCCGGCCTGCCCGACCTGGACGACTACGATGGTAGCGAGCCCTCCCTGGTTATCGTCGATGACATGATGCGTGAGGCTGGCCCCGGCGTGGCGGACCTGTTCACCAAGGGCTCCCATCACCGCAACATGAGCGTGTTCTTCATCACGCAAAACCTGTTTCATCAGGGTAGGGGCCAGCGCGACATATCGCTGAACGCTCATTACATAGTATGTTTCAAGAATCCCCGGGACCGCGCTCAGATCAAACACTTGGCTCGCCAAGTATACCCAGAGAACCCCAAATTTGTGGAGGAGGCTTATGCGGACGCCACGCGCGATCCTCACGCCTATCTGCTGATAGACTTGAAACAGTCTACACCCGAGGAGATGCGGGTACGTTCAGCCGTTTTCCCAGACGATCCAGTTAACTACGTGTACCTGCCCAAGAAAAAGTGATAAATAGGCTGAGCGCGCGCCAGTGTCAGTCATCATGTCACACCGCGTGAAGAAAGACACAGCCCTGCTGACTGCTCTGGTGCACGCTACACCCAAGGAACGCAAGGCCCTGTTAAAAGCGTGCGAGAATAGCCGTATCAGGTCAGTGTGTGAATGTGCGTACAACGTGTTACGCGGGAACGTGCCGCTCACCACCTGTCATAAACGAAAGTTGAGAAAGCACAAACAGGCGCTCAGACGGCTGGTGAAACGCGGTGAGGGTTGGGTCAAGAAGCGACGCTACCTTGTACAACGGGGCGGTGGGATCCTCCTGCCCTTGCTGTTGAGTGCGGTGTTACCTGTGTTGATGCAGAAAGTAATTTGAAAAAATGGAGCACGCTAAGAAAATGGTAGTTGTACCGCAGGAGCTCATCGAGAGATTGCGAGAAGGACCAGGACCAGGAGGAGGAGGAGCAGGCAGTACCAATAAGCCAGCCGGCCTGGACGCTGAGATGCATCGCATACTGAGCGACAAGCGGCTGAACGATACGGAAAAATGGAAACAATATCAACAGGTGTTACAGCGGTTCCTGCACTTTTCCGCGGCTAAACGTCAACCCATAGGCCTGTCAATCATCGAGGGGGAGGAGGAGGGAGAGGCAGGTCCGAGTCACGTGAAACGTGAGTCTAGCACCTCGGAGGAGGAGGGGGTGTTGGCATCATTCCCAAAAATCTACAAGTCGGTGGCGCGCAACTTGTTGCGGTTCATGACCCAGCAAGGCAGCCCCATCGCCTGGGACGCCAGTGGGGTGGTGTATGTGAACAACGAGAAGGTCCCCAATTCCAATATAGTGGACATCGCGCACAGCATAGTGAGAGCGCGAAGGGCGGACCGATTGCCTACCGGTTGGCAACAAGTGATGACCGCCTTGAAAAACATGAACGTGCCTAAAGAATACATGAGCAATCCCACGGCGTTGCGTTACCTAAACGGGGGGCTGGACACTGCATCGAGCCCCTGGGGAGACACGACGGCCTCCTCATCACCCCTGTCACCGAGGTTGACACCAATGCTAGACCGCCTGAGACCGCGACTTCCGGCAGCCAGGAGAAGGATAATAACCGAGGAACCTGACCAGGAATCGTCATTGGACAACTGGGAGCAGTTCTCACCGTAATGGAGAAGCTGTACTATGACCCGAGCCAGCCCGGTTCCCTCGGCGGGGTGGCTGCTCTGGCCAGAGCCGCGCGCCTCCCGAAACGCAGAGCGGTGGAATGGCTGCGTGCCCAGGACACCTACACGCTGCACAAGCCTGCGCGCAAGCGGTTTCCCCGCAACCGCTACGCCGTTTTTGGGCCTCAGGAGCTGTGGCAGGCGGACCTGAACGACATGCGCGGTCTCAGCCAGCACAACGACGGGGTCAACTACCTGCTGACTGTGATCGATGTATTCAGTAAGCGGTTGTTTGCGGTACCACTGAGGAGGAAAAGCGGGCAAGAGGTGGCGGCAGCGTTCGAGAGGATATTCTCCGAGGCGACTCCTCGCTGTCTACAGACTGACAAGGGGACGGAGTTCACCGGGGCCGCTACCAAGCGAGTGTTCAAGAGTCACGGTGTCACATACGTCACCACGCAGAACCCCGATGTGAAGGCGGCGGTGGTGGAGCGAGTCAACCGCACGCTCAAGAACCGCATGTGGCGCTACCTAACCTACAAAAACACGTATCGCTACATCGACGTGTTGGACAGGCTTGTGGATGCCTACAACCGCAGCCCGCACAAGAGCCTGGGTGGTGGTCTGCGACCTGTGGACGTGGACAGCGGCGATGGAAAAACGGTGTATAAGGTGTGGCGTCACATGTATGGAAAGGCGATCCCGCGACGCAAGCCCAGGTTCGAGCCTGGTGCCACGGTGCGCATAGCCAAGGAGAAGGGCACGTTCGCCAAAGGTTACGAGACCAACTGGAGTAAGGAGCTGTTTGTGGTGGATCACGTATACGGGTCGCATCCTTTACCATTGTACGTGCTGCGAGACCTGAACGGGACGCCGCTGGAAGGGCGCTTCTACGAGCATGAGATGCAAAAGGTAACGGTTGCCCCGGACCGTATGTACCAAATAGATAAAATACTGGACACTAAAGGGCGAGGCCGCAGTAAGCGCTACTTGGTCAAGTGGGTCGGTTACGGAGAGGACTTCAACTCGTGGGTACCTGCATCTGAAGTGCAACAGCTGCTATGACGACAAAGCGCAGGCAGCTGTACCTGACGTTGCCCAGCAACAGCTCAATGGACTATTATCCAAACAACACCGTGGCTAACCACATCACCCATCTACCATCAGTCGTGCGATTGGGTGGCGATGGTGAATGGGAAGTCGCTTTAGTCGAGGTCCATTACCCATGCTCGTTTGTGACAGTGGGGGAGGACGCTCGCGTATATCTCTACACTAAGGATGACACCGGCAAGCCTGAACTGACCGCTGTAAAGGTGGAAGCTGGAAACTATAAAGACATCGATGAACTGGTCAACGCCATCAACGCCATTCCAAAATTGGACTTATACCAATGCCAGTTTGAGTATGACAAAGAGATTGGGAAGGTGGAATTGATCTCGATAGACCAGACTGTGGAGCAACTGGAATTTAGCCCCACTCTAGCGTTACAGTTGGGATACGACGTGCACAATGTGGATTTGATCAAACATAGAAAAGCTATAAGACCGCCCAACTTACTGGCCGGGATCCCTTCGCACATGTACGTGTATTGTGACCTGGTGGAACCTCAGCTAGTAGGTGACACTGTTGCGCCCTTGTTAAAGATTGTGAACATCGACGCAAAAAACTACATCTACGGTGCGAGTATCACCGTGCATTTCACCGACCCTCACTACGTGCCGCTGATGAAGAGCTCCTTCGATAGTGTGGAAATCGATTTAAGGGACAGCGTTGGACGCCATCTGCCATTCCACTTCGGGACTACGTGCATGAAGCTTCACCTGCGCAGAGAGTAGCAGCAATGAACCTGAACGACCCCTATCTGGCGTACTACCGCCAACAGCAGTCTGGACATGGAGTGTCCACGGTATTCAGAGGAGCCGCTTTCCAACGCGGTCATGGCATCGGCAGTTACCTAGGCGGGCTGATGCGTACAGTGGTCCCGTTGATCAGATCCGGCGCATCGGCGCTGGGCAAGGAGGCGCTGAGGTCCGGTGTGGGCTTCTTGGGCGACGTGGCGGCGGGCACAGCCAACCCCCGAGTCGCAGCCAACGCCCGACTCAGGCAGTTTACCGGGTCGCTGAAACGTAAGGCTGATGAAAAACTGGATCGCGTGCTGAGCGGTGGTGGTGGTGGCACCTATAAGAGGAGGCGTGTACAGCGAGTGACCCCTCAGTCTCTGGCTAAACTCCTCGGAGTTAGGAAGAAGAAGCGCGCTGCGCCCAAGAGAAAAAGGAAGCCTGCAAAACGTGTCGCTAAGAAGAGGAGGAGCAAGACCGTTGTGCGACGTAAGAAGAACAGGAGTACCGTGAGGGACATTTTTGGATAATGGCGTTTCTACATCAGAAGTCGTGCGAGTGTGTCAAGACCGAGTTGGACCTGTTCTCGCTACCGCCCACGCAGACCAGTATAGAGAGTGGTAAATGGGTGCAGTACAAGCCCATCTCCTCCCTGACAGACGACTCACCCGTTGAGTTCATAGTTCCGGGTCATGGGGACGAGTACACGGATCTGTCACAGACGCTACTGCATGTGAAGGCTACCATTAGAACGGCTAATGGAGGCGCTGTAACGGGTGATCAAGCGATAAAAGAGGTGGGTCCGATTAACAACTGGCTGCACTCGCTGTTCAGTCAAGTGGACCTGTACCTGAACAACAAACTGGTGTCTCCTCAGAACAACACGTACGCCTATCGCGCCTACCTGGAGAACCTGTTGTCCTATGGCGGTGATGCCAAGACATCGCACCTCACCGCGGAGTTGTTCTACGAGGACTATGCCGGGTACATGGACAATACTGAGGAGGATAATGCCGGGCTCAAGAACCGGAGGGAGTTTGTCAAGGCCAGCCGGTACGCGGACATGGTCGGACATCTGCACGTTGACCTGTGCAACCAGGAGAAGTTCATGTTAAACGGTGTGGAGATGCGCTTTCGTCTGATCAGGTCAAAGAACTCATTCTCCATCATGTCTAAAACCGTGACAGACTACAAAGTGGACATCGCCGAAGTCAACCTGTTTATGCGCCGCTGTAAGATCAACCCGAGCGTGCTGTTGGCTCACAGCAGGACGCTGGAGTCGGGCACAGCCAAATATCCCATTACGCGCGTGGAAGTCAAATCCTTCACGCTACCCTCCGGTATCAGCAGCAAGACTCTGGACAGTGTGTTTCTGGGTCAACTGCCAAAACGCATTATAGTTGGCCTGGTCAGCAATCAGGCGTTCAACGGGGACTACAAGAAGAACCCGTTCAACTTCACCCACAGCCACGTGAACTTCTTCGCGCTGTACATAGATGGTGAGCAAGTACCATGTAAGCCGTTTCAACCGGATTACACGTTCGGTCATGAGTTGTGCGTGCTCGCCTACCACACGCTGTACACTGGCACCGGCATCAATTTCTCAGACTGTGGTAATGAAGTCAGTCGCAACGAATACCCCTATGGATACTGCCTGATGGCGTTTGATCTGACGCCCGATATGGCGGCCTCTCAATCCAGCCACTGGAACCTGGTGCGCAACGGTAACCTGCGCATAGAGATTGGGTTCTCCGAAGCCTTGGCGGAGGCGTTCAACTGCATAGTGTATGCCGAGTTGGACAACGTCGTGGAGGTGGACCGTCACCGCAACGTGACTGTGGACTTTGGAGGGTAAAACGGGTTATCTCCTCCGCCGCTGCCGCCGCCACCCTCCCACCTACTTAAGGCCGAGGCAGCGCGCGCTCGCTCTCAGTTCAGCCGACCTCGCGAGATGGACGTGCCGCCACCAATCTACAACGAGCCTACCGCCACCGCCACCGGCCTAGTGCGCTGCCATCATGGAAGCGTGGTGATGGACATGCAGTGCTTCAAGGACAGCGACAACGACTATTTGCTGAAGGAGGTCTGCGTGGTGGACGTGACTACCGGCACGCTAATCATGCATCACATCGCTCGTCCGCCCTTCAATCGAGACCTCCTGACCAGCGAGAAACTGCGCGAGAGCGGCTGGCTCACGCGTCACTGCCATGGGCTCGAGTGGGACCAGGGCGATATCGCCTATGTCGCCCTGCTGGACAAGCTGCGGGCCTGCTTCATCCACCGCCCCATCGTCTACGTCAAGGGGTCGCAGAAGAGGACTTTCGTTCAGCGGCACCTGATCGTCGAGCCTGCCGCCACCACAGTGCAGGACATGGACGACCTGGGTTGCGGGTCCCTCAACGGACCACCCTCCTGCCGGACCCTGCGCTGCAGCCACCATAAGAGCGCCCTCAACCGTTGCGCTCTGCACAACTGTATCGTCCTGCGTGATTGGCTGATGGCCAATGACAGGTCGGACTCGTCAGCCCTAGAGTGTTGCTGCTGCTTCCGCCCACGATGAACACCACACAGATCGAGAGGAGCCTGGCGCAAGTCCCCGGACTGAGGAGCGTTCTGGTCTGCGCCTCTGACCGTCTGCCTCACTCATCCGTTCAACCCCAGACCACCATAGTGGCCAACACCATGTCACACACTGAGAGAGGAGACCACTGGGTGGCATTCTACTGCTCTGAGGACCGGCTGGAATACTTCGACAGCTACGGCAGGTCCCCATACCAGGCGGACTACCAGAGGTTCCTGAGGCGCAACTCGCGCCGCCGCTATGTCTACAACAGGTATCGACTCCAGGGCTATGGTACTTCCGTTTGCGGCCACTACTGCCTCACCTACCTGTACTGCCGGGCGGTCCTCGGTATGGCGCTTGGTGACTACGTGCAGCTCTTCGATCTGGCGTCCCCCACAGTCAACGACGCTCTGGTCCGCAGGCTCTTCCACTCCATCTTCTCACCACTACGTTACTGATACTTTATTTTATTCTTTTTAATTGTGTGTTTGTATATTCTTATTATGTTTTTGAAATAAATACGATATATTGCAATCACTTGTTGTTCATTTGTCCTTACTTCAATATTTAAGAAAAGTACATGTCCAATATCTCGATTTTTTTTATTTAAAATTTTTTTAAATTATTAAATTTTATAAATTACATTTTAAATTATTTTAATTTGAAAAAAGTTATAACTTGGACATGTTGATGATTTTGAAAATATAATGAGGAAATACGGGTGAGGTAATAACAACACAGATATCTGCTGTGAACTAAAACTTTTACAATATAATTGCTTACAAATACTATTTACAAATAAATTATAAACGCTATTTACAAATAAATTAAAAAATACTATTTACATATAAACATAAGCCTACACAGGAAACTCTTCATCAACGTCCTCCTCCTCATCCACCTCCATTGGCTGCTGTTGCTGTTGGTTATTGAGGTGGTCTCGTCCTCCAGCCAGTGGTGGGATGTCCTTGTGTCCCCAAGGCAAGGTGTGGATCCCATCCGCCAGGACATAGCGCTTGTCATCTTTCGGGCTCAGGGAAAGTTTCTCCACCTGGACTGTGAAGACGCGGTGCAGGTGGGACTGGAACCGGGTGTTGACGGTGGTCTTCAACACCTCGTTGAACAGGCATTCCCTGTAGTCGTCGGGGGTAAGGATGTTCTTGACGACCCCCTTGGCGACTCCCTTGGCGCGCTTGAGAGCCTTGGATCCCGTCTCCTCGCTCGGGTCCTCGATGTCGATGAAGTAAAGCTTGGAACGAAGCCCGAGGTACTCAAACAGGGATCTGCCAGCGCACTCATCCTTGAACTTGCCGATGACTTTAGCGTTGATGGGGCTGTAGCAGGGGTGGGACCTGGGGTAGGCGCTGGTGTCAAAGTCCTCCAGGTGTTCCATCATCTCCCTGTAGATGTCCTGAGAGATGATGTCAAACACGAAGCTGTCCGTGTCCATGTAGTCTACGGTCAGGCGGTCACCGTAGCGGTCCTTCATCTTGCGCAAGAACTCATACATGAGCCACTTGCTCAGCTCCAGGACAGACATGCCGATGTAGATGGGTTTGTCCAGAACGATGTTCACCCTGGCTAGATGGATGAGGGCTATGTCCTCTGTGTAGTAAGTGCGGTCCAGGAAGTTGGACTTGGCCACGTATTTGCTGAACCTCTCCGGAGTGCAGACCAGCTTGACGTTCAGGCGCTTGCGCACGTTCTCGATGGTCTTGCCGAAGACCGCATTGTTCATGAGCTTGAAAAAGTCCTGCTCAAACTTGGTCTTGGCCTTCTTCCTCAGCTCGGTGTTCATCAGGATGTAGGGCTCGAGCCATCGAGACTGGTGGAACGAGACGGCCCTGTGCACAGCCACAAGCTCCAGTCCATTGTTCAGCGCCTGCTGCAGGATCCTGTAGTGGCAGATGTAGTGCTCCTTGTTGTCCAGGGTGGTCACCAGCTTGGGGAACTTGCCTATTGGAGGCCGCTTGGTCTCACAGCAGTAGGGGAGGTCCCTGTGCAGGTCGTGGAGACGGGCGGGGTAGTTGAGGTCCACCTCCAGTATGTAGCCCCGGTCGGCTTCCGCGTCCAACGAGGCGATGTCCAAGGCGTCAATCTCCTCACGGCTGAGCCACTGGAAGTCTCCGGTGGGCAGGTACTGGGACATGGCCCAGCCGTACAAGTTATTGGCATCCAGGTACAGGAGGTGGCGTGTCGGCTCGTCGAGGCGTCGGTCCTCAGGGCGGCATCGCTCGTGGTTGGCCTTGGCGTAGCGGGTGATGGCCTGGGAGATACCTCCTCTGATGCCTTGCTCCACGAAGAGGTACATGTCAAAGTCCCGTAGCGTGTCCAGCTCCACGCCGCAGGTCTTGAGCATGACGTCCCAGGCGTAAGAGGGCAGGGTGTAGTAGTGTGCAGGGTCCAGTCCATACTCAGCCAAAGAGGTGTCGCGGAACTGCTCGAACACATCGGTGAGGAGGGCGATGTCACAGCGCAGGTACTTGTCGGCATAGTCCTTGAGGTGGTTGCAGTCAAAGACTCGCCACACGTTGAGGGCGTGCTCGTACTCCTCCTCCTTGATATCCTCCAGGGTCATGCTGTTTTTGAACGCGGCCCGAGGAGGAAGCTGTCTGGTGGAGTACAACGTGTCGTACGACGTGACAAAGTCGTAGGGGAACACGCCCTTCCTGCGCACCAGGTCGAAGAGCCGGTTGTCGGGGAACCGCTTCCTGGTCTCACGCATCTTATCCGTGGGAAGCCCCGCCGCCAGGTTGGCCAGGCTCATGGACAAGAACCTGTAGGTGTCCAGGAACCGCACCGCGAAAGATGACTGTCGTTGGTTGTCCCCGGGCTGGCCAAAGTGGAACCGCTTGGTGAAAGCGATGTAGCGCTCCTCCGTGTGCGCCAGCACGTCCACATCGCCGGGGTCAATGGCCAACTCCCGCACTATGAAGTGAGCGTCATAGTTGGACAGGTTGTGGAAATAGCAGTTGATGACCCGCTGCTCCCTGTACCGTAGGTTGCACGAGCGGTGCGCCGCTCCTCGGAACTCTTAAGGTGGGGCGTGGTTGTGGTCCCGCACCTTGACGTCCTGCTCGGTGAACTCCTCACCGCAGAGGTAGCAGCGAGTCGCCGCCAGGTACTCTTCCATCTCCTGCCGGGTCAGAGAAGGGTGCAGAGCTCTCATGCTGAACAGGAACTCCCACAGCATCAACACGTCCATCTTGAGCCTCTCCATAAACACCTTGGACGCGTCGACCCCGAAGTAGACCCGGGGTTCAAACTCCTCCAACCCCAACGAGTCCATGATCTGGTATGCAAAGGCGTATGGGACGTGCATGCGCATAGGTCTGGTCCCGGGTGGTGGTTCCGCAGGGTCGTCAGCGACGGGCTGAAGGGAGCACTCAAAGTCCGCGTAGATGCAGAACCTCTCTCGCCGGGTGTACTCGGGATGCGCGAACCGGATCTTCTCCTTTTTCGGCATGTCCAAGCGGAGAGGAGCCTTAGCGTAACAGTAACGCCTGTGCTCCTCCAAGCGCTGAGCACCCGTCAACCCGAGCTTGTTGGGCCGGTTGTCAAAGTAGGCGAAACACCTCTTGCAGATGTAGATGCTGTGGTCATGGGTGGTGAGCTAAGGGCGGACCAGTCGGCTCAAGTTCCTGATGAACGCGTAATGGCTGTTACCCTCAGTTGTCACGTACAGCAGGTCGCGATGGTCTTGGAGCTCCCGCCTACATATCTTCAACGGGTATACCCTGTTCTTGAACTCAGGTGTTCCACCAGGCCGTCTCCCCACCATCGCGCGCTCTATCCCATACACGTTCACGCTGATGGCGTTCTTGCGCTCAAAAGCCTTGATGTCTTTCAGTGTGACGGGGAAGCGCAGGTCGGTCCAGTCGTACCGGGCGATGATGTCCAAGGTGTACCTTGCGGGTCTCTGCTGATGCTCCGGGACGAACGCGGCCAGGACCGCGTACATGAAGCACATGTCATCGTTGTTTTGGACATTGATGACTGCGTGCGTGGCGTCAATGTCCTTTGGCAGCGGAATAAACGCCCTGCCTCCGAGCGGTATGTACTCATTCACGCGGATCTCCAGGTCACGTATGCGCAGGTAGGTCCATCCACTGCCCACCAACTCGCACTGCTCCTTCTTATTCTTGATCGTGTCGAACGTCGCGGAGAGGAAATCCCCCAAGTCAGAGGCCTCGGTCAGCGGGACGTTCTTCGTGTTGAAGGAGCGCAGGCAGGTGGCCCCATGGATGTTGGTGAACTCACATTCCAGGACCATGTTTACCTTGATGCTGGGATGCCTGCTCCTCACGTCAGTCAAAAGATCAAAGACCTCCTGGAACAGGAAGACGAGCGCTTCCTCAACTGTCAGCAGGGCGTCCATCGGTTGGGACAGTCGAAAGGTGAGGAGGCGTCTGCGGAAGGCTCGATGCACGAGCTGGAACGCTGGGAGACCGGCACCCTCCATCGGCTCCTCCTCCTCCTCCTCACTAGACCCCAGTTGTGGTTCCCTGCTGGGCCCCGGTTGCGGCTCCCTGCTGGGCCCCGGTTGCGGCTCCCTGCTGGGCCCCGGTTGCGGCTCCCTGCTGGGCCCCGGTTGAGGCTCCCCGCTCGGTCCGGGTTGAGGCTCCCGTGGCTCCGCGATGGGTGATGGTGGTGGCCCGAAGTGGTCTCGGATGAGGTTCAACGCGATAGGGCAGCTGCGCGTCTGGTGGCGGTCCCGGTTGTGACGGCGCATGAAGTCCCTGTCGCAGAAGGCGCAGCGGAACCTGGCTGCCCGAGCCTCCAACTCTGCTCCTCCGTCTACAACATATAACGAGAGTTACTACGCTTATAAAACGACGGGGGGGGCTGCTTGGTTGGTTAGGTTAGGTTGGTTAGGTTAGGATAGAGGAAGCGGGGGGGGGGCTGCTTGGTTGGTTAGGTTAGGATAGAGGAAGCAGGGGGGGGGCTGCTT
Organism: Allygus modestus; assembly: GCA_963675035.1. Lineage (NCBI taxonomy): Eukaryota > Metazoa > Arthropoda > Insecta > Hemiptera > Cicadellidae > Allygus > Allygus modestus. Next base: position 377,663,836 of record OY776111.1, on the reverse strand, counting down.
GGTTGGTTAGGTTAGGATAGAGGAAGCGGGGGGGGGGCTGCTTGGTTGGTTAGGTTAGGATAGAGGAAGCAGGGGGGGGGATTTACAGTTTATTATGTAAATTTTTAAATTCCAATTTATTTTTAAATTCCAATTTAAAATTAAAAATTTAAATTTCTTTAAATATTTATTATGAGAAGCATTTTATAAAAAGGTAGTCATGATTATAGTTACTAACCTTGGAGCTCCTCCACAGGCTGTTGGTGGGCAGTAGTAATGTGCCGATTGAGGTTGTCCCTTCTTGTAAATCGTCTACCACAAACGTTACAGTCATGGCGTCTGTCGTTGTGGGTAGACTCTGCATGCCTCCTCAGGTTTTTGAAAAGGCTGAAGGTGTGACCACAGACCTCACACAAATGTTGGTTGTTCATCTACAACAACAAAGGATACTTAATAACGTTCTAGACGAATGAAAAATAAAATATTAAAAAAGAAACAACCATGATACGCTCAGAATAGCTTCACTGATTTATGTATGCCTCAAACATTGTAATGTCAGGTTCGAAATCAGTTAACTGGAAATTATCATTCGTTGGAAAGGCATAATACATTTAATAAAGAGCTGTTTTAAAACAGGGTTTAATTAAATTTGAGAGTACGTCCGAAATAAAATAAAATTTAAAATGGTTTAGTTAATAAAATATTTCTACTTACGTTTAATTAATGAAGGTAATCGAAGCAGGAAGAAGTCACTGGTTAGGAGCACACAAATGAGCACTCAAGTACATTCACAGATAAACTGAGGAGGATCATTAGGCACCGCTCATTAAATAACATAGGAAAACCACAAGTAAACAAGCGCTTGCCTCGAGGTATAACGGGGGATGGTGACATCATGTGGAGGAGGGCTTTGTGTAACTATTTACTTCAATTAATATTCATTTCAGTTCTTATAAATTTTACAAAAAAGGATTTACTGCAAACTGTTCCCCGTATCTGTTCCAATCGTTCACCAATAGTAAATACTGCTGTTCATACCGGATCCATTCCCAGTACTCCTTCTCGAATGGATAGTCCTCCGCGAGGTACCTTCTGCCCTCCTCTACCACCCACATCTCATAATCATCACGCGGAAAGGTATGGATGTTCTTGTACCGCTCCGCTCTCCACAGCAGGTCGCTCTCGTACTGTTCCAAGTCGTAATGGATCCTCGGAACGCACTCTGCCTTAAACTTCTTGTCAATACGTCGAACGCGCTTCCTCCACTCGTACCGAGGTTCAAATGGTCTCCACGCAGACTGGTATCTCACTCGCCTAACTTTCACAGTCTTTCCCTCCTCACCAACACTCACTTCAACTCGCTCAGTATCGCTGCTGCTGTCAGAGGACATGGTGCTGCGACTCTCGACCGTTAACTGAAGACAAGAGAGGAGTAAACAAGGTCGACCGTTAACTGAAAACAAGAGAGGAGTAAACAGGGGGGGGGGCCTCATTCCTCCTCACACGCCTTAGCTCGCCAGCCTATGTTAGGTTTCCACCAGGTCACGTGACGGGGGGGGATCCTCATTCCTCCTCACACGCCTGTGCTCGCCATCCTATGTTAGGTTTCCGCCAGGTCACGTGACCCGGGGGGGGGGATCCTCATTCCTCCTCACACGCCTGTGCTCGCCAGCCTATGTTAGGTTTCCGCCAGGTCACGTGACCCGGGGGGGGGATCCTCATTCCTCCTCACACGCCTGTGCTCGCCAGCCTATGTTAGGTTTCCGCCAGGTCACGTGACCCGGGGGGGATGACGTCACGGGGGGGGGATGACGTCACGGGGGGGGGGGGGCTCCTCGGCTCCTCAGTTTGCTAAAGTGGTCCAGAACCGGCCATAGCACCCTACTACCCTTTCATACTTTACGTGTTGATACCTGTTTATAAATATTTGAATCATATATAATGGTTTAATAAATGACCATGTTAATTTTTGAATGACAGTAAAAGCTATGTCACACTCTGATTTTGCTTGTTTATGTGGGTAAAGTGTATCGGGGTAAGTCTTTGTGTTGTTATATGTCTATTGAAAGTCAGGTAAATATTTCTCTCATAAAATTCAGCTATTTTAGGGCTCGCCCTGATATTGCTGGTCTTTAACCCAAAATTTTAGAGGAGAAATTAAACTGCAAAAATAAGAAATATCAGTTTTTTATTTTTTTTCTTTACTCGGATTTGCTCAAAATGTCTTTGGTAGGACGTGCTCTTCTTATAAACGGTGATTTGTAACAAATTAACTGACCCCACAGTAATAGTTGATATAATTACTCTTTTATTTGGTATAAAACCTTATTTGTTAGTATATAGATGAGATCAGTGTTATTTCTACGTGTTTAAACCATATTTTGTGTGAAAGCTAGAAATTCCTCAACTAAAATAAACGGCATCAACAAACTGACTCAAATCTCTTTCAATAAAACTTTCCAGTAATCCACCCGTATGATGTTTAGTGTGTTTAATAAGTACGGTATCCTTAATTCACAAGTAAGTTTGATATATTGGTATTTTGATATATCTAGGATATATACCGCTGGTATTTTGATTCGTCTAGGAAAAGAAGGGTTTTTATGCAAGTTAGAAAGTGCAGATAGAAAAGGTATTTTTTTTATTTTATGGATTGATTATAAAGTAACCCATAAGCAAATTCTTGTTGCAAACAAGTTGTCTATTAGCTTATATATAAATTCAGTAATTAGAGGCATTCTGTAACGACATTACTAGATACAGTGATTTTAAGGGGAGAGACCCTCTTAACCTCTCCCTGTCGGGTCAGATTGCAATGTATTTTGAACATACTCAATTGATATATAATCTAAAATTTTGTAAAAAAAGTAAATAAGAGGTCGAAGATTATGTTTTAATTCCCCATAAGAATAACGTTGGACAACGTCTCGTTTACCGCTGATGGAAAATCAATTTTCATCAAAATAGGTCTGGAAATATTTCTTAATATTTCAGTAGTTAGTCTCTAGGTCGGCACACATCCTATTAGCCAGCTACACATCACTGAAAAACAACTATTTTGGGTTTAAGAAAAAAAGTTCTACTAACAACTCAAATTCAAAAATATTGACGAAAACAAAGATTTCTCCACATTTTATGTCTAGGAGGAAAGTAAAATAAATATGTATAAAAATTCTACATGTTTTGCTTTACCAGTTTTGGAGTTTTTGACTTTCATATTATACAATTGTGCAGGTAATACAATTAGTTTTTCACCTAATTTACATTCAACGTCCTGATACATTTCTTCACATTCGCCCTGACCGAGATGCAGGTCACGTAGTTTCCTCATGTTATTTCAATTAAACCGCACAACAGGTTCCACCAAAACCACTAGATTCTAATTGTTTTCTGATGGCGTATATTTATTATTCCTACTTTCATTTTCAATGTAGATTTTTCGTTGTTATAAACAATAATTCTTGGCAAACTGTATGTAAAATGAAGTGGTTCTCCATATACAGGGTGTTTACTGAAATACTTCAACAAACTTCAGGAGCTGATTCCTCAAACAAAAATTAAGAAAAAGGTCTTGTGAAGGTATGTCCTTAAACGCTTCGTTTTCTGTCTGTCTTTCTGTATGTGTTTTTTACATCATTAATCATATGGCTCGAACCCCTTAATAACTTCAACCTTGATACATGTATGACTACTACTAAGACCTATTGAAGTATCGAGTACCAAGTTTATACTTTGTACCATTTCAAAATGGCACCCATTTTTTGTTTTCAACGCCTAATGTCTCAAAAAGTACATACTTTGAAACATTTACAAGACAAAAAACATTTGCTCTATTATATGAAATACCGTAACAGATGATGCAAACTTTATTAGGATTGGATCATAATTAACTGAAGAGGTGCAATTTTTATAAAAACTATATGCTACTTTTATTGTTATCATAGCATTAAAATTATTTTACCATGGTACTGTAATATATTTAACTTTGTTTATTATTTATACAGGGTGTTACAAAAAAGGTGAACTGGACATATATTTTTGGATTCTACATTAGAAATAAGCAAAAAATTTTGAGTGAAATTTTGAAATTCCCCTCAGTTTAGCACCAGTCTATCAGTTTTTTTGTTTTTTACTAAGTTTAGTATATATTTTGAACCATTAAAGGTACAGTCTTGAAACTTGGCATAGCCTACTTCATGCCTAAACTTATTTATGTTTTGGTATTGAATTTCAAATTTCTATCTTTCACCGTCTCAAAATGGCGGCCATTTTAGCGAATTTCTCCTATAGGAAAGAAGCTATTACCGTAGGTGGCATGGTAAGACTTAAGCCCGAGACCATAATAACTTTTTATTTTGATGTCCCCAGATGCCAAAAACACTATTCGTTCAAATTTATATATATATATAAATACGGATGTGTGTGTCCGTGAGCACGATAACTATCGTAAAAAAATTGGAAACTTGGTATGTGGCTTGACCTAGTTGAGTTATATTTATATTTCCCTAAAAACCCACATTTTGTGTTCCTTGTTGCAACAAACCTGCGTACTTAGCCCATGTTATTCTTACGGAGAATAATTAAAATGTTACATATTGCTTATTTATGAATGTATATTAAAGGAACTTGGTTTGCGGCGTTATACGAAACTAAGACAAATATAATCATTGGAAATTCGCTGAGTACGCAGGTTTGCTGCGACGGCGGTATTATTACAATTGCAAGAAAAATGTAACACTTGCATAACTTAATAAACAACTTATCATAAGAATTGTAGTGGTGAGGATCTCTACTACAGAGATAGTTCCATTTGACTCCATTTTGTTTTCTACATAGGTTGATCCACAGCTTCTTGTGGGTTCTGAACCACTGAGACGTGGCATTATCATTTAGCTAATAACCATCGGTGAATGGTGGAGATCGAAGCCCGGGACCTCGGGGGCTAATGTCACACGCTTTAACCACTGCACCAGATTGATCCCGGGTAAATAAATAGTTTGATCAATATTTGATTAAAAAGTATATATCAATATGCATTTGTATTGATCTCTGACAAGTTATAATATACCAAAACTGTATTTCTCATTGAATCTTTGATGTGATTTAAATATCGCAAACCTTAATGAATAACAAGACTCCAAGTACATATAGGACTGCCAGATGGTGGTTGAAAATCCTTTCACGTTTTAGCAAATTTCCCCTGTATAGAAGAAGCTATTATCGTAGTCGGCATGGTAAGACCTCGGCTCGGGACCATGACAACTTTTCGTTTTCAGGACCCCAGACCCCAAAAACACAATTCGTTCGAAACTGTATATATATGTGTGTGTGTCTGTGAGCACGATAACTCCCGTAAAAAAAGTCCGATATTGATGAAATTTGGTACAAACGTGTAAAGTTACATTTATGACTTTGATTTCGAAAACCAGACAGATCGACTTCTCCGAAATGGTATTTTGGGGGGCGTTTTGTACCCCAAAAATGGATTTTTTTTGTTCATTTTTACATGTAATATTTTAAAAAGTCAAATTTTAGTTTTCACCATTACATTAAACTTAAAAAAAACACAATTTAGTGTTTTGATCAATTCTCTATGTCAATTGGTTACAGAGATAATGGAAGTGCTAAACACTTTGATAACGTTGTCCAATATTATTCTTATGGAGAATAAAATAAATTGTATATCTCGCTTATTTATGAACGTATCCCTACAAAACTAGGTATATGGCTTCATCTGGTTATGGTCAATTATTATTTGCACAAAAACACAATTTTTACCGAGGGTTTCGGTAGCAGCAAACCTGCGTACTCTGCCCCCATGTTATTCTTATGGATAAATAGTAAAATATTATATCTCCCTTAATTATGAACATAAATTAATAAAACTTGGTTTGTGCCTTCCCCTAGTTGAGTTCTATTGATATTTGAAGAAAAATCCAATTTTTTTATTCCTTTTCACTGCAAACCTGCTTACTCAGCTCTCATGTTATTCTTACAGAGAATAATTAAAATGGCATATATCGCTGGTGTATGGATGTATATCGCTTGGGATGTGGCTTGACCTAGTTGAGTTATATTTATATTTCCATAAAAACCCATAATTTGTGCTCCTTGTTGAAGCAAACTTGCGTACTCAGCCCCATTTATTCTGATGGAGAATAATTAAAATGTTACATATTGCTTATTTATGAATGTATATTAAAGGAACTTGGTTGCGGCTTTATGGGGTATTAAGACAAATATAATCATTGGAAATTCGCGGAGTCCGTAGGTTTGCTGCGACGGGGGTGTTTAACCATATAATATCTTAATAATATATATATATATATATATATATTTATTTATTTATTTGATTTTAAAATGCTACAAAACAGGACAATCCCAAATTTAAATTATAATTATTGTATTGTTTTTGTGATGGCAGCTTGTAGCGCGCGGTAATTCTGTGGACAGTTTGTTCAGTATGTTAATTCTCAGGCTTTATCTTCCAAGACTGACTGACTAGGTATCCTTCCCCGAGCCCAGCTGATTGGGGGCTTATAACATTACGGGATAAAAGATAAGGCTGACTGACTAGGTATCCTTCCCCGAACCCAGCTGATTGGGGGCTTATAACATTACGGGATAAAAGATAAGGCTGACTGACTAGGTATCCTTCCCCCAGCCCAGCTGATTGGGGGCTTATAACATTACGGGATAAAAGATAAGGCTGACTGACTAGGTATCCTTCCCCGAACCCAGCTGATTGGGGGCTTATAACATTACGGGATAAAAGATAAGGCTGACTGACTAGGTATCCTTCCCCCAGCCCAGCTGATTGGGGGCTTATAACATTACGGGATAAAAGATAAGGCTGACTGACTAGGTATCCTTCCCCCAGGCCAGCTGATTGGGGGCTTATAACATTACGGGATAAAAGATAAGGCTGACTGACTAGGTATCCTTCCACCAGCCCAGCTGATTGGGGGCTTATAACATTACGGGATAAAAGATAAGGCTGACTGACTAGGTATCCTTCCACCAGCCCAGCTGATTGGGGGCTTATAACATTACGGGATAAAAGATAAGGCTGACTGACTAGGTATCCTTCCCCCAGGCCAGCTGATTGGGGGCTTATAACATTACGGGATAAAAGATAAGGCTGACTGACTAGGTATCCTTCCCCCAGCCCAGCTGATTGGGGGCTTATAACATTACGGGATAAAAGATAAGGCTGACTGACTAGGTATCCTTCCACCAGCCCAGCTGATTGGGGGCTTATAACATTACGGGATAAAAGATAAGGCTGACTGACTAGGTATCCTTCCACCAGCCCAGCTGATTGGGGGCTTATAACATTACGGGATAAAAGATAAGGCTGACTGACTAGGTATCCTTCCCCCAGGCCAGCTGATTGGGGGCTTATAACATTACGGGATAAAAGATAAGGTTGACTGACTAGGTATCCTTCCCCCAGCCCAGCTGATTGGGGGCTTATAACATTACGGGATAAAAGATAAGGCTGACTGACTAGGTATCCTTCCACCAGCCCAGCTGATTGGGGGCTTATAACATTACGGGATAAAAGATAATATTTGATATCATCAAAGCAAAGGGTAAAGTGTATTGCTGACTTAATTTATTGCTTTAAGTACATCGTAGAACAATGCTAAAATCTCTCTGGAAACCACCTATACCATGGATAAGTAATTCACGTATTTAATTGGATAATTGCAAATATGTAAAAAAGAAAATTTAAAAGCTTCCTTCAATATATTTTAACCCAAAGTGCCTTGACGTCTTCTTTTCTCTTTGACACTCTTTTCACTACACATAGTCTGGTCAAAATGACCTTACGTTCGGGAAGGATAACTTTAGAAATAAAAGCAATACTACTAATAAAAATTATAATTTAGAAACTGTAAAAACTGGAAACGTAAATACTAAATTAAACTGAACACTTATTTATTATTTTTCAAACTTTAAAATTAAATTTTCAACTTATTCATAAGATATGATGTAGAGCAATTAAACAAACAAACAAAATACGCTAAAAAATACAGACAGGATATGGAACGGGAAATACTACACCTCTATATGATTTTTTTCAAGGAATAGTTCATCAAGTTTTCAAAAAGAGTTTGAAAAAATTTCTACATTAGATAATAGGAAAGATGATTATTTATTGAGGTTCATCACGAATCTATGATGAATTCGATGATCGTGTGTTTACAACCTCTAAAGGTGAAGTTTTGTTCACGGGTCTGAATTTTGTTTACAGAGCTCTAAAGTTAATATAAGAGTGTTCAATGTTCAAAAACTATTACCATAACTATTTTAATAGAGCAAACTTTACAGCGGAAGAACATCAATTTGTAATTATGATCCGACCTTATTAGTTTACACTAAAATTAACGGTCTAATCAGCAGTAGCTTTCAGTAATGAGTATTACTCAATCAGCTGAAAACAATAAAGACAGATCCCATCAGTTCATATTGTACTCAATTAAACAACTATGGCCGTTGGAATAAACTACCATTGAAATGTCAATTAATTTATTTTTCATCGGCCTCTTTGATTGAACTAGTTTCATTTATATTCTTCGTTGTTTGTGTGTAATGTTTTGTTATTATTATATTATTTCACGTTATGGTATCTGAAAGCTTATGAAAAAACCTAACAAGAAATATGACTTTTACTGGACTGCTACTGTTTACTTTATATCCTCACAATATACGACCCTCCTTAAAAATATATGACCTACGTCCTGTTTTCAATCGTACATGTTCTGATGAAAAAGACAATCACAGACCAATATTTATAATTCTATTTCATAATTGGATCTTTTTGGTGTTTGCACTTTGTGTTATTTGCGAATTTCACCTATAGGGAAGAAGCTATTACCACAGTCGGAATGGCAAGACCTAGGCCCGGGACCATGATAACTTTTCGTTTTGAGGTCCCCAGATGCCAAAAATACCACTCGTTCAATGTTGAATATATATATATACAACATTGAACGAGTGGTATATATATATGTGTGTGTGTGTGTGTATGTGTGTGTGTGTGTGTGTGTGTGTGTGTGTGTGTGTGTGTGTGTGTGTGTGTGTGTGTGTGTGTGTGTGTGTGTGTGTGTGTCCGTAGGCACGATAACTTTCGTGAAAATGTTCCGATTTTGATTAAATTTGGTACAAACGTGTAAAGCAACATTTATGACTTTAAGTTCGAAAACCAGACATATTTAAAGGGGAATTTTGGTTTTTTTTAGCCTAAAAATGGGTTTTTAAAGTTTTTGACATATAACATTTTCAGAAATATAATTTTAGTGTTCACCATTGGATTCGGATTAAAAAAATGGGTGTTTTGATAATTTCTCTACGTCAATTGGTTACCGAGACATCGAAAGTGCTAAACACAGTACGTTGTCCAATGTTATTCTTATGGAGAATAAGAAAAAATTTATATCTCGCTTATTTATAAATGTTGCTGTTGTTGTTGTTGTTGTTGTTGTTGTTGTTGTTGTTGTTGTTGTTGTTGTTGTGGTCTATTGATAACTGTCCAAAAAAACAATAGTTTGCCGATAGTTATCGTAGCAGCAAACCTGCGTAATCAGCGCCCATGTTATTCTTATGGAGAATAAGGAAAATTTTATGCTTCACTTAATTATGAACATAAATTAATATAACTTGGTATGTAGCTTCAACTAGTTGAGTTACATTGATATTTTTATAAAAAGGTATAATTTGTGTTCCTTGTTTCACTAAACCTGTGTACTCAGCCCCCCATGTTATTCTTATGGAGAATAATTAAAGTTGTATAAATTGCTTATTTATAAATAGATACGGATGAAACTTGGTATGTGACATAACCTGGTTATGGTCTGTTTATATTTTAATTAAAACTTAATATTTTATGTTTCTTGTTGCAGCAAACCTGAGTACTCAATCTTCATGTTATTCTCATAGAGAAAAATTTAAATTTAATATACGGCTCAGTTTTGAATATCTATCTATGAAACATGGTAAGTGGATGTATAAGGTATATATATATATATATATATATATATATATATATATATACATATATATATGCATTGGAAGTTCGCTGAGTATGCAGGTTTGCTGCAACGGGGGTATTATAACCTATGGAGTAGTTTTTACAATCAAGCACCACGGAGTTTTGACCACCCCTTTTCAACCCTGTTATTGTATCAATATACTACCCAATATACTATCATCTGCTGGAAATAAATACATATTTATGCACTGCTTTGTTGTGTCGCATCCGTATTTGATTCAAGACCATCCCATTTCGTGTACTAATATACAACAGATGAGTGAACAAATAGAAAAAAGACCGAACAAAAATAAGTAATAAATAAATAAAAAACAAAATTATAAAATGTATAGGGTAAAGTAGATATAGTAGTTAAATATTTTACGCTACCAACTTTAAATGCGAATGAGATCTAAAATACATTCAATCTAAGGTATATTTAAATACATATAATTTTAAAGAGTTTTCAATTAATTTATACAAACGAGAAGAGCGACATATTAGGTTTTTTTACTACATTTAGGCTCCCAACTTGTATGCAATAAATGTGCGTGAAATAGAATTGAAATAGGAAAATAAACCATGCATTTTTTTAGGCACAGAACCCTCTTAAATGAATATAACATCGAAAATTTTATAGCCGAAGACAAAAGAAGGGTTATTTATTCTTAACTTTACGATGTATGTGTCGAGGATTTACAGAGGCCAAGAAACGTGCTTACGGTGTTGAACTGCAGCTTTGTAAGAGAACAACCAGGTATTGTGCGTTCTGTGATGAAATAATAATTTATTTGAGATACGATTTATGTATTCAATGATTAATTTACAGTTAAATGTTGATGTGAATACAGAACAGTTATCATTTATTTTATTTGTATTTCATTTGTACAGTTTTACTGAAAACTTGTTATAATGAATTATATCGACATTTAATTAGGTGCATTGTGACAACGTCATTTAAAACTACCGTAAAACTAAAATATGTTCAAATATGAGTGTCATGACAATGGACATTTAACAATCCTGGAGAAATGTGGCTTAAGCATTCGAAACTATGACTGTATAGAAACTGTAATAAATCATGGTGCGTTTTGCAGAGTTGGGACAGATATAAGAAAGTTATACTATGATTCTAATATTTATAAATACGTACGAAAAAAGTAAAATAGCATGAATTTGTTTCAGACAAATGATTTAATCTAACATAAAAATGAAGTAGTGTTGTATATTTAGTCTTACGTATGTTACTCTATGAAGCTTTAACCGTCATTGCAACAATGGGGATGAATAGTTTTATAACAATTTGTATCAATCATATAGTCTTATTGAAAATCGAGTGGATCGCATAAAATTTTAAATAAAACCAAATTGTAAAGAAATGGGGGTAATAGCAGATTAGTATCCACAATGTCAACACGTTTACCTATGTCATGACTTAAAATTGAAAGGCAAATATCAATCGACAATCTGTATAAACAGCTGACTACGTTTAAGCTTTTTTGATAAATTGTGGGTACTACAGATATGCTGACAGTAGTTTGAGTGTAATAGGTATTTGCAAATATAACTATTAGAAAATAGTACTAAAGAAATACAACTAAAACTTCTGCACATTTTAATTCACTACCATTTAAAAAAACACAGTTTTCCACATACACGTCTCTTCACCTCTCTGAATCCCAGGCACACATGTCGTAAAGTGAGGGAACTAGTGACCCTTCCTTGCTGTACAACAAAGCTCTTCACTTCTCTGAATCCCAGGCACATATGTCGTAAAGTGAGGGAACTAGTGACCCTTCCTTGCTGTTTAACTAAGTTCTAAACCTCTTTGAATCCCAGGCATATATGTCGTAAAGTGAAGGAACTAGTGACCCTTCCTTGCTGTTTAACTAAGCTCTTCACCTCTTTGAATCCCAGGAACATATGTGGTAAAGTGAGGGAACTAGTGACCCTTCCTTGCTGTTTAACTAAGCTCTTCACTTCTCTGAATCCCAGGCACATATGTCGTAAAGTGAGGGAACTAATGACCCTTCATAGCTGTTTAACTAAGTTCTTCACCTCTTTGAATCCCAGGCACATATGTCGTAAAGTGAATGAACTAGTGACCCTTCCTTGCTGTTTAACTAAGCTCTTCACCTCTTTGAATCCCAGGCACATATGTCGTAAAGTGAGGGAACTAGTGACCCTTCCTTGCTGTTTAACTAAGCCCTTCACCTCTTTGAATCCCAGGCACATATGTCGTAAAGTGAGGGAACTAGTGACCCTTCCTTGCTGTTTAACTAAGCTCTTCACCTCTTTGAATCCCGGGCACATATGTCGTAAAGTGAGGGAACTAGTGAACCTTCCTTGCAGGTTCAACTAAGCTCTTCACCTCTTTGAATCCCAGGCACATATGTCTTAAAGTGAAGGAACTAGTGACCCTTCCTTGCTGTTTAACTAAGCTCTTCACCTCTTTGAATCCCAGGCATATATGTCGTAAAGTGAAGGAACTAGTGACCCTTCCTTGCTGTTTAACTAAGCTCTTCACCTATTTGAATCCCAGGCATATATGTCGTAAAGTGAGGGAACTAGTGACCCTTCCTTGCTGTTCATCTAAGCTTCTCACCTCTTTGAATCCCAGGCACATATGTCGTATACTGAGGGAACTAGTGACCCTTCCTAGCTATTCAACTAAGCTCTTCACTTCTCTGAATCCCAGGCACACATGTCGTAAAGTGAGGAAACTAGTGACCCTTCCTTGCTGTTTAACTAAGTTCTACACCTCTTTGAATCCCAGGCATATATGTCGTAAAGTGAAGGAACTAGTGACCCTTCCTTGCTGTTTAACTAAGCTCTTCACCTCTTTGAATCCCAGGAACATATGTGGTAAAGTGAGGGAACTAGTGACCCTTCCTTGCTGTTTAACTAAGCTCTTCACTTCTCTGAATCCCAGGCACATATGTCGTAAAGTGAGGGAACTAATGACCCTTCATAGCTGTTTAACTAAGTTCTTCACCTCTTTGAATCCCAGGCACATATGTCGTAAAGTGAATGAACTAGTGACCCTTCCTTGCTGTTTAACTAAGCTCTTCACCTCTTTGAATCCCAGGCACATATGTCGTAAAGTGAGGGAACTAGTGACCCTTCCTTGCTGTTAAACTAAGCTCTTCACCTCTTTGAATCCTAGGCACATATGTCGTAAAGTGAGGGAACTAGTGAACCTTCCTTGCAGGTTCAACTAAGCTCTTCACCTCTTTGAATCCCAGGCACATATGTCTTAAAGTGAAGGAACTAGTGACCCTTCCTTGCTGTTTAACTAAGCTCTTCACCTCTTTGAATCCCAGGCACATATGTCGTAAAGTGAAGGAACTAGTGACCCTTCCTTGCTGTTTAACTAAGCTCTTCACTTCTTTGAATCCCAGGCATATATGTCGTAAAGTGAGGGAACTAGTGACCCTTCCATGCTGTTCATCTAAGCTTCTCACCTCTTTGAATCCCAGGCACATATGTCGTATACTGAGGGAACTAGTGACCCTTCCTAGCTATTCAACTAAGCTCTTCACTTCTCTGAATCCCAGGCACACATGTCGTAAAGTGAGGGTACTAGTGACCCTTCCTTGCTGTTCAACTAAGCTCTTCACCTCTTTGAATCCCAGGCACATATGTCGTAAAGGAAGGAACTAGTGACCCTTCCTTGCTGTTCAACTAAGCTCTTCACCTCTTTGAATCCCAGGCACACATGTCGTAAAGTGAGGGAACTAGTGACCCTTCCTTGCTGTTTAACTAAGCTCTTCACCTCTTTGAATCCCAGGCACATATGTCGTAAAGTGAGGGAACTAGTGAACCTTCCTTGCAGGTTCAACTAAGCTCTTCACCTCTTTGAATCCCAGGCACATATGTCTTAAAGTGAAGGAAATAGTGACCCTTCCTTGCTGTTTAACTAAGCTCTTCACCTCTTTGAATCCCAGGCACATATGTCGTAAAGTGAAGGAACTAGTGACCCTTCCTTGCTGTTTAACTAAGCTCTTCACTTCTTTGAATCCCAGGCATATATGTCGTAAAGTGAGGGAACTAGTGACCCTTCCATGCTGTTCATCTAAGCTTCTCACCTCTTTGAATCCCAGGCACATATGTCGTATACTGAGGGAACTAGTGACCCTTCCTAGCTATTCAACTAAGCTCTTCACTTCTCTGAATCCCAGGCACACATGTCGTAAAGTGAGGGAACTAGTGACCCTTCCTTGCTGTTTAACTAAGCTCTTCACCTCTTTGAATCCTAGGCACATATGTCGTAAAGTGAGGGAACTAGTGACCCTTCCTTGCTGTTTATCTAAGCTCCTCACCTCTTTGAATCCCAGGCACATATGTCGTAAAGTGAGGGAACTAGTGACCCTTCCTTGCTGTTTAACTATGCTCTTCACCTCTTTGAATCCCAGGCACATATGTCGTAAAGTGAGGGAACTAGTGACCCTTCCTTGCTGTTTAACTAAGCTCTTCACTTCTCATAATCCCAGGCACATATGTCGTAAAGTGAGGGAACTAATAACCCTTCCTTGCTGTTTAACTAAGTTCTTCACCTCTTTGAATCCCAGGCACATATGTCGTAAAGTGAAGGAACTAGTGACCCTTCCTTGCTGTTTAACTAAGCTCTTCACCTCTTTGAATCCCAGGCACATATGTCGTAAAGTGAGGGAACTAGTGACCCTTCCTTGCTGTTTAACTAAGCTCTTCACCTCTTTGAATCTCAGGCACATATGTCGTAAAGTGAGGGAACTAGTGACCCTTCCTTGCTGTTTAATTAAGCTTTTCACCTCTTTGAATCCCAGGCACATATGTCGTAAAGTGAGGGTACTAGTGACCCTTCCTTGCTGTTCAACTAAGCTCTTCACCTCTTTGAATCCCAGGCACATATGTCGTAAAGGAAGGAACTAGTGACCCTTCCTTGCTGTTCAACTAAGCTCTTCACCTCTTTGAATCCCAGGCACACATGTCGTAAAGTGAGGGAACTAGTGACCCTTCCTTGCTGTTCATCTAAGCTTCTCACCTCTTTGAATCCCAGGCACATATGTCGTATACTGAGGGAACTAGTGACCCTTCCTTGCTGTTCAACTAAGCTCTTCACTTCTCTGAATCCCAGGCACACATGTCGTAAAGTGAGGGAACTAGTGACCCTTCCTTGCTGTTCAACTAAGCTCTTCACTTCTCTGAATCCCAGTCACACATGTCGTAAAGTGAGGGAACTAGTGACCCTTCCTTGCTGTTTATCTAAGCTCCTCACCTCTTTGAATCCCAGGCACATATGTCGTAAAGTGAGGGAACTAGTGACCCTTCCTTGCTGTTTAACTAAGCTCTTCACCTCTTTGAATCCCAAGCACATATGTCGTAAAGTGAGGGAACTAGTGATCCTTCCTTGCTGTTCAACTAAGCTCTTCACCTCTTTGAATCCCAGGCACACATGTCGTAAAGTGAGGGAACTAGTGACCCTTCCTTGCTGTTTATCTAAGCTCCTCACCCCTTTGAATCCCAGGCATATATGTCGTAAAGTGAGGGAACTAGTGACCCTTCCTTGCTGTTCAACTAAGCTCTTCACCTCTTTGAATCCCAGGCACATATGTCGTAAAGTGAGGGAACCTGTGACCCTTCTTTGCTGTTTAACTAAGCTCTTCACCTCTTTGAATCCCAGGCACATATGTCGTAA
The DNA here is from genome assembly GCA_963675035.1 of Allygus modestus. NCBI lineage: Eukaryota > Metazoa > Arthropoda > Insecta > Hemiptera > Cicadellidae > Allygus > Allygus modestus. The sequence continues at coordinate 377,648,144 of OY776111.1, read as the reverse complement.
AGTGAGGGAACTAGTGATCCTTCCTTGCTGTTCATCTAAGCTCCTCACCTCTTTGAATCCCGGGCACATATGTCGTAAAGTAAGGGAACTAGGGACCCTTCGTTTCTGTTCATCTAAGCTCTTTTCCTCTCTATTGTTTTTAATTTTTGGATAAGAATCAGGCATTGCTATATTTTGACTGTATATAGTAGAAATTGAATTCTACAATAATATGATGTAGCAAACTTAATTGTTTTTTACTTCTACTTGATAAATGTATCATTTTAAATCCTGTGGGGTGAAGCTCTAAATGATAAAATAGCCTTGTATGTTATTTGTGTATGCATGTACATTTATGACTTCAGTTTCTGACCTATCCTTTGCGTGAAGAGCAACATACAAATAAATAAAAACAAATAAAAATAAATTCATATATACAGTATCAGTAGGACCTGCATGTTAAAACAACAAACATTTTAGTAACATTAGGAAAATAATTATTTTTATTTTGAGCAATAATACACACTAGTCAATAACATTAAATTATAAAAAGGTCTTGTTTGTCACTGAAAGAAGTCTTTATACCTCGAAGGAACTTTTTTTAGTAATTCAACATAAATGCACTTTGATGAAGTAGCGAAATGTTCACAAGTCAATTATTATCGGTAACACAGCATGTGTTTATTGAAAGACGAAATTACAATTACTTAACATTAAGTTCTCGCTGAATTAAACTGTATTAAAATCCAGATCGTAAAATATTAAGGATATTTTGTTTGCTGAGGTTTCCTGGTGGATAACAAATATTGATTTTGTGATGATAGAAAATAAAAGATAATAAGGTGAGAGACGCTGGAAGTCGAGGTCTTGGTGAAATTGAAAATCATTCCCCAGAAATTAGGTTATTAAAATATTCTATTTGTATGCTAAACTTGGTTCCAAATTGACTTAAGAATTATGTTTTGACTATTTTCAATAGATCACTGCCTCACCAGTCTTCAAAGAAATAGTATTATGTAACAATAATCACGGTTCGTGATATAATGGGTCTTAATTATATATTAATGTGAATATCTTATAGTTTGATTTAACTAAACAGTTCATTAAAATACTATTTTTAGTTGAGTTGAAGTATAAAATAACAAAATTCCTATTATATATCATCCAACAAGTTACTGAAATCAGTCACCATTATTAAGATATTTTAATTTATGAAATTATGTATTAGATGCTATTTATTAAATGCAATTAATAAGATTGCACCATTCTTATTTAAGTAATTCTGTAGTTATTACGTATACAATACCTTCAAAGGGTCAGAAAATTACTTAATATTTTTATAAATACACATACAGCAATTGATCCTCAAACCCAACCCAAATTTTTTACCTTAGCCACTTAAAATGAAAGTTAAGTAATCATGTATACGTTTTGTCAATTAATAACTTTTGCAGTTTTGTAAATTTAATATTTTATTGCAGTTGTCAGCAACAAAACCTGTGAACTGCGACGCTCATATTAATTATATTAACAATATATAAACTTGCCATTCGCAGACGTTTCTGTAGGTTAAATCAGAACCATAAAAGGATGATTTGTGTTCGAAATTTCCGAAGTGCAGGTATCTTTTGGTCTTTGTATTTTCAATCGTTCATAGTGAGTACACTGCAGTAATACTCTTCAAATATATATCGTTATGAAAAGACAGTAAAATTACTTTTACAAAGTCTATTGATTTATTTTCAAATATTACGTTACACCATTTAGAAACATGTTTGATGACACGTCAATTCTAAAACTAAAATATAATTAAAATAACATGTTAACGATATTAAAATAATGAGTTGATTAATTGATCATGAATATTATAGCTCTTTATGAATAATTGGCAATTGACAACAAGAACATCCAGAGTTTATTTTTTTAAACATGCGTAAGTTATCTCGTTAAAAATAATTCACCAGCATATTTTGTTGGCTTTTCAAAAGATGTAGTTCCGTGCCTAGAAATCACAACATTATTTCTATGTCTGGTTTTGTAATTATGAAAATGACTATGAGAAAGAAAGCTTTCAAGATTTGTTTTTTTAGTGTCAACGATTATTTGAAATATATATAAATAGAAGGAAGAGTGAGATTATCAGGTTTTGTAGTTCGATTTTCTGGATTAGTAAAACGGTATACTACTAATCTTTGTAAAGTGAAAACCTTGCTGCTTACCACATTTTAAATCACTTATTTTATAAATCTTTTTGATTCCGGTACTTATTTTTATGCTAACACTGATGACAAAGCCAACACATTTAAAACATTATTTGTTTTACATTCAATTGTACGATTTTCCTCAGACGGTAAAAATAATAAATACTGTAGAATATCTGGATCCAAACTTGTTTGATTGATATTATTTATTATTTTATTTTATACAGGAATTATGGTCACAAAACTAAGGCTTTCAAGGACTCCCCTTTATATGAAAGGACCTTGAAGGAAATATATTTATCAACAATGCTTAATAACAAGTAAGACATAACAAAAGAAAAACTAAAAACACGCGATCAATACCCGCACCACTTTCATTGTTTCAGCATCACCCTTTGTTTAGAGCGCGCATGTACGCATAAGTTATACGATGTCACCTATCATATGTTTGAGTAATTATTAATTGTTCAATGATTATAAAATAGTACCTGGGGGCCAAGCTTTACTCGGAGGAAGACCCGTCAGTTTGTTTAGATGATTTGGAGTAATATTTCACCCCTTCCCCCTACTGATAATCAGATTTGAATAATTAGTTTGCCTCTTTTCTTCATTTTTAAGGTCACTGCAGTTGTTTATAGCACATTATAGCTCAATGTCCCTTTGATTTATTTTACTACTCTATATATGTAATCATCACTCAAATATTTTTATCTCTGCTCTCAGGAAATCCCATGTTAATAATCATAAACAACATGAGTATTACTTTGACAGTTCCCTGGTTGTTTATGAATAGCTGATACAATTCTTTTGTTTTTATTTTTAATTCCATAAGCCCAATGTTAATTTTTTGACTTTTAAATTTCGTATTTTAACATTATTTGATTTTTACTGGGATGAGACCTGTCTAGAACATATTTTTATACCAGAACTTAGTTATTTCCAAAATTTGAAGAAAATCCTCCGAGCCGTTTTTGAGATAATTGTACAACCAACCAACCAATCAAGCAAACCTTGCTCATATAAGAGTATAGGATATGAAAAAAGTGCTACAATATTCAACTGCACGTCGCATAAGCTTTTTCACATTGTAACTATACGTGTTAACGCTTATTTCTTCTTGTTGATGTGTCGATTTCCCCATGGTCGCATCCAAATTACCATTATACAGACAAAGCCAGCCATGGTCACGAACATGGTGCTGAATCACAGACTGTCCGCAATGGTTGACATTATAACTGATGTGCTCAGACTGATTTATAGTGCATAGGGATTGTATATAAATACGAGTATATTGAATATTCATGCAATTTCAGAATACTAAACATAAGTTAGAAATCATAGTTCCTATAGTAATGGATGTATTAATAGTATTTGATTACGCTAAGGGGATGTAATCTGTCTTTGTTTTCCTCTAACTGGGCTAAAAGGTAAACATAGTTTATTAATTTATTTAGTGCTGGAATTCTTTTTCAATCAGAACTTTTGTGGTACCATTTAATTCTCCTAGTGACACACACATTTGAACTAAATAAATTGGATTCAGTCACGTCAATGTAATTAGAACCATCGTTTTTCCAAAACAGGTCTTAGATGGAAAAGCAGAAATATCAATTAATATTTGTAAAATATTATACCTAAAGTATACATAAAATGATACCTAACGTTAGTTAGGAGCTGAGCTTAAGTCTGTTACCGTTACCGTCCCGCGGGCCCTATTGGGTGTTTGTCCCTTTATACGAATTGTGTTTCATCTGTTTTAAAGTCTAACAAAGCTTTTAAAGTGTGTTTATATTTATCTTATTACGTGACTGAATTATCCAGTAAGTCTTTCACTGATCTAAAACAAGTATGATTTGCTGTAAGGTCTAACTGGTTTTGTACTGTATACGAGTTTTTATTTTGTTTATATTTAATTTGCATACACTTTTGATATTTTTAAAAGACGAACACGTTTAATATTTCCGTACAGTTATGTTTTTAATTATTCTATTTGTTCTGTAATGTAGTTTCGTCAAAACCCGCTTTTAATTAACCAATTTTTACAAATAAACATCTTGAAGGATTGTGTATTACATAACGCGGGATCCTCAGTTTTATAATATAGAGAGCATTACCAACATAAGAGTAAGAAATCCCAGATTATTTTGAACTTATAAAAAGTTATGGAGGTTCCATAAATTACGTGAAAATGTATAAAATAACACAGGAAAACGAACGATTTTTCTTCCCCCCTCTGAATCATGGATGTGGTCTAAATAATGCAAACCTTGCCGGATAACAGATTTCTAATACATATGAAACAGCTTGACTTTGATTTAAAACTCCACACGTTTGAAACTACAATTTATAAAACTGCTAGAACCGTTTAACATTATTTCAAATATACAATATTTGTAATAAATTGTTTTATAATACGAAATCAAACTCATTTATTCAAATTAGATTATTTGAGTAACGTTATACTAATTTTAGTAATTAATTAAAACTGTATTTTATCTTGAAATACAATTAAAATGGAGCAAGTCTATAATATTATACTTAAATATTTTTTATCTTTAGGAAGTGCCGTGCCGTGCCGTTTGCAGAATTCGCCACATCACGATAATTTAAAATAGATGTGTATTTATTATGACTGTCCTTCTGAATCAAAAACGTTCAACAACAAACACTATCAGTTGAGTTTAAACCTTAACTTCATGGAGTTAATCTGATGGTAGTAGCATATCTTTTCAGTTTAATACGAGATGACATAACATTAACCTAGCTCATATTTTAACACAATTTATGAATACAATTTTAACAAGTTTTTCCCGATTGTTTACTTTACAAATGTCTTTGATTTACAGTAGCTTTTAGCGAATTTCCCCTATAGGGAAGAAGCTATTACCGTAGTCGGCATGGTAAGACCTAGGCCCGGGACCATGATAACTTTTCGTTTTGAGGTCCCCAGACCCCAAAAACACCAATCGTTCGAAACTGTATATATAATTAATAATAATTAATAATTAATTAATAATAATTAATAATTAATTAATAATTAATAGTTAATTAAATTAATTCATTTAATTTAATTGAATTCTAGAAATCAATAAAATATTAAAAGATTCAAACCCTTCAATGAACAAATTATGTATTGGTATAGATACGTCGATGATGTACTTTGTCTATTTCAAGGTAACGAAACTGAGGGTCACGAACTTTTGACTTACTATCAAACCTACTACTTTTGCTGATTCACTATCAAAAAGAATAAAATTCACAAAAGAAGTACAAAAGGATAGTTTAAATTTCTTAGATCTGACAATTTCTAATCAAAATAATCATCACAACTTTAATATATATAGAAAAGCCACTCAAACAGACCTATTAATTCCTTCAGCGTCATACCACCCGTGTAAATATAAAATGGCTGGATTACGCTCAGTGGTGAATCGATTGTTAAATGTGCCTCTTAATAAAAATGAATATAATAAAGAAAGAAATGTGATTAAATACCTAGCGCAAAAGAATAGTTAAAAACATGAAATTGTTGATAAAATGATTAGGAACATCAAAAATAGAAAAGCTATAAACATCAACTCATCAAACGAAAACCATCAGAAACGTTTTATAAAAGTTCCATACAATACTAAGATTAACAAAGCTATTCGCAAGACTTTTGAAAGAACCGACTTAAGGGTGCGCCCTACCCAGATTGAATTCATTGTTGTTTAGTGCCGCGTCGGCGCCGCCAACAAGCAGGGCCATGCATATTTACGCTTGAAGACCATTTTGTTCTCCTCGATCGCACTGTTATTTTACAGATTTCTACCAAACTATCTGCAGTTTCACACTTTTCAGATTCCAATCTAGGGATCATACGGTTCCTTTTCTCCAAAATAATTTTTCTCCATACGTTAGGAATCTTTAGAAAAACGCTTAATTTGAGAACATTACTAATGGCCTACCACTTATTTTGAATTAAAATCACGATTTTTAAATCGTATGATCTCTAGATGGACATGTATTGAATCAAATAAAATAAAATTATTTTTAATTGGTTAACAATTCAGCCTACAATGAGGGAGATGCAAACCCCTTACTTGAGCGTGCGGAAGGGGAGGTACGGCGCACCCTTAACTTTAAGCTTTACCACCCGAAACAACACATTTAAAATGATTGACAAATATTCACAAAAAGATTCCAGAAGAAAGAATGATTATACTCAATCCGGACTTTAAAGAATTCAATGCTCAGATTGTAACAAATTTTACATTGGACAGATAGGTAGATCGTTTCAGTCAAGGTTTAAGGAACATATACAAGCACTAAGAAGCAATAACAAAACCTCAATGAAATCCAATTTTTCAGAGCATCTCCTGACAACAAACCATAGTTATAAGAGCATAGACGAGAATTTAAAGATAATAAACTATATGCCCAAAGGTGAGAAAATGAACTCAGGAGAAGAATTGAATATCTTTGTCGCTCACAAAGAAATGCCTCAGGAAATACTAAATACTCAAATTAATACAAGTAATCCACTCTTTGAAAAGCTAAGGAAAATGAAAATAGATAGATAGAAAACTTTTTCATCAAAGTGAAACATCTGCTAAGTAATTTCCTCATATGTCTGTTTTTGTAATATTTTTAATATCGTAAAACTAGGTTAGGTATTTGTTGACCATGATGATGGGCTTATGTCCCGAAACATGTAGTCTTAGAAGTAAAAATAAAGAAATTCCTTAAGGGTACTCAGTTGAAAAATGTTTCATTTGATTATTAATATATATATATATATATATATGTGTGTGTGTGTGTGTGTGTGTGTGTGTGTGTGTGTGTGTGTGTGTGTGTGTGTGTGTCCGTAGGCACGATAACTTTCGTAAAAATGGTCCGATTTTGATTAAATTTGGTACAAACGTGTAAACCAACATTTATGAATTCAAGTTCGCAAACCAGATAGATCGCTTTAACCGAAGGGGTATTCTAGGGGGTTTTGTACCCTAAAAGTGGGGTTTTTGAGTTTTATACATATAATATTTTAATAAACCAATTTTAGTTTACACCATTGGATTTAGCTTAAAAAACGAACAATTTGGTGGTTTGTCCATTTCTCTACGTCAATTGGTTACCGAGATATTGAAAGTGCTAAACACAGTACGTTGTCCAATGTTATTCTTGTGGAGAATAAGAAAAATGGTATGCCTCATTTAATTATGAACATAAATATAACTTGGCATGTAGTTGAGTTACATTGATATTTGTATAAAAAGCCATAGTTTGTGTTCCTTGCCACAGCAAACCTGAGTACTCAATCCCCATGTTATTCTTATAGAGAAAAATTAAAATTTAATATACGGCTCATTTTGTAATATGTATCTATGAAACTTAGTAAGTGGCTGTATATAGTATATATATATATATATATATGCATTGGAAATTCGCTGAGTATGCAGGTTTCAGCAACGGGGGTATTTATTTTTCCCTTAGGTATCTTGTCATTTCTATTTTTTTCCCTGTAAAATTGCTTCCATTTTTTACCTTTTCACTGGTGGGTTAACTTACCAAAGTTTCCATGAATAGATCGCCCAATCACTTCACTCATTCCAAATCATATGCAGAGTAAACAATGTTTATCCAAACATATTATGCAGCCAGTACGGAGTAAACAGCTTCATTTTAGTCGTAATAGGGTTAATGAGCATTTTACCAGGATCAAGCTTTAGGAAAAACTTTAGCGTTTTACTATTCACAAAACTAATTTATTTATAATTGCATGCGCATTTAAAACTCATTCAAACGTGAGTCATAAAGCCTTGGAACTGTAATTTAAGAGGTTAAATGATGTAATCTTGATTTAAGAGTTAAACTGTTTGCAAATATTTCTACTTATGAAGGTTTTATGCGCTTTACCTGCGACAGCCGTATTTTACATGAGATTCTCGTGCCTCAAGTTCTTTGTATCCCTGTCACATACGCCATAAAGTATGGAATGTATTGAGCCTTTCATTCTGTCGCTTTAAGCGTTGTGTTTTATACCTTTTCAGAAATGAGTTATCCATGAGTTAAATAAAATACTAAGGTAATTCTACCAAATGTATTAAAAATTAGCACACAATAACTTTCGCTGCCTTTTGCGAATAAAGTATTGAAGTTAAGTTTTTCTGTTAATATACGTCTATTGAAGGTAAGGTATATTTCTCTCATAAAGTTAAACCTGTTAATGGCCCTGTCCTGACACTAAAGCGAAACCAAGATTTTAGAGTAGGAAAAGAAGAGTAAAAAGCTAGTTTTTATGATATGTTTAGAACACGGATTTGTTCACATGATCTTTCTGTAACCATATTATTCTTTAAAATTATATTTTTAACAACATATTTTGGTATGGTCAATCCTAAAAACAGTCGTAAAAAATAAAAATTGTGATGCTTATAATTTACCTCAGGAATAAATGTGATGTATTCAGTTACATTTTGATTGTGTTCATCCATTCAACATACATTCATAAAACATCAAAATATTTTATATAAAGACTACAAAACATTCCAGACGTATACTGGTTTTTCTGTATTTTATCCTATTGTCATCAAACAGTATTGTTGCTTTGTACGTTAGTGTATCCAGCGTGTTCCTTACGCAGTGGTTTCTCAGTGGCCACCGGTTACATTATACTACCGTTACATGGACAAAGGCGGTCACGTGACTGGGCTGCAGGCTGGCTACAATGGTCTACAGTATTATTGATGTGTTTATCATTATAGTCAGAAACATTTACAGCATGATTACAAAGTGAAGAAATAGAAAAGGTTGATCAGTTATAAAATACCTTTGTGATAAACAACGGTAAACGTTTTAACTAACATTAGGTTCTGCATATGAAAATTGGCTAAAAATATGTAAACAGGCGTCCACCTATATTCTGTTTTGCAGTTAGGTTTCTCGCTATGCATAATGCAAAAGTACGTTGCAATTTACACTGTTATTGAGTTAGATTAAAATACATTTTATTCACGATGTATGGCTCCTGAATCGAGATGATTAAATATAACTAGTTAATAAATAATATCCGCCGTCAATTCTTAAATGACACGATGGTCACCATCGTGTGAATATAAGAATCGACGAAGTATTCATGTTAGTAACCTGTTATATTATAAATATATCGTACATTGTTTTACGTTATCTACGTATTTTTGTTTTAATAACTTCCAGACTGTTAATATAAGTATATTTATGATATACGAAATAAATATATGCTTTTACAAGGAGGAAAGTATTTTATACGCTGTGCTTTTCCCTTAAAATGAAGTTAAATACCAACACTAAGTAATCTATAAGGCATACACTTTGTAACAATAGTCATAATAAACTAAAGCTAACTAATACCTATTTCCGTACTTTTTGTCAAACTGAGAAAACACGATGATTTTGTGAGTATGTATTGATAATCGACCTTTTAAATATTTTATTTAAAAATATGAAAGTGGCCAAACAACTTGTACAATCATTTAGAGACACTTACCTAGACAAACCTTAGTTTTTCTGTGTGCAAGCAATATTTATTATATTCCAATTAGCCACCGAGAAGTTAGACAGTGTTTGTAAATTATTATTAAGAGTAAGCCAATCAACATGAAACAAAAGTTACTGATCTCAACATCTGATATCACAATCCCTCAAAAATGCTCCACAGAAGAAGTAATTTTTAATGTAACAATCCTTACAGAGCCGTAACTACGTCCGCCGTGCGAATGTCACGTCTCCTTGTGACTTTGTTATAGTGCTGTTTTGTTGTGGCGAGGGTCTGGCGCCCAAGATTGCTCGGCTTCCGTGCAATGGGCAGAGTCCTTGCACCCATGTGCGTGAACCCCTTGACGTTTTCTTCCGTGCAATGTGCTCTGACGATATAGACTGAGCGTCCGTCAAACAAGAAGCTCGTTGTTGTTGTTGTTGCTCCTGCTATAAAAAAGTTTTCTGTTGTTCGTGCCTGTATGAATTTTAAATTATTGTTCCTGTGTTTCTGTGTGCACATCATGGCTTCTTAAGCGCGCCGATCCAGTTTGATGGGTATGTATTTTTTTGTTTGTTTAATCTGTGTAGTTTATAAGATTAGGGCTCTGAAAATAGTCTGGCCTTCGGCCAGAGGTAGGCTGTAGGTTTGTAGGGTTTCCTAGTGCTCAAATACAATTATTTGACACCTTCTGTGCTTTGGAATTATCCACGGGACGCTATATTAGTGCATTTTTCATGTTTTGTGCCCAGTTGAACTTTGGCGTTTTCTTGATTTTCTTTGGCCTACGGCCAAGCTTGTGGGGGCGTCAGACCCAGTCTTGTTCCTTTGTTTTATAGATATCATTTTTTTCTTAAGTTTAAGACCATTCCCGGGGTACTAGAATAGACATTACCTGAGATGTAAGGCTTAGAAAACCACTTTTTGAGAGGTCCAGCCAAAATTATTGTTGTTCACTGTTTGTGTATTATTGGGCCTAAGGCTCCCAAATCAATTTCAATTGCTTTCTTGTGATTGACTACACCTTGTGTAGAAAAATATTTGTGTTTGGCTCAGTGTAATTGTGTTTTTGTCTCTCGTCAATCTAGGCTATTGTGACCAAATTGAAATTTGTAAATAAGTTGGCTCTGGGACTTTCCCAGTGCCAAGCTCGGTCATATTTAATTGGAACTATTACTCATACATGTTCACTGTACGTTTCGTTCTGTTTGGTAAAGAAATAACTAATTTATGAGCATTTTAAGATTTGCAATTTCTGTTATCTGAGGTACCCTAGGTAACCTTTGGCATAACTGGCCTTAGGCTAGTTTTCAGAGTTAAGTCTAGGAGATGTGCACGTAGCTTTTAAGACTATCCCCAGCAAATTCGGTCAATAAATGTTTGATTTATTAGTAGATTTAATACATGTAAATATCCCTCCAAGCTGAAATTGTAAGAATTGTTAAAAACTTTATTTTTAATGTGTTTAAATATGTTTTCTGTAATTGTTTTATTGTTTTATTTTAAGTCTGGCCATTCTGGACCAGATAATTTTGGAATTTTTGAATTAATTTTGTATATTAAAGAAATTATCTCCTGCCGTGACCAGATGGTGGTTTTTTAAACTTTAATCAACATTTTCTACCATTTACTGTAACTTATTATTGCTTTAAATACTTTTATTTTGTCTAGTTAAACTTTTTTAAAGGATTCAGAATTGTTAAAATCATCTTTTTAAGAGTTTACTTTTTCTTATAAAACTTCACACTTGTAAGGTAGCTTTGTTGGTTCTGTGTTAAACAACTTTTTTTCTTACTTGTTTTACCTGTAAAATCATTTGGAGATGTAATTATGACCTTTTAACTAGAACAGATTGCATTTTGATCTAATTTATTTAATTCTTTTGGAAATTCGTTTAAATTTTTTGAAAGGTGACAGTGCCTGTTTAAAAATGTAAACCTTTACTATTTGGCATCTGGGTTGTGTCAACAAGGGTCCTGGATGGGGAACTACCATATGAGAGCTTCTTGGGCTTCGGCGGAGAGAGAACTCCATGGGGGCCTTCCCCCCCTCTACTTCGGCTGCCTTATGGACTCTGACCCCCTCTCCTGCCTGTCCTGTCGCCCCTCCGGTGGTTTACTATTGCGACCCACCCAGCACCGTTCTGCCGCAAGTTTTTGAATTTTAAAATTGAACTGTTTATTTATTTACTCATTTATTTATTAAGATTCATCATTAATGCTGGAGGACTGTTGATTTTTTGGAAGTTTAAAATTGCTATATAATATTTAGTCAGAACTTATTACTTTTCTTGTTTCTTTGGGGCCTCACATTAGATCCAGTTGTTAAATTGTTAAATGGTTGAAGTCAAGTGTAATTTTCACTGTATTTAATGTCTTGTTGTGATGTATTTATTTATTTATCTCATATAACTTTAATTATTTGTTTCTTCAATCTAAAAGGGAACCCACCAAACCCCACGAAGACCCCCCCCCCCTTGAATGCTAAGGGTTGCATCTTGTATTTTTATCTTCAGTAATTGTGAGAAAACAACTTAAAACTGAATGAATAACGATTAGTTGCTCTGTCATTAGAATCTGTAAACTAGAAGGAAAAGGTGGGAGTAAAACTGATACTACTTAAACGATGTTATGGAACTGTGTTTACATATATTTTGATTGTTTTTTTTTAATACAGTTGGTGCTCTCAACGGTGTGTTTCTTGAACTTTCCTCCACGGCCTTCCTAATGGTTAGGTAGGGTTGTGAGCCGCCCCTCGCCCCGTCTACTTGGGAGCGCGCTTCCAGCTCTTGTTTCGCTTGGGTGCGGGTGCGGGTGCGGGGGCGTGGTTCATTACGTGGCTACCCGTTTTTATTTTCAGGTTTGAATAATATTTTTTGGGACTAGACCTAGACCTAGATTTGGGAGCATGGCAAACTTTTGTATTAAATAAATAGATGGAAAAAATACTATTTATTTAAGATACGTAAATTTAGCAAATAGGTAAAGAGAACTATTAATTGTCATGTTCGATAATCAAAACATTGTAATAAATAAAAAAGTTGATTTCTGCGCTCTTCATTCTATGCCTTAAAAATTAATATTATCTTCGTTTTAAAAATCACCGAAACGTTAATCAACCTAACCGATATGTAGAGCCAGGTCTCTAGTGATCTCAGTCAGTCTTGGTAACTCTGTAGTTTATTAGGGCTCTTGTATTGAATGGGCTTTGCTCATGTGCATAAAACAATACCTGTACTACTAAGAAAGAAAGAAAGAAAATATTTATTTCTATTCAAGCACATAACATAACATGGAATTAACTTATCACACAAATAAATAACAAATCAATAAACAACAATGATTCAACTTAAGAGACTTAACCAAACAAAACAAAGATAATTTAGTGCAAGTTAATATATAAACAAAGTACCTGAACAGAAATTAGGTCCCCCAAAGGCGAACCTGAGTCGGAGTGACCATCATTTTAATAATAAAGGGGTGCAGGCTGGCGCATTACAAAAATTGAATTAACAGTAATGACATAAGTAACAGTAGTGACAATAAATAAATAGTGCTAACTATCCTAATAAAGAAAAAAATCATACAAATAATAAACAGTATCAGACATAATGACATAATACCAAACAATTTTAACAAACTAAACTTACTTGGTCAAAGCACTATACTTAAACATTGAATTCAAAAAGAATATTTATATTTGGAATATCAAATAGCCAAATAATTATTAATTTTTGAAACATCTTTAAACTGAAACAACTCCTTATGTGATTTGGTATTTTACTGAACAAAGTTGGACCAATGTATTTGTGGCGACCCAGCTGCACATTTTAATTTATTGTAAGATCAGCTGTCAATTTATTACTATTCTTTTGTTTATATTGACATTCAACCAGAGTTCAAATAAAAATCACTTCTATCTGACATTATCTGGCAATTCATTTTAACAACCCCACAATTGGTGACCCCAACGAACAAGTTTGCCCTTTTATTTACCAAGATAACTTCGACCCTTCCTTGTCCATCACATCACTTCCACTTCACTACTTCAACCGCTCTTCAACAGTTGATTTTCATCCTTCAATTCTTCAATCGACATGGACCAAGAGCTTTTGGAACGTCTAGCCCAATTACAAAATGAAAATGAAAACCTTCTGAGACAGCTACAGGACCTGAATCGAAGACCCGATCGAGACGAAGACTTACCACAACAACTTCAAGCAGTGGTGAACCAACCTGCGTTTCAACCTCTTCCACCGCAGCTCCCGCCGGATCACGCCGCCCATCCAGAACAACTCGAACATCTGGGAGTCAATAGGGTAAGTGTCAAATTACCGCCCTTTTGGAAAGAAAAACCAAAACTTTGGTTCGCCCAAGTTGAGGCCCAATTTGCCCTGGCGAGGATCACGAATGAACTAACAAAATACTCGTATGTAATTTCACATCTTGACGAACGTTATGCCAACGAGGTGGAGGATCTCATTGTCAATCGTCCTGCTGATACTCCATACTCCACCCTCAAATCCGAGATTATTCGACGTTTGTCTGTATCGGAGGATCGGCACGTTCGTCAATTGTTGTTGGAGGAGGAGCTTGGTGACACGACTCCTTCACAATTCCTACGCCACCTCCGATCTCTTGTGGGTTCTGCAACAGTACAGGATGGTTTGTTGAAGACCATATGGATGCAACGGCTCCCATCATATGTACAAGCGATTTTACAGGCCCAAGCTGGACAGACAGGCGTCCAAACTGACATGTTGGCCATTACCGATGATAAAATCTTAGAAGTACAACCTAATGCATCTTTCTGTCCTTCACCTGTAACTTACGTAAACGCAGTCGCTTCAACATCACCTGCGCCTAAATTTGTAAATATTTCTCAATTTGACGAACTAGTAAAACAAATGTCAGATATGCAGCTTCGAATGAAATCTATGTGTGATGACATGCACTCCTTACGTGACGAGCAATCAAGGCCTCGTCAAAGGAGTTTGTCTAACAGCCGGTATCGCAAAAGTAGCTCATCTAACAGTTCAGAGCAGGCTGGCTTATGCTGGTACCACAAGCGTTTTGGCAACCAGGCTAACAGGTGTATTCAGCCATGTACTTTTGGAAGTCCAACAAATTCCAGAGGCAGTCAGTAATGGCGTCCGCTGACTGTCAACCTTCTGGGCGCCGGTTACTAGTACTAGATAAAACTACCAATAATAGATTCCTAATAGACACTGGTTCTGATATCTGCTGTCTCCCAAAATCCTTTGTTCATAACTATCCAAAATGTGTTGAATACGATCTTCGCGCCGCAAACAACTCTACAATCCATACATACGGAATGATGACAATGTCTTTAAATCTAGGACTTAGACGAACTTTTACCTGGAAGTTTGTTGTCGCTGATGTTAGCACACCAATCCTCGGATCAGACTTTTTGGCACATTTCGGGTTACTCCCCGACTGTCGCAATCAACGGCTGATTGACAGCGTAACCAACCTTTCTGTCCCTTGCCAGTCGACTACAATCTCTCATTTTAGTATCAAGACCATCACTCCCGATTCTTCCAAATCAATATTATCCGAATTCCCCGAGCTTACCCGTCCCTCAGGTACTCCTAGAAAAGTCCTTCATTCTACTATGCACTTTATCAAGACAACTCCTGGCCCCCCTATCTCGTCCCGCCCCCGGCGTCTCGCTCCTGAATGCCTTGTTCTAGCGAAAGCCGAGTTTGACGCAATGCTCACTGACGGTACTGCACGTCGGTCTGATGGACCATGGTCGTCGCCCCTTCATATGGTCCCCAAGAAACCCGATGGTTGGCGCCCATGTGGCGACTACCGTGCCCTGAATGCCAGAACAATCCCCGATAGATACCCCGTCAGACACATCCACGATTTTAGCTATCGTCTCCGTGGTTGCAAAGTTTTTTCCGTGATTGATTTAGTCAAAGCCTACACCCAAATCCCTGTGAATCCTGATGACATACCTAAGACAGCCATCACAACACCTTTTGGCTTGTTCGAATTTCCCTTTATGTCATTCGGCCTCCGCAACGCAGGTCAAACGTTTCAGCGTTTTATTGATGAAGTCGTGTTTGGTTTAGACTTCTGCTTCCCTTATATCGATGACGTTTTAGTTTTCTCTAAGGACGAAGCTGAACATGAAGAACATCTACGAACCCTATTAAAACGTTTTTCTGACTATGGCATCCTAGCTAATGTAAAGAAAACTGTTTTAAACACCACCACGGTCACATTTCTTGGTTATGAAGTTTCTGCTGCTGGTACCAGACCACTCCCCGATCGTGTTTAGGCTCTCCGACAATTCGCCCGCCCCTCCACAGCAAAAGGCTTGCATCGTTTCTTAGGCATGCTGAACTTCTACCGGAGATTCATTCTCTCAGCCTATCCTTCTTTTCACAGAAACTCACACCTAAACAATCTCTTTGGCCAGTATATTATCGTGAACTTTTTGCTGTCTATGCTGCCATACGCCACTTTCGTCACATTCTTGAAGCAAACCATTGCATTGTCTTTACTGACCACAAGCCAATCACCTTTGCTTTCAACCAGAAACGTGAAAAACTTCCCCCAGTTCAGCAAAACCAACTAACATTTATTTCACAGTTTACTACAGATATTCGACACGTTTCTGGATCAGCCAACATAGTCGCTGACGGTTTCTCTCGTGTCGATGCCTTATCAGGCACAACTTCTAACATCGTGGATTCCAACATATTGGTTCACCATCAAGCAACTGACCCTGAGCTTCAAGAGATCCTGAAAGGCAATTCCTCCCTTCAACTAAAACACGTCAATATCCCAGGAACAGATCTCCACGTTTACTGCGAACAACGTCTGCACAACGACCCTTTGTCCCTGAAACTCTCCGACGATCAATTTTCGATTCATAACATAATCTTAGTCATCCTGGCATCAAAGCTTCAGCAAAACTTGTCTCAGAACGTTTTGTGTGGCCCCGAATTCAACAAGACTGTCAAAACTGGGCCCGCGCCTGCGAACTTTGTCAACGTGCCAAGGTAACTCGTCATGTACACACACCTCTTGGGAATTTCTCACTTCCATCATCACGTTTTGACCACGTTCACATTGACATCATAGGACCCCTTCCGCCGGCCGGACCTTACAGAAATTGTCTCACGGCCATTGACCGTTACACCAGGTGGCCGGAAGTACAACCCCTCAAAACAATCACTGCAGATGAAGTCGCTGAAGGTCTTGTAACGTGCTGGTTTTCCCGTTACGTCTCACCCCTGCGCATCACTACGGATCAAGGACGCCAGTTCGAATCAGCTCTTTTTCGTTCCCTCGGAAAAACTTTTGGAACGGAACGAATCAGGACCTGCAGTTACCACCCTTGTGCTAACGGTTTAATTGAGAGGTTCTATCGCCAGTTAAAAGCATCCCTTATGTGTCATCGTGATTCGACTTGACAGCCGCCTTACACTGGGCCATATCCTGCCATCCGCCGTGATACGAAAACTATTACCATCCGACAAAATGGCGTTGATGTTCGAGTCACTTTCGACAGAGTAAAGCCCGCCTTCCTCTTGGGTGACAAACCTGAACACGGTCATACCACTCCGATGCCACCTCCTACGACTGACATACCATCGGAGGCTGACGCCTCGCCGCCTTCTGCTTCTTTGGAACCTCGTTACCTCACACGCTACGGACGGCACGTCAAGTTCCGAATCCCGAGGAGCAACTCCGTTTCTCCGTAGGGAGCTTGTGTGGCGACCCAGCTGCACATTTAAATTTATTGTAAGATCAGCTGTCAATTTATTACTATTCTTTTGTTTATATTGACATTCAACCAGAGTTCAAATAAAAATCACTTCTATCTGACATTATCTGGCAATTCATTTTAACAACCCCACATATTCAAAAGAATGTCTACAAAATTCTAACCTAGGCAATGGCATAAAGAATGAGTTAAATCGATAGTGCCTTAATTCATAACCTCTTTCTATTGAAATCCATTTTTTAGATTTAATAAAAAATCGCTTACTACTCTAAAAACGTATAAGTGTTTTAAGGGAGTATATTTAACGATTTAAAAAGAGGAAAAGAAGGTTCCATCATCGTTTGTTTTAGCATGCAACGAACAATTCTCTTTTGTAGACTTACAATTGGTTTTAATAAATTTTAATAAGAATAGCCCCAGCACACTATTCCATATTGAATTTTAGAAGCTATTAGACCAAAATACACATTTTTAAAAATATAAATCGAACAAAATGATTTTAGTAAAAATATCTTCCTAGCCATCACCAAAAGAGATTTTTTTCAGATTTTTCAGATGAAATTCCCATTTGAATTTACAATCATAAGTAACTCCTAAATACTTCATATAAGATACCTGTTCAATTTTGAGACAATTAACATTACACAAAGAATCTGTTTCTAGGCAGTTTGAGCATTTATGTATGAGGTGGTTGCCAAACTAAAAGAATGTCTTAATCTCCTAGACCGGACGTTTTCTGCACTCCAAGAACAAGAAACATATTTCCTCCATAAGAATAGCATGGCAACTTTAAGACCATTAGGGCAGAGCTCTAAGGTCGGAGTTAAAAAAACGCACCCAAAATAGTTTTAGACCAATGAAGAATTTACTAAAACCTCTAAAAAGATGTAAAGAATAAAATTACAACAGAGCAAAAAAATACGATCAGGAATCAAAGCTCGAAATTAACTGATTATTTGCAGCTGATTGAGAGCCTTAGGGTTGAAAAATTGTAATTTAAAGAAGAAGGTCACCGACTTGGACTTTCGGCTCGAAGACAATGAGCAATACTTAAAATATAATACATTAGAGATTCAGGGGGTTCCAGAGAATAATGGTGAAGATTTGTACGAGGTGGTGAGGAAGGTTGGTGAAGCCCTGGATATGACTATCCCGAGGGATGCTATTGATGTCTGTCACCGCCTGGGAACGAAGCCTGAATTCGACCGTCCATCTGGAATTATAATAAAGTTTATTAGATGAGAAGTTAAACAAACTATGCTTGAAAAAAGGAGAGTGAAAAGAAATCTCAACACCAAGGACGTAGGCTATACACAGACTGCCGCAGTACCGGTCTACATTACGAGAGCCTAAGCCCTGTGAAGAGGAGACTGCTGGCGGCTGCTCGAACGGTGAAGAGGGAAAAGAACTCCTTTGGGTAAGAAATGGCAAAATATGTATGCATACAAATCAAGGGGATTCTGTGATTGTCGTTACTTCTTTGGAACAAACTGAAAGATTGTAAAGCCTTCATCTCAATTTCTTTTCCAATAACATTAAAATGTGAAAATAGTTCAAGTTTGTATCGTAAAGTTTTAATCATGCAGATGTTGAATTCCAGTAAGGCGGGGCCCAAAAATATGTTCAGTATGGGGTCTGTTAGTTATATTCTCATGTATCCGTCTTCCTGCCAAAATGTAGCTCCATCATTGGTACCCAGTGCGACTTTGTTCACGTGATCTTTCTTTAATTACCGTTGGTTTCAGTTTATTTTCCCGCTGGTAAAAATATTGTTACCATGGAAACTAAGACTGAATCACACCCCATGGTGTTAACTCTGACGATAGATAATATTTTGATCAGGAGTAAAGACCTATGTCTGGTTTGAGTATATTAGCTTCCACCTGAACTTCAAATCCATAAGACCAGTAGTGGGTGCGAGTTGATAAGTTTGAATTTAAAAGCAAGTGGGGTGAATCCAGACTATTAATAGATGGGCGTGTGGCAACTCAGGTTTTTGGAATTCCGACTGTGTCTAAATGTGCCGAATCTTTTCCAAATAAAATATAGCTTATCCTTTTCTAAAACTAACTTTAAAGTTTGTTTACTTGATATTAGCTATTTTTATTTGCTTAAATACCCTCAGGTCTACAATGTGCCAACTGTCTTAAGTTTTGGGTTTTGAAAAATTTTAACACATTTTTGGTAAAATTCCATTGTAAATAAAGAAGGCTTAGTACAATTTTGCACAAAATTCATGGCATGCTAATTTTGCTTCACATTTTATGGAGACTCTGAAAATAATGATGGGATCATTTTGTCTTCCAAGACGTTAATTTGGATTCTCAACTTGTTACATCTGACTGACACATTCTGGAAAATATCTGCTTGAAGCTGGATTTGGCTGTTTTCAAATAATCTAATATTGCTCCCTTAGTTCTAAAATACAATTAAAAACCTGCGAATTACGAATAATTTAGTTTTATTTGCTGTATAATCTACCAATTTCAAATAAATGTTTTCATCATCGAAGGCTTCCCCATCCCCCGTTCCTTAGGCTTATGAAGTCCGAAACAATTTGTATTACCTATTCCGCAAATGTTTTAGGGCTCTGCCCTCTTGACCTTCAAAATACTTATTCCAACCATATTGTAACTACTACTTGACTGACGAAGCTGAAATCCAGTAGAAAGATAGCTGATAGCTCAAGGCATATATAGGTATATTTCTAGTAATATTATACCTTAGGACTTCGCCCTATTGGCCTTTAATATACCCAAGTTAATCGTTATACATCAAGACTGAAACAATGGTGCTACCAGAATCAAATTAGATGTTCCCAAATTAGATTCACCCAAGGTTTAAGCTGCGGTCGCATTTGTCGCAAAATGCGACATGCACCACGAAAATGCGAGAATATTTGGGCAGGCTGTCGCTTTTTTGCTACAAAGAATAGTATTTTATAATTTTATTGCAGAAAATCTGGTTTTAACCATACAAATTGTATTAAAAGTCCGCGATCACGATCCATAACCAAAAATATTATAAGAGTTGTTGGGATGTAGAGGCTTAACGTTGCGTTGGTTGTACTACGTCACTTTACCGATCGTTTCTGAGCGAGTGGTAGAGGGGACGAGCCTACATTACGTAAACAGTTGCTGTCGATTTCAACTGCGTACCGTGTAAACGGAACGGACGAGTTACTGATATGTCAGTTGTAGTGACAGTAGCTAACCTCCTAGCAGACGTCATGCGCTGTAACTCGGTTTGGCGCACACTCCGTAGTAGCCGAGCGAATCGGCGAATGCGAGAATGTCGAGGGCTAGTTCGCCACCGAAGGGATGACTGCGCTCGCCTCACCATCGCAACGATTCTTCGCGGTTTTTGTGACCGAGTCAAAGGAGACGAGTACTTAGTCTCGACTCGCTGCAGAATGTGGACGGTTACATGAGCACGAGTCGCTCGAAATCGCACCAATCGGGCGAAAGTGTAGAGGTACCTTAGCGAAACAGACAATTCGAAATCGGTGATGCGCAAATGCGATCGCGATATGCTTTGAGGTTATGTTTCAGAGTGTGTAATGTTTGGGGTGTGTGAGTTTTAGTTGTTCTGGTGTCATATTAGGCCTATTCTACTAGAATGTTTAGTATATTTCCATTACAGACTTTAATGGTTAAAATGGATAATTTACCAAGAAAAGTAGACACTGCTGAATTATATATTATTTATATGTTAACCTTAAAAACAAATACAAGTAAAAAACAACTTAAGACCAAAAAATAATATAATGACACGCGGTAAAAATCCGAAAAGGAAAATATTTTTGCTACAAGTCTTTAAGAGCTTGTAGCATTTTTGCACAAAGATTTTTTTTCCCAGCTGAATCCCTGGTCTGAAATAAGAAGGACTGAATTAGCGATACAGATGATAATATTGATAATATTTATGCTCATCAAAGCGTATTATTGCTCGATTTCGAGCAACGGGTTTACTAGTTGGTATTAATATCCTATGAAGCGTCAATTTAATCAATTTACAATTAACAAATAAATGTATAAATAATTATAACAATGTTAAATTAATTTACTGATACAAAAAATATCAAATCGTAAATATTACCAAACATGATGTGGCAATACTTGATTCAGCAGCAGTCTAAACATTCCTTACAGATAGTAACATTGAAGATCAGAAGTTAACTATTTGACCATTATTTTAATGATATGTATAATGGTGGCTATTTTTTCCTTTACTAGATTTAAAATTCTGGAAAAAATCATTTAAATGTCAAATATTACAAGGTTGCCTTTTATTAAAAATCGCTATATACAGGGTGTCCCAAAAGTTGACAACCATACTTCACAGGCTTGTTATATGGACTATTAAAAAAATCATATATGTTTTTTAACATATACTTCATAGTTTAAAAGCATAGTATACTTCATAATTTTTAAAATTGTTTATAATCCATGCATTGCAATCTCATAAATTAGTTGTAGGCAGGAAAATATGCAGGTAGGACTATACAACTTTTACAATGTATAAAAATGAATATTAATTATAAAAAAGGCTTATGAGTTTAATGAAATAAAAAATACTAATTAGATAAATTTAAATTTTAAATTTAACATTTCAAACTAACTTTTTACTTTCAAAAGGTGTTTCTGTTGCAAGGTTTCTTCCTGAGAGAGTAATCCTATATCTTAAAAACTGCCCCATTTGTTGCAGGTAATAATATTATTAAGATATTAAAACTTTCATTTTCCTAATTTAAATATTGGTGGATTAATACAAAATTAAAACACTTTTCCTGAAATTAGCTATAAATTTAAAGTAACGAAAACAATTAATTAATTTAAATAAAGTCATTATGTGTTTTTGTTTTCCTTATAATTACTGTTTTTTTTTTGTTTTTTTATACGCTTTAAAGGTTTTAGTGTCTTATGTGCATATTTTCTTGCCTAGAATTGGTTTATAAGATTGCAATAAGTAGATTATAATACACCCGTAGCAGCAAACCTGCGTACCCAGGGAATTTTCAATGCATATATATAAACGAATAAGAACGAATAAGAATAAGTAACATGTTATCTCCCTTAATTATGAACATAAATTAATGAAACACGGTATGTGGCTTTACCTATTTGACTTATATTAATATTTGTATAAAACCCATTTGTTGTTCCTTGCTTCAGCAAACCTGCATACTCAGCCGCCATGTTATTCTTATGGAGAATAACTAAAATGTCAGTTATGTTTATTTATTTTGATGAAACTTGTTATGTAGCTTTATGTGGCATTAAAATACATGTATATATATATATAAAACATATATACATATATACATATATACATATATATATATTAATATAAAACATATATACATATATACATATACATATGTATTTTAATATATATATGTTTTATATATATATATATGTATTTTAATGCCACATAAAGCTACATAACAAGTTTCATCAAAATAAATAAACATAACTGACATTTTAGTTATTCTACATAAGAATAACATGGCGGCTGAGTATGCAGGTTTGCTGAAGCAAGGAACAGCAAATGGGTTTTATACAAATATTAATATAAGTCAAATAGGTAAAGCCACATACCGTGTTTCATTAATTTATGTTCATAATTAAGGGAGATAACACGTTACTTATTCTCCATAAGAATAACATGGGGGCTGAGTACGCAGGTTTGCTGCTACGGGAACTATCGGCAAAAAGTTGTTTTGTGTAAATATCAATAGACCACAAGGATAAGAAGCAATATAGCAAGTTTCACCAAGATAAGTTGATAAATAAGCGAGTTATACAATTTGTCTTATTCTCCTTAAGAATAACATTGGACAACGTACTGTGTTTAGCACTTTCAATATCTCTGTAACCAATTTACGTAGAGCTATGACCAATACACCAAATGATGCGTCTTTTAAAGCTGATTCCAATGAGAATAACAATTTGACTTTTCAAAACTCATATGTAAAATACCCAAAAAAAACCTTTTTGGGATAACCCCCCCCCGCCCAAAATACCCCTTCGGATAGGTCGATCTGTCTGGTTTTCGAACTTAAAGTCATAAATGCTACTTTACACGTATATACCAAATTTCGTCAAAATCGGATTATTTTTTACGAGAGTTATCGTGCTCACGGACACGTATATATACAGTTTTGAACGAATGGTGTTTTTGGCATCTGGGGACCTCAAAACGAGAAGTTATCATGGTCCCAGGCCTAGGTCTTACCATGCCGACTACGGTAATAGCTTCTTCCGTATAGGGGAAATTCGCTAACAAATATTTAGAAACGTCCATAGTTTGTAAACTATGAAGGATATGATATGATGTACATTTGTCGTTGGAAATAGTCCATATAATATGTCTGAGATGTTTGGTCATCAATTGTTGAGAAACCCTGTATATATTATTTTTCAATATGATCATATCGGAGATTCACTGGTTATACACATTTGCTACAAAGGATATGGCTATATTTCTTGAGTTTATTGTGATGTTCAGTAATATAAGACGTACACGTAGTTTTGTAATAATTCAAAGTTGTTTATTTGAAAGAGAATGGTCCAAAACGTGGTGTTTCTACCGTCAAAGTTCGACCTATTATTATAAGGCATCGTTTAATAAGAAAAGCCAAAAGGCAAATGGCAGCAGAAGACAGTTATGTTACGTTTTTATTATGGGACTTGTTTTTATTTCTTAAACAACGAAATAAATGTTAAACCAAACCTAGAGAGAAAGCAAGGGTGTTTAATGTTAATCTCTGTGAAGCGTTTCGAGGCGCGCCACTTCAGTGGGTGTTTTATCTTGTTTAAACTTATTTTCAACTTCCTACACAAGTTGGTAATGAAACGGAGACCTCAGCGGGAAAATTGTATTTAACGCTCTGATGTAATTTGGTTGATTTTCCCGGTTATTAAATACAAAAACCTGAAGGCTTAACAAATACGCAGTTATACAATATGTTCTATTTTGATCTGGCCACTAAAATAAGATTAAATGGCAGAACATAATGAGTAATTTGAGTCCAAAATTAATGAGCGTGTATCGCATGGCTCAAATTAACAGATGACGATAGTGCTTGAAAAATTTTGGTTTGGTTAATAGAAGGGTTGTTCGACTAAAATTTTTGTTGTGTTTTATACTGTACCAAACTGAAATACATAGCATAAAATATTCTGTAAAGTAAATGTGCTGTAGCTTAGAGAATGTTAAGTTGTTTTTACAATTTGTACAAGATAAAATAGAACCTCAGCAACTCACAAAATACTTAAACATAACGATACCTTGTTTGGTTACTAACATCACCGTTGTAAGTGAATACAAATGATATCTTTGAAGGACACTGAGATCAAAGCATGATGTTCGATTTAGTTGTATTCGGTATAATAAATAACATATATACAATTTATATGTTTATTGTCAATTTCTAGTTTACTAAACAATTGGTAAATTAGGAGCAGTACGGGCGATAGCAATATTCACAAGCATGCAGCACAAGTTGGTATACACGCTTGGCAACGTCGCCTAGCATGCAGCACAAGTTGGTATACACGCTTGGCAACGTCGCCTAGCATGCAGCACAAGTTGGTATACAGGCTTGGCAACGTCGCCTAGCATGCAGCACAAGTTGGTATACACGCTTGGCAACGTCGCCTAGCATGCAGCACAAGTTGGTATACACGCTTGGCAACGTCGCCTCATAACAACAACGCAGTAGTGGCACATGTGACAGTTTTCCTGCATCACTGCTGTTGCAACTCTGACAATCTGTTCCCTCTCATTATCTTACATGAGCCCCATTCTACAGTACTAATGTTAACTTAGTGGCTTGTGTCCTTTATTTAATATGCTGCAGGATGTACTTTTAACGTAAAGTGTACTTTTAAAAAACTGACTGGCTGAAAATAGCATGTTTATGAGTTATTAACATTCCCAATTTATAACACCAGGAATTGTGAATTTTTAATCAATTCTTGAAACTTACCATAAATATTCTTTAAGAATAATTAAGTAAATTTTAATAATCGATTGATCACCTGATTGTATTGGACTGTGGCAAAAAATGTATTTAAATTTCTGAATTTCTTACAAAAAATATATATATTTTATCTCATTTGGACTAGTTTCACATGTTAAGCAATAAGTTCTTAAGTAGAAAAACTTTTAATGGGTTTTTCCCATTGAACATCATTTAATTAGTTTTTTTAGCATATCATCGTATATTTATTATTCATATTAAATATATCATCATATCATCATATTATTCGTACCACATCATTAGAAGCCTCGTTAATCAATTTTAATAATGATGATTCATTAGAGATTTCATTTAGCTTATTTTTTAGCGCAATGTCTACTTAATAAATATCAGACATATAGACAGAAAGGTTTATTATGACTGTGTTTGTTTTAGCATGCATCAGGGTTTTTTTTAATACTTCCAGTTTATCAGTAGTCCTGAATATTCAATTTTTTTATAATTTAAAATGGTTTCTTCATCATATAAGTAAGTGCTGCACAAATATTAATTAATTATAATGTAATTATAAAATATTAATTATAATGCTTTAATTAATAATTTATAAATGTTTAGGTAAATTCGATTAAAATCCATAATAATACTAATACGCAGTGCATGTCAATTTAGCATATCAACATTGAAACATAAGCATGAAACAATAAATTAAACATTTGCTCGCGCTCACGAAGATCAAATTAAATGTATAAAACAATTGTTTGATACATAACTGTTCCCAAAATTAAATAAAACACAACACAAACATTACTATTAATAAAAAGGGAAAAACATTACTATCAACAAAAATACACACTACTATTACAATACACATATAAAATAACACAAAATAAAACAATATATTACAAAATGCATTAGCTAATGAGTTATAATTATTCGAAAATACCCACATGTCAAATTTTAAAAAGAATTAATTTCGTATTCAAAGTCTTGTTAGTTTAAAAGATTTTTATTCAACAGTCAAGCAGAGACCCTCAGAACAGGTTCTTCCTCTTTTGTAAGGTATGCATTAAAATAATGGTGAGCTTAACGATCTTATAGATTTTTCTGAGTCTTTGTTTATGTCGCAAAGTATTTTAACGAGCAGTAGATCTCGTTTCGAGAAAAACAAATCTGACAGCATAATTATTATCGTGATGTGGAACTAGTTTTAACAAAGGGTAAGTGGGTGTTTACAATTGTGAAATAGGTTGTTTTATTTATCCTCGCAAAATATATCCTAGAATAGGTAATATACAATTATGTGAGTTAAAAAAAGACAAACTGCATTAACATGTTTTATTAAAATTCACAAACGTATTCGCAATAAGTTGTCAACCGGATACATGGGTGTTCATGGACCAATGCCAATCAAGTTTGACAGTTTCAGTCACGTCCGTCTGTCTCGTTGATGGATTGACTGTTTATCATATATAACCTAAAGCATTTCTTATAATATTAAATCTAAATTGAGTCGTAATGTTGAATGAATTAAATGGTTTATTAACAAAGTATTCTTTACGGATATTATTGATTAATACAAAATTAATATCATCACCGAGCATGTTACATAAATGAAATGACAATTTTCATATGCCACTTAATTATCTAATTATTAGTCGTCCTGTGAAAAAGGAAGTTAAACAAAACACTATTGTGGAAATACATTCTGTCCATGACTACGTATATTTTGAACTGATCGAATTGTTGATTCTATACTTATTTTACCCATTGATTGAGTGATATAAAGAGATGATATCATGCAATACGTAGTATTTTATCTAGTTACTAATCTAGATCGAATAGGTAATAAAGACAAAAACTGATCAATCCCCGGGCAAAACCTCTTCACCTAGAAACGTGAAATGTAATATGCTTACTCTTTAATTACGTAGGTAACCACTGGGAAGAAACTGTAAGAATTTCTCATAGGCCTCAACCCCACATGTGTTTAAAGTTCCCATATCACTCTTTTGGAATTTGAATTTATTTGTTGATAAATTTAACAGCTCCTCATTATTATAACTATACTAACCACAGAGTGCAGGATTGACGACCGGTGCAGCGGTGTATTCTACGGGTGAAGCCAAGTCCTGCTGCTCCAGCTAGTTTAACAGCTCTTCATTATTATAGCTATACTAACCACAGAGTGCAGCATTGACGACCGGTGCGGCGGTGTATTCTACGGGTGAAGCCAAGTCCTGATGCTCCAGCTAGTTTAACAGCTCTTCATTATTATAGCTATACTAACCACAGAGTGCAGCATTGACGACCGGTGCAGCGGTGTATTCTACGGGTGAAGCCAAGTCTTGATGCACCAGCTAGTTTAACAGCTCTTCATTATTATAGCTACACTAACCACAGAGTGCAGCATTGACGACCGGTGCAGCGGTGTATTCTACGGGTGAAGCCAAGTCCTGATGCACCAGCTAGTTTAACAGCTCTTCATTATTATAGCTATACTAACCACAGAGTGCAGCATTGACGACCGGTGCGGCGGTGTATTCTACGGGTGAAGCCAAGTCCTGCTGCACCAGCTAGTTTAACAGCTCTTCATTATTATAGCTATACTAACCACAGAGTGCAGCATTGACGACCGGTGCAGCGGTGTATTCTACGGGTGAAGCCAAGTCTTGATGCACCAGCTAGTTTAACAGCTCATCATTATTATAGCTACACTAACCACAGAGTGCAGCATTGACGACCGGTGCAGCGGTGTATTCTACGGGTGAAGCCAAGTCCTGATGCACCAGCTAGTTTAACAGCTCTTCATTATTATAGCTATACTAACCACAGAGTGCAGCATTGACGACCGGTGCAGCGGTGTATTCTACGGGTGAAGCCAAGTCCTGATGCAC
Organism: Allygus modestus; assembly: GCA_963675035.1. NCBI lineage: Eukaryota > Metazoa > Arthropoda > Insecta > Hemiptera > Cicadellidae > Allygus > Allygus modestus. The sequence goes on along the minus strand of OY776111.1, from coordinate 377,619,827 downwards.
CAGCTAGTTTAACAGCTCTTCATTATTATAGCTATACTAACCACAGAGTGCAGCATTGACGACCGGTGCGGCGGTGTATTCTACGGGTGAAGCCAAGTCCTGATGCACCAGCTAGTTTAACAGCTCTTCATTATTATAGCTATACTAACCACAGAGTGCAGCATTGACGACCGGTGCAGCGGTGTATTCTACGGGTGAAGCCAAGTCCTGATGTACCAGCTAGTTTAACAGCTCTTCATTATTATAGCTATACTAACCACAGAGTGCAGCATTGACGACCGGTGCGGCGGTGTATTCTACGGGTGAAGCCAAGTCCTGATGCACCAGCTAGTTTAACAGCTCTTCATTATTATAGCTATACTAACCACAGAGTGCAGCATTGACGACCGGTGCAGCGGTGTATTCTACGGGTGAAGCCAAGTCCTGATGTACCAGCTAGTTTAACAGCTCTTCATTATTATAGCTATACTAACCACAGAGTGCAGCATTGACGACCGGTGCGGCGGTGTATTCTACGGGTGAAGCCAAGTCCTGCTGCACCAGCTAGTTTAACAGCTCTTCATTATTATAGCTATACTAACCACAGAGTGCAGCATTGACGACCGGTGCAGCGGTGTATTCTACGGGTGAAGCCAAGTCCTGCTGCACCAGCTAGTTTAACAGCTCTTCGTTATTATAGCTATACTAACCACAGAGTGCAGCATTGACGACCGGTGCGGCGGTGTATTCTACGGGTGAAGCCAAGTCCTGATGCTCCAGCTAGTTAAACACAAAGCAATACAAATTAAAAATAAATTATTATTTTGATTTAGATTTGTATTGTGTATATATTACATGCCGGCAATATTTAATGATGTTAAACTAATTATGAACTTACGATCACTGCTATGTGTAAACAATAGCTCAAGCAAAATATTCAAGTTATTTCGCAAGGAATATATTGAAATCGTGTTGAACTTTTAGATAAATTTTAATTATTATGTTTAAAATTATCAAGAAAAACGAATTACATTAAGAAAACTCGTGATATCTTATTTTTTTATATGATTAAAAAGATTAATTTAAAAACCAAACCTACTATTCATTTTATACCTGTTCCATTTTCAAATCGGCAATACTATAAATACTGTAAAGCAGATTTTTTTGCATAAACTATGTCGTTGAATTTTAAAATAGTATTAGTATTAAACTAATAAAGCATATTTATTTTGAAAAAAATACTGTAAACCTTAATGGTTTTTCTACTACTGTACTTGGTTGTTGGAGGTCACCATGGAATTTTTTAAACTTTTGCTACCATGATTTAGTGATGTGTATTTAAAATTACAATAATTTTAACAATATAATAATTTGTATGATGCAATAAATTAACAACGCAATATATTCTTCTCTAAGAAGCATTTTAACATCTTATAAATTTGTTGCCTTAAAATTCAATGAGTGTTTAGGTGAAACAAGCGGGAGCATATAAATATTCATGGGATGTTGTTAAATCCCCGGAGAGAAATAAATTCAATGAACACAGTAAAACTGGGCCTTACTGAGCATTATCTCAACTAACCCACACATTTTAGAACCTTCATCAGTGGTAGCCACATTGGATTTTTGTACCGTAACAAAATATTTAATTTTGTGCCTCCGTTACTTATCGATTGTCACATCCGTCACATAAAACCCGATAAGGTGTCAAATTAAAGGTATGGTAGGCATCCAGAGAAAACAGAACTAAATATGCCAACTGTCCTTAATATATCAAGGTTATTACCATTGATTATACTTTTAATTTGGAAAGTTTATTGAGAGACAATAATTATTGATTTTCGAAAAGTAATAATGAACGTCCCTAGTGTCATATCTTATAAACTAGTTATACAATTTAAAAATTATATTAAAAATTATCTCAGAACGAGTCCACAAATCGTATGTTCTGTTTGATGTGCGAATAAACGGTCACTGATCGGTGCGAAGCCTGGCGGCAGAGAAGAATACCGCACACGGCGCCGGAGTGATACAATGTCCAGTGGCGGCGGAGTGATACAATGTCCAGTGCCGAGGCACTTAAAAGGCACTTAAAAAAGGCAAAATCTAAAACGGCGTCTCATTTTGTCTTGTGCTTGACCCTAGAACATTTTAGTATGCTTTTAGCCAACACCACCTATAGGGAAGAAGCAGCTACTACCTTAGCATGGTTCAATTGATTATCATTCCTCTATAAGTTTTACAGTGAACTTTTAAGGCCAAGGGGTTTGATTTAGCTTGGAACCAAGCCCTATAAAACAATACCAAAATCATAAAAATACGTTAAAAACTACAAGCGTGTACGAAACTGATGAAAACATACCGAACCTTAAACCCCCTTCTTTTTAATGTTTTTTTTTTAATAAACTTTAATTTGTTTTGCATTTATGTATTCAATCAAAATGTGTAATAAACTGCAATATATTAATGGTACTAGTTATATCTTAAGTGGATTTTTATTTCATAAATTAAATACCCCGTCGCAGCAAACCTGCGTACTCAGCGAATTTCCAACGCATAATATTTGTCTTAATACCACATAAAGCCGCATACCAAGTTTCATAAAAATATATTCACATATAAGCGATTTTAATTATTCTCCATAAGAATAACACTGGTGATGAGTACGTAGGTTTGCTGAAACAAGGATAACAAACAATTAGTTTTTATGCAAATATAAATATAATTTAACTAGGCAAAGCTACATAACAAGTTTCATCAATATTCAATGATAAATAAGCGCTGTATAACATTTTAGTTATTCTCCATAAGAATAACATGGGGGCTGAGTAAGCAGGTTTGCTGCAACAAGGAACAACAAAATGGGTTTTTATGCAATCATCAATATAACTCAACCAAGTGAAGCTCCATACCAAGTTTTATTAATTTATGTTCAAAATTAAGGGAGTCGTTACATTTTACTTATTCTCCATAAAAATAACATGGGGGCTGAGTACGCAGGTTTGCTACGGAAATCATTAACAAAAAATCAATTATTTTGTGCAAATATCAACATACCAGTACTACGTGAAGCCACATGCCAAGTTTCATCAACATACATTCATAAATAATCGAGATATCAAATTTTATTTATTCTCCATAAGGATAACATTAGACTACGTACTGTATTTAGCACTTTGGATATCTCTGCAACGGTTGGGCGTATAATCACAATTTAAACACCAAAATGATTTTTTTGTGGAACTGAACAGATTGGTAAAAGCAAATGTGAAGTTTACATTAAAATAAACTGAGGAAAAGCCAAAAACCTTTTTCCCATAACATTAACATGGGAGATTTTATAAGCAGGTTTTTTGTATTTTCTCCGCAACCAATTAACCTAGGTTAATAATTCAAAATACTATATTATTTGTTTTTTAAGCTCTATAAAATGGTTAAAACCAAAATTAAGTTTTTTTTTTAATTGTAGGGTGAAAAATGCAAAAAACTGATTTTCTGAAAATTTAAAACCTCCATAAACCCCCCTTTCCATGGTCATATTTTTCTGGTTTTCGAATTTAAAGTTATGAATGTCATTTTACACATTTGAGCCAAATTTCATCGAAATCGGACGATTTTTACCCAAGTTATCGCATTCACGGGCACATATTTGTCCGTATTTGTGGTTAGTATATTTGTGTTAGTGTTAGTATAGTGTTTATTTATATATATATATATATACATATATATAAATTTGAACGAATAGTGTTTTCGTCATCTGGGGACCTAAAAACAAAAAAAATATCATGGTCTCAGGCTTAAGTCTTACCATGAGAAAAGCTCTATTTAGCTTTTCTATAGGAGAAATTCGCTAAAAGGAGTTAAATATGTTGTTTTAAAATTTGTCTCATTGAATAAAACGTATTACGTGACTAAAGGCTGTAAATTTGGTAATTTGTATCATCAGTGTATATCGTACATCAATTTTCAAAGTATTAACAAAGCTAATGGTGACATTAAGTGGCTGACATGATAGAAATTGCTCCTTTACATAGTGCATAAACTGATTCATTGATACACACTCTTGTAATTGTGCTAAATTATCAAAATCCTGTCATCTCCTGCTCTTTGGTAGATTGAGTGAATTCTGTAATACCTCGACGTTCAGAGAATATACTAAATATCTATATATTTCCTAGCTGCAATTCAATAGGTGAACGGGAAATGCTTTGTAAATTAAAATTCAAAGGAAATTCTAAAGCATTCTATGTGATTTCATGGTTTGAATAAGATGAAATCCTTGCAGTTTTAATAGTTCACCTACAGTACCAGATATCCAACAAGCATCAATGCTTCTCTCAACCATCTTGAATTTAGTACGAGGTTTTTAAGTTTAATTTTATGGTACATGGTGAATTGAGTTCTAGTTTACATCAACTAGCCTTTGAATAAGTGCACATTTTGATATGCATACTTTTTATCAGCAAACCTTTGATTGTTAGTAACTAGTTTTAACATTTATCTTTGTTAAGTCTAAAAACGAAATATATTTTTATGTAATTAAACATTAAGATACAAAATATAGTATATGTATCCCAAATGAAGTGAGATAGTATACAAAATAAAAAATACTTGAAGGGACATTGAGTTATAATAACAATTGGAGCAACCCCAAGCGGGGCTCTGGGGGCGGAGCACTCAGCGATCGAAGCGAGTGGTATACTTTACTTCGTTATGTTTACTATTAATACATTTACTCAACGTCTATTTAATTCTTCTTAACGTTATTTCATTTAAAATCCATTGGCAGAAAGAAGATATTTGCACACTTTTTGCCACTATTACATTGTCATTTTGAGAAACATAAGTTCATACGTTCATAGGTTTCGAACGGATTTGTTCATATTCGAACTCGTAATTCTTATTGTGCTATGGAGAACGCGTGTGAAAACTTTGATGTTGTTACAAACACACTCGTGTTCATGCACACTTAGTCAGTTACTTCAATCCCTTTCACCCTAATTAGTAATCACTTATTTCATAAAAAAATAAATCAGTAAATATATAAATTACATTCCCCCGACAAATATAACGATTGTCACATTTAGTATATTATCCTTGAAGTCAATACCCATCATATAGTAAATTTTGTTCTAGATCAATTGGTCATAGTACTTATGGTTCATGGATTTATAAGTTCTATTACGTATATAATTTGATTACATTAAGAGTTTTATTGAAGCAAACCAATTCTGTGTTTATAGGCGGAAAGTGACTTCAATTATACATAAAATGTATAGTTGTTACATAATGATATATATTTAGATAATAAGTTCTCACAATCCCTATAGATCCATTGCATATTTTTATCTAAACCAGAAGCATTATTTTAGTGAAAGTTATATTCAATCACATTTCAGGGAGGGTGGTCCAACACCTTCATTCAGTGTTATGATGACTATCTAGTACTGGCCTTCTAGATAATCGAACCCATGACCCCTTCAAAAGCAGTCATCCAGGGTTCTAAATGTTAGGCTAATGAGATGCCTTGAGATCGATAACTCTTACATTTACAATTTAGCTGCACCGAATAGAATTTTTGCAAATATTTTGAGTTGGAGTATTTTTCACGCAGAAATGTTTTACAAATAACTAAAATTCTATACATAAATATCATCTACCAAATACTTAGAGTTCTTCATATTTATTTTCATAAGTAACATAGGGTACAAAAAACCTCCTGACTGATGACTACAACATGTGCATTTTCAACTTTTGTGGTTATGAAAAACAGTTCAATCAAAAAAGAACATAAACATTTAATTAACAAATTTAGTATTTACAAAATGTTTAACAGCACATATTCTCGAAGGTGAAAATTGAACTAGGCATTAACCATGACATGGAACACGACAGTTAAATGAGCTGATCCAGGCCGACATGAACATGAACCTGTGAATGACTGTAGCTCTGAATCTGTCCCTCACTACAACGCATTTGATGTCGTGTTCACTTGCATTGTAACTCATGTTATCATCGGTTAAGTAATATTGTAAACCTTAACAATGAAAATATTTAAATTAAAAATACCCCCGTAGCAGCAAACCTGCATACTCAGCGAATTTCCAATAAGTATATATATATATTAATGCCACATAAAGCCACATACCAAGTGTCATCGATATACATTCATAAATAAACTATTTATGACATTTTAATTTTTCTCCATAAGAATAACGTAGCGGCTGAGTATGCAGGTTTGCTGAAACAAGGAACATAAAAAATAGGTTTTTATACAAAAATAACAAACAGCACATAAAAGTTAAATAGAACAGTTAGTAGAATATTTATTGTTTTTTTTATGAGGCCCAATCAGAGAATGCCCAATCAGATTCTCTGATTTGGCCTGATGATGACCGGTGTAACTGGTTGAAATCGATCGCCTTGTACCATCTTTTGTGTATATTTTACCGTCTTGTATGCAAGTACAGTATAAGTTTAAATATACTTTATAGTGTTGTAAGACGTAATTTATTAGTGAATTTCCTATGGAAAAGTGAACTATTAGCATGACCCGCACGGTGAAACTTAAGCCCGGGACCACCATAGAAGTTCCTAACCCCCCTGAACACGTTTTGGGGGGTCGTTCAAAATTATATATATATATGTGTGTGTGTGTGTGTGTGTGTGTGTGTGTGTGTGTGTGTGTGTGTGTGTGTGTGTGTGTGTGTGTGTGTGTGTGTTTGTGTGTGTGTGTATGCACTCTAGCGGTCGCATTTTTTGTCCGATTTACTTAAAATTTGGTAGGGACGTTCCTTTCTATAATCATTTGGACAAGTTCGTTGGAAAAAACAATCGGAAAACTCTAAACTCCTTTTTTGGCAATTATTCTTTCAAATTTCAAGTTTTTGGGCCCAAAAAGGGTCAAAAGACAATCCCTGGACGTAAAAGTAATGCAATTTATTCAGATGGGAATTAGTGAAGTAAAACTTTTAAGCCCTCTCTCGTCATTCTAGCATAAATATTTACCGAGTTATTAAAGAAAATGTATATTGGATAAACACAGTACGTTGTCTTTTGTGTTTTTTTTACATTAGAAAGCATGTTATTAATTTGTTGGTGTATTTGTATCATCCCCAGCAACCTGGCACCTACTTTAAAGCCTGACTGGACCTTCTCCTAACCTTATAACGAGCAAAATTGTATTCCCAGCATTGCAGGTAAATGAAACCAGGAGCAACAGAACAGCCAAAAAATCAATGTTTTCAGATTTCAATAAAATTGGAATAAATACATGTTTTTACACTGGTTTTGAGTTTTAAAAGTTTGTTATGTGGAAATTCTCTTCCCAAGTGATCAGCGTGCTGCGTGCAAACTTGTTTAATTTTAAAAACATTACCGAGAGGAACTCTGAAAAGACACGTCTCACTCAACATCCATAGTAATTTATTACTAAACCACTAAAGGAAATTGAACACGGATTGTAAAATAGAAGTAATCTTACAACAAATAATCTTATAATCGTACTAACAGGTTTTTCTACCTTGCAAGAACAGCCGCAGGATACCAATTACAAGCTCTACGGTCTCAAGAAGAAGCCAAGACACAAATTGGTCTATGTTAAAACCTGCTTGACCACTTGTTTAAAAGGGAAAGCTCTTTATAATAAACCAGAATTTTTGGACGATGCTGTTTTGAGAGTAACCCCTCCCCCACTAAAATTCTTGTGAGTAGACCACAAGTTTGTAGTTTTATATATATATAGCTTTCTAGAAAATGAGTGGAAACTTCCCTCATACCATCCCAGAGTAACAATCGTTTATGGGGATTAATTTTGATTACATAAAAGAAACCAAGGCAGACAGTATACCCTCTCCATCCGGCCGTCTAGCCCAAACCCATTTGTATAATACGGACATTATAATCTGTTTATAAGCCAGATTTATTCTGCGCTTCGCAAAAAAAGGCTGTCCTGAATGAAATGAAATATTTTTCCTATTTTTGTGTGAAGGAGGAATCCTTTTGAGTTTTTTAATTCATAGTACGCCATTAGGGTTATGCCCCTTTGTCCGGCACTCCTACAAAGTCGATCTTAAGGGTACAGGTTACTCAGTATTTGACTACAGCATGCACCATATCTGTTCTAATGGACTTTTAGTCAGCTAAGTACCGGGGAACCGAGCCATGTGTTTGGTTCCGCAGAAGAGGCATTGAATTTTATTTTATTTCAGATATTTGTTCATTTTCTATATGAGCTCGTTCGCTTCTCTTACTCGCCTCCCGGATGAGCTCGTTCGCTATGCTCACTCTCCTATCGAAAAAAGAGTTTGAGTTGCCATCCCAGTATTTTTTTTATTTTCATAATGATAAACAGCTGTTTACAATATTTTAAGTTATAGATAGAATCAAAGAGCTGATTTAATGGTTTGTTTTTGTTATTCATAGTGTTATAATTTTAAACTGAGTTGTTTGGAAAAATACGAGTTTTCCTGAAGTAGTGGTTTTCACCAATCGATTTTTTAGACCCAAAAGCCCCTCATCCCCAAAATTTCAGCAAAATCCTTCCGCTGGATCTCGAGATAAATTTTGCAAACAAACAGTCATAGCTCATATTAGAGTATAGGATTATATTTGATCACAGTACGGAGAAAACACGTACTGTTTTACTACTGTACAAAGTTATGCAAAATCATTTAAAATAACGACACGGTAATACATTTTTGGCCATACAGAACACGTATGCACTTGCAACACGGTATTTAAAGCTCAGTTTGTCGAAGTAGCCATTGTGATTATAATACTAAATATTTTATGTTTTTAAGTCCACCTTCAATAAGTCCAACAAACTACAGGAGTTATTGAGCAGATATTTAGAAGAACATGGGTCCATCCCAAGAAAAACAGTTATGGGCTTATTCCCGTTCCAATGAGGCTAGGCCCTAACGCCCTTCAACATTTCCATGTCAATTATATACTTACTAGGCCGATTGAGCATTTGTTTGGTAGAAATACAGCAGGCAATGCACTATAGCCAGAAACAGGCCTATACTTTCCATCCTGTAAGCTCTTTGGGACTTATCTGCTCCGTCGGCCTTTACAATTTTAATTTATTCATCACTGATGTTAGTCGTCAACGGAACCGATTGATCATACATTTTTTAGGAGGATGGTTAATACATCAGAAATACATTCAAAAATGCTTTAAGGCTGGAGCTATTAAAAATGTTTAAAGGCACCTGGAATTCAGGTTTGTAATATTTAGTGATCTATAAAGTTTGTTATTTATAGCCATTTATTACACACACACACACACACACATAAATATATATATAAACTCGAAAATAATAAATACAAACTCCCCCGGTTATAGGATTTTGGCAGTTTAAATATAATTCTAAGACATTTCACTCATTTCTAAACTAACCGGGGAAGGATATAAGATCAGCGTTGGTTTAATTTGTCTTCCATTAGAAATACATGGATCAAATTTTCTATTCATAAATAGAGAACATTTATGTTAAAACTTTATTTTATACACATTAAAAAAGAACCAGATTGGTACATCAATCCATACATCGCAGTGCTACAAAGAGACTTGCACGGTGTTACACAAAGCACAATTCTCTCATTGTTTCTTGCTCGTAGGCATAGTTGTTGGTAATTAATTAATTAGCATTGTTTTAACGTTGAATACTATTCTCGACGTAAGCAAATGGACGTGTCCGTGATGGCTTTGCTTTTGTAAAATTATGTGTGGCCCCACTGGTAAATCAACACCTCTTTGCTTTTCATGCTGGGTTTGATTTAACAAACAAATAACCTACATGGGCTAATACTATTTTTCCGTTGTGTATCGTTTATATTAAATCAAAAAGTAACAATATTAATATGTTTATTGCCCTTACAGCAATTTATTTTTTGCAATTAATGTTGACAAATAATTTGAATGTTAACTACAATACTTACAAATAGTATTATTCATAATAATGCATAATATTATAATCACCAACAAATATGCATGATACTTGTTAAATAATATTGCACAACCTAGTTTATCCTATCCTCGTATGATAATTTTTAGTTCAGTTTCCAATAGTAAATTAATTTTTATTGAATTATAACTCGGTTATATACATTTTGAGAACGTTCTATAAATTCATTAATGCTATAAAATATGCTTAATGACATATTCTTTTTATACTATTTTAAAGGATGACGAATTTGTTGAATGTTGCAATTCAGCTGGTGAATTATTAATGAACTCCTGCTTGGGATAAAAGATTTGTTATTACATTACATCTGTGTTGTTGGCAGCGGACTTATTACTTGATTTTGTATCATATTTGTGAATGTCCTTATCACACATTAATTAACTTTTGTGAAGACAATTCACTATTGGTTCCAATATGTAAATGCGTTACGATGAGTAAATGCATACTCTTGAGAGTCTTCACATGATTCTTTAACTTTTAAATTACAAATTATTGGAAAACGTCAGCTGGATTACTTAAGCAGATAAGTGAGATTTAAGGAACTGATAAACGTTTTTACAGATATTAAATAAAATTACTTTTGGAATGATAAAGAATTATGCAGAATACGTTATGAAGGGGTTGTATATTCAGAAGCGTGTAAGATATAAATTTAAAATGCATGTAAAACAACAGAACGTTGAATGCCAAAATGTGTAAGCCCTCTCTCATAATTACAGCAAATATATTTACCGAGTTATTAAATAAAATGTAAATTGACTAAACACAGCGCATTGTCTTAATGGGAGTTTACATTATGTTTTCTTATCTTAGTTTTATAATACCCAGAAACCCCCCATACCTACTTTTTATCCTGACTGGACATCCTGCTAACCTCATAATGCACACTATTGCTACCACAGCATTGTAGGTAAATAGAACCGGAGCATCAGAACAGCCAAGAATCAAATTCAAACTCGTTATTTTTAAACCTTCAATTTAGTACCTTTTTGCGATAAACAATAATGATTTATCAAAAATAAGGAATATCTTTATTTATTACAGACATCATATAAATGATTAAATTACGACTTTAGAAACTAAAACATGTTGATAATTTTGAGTATGTATTTGCTTTTCAACCCATAAATTCATGCAACTTCCAAACAATGCCCCGAGGAATGTATTCACGACCAGCTAATGTCCCCAGAGTATCTTGTGTTTATGGACTTGGTAAGTGGAATGAATGAGCTTATGGACCGTGGCGCTGCTAAACGTGTTTTGTTATTTGTCTTGTTCCATCAAATAAATCGACTAAGACCATGTTAACTTGCTAATTTATGCTGTTCTGATGATTAGAATAAAAGTTAATGAGCTTCATTTTGTAGAAGAATCGTTTAAGTCAGATTATTTACACTCGACATTGTATTTACAATGTTCATTATTACCTTGCACTTTTATAAACTATATACAAACAACTGTAAATGTACTAGATTAAAAACTAAAATTCTAATGACAAACTCTCTAGAAACACGCCTGCGACATTGACAACCATTCATATAGAATGTTCAGTCCCAGACACCTCATCATCTGCATTTGAGTTGCCTAAAATGGTTTCTTGCATATTTGTTGTTTCTTGGTGTATTACTTAATATGTTCAGTATTTTAAAGATTGTTAGTTTAGATATAACAAATAAATTGTGATTACGATATTTCATTGTTTATAATTAATACTTTTCATACTTAACAGACTATAGCCACTTACACCAAACCACCTTCTCTTTTCTTACAGTTAGAAAAAAAGTAACTCTTGTATAACTTAATAAATTATTTATCATAAGAATTTTAGTAGAGAGGATCTCTACTACAGAGATGGATCAATTTGACTCCAGTTTTTTCCCGTTTGATCCACAGCTTTTTGTGGGTTCTGAACCACTGATACGTGGCATTAACACTTAGCTAATGGTCATCGATGATTGGTGGAGATCGAAGCCCGGGACCCTGGGGACTGATGTCACGCGCTCAAACCACTACACCAGATCACTCCCGGTTGAATAAATAATTTGACCAATAATTTATCGTAATGTCTAAATTTAAAATTAATAACCATTCACATTCATCTTGTACAAGTTATAATACACCAACACTGTATATCTCATTGAATCTTTGATGTGATTTAATCATCACAAACCGTAACGTATAACAAAACTCCAAGTACATATATGACTGCCAGATGGTGGTTGAACATCCTTTCACGTTTTTAATCATATTATATATTAATAAAATATATTTATTTATTTTATTTTAAAATGCTACAAAACGGGATAATCCCAAATTTAAATTATAATTATTGTATTGTTTTTGTGATGGCAGCTTGTAGCGCGCGGTAATTATTTGGACAGTTTGTACAGTATGTTAATTCTCAGGCTTTCTCTTCCAAGACTGACTGACTAGGTATCTTTCCCCGAGCCCACCTGTTGGGGGCTTATAACATTACGGGATAAAATATTATATTTGTTATCATCAAAGCAAACGGTTAAGTGTATTGCTGACTTAATTTATTGCTTTAAGTACATCGTAGAACAGTGCAAATATATTTCAGGACATCAGTTAGTCATGTCTGTAATAACATATATGTAAAAAAATTTAATTTAAAAACGTCTTCCAATATATTTTAACCCCAAGTGTCTTGTCATCTTTTCTCTTCGACATTCTTTTCACTACACATTGTCCGGTCAAAATGACCTTACGTTTGGAAAGGGTAACTTTAGAAGTAGGAGCAATATTACTGATTCAAAATTCTAACTTAGAAACTGTACAAACTGGATACGTAAATACTAAATTATACTGAAACATTAATAATTACTGCCAACTTTAAAACTAATTTCTCAACTTATGCATAAGATATAATGTAGAAAAATTAGAAAAAAAACACGTACAGAAACACAGATAGGATATGAAACGGGAAATACCACATGTCTATATGATTTTTTTCAAGATATCGTTCATAAAGTTTTCAGAGAGAGTTTTAAAACACTTCCTACATGATATAATCGGAAAGGTGATTATTTATTGAGGCTCATCACGAAACTATGATGAATTCTATGATCATGTTTATTTACAACCTCTAAAGGTGAAGTGTTGTTCACGGGTCTGAATTTTGTTTACAGAACTCTAAAGTTAATATAACAGTGTTCAGTTTTCAAAATCTATTACCATAGCTAATTTACTAAGGCAAACTTTACAGCGGAAGAATATAAATTTGTGATTACAATCCGATCTCATTAGTTTACACTCAAATTAACAGTGTAATCAGCAGTAGCTTTCAGTAAATAATGAGTATTACTCAATCAGCTGAAAACAATAAAGACTGATCCCATCAGTTCATATTGTACTCAATTAAACAACTATGGTCATTGGAATGAACTACCATTTAAATGCCAATTTATGTATTTGTCATCGGCCTCTTTGATTTGAACTAGTTTCATTTATATTTATCGTTATTTATGCGTAATCTTTTGTTATTATTATATTATTTCACGTTATGTTACTGAAAAGCGCTTTATTAAAAAACCTAACAAGAAATATAACTTTTACTGGACTACAAAACAAACTCGTTGTTTAGTTTATATCCTCGCAATATAAGACCCTCCTTTTTTACTACTACATTTAAGCTCCCAACTTGTATGCAATAAATGTGCTTATGGTAGAATTGAAATAGGAAAATAATCTATTAATTTGTTTAGTCTAGGCACAGAACCGTCTTAAATGAATATAACACAAAAAATTTTATAGCCGAAGACAAAAGAAGGGTTATTTATTCTTAACTTTACGATGTATGTGTCGGGGATTTACAGAGGCCTAGAAACGTGGTTACGGTGTTGAACTGCAGCTTTGAAAGAGAACAACCAGGTATCGTGCGTTCTGTGATGAAATAATAATTTATTTGAGATAATATTTAAGTTTTCAATAATTAATTTACAGTTACATGTGAATTAAGAACAGTTTTTATTTGTTTTATTTGTATTTCATTTGTACAGTTTCACTAAAAATCTTGTTATAAAGAAATAACGAAAATGTGAAAAAGCTAACTAATACTTATTTTTTATTTGAGATAATATTTAAGTTTCCAATGATTAATTTATAGTTACATTGGAATACAGAACAGTTTTTATTTGTTTTATTTGTATTTCATTTGTACAGTTTCACTAAAAATCTCGTTATAAAGAAATATCGAAAATGTGAAAAAGCTAACTAATACCTATTTCAGTTATTTTTGTCTAGCTGAGAAAACACAATGATTTTGTTAGTATGTATTGTATATGTTGATAATCAACCTTAATTATTCCATTTTTATATATGTAATGTTGGTCGATCAATTTGTACAATAATTTAGTGAGACATACAACCTTAATAATTATTCTGTATGCAAGCGATAGTTATTATATTACAATTAGCCCCCGAGAAGTTGGACAGTGTTTGTTAGCGATTAATGAGTATAAGCCAATCCCTTAAAACAAAGGTGACTGATCTAAACATCTGATATCGCAATCGATCAAAATGCTCCACAGAAGAAGCAATTGTTAATGTAATAATCCTTAAACAGCGACCAGGTTTGAATAGTAAATTTTGAGGACTAGACATAGACCTCGATTTGGGAGCATGATAACCTTTCTAATTAAATAGCTAGATCCAAAAAATACTATTCGTTCAGATATTTACACTTGGCAAAGTAAAGAGAAACATTCATTGTCATTTGTTCGTTGATCAAAACATTTGAATGAATGCAAATGTAGGTTCTTCCGCTTTTTATTCTATACCTGAAAAAAATAATATTATATCAGTTTTAAAAATCACCAACGAGCCTTTTTTATAATTGTTCGAAGTCTAATTTTCATGTATAATGTTAGGTGAATTTATTGCACCAAGCCGCATCCCTTGAAACATGATTTAACGTCGGATACGTTTACCCCCAGCCTTAGGGCTTTGCCTCGATGGAAAAGTTGTATTTTTATTCTTTACATCTTTTTAGAGTTTAGTCAATTCTTCATGGGTCCAAAACTATTTTGGATGCATTTTTTTAACTCCGACCCTAGAGATCATTCCTAATGGTCTTAAAAATTGCAATGCTATTCTTATGGAGGGAGGAAATATGTTTCTTGTTCTTGAAGTGAGGAAATCGTCCGGCTTAGGAGCTTAAGACATTGTTTAAGTAGTATTGGTAGAGTTTTGTGCACACGAGCACAATCCATTCAATACAAAAGCCCGAATAAACTACAGCGTTACCAAGACTGACCAAAATCACTACAGACTTGGCTCCAAATAACAGTTATAGGTTGATTATAGAACTTTTTGGTGATTTTTAAAACGGAGATAATATTTATTTTTAATATATACAGCTAAAAGCGGAGGAGCCCACGTTTTTATTTATTAAAATGTTTTGATAAACATTTAAATACAACATGCCGTTCTCTTTACAATTAATAGTTCTCTTTACCTATTTTCCAAGTTACATATCTGAAAAAATAGTATTTTTTCCACCTAGCTAGTTAATACGAAAGGTAACCATGCTCCAAAATATAGGTCTAGGTCTAGTCCCTGAAAACTACTATTCATAACGGGTCGCTGTGTAAGGATTATTACATTAACAATTGCTTCTTCTGTGGAGCATTTTTGAGTGATTGCGATATCAGATGTTGAGATCAGTCACCTTTGTTTCAAGTTGATTGGCTTACACTCATTAATCACTAACAAACACTGTCTAACTTCTCTGGAACTCTGAGGTATGGGAAAAGGGATTCAAAATATATTAGTTCCCTAAAACGTAATATTATGTCCAGGAAAGGTTTTGAAGAGCCGTTTTCGCAGTCATGTGGACACACTCTTGCACTACCACTTTATTAGCACAGATTATTTTGGGCAGTTGTCTTTAACAATACAGTTTTGTAAAAATATGTTATAACAGAAAAAGCTTTATTCAATTTTTTAAATTCCCATTAAAACAACACCTGTAAAAAACCGGCTTTAATTAAAAACATAACTTACAGATTTAATCAATCAATCGTAAACTTAACACAGTTTTTTAATTAAAATTACAACAAATAATATGTGTTATTGTAACCTTCTAACTATTACTCGATTAAAAACACCACTTTCCCTTCTGAACAAATATTAACAATAAATAAACCATCATCTACTGACTCTCTTTATAGAGCATATATGTAATTGCTTATAATTTGAGGAGATATAGACGAATTTAAGAAACAGCTTTATCTATATTTACACAATGTAGACAGTATAATCTGCGATTAACTTAATTTACATTCAACATACTAATATATTTCTTCACAATAAAGCCCCAGATTGAGTTTCATCTCACGTAGTTCCCACTTGTTATTTAAATTAAACCGAACAACGGGTTCCAAATAAACCACCAAATTGCAATTATTGTGTTCTGATGAATTTTATTTGGATCAATTTATCAAAACCAGTATATATCTCTCTTCTTTTGTTGAACCGTTTATTGCGGTATAATTTGACACCAAATCAAACACTACGATCAACCTGATAAATTTGCCTGTAGCAGATTGTACTTTACACAATCGCGGCCACTAGTTGACTTACCTACCATTAAATTAACAACTAATTTGAAATAAAACATATTTAACAGTATTTTTAAATTAGTGTATATGTATTTTATTTATAATTAGTTACTAAACATTATTATGGCTCCTCACTGAAAATATTATTACACACCAATGAAAGACAAGGCCAAGTGTAATTGAGTTTGTATAAGATAATAATTTCACATCCAGGGCAACTGATTAGCTTCATTAAATTACATCAACACACTAGCGACAGACAAGGCTACACAACCAGCAACTATGTTTGGGTATATTAAGATTATAGTAGATACTAATATAACCTTACTAATGTAATCCTACTAATTTAACAGCTGTTCATAATTAACCAGAGGACTGATAAAATAATACTCGTGTTGTTTATAATTAATAACATGTAGTTTCCTGAGATCAGTGACTAAAACTGTTAAGTGAAGATAGCATATTTAGAGTGGTCATATCCAAAATAAATCAATGTGACAATGATATATAAATAATGACTAAAATTACGCTAAAAATGCAGAAAAGGGGCAAATGAGCTTTAAAAAAGTGATAATCAGTTGGGGGAAGTGGTGAAATATTACTCCGTCATCCCTCAGGTTCTCAGGTCGGCCCTCAGGTTCTCAGGTCGGTCCTCAGGTTCTCAGGTCGGCCCTCAGGTACTCAGGTCGGCCCTCAGGTACTCATAATGAATGCATGCATGAGATTAAAAGTTTATAAAGTAACTTTGTTAAGCTCAATTCATAAAAATGGTTGTGAAATGTAAAACTTAATAATTGTTTTCTTACAGCTAGTATAAACAAACCCCTCTTTGTAACAAAAAGTATAAACTTGTGTAAAGGTAAGTGGCTGGCCACAAGGCTCGGGTCAATAAGAATAAATACCTCTGTACACTATTACCGAAGCTAGTTAGAGTAAAGTGACTAGTCTCATTAAGGGAAGTGTTGTTGCGAAACCAAGTCAGTGATTGGTTTACAGTACTTTTGTGGAATCGAAACACAATTACTGGAATGGTCTAAGAAATATGCTAACCATATTGGATTTGTTCGACCATTAGTCCAACCGTTATCAAACTAGTAAACAGACTTTGTCTCTATGATATAGGTGAATCGTGATAATGTCACAGAATTTTAAATCCCTAAAGATATATACTGAACCACGAATGTTTGTAAGGTGTACAATATTGGAAAATATGTAGTTGGGTTCATTTGAAAGAGCGTGTCCGTAGTTTTTAAATTATAAATCAGTGTCGAACAAGAAATATTGTATTATAAATTAATTAACTTTTAAAGTATAAATTGGTAATTTATATTCATAAATATGAAATATGTGTAATTCTTGATACTGTAAATATTGATATCTCATTTTTGCAATACAGAATCACAAATATGTAATTATAGGTGTATATTGGTTTAATACATTATTGAGATGCCTTTCCTTTTCCAGTAAAATACAGTAATGAGTCATAAATAAGGCGAAACGTGAAAGAATATCAAAGACAGAGGTAAAAGCAGTTCAATGCAGATTATTGTTAGCAAATCAAAAATTGGTATTACGTTTAAAGCCCCGATCCCGTAAATCAATTCGCAAAACCGATTGAACAAAGAACGATCATACCGCGTTAGAACCTCTTCTTTTTCCATAACATTTTTTTCCCCAACTAGTTCTTGTTTCATTCCAATTTCATCTATAAGTAATAAAATAAATTAAAAATGCTATTATACGCTTCAAAAAGATTGTTAACCAAAAAACTGGTACATATTATTGTGTTGTTTTCAATGTTTTACGAAATAAATAATCTATAATACCTGTAGATAGTCTTTATAAGATCACATACATCTTGAAGTGTTAGTGTTTTAAGATGAAACTACTGGGGGGCCAAGCCATGCTCGATGATAATTTGATAAGATTGTGTAATTTACAAGGAATCTTCTTATTTCATTGACAATTTTAGTTAACGAGTTTTTTAATTGTAACGAGTTTAACATTTAATTGTATTTATATTGATTTGTTTATTCATATTTCTAAAATTGTTCCGCTATCTCTAAACAAGTCTGACTATTAATTCAAAGCCTCATTTTTTTATTAATTTAGGAAAAAATAACATTATACAATTTTATAGCCTGTTACAAAGAAATATTTCACACGAACTTTACTTATTAGTAGTTTTTTACAAACAAAAAATATATTGCTAAGAGTAATTCAGCGTACCAGCAAGAGGATAATTCCTATTACATTATATAATACATAATCTTGTATTCATAAAAAACTCAAAAACTTACTGGTATTTTATTTCACTAATTGTACGATTCTGTATGCTAAAGGTTTTGTAAATATTGATGCTTTATTTACTTAATATATGTTGACTGATTGTTTTTTACTGGCGAAGAGGAGCAAAGATAGAAATTTAACTCATAAATAACTAAGATAATAAAAAAAAAACTTAAGAATCAATGAACTGCAATAAAAATAAATTAAATATTTTCAATCATGTCCGATCATTACAACGTGATCAACCCGATTTCCACTCCATCTGGTAATGTAGGTGATACATCATAACCAATGTCTAGCAGCATAATCTGAAACTGTCATCCACCCGACAACTTACATTAGCAGATGAAGAGCGGCGCCCACTTCAGACCTTAGTCGTGATATTAATCACAAATGTCCAGCAGTATAAGCTAAGCTGTCAAATAGATTGAAAAGTACCAACGAGTCAGGTAAGTTACTATAAGTTACTACTTTATCTATGATACTATATTAGCAGTATATTAGCAAATAGGTGTTTGGGCTTTGTAGAATGATTTTAATATTTATAACGTAGTGAAGACAAAATAGTTGAGTTTGTTCTGAAATAATAATAGATATTTAGGTACATCAGGTAGCAGATAGGGTCAGGTTGGGAACTAAAGTATTAAGTTCAAAATTATCAACAAACAACTACCGTTAACAATTAACGTTCGATTATTTATCAACAACATTGATGTATTTTTACTCTGTTGTCTCTTTGTTGAATAAATATTGTTTTATGAACAGATAATAAGTAATACATCAGTAGTATAGTTCGTTCTGTAAAAGTCATGTTATAGGTGTTTTTTAACTACAATTTATTGGACAATAACCACCTTCAGGGTATGCGGCGTTAGTCCTTGTAATGGTGACGAATTTGATTAACAAACAATTTTGTCATTATATATTTTAATACACAACAAAACGCCAAATTTAAACCAACAGACTTTTCGGAAAACCATAAACACATTTTCCGTTGTCATGACAGTCGTGGTAAGGATCGATCTATAAAACTTTGCAAAATTATGAAACATAAATAAAGATTGGGGACTATAAAATAGCTGTATCATTATCCAACGAACAAATTAGGTGCATAACCTTATTTTACTAATAAATCAATTTAGTAGGTTAAAACCTTTAGGGTTTCGGAGTATAATTTTCTTATAAACTGCATAAACTGATTCGGACCGAAATGTAAGTATTTCAAATGAGATTATGCAACTTTTTTCAAGTCATAGCATTAGCTAATACATAAGCCAATGGATACTTTAATTGGTACTACCCATCACAGTCTAGTTTAGTTCTGCTATATACCAAGCACCATAAGCTCTCAACTTGTCATTATGTCTAGCAACATGTTCTGTTGTGTCGAGTAAATTGACAAGTCAAACAACCCAATATCTTTAACGTTAAGTTTGAACACGATTGTTCATTTTTATATTAATTAACAACTAATTTGGTAGCTTTATTGCTGTGGTTGATAGTTAATAGATGTGTACTGTTAAGAAAATTTCAGCTTACATTATATGTTTTATTTTATAAGTTTGTATTTAATAAAGGATTCCGCATCAAAATACATTCACTATAAGTATTAAAGTAAAACGTGTAATAAAGAATTTATTGATAAGTTATTGTTTTTTGTTTGCAGATACTTTAATTTATTGCTGAAGACCTAAGAATAATCATTTTATAAAAAGTACTGTATCTCATATTACTGATATAACAATTACCCTATGTAAAAACTGACGGTCATAATACATCACATTACAATAATTATTTGATGATAAACTTCCTACCACAGTCAATTTAAGGACTTAAAATATATTAATCTAGTGCAGCTGTGATTTTAACATTAAACATTTATTATCAAAGACAAAAATTTGTCCTTTTAAATCCGATAGAAAATTTAACTAACCACAACTAACAAGAGGCCGGGCCGAATCCAAATACGATCCGTAAAAGGCATTAAACAATTCGTTTGGATTGAAAATTACAAAAAAAAAATCAGAATATTTTTAACGTCTTATTATTCTTATTATATTTGTATTATATAACATTACCCTAAATCCAACATCATTATATGTTTTTTCCAATAATACCAAATGTGTTTTAGCGAATTTCCCCTATGGGGAAAAAGCTATTACCGTAGGTCTCATGGTAAGGCTTAAGCCCGAGACCATGATAACTTTTTGTTTTGAGGACCCCAGATGCCAAAAACACTATTCATTAAAATTTATATATATCTATATATATATATATCTATATATATATATATAGATATATATATATATATATATAGATATATATATATACTGTATATATCTATATATGTGTCCGTTAACAAGATAACTTGAGTAAAAAACGTCCGATTTTGATTAAATTTGGCTCAAATGTGTAAAATGACATTCATGACTTTAAGTTCGAAAACCAGAAAAATCGGACCATGGGAAGGAGGGTTTATGGGGGTTTTAAATTTTCCAAAAATCAGTTTTTTGCATTTTTCACCCTACAATTTAAAAAAAAACTTAATTTTGGTTTTGACCATGTTATAGAGCTTAAAAAACAAATAATTTAGTATTTTGAATTATTAACCTATGTTAAATGGTTGCGGGGAAAATCCAAAAAAAACCTGCTCGTAAAATCTACCATGTTAATCTTATGGGAAAAAGGTTTTTGGCTTTTCCTCACTTTATTTTAATGTAAACTTCACATTTTCTTTTACCAATCTGTTCAGTTCCACAAAAAATCATTTTGGTGTTTAAATTGTGATTCTACGCCCAGCCGTTGCAGAGATATTCAAAGTGCTAAACACAGTACGTTGTCCAATGTTATCCTAATGGAGAATAAATAAAATTTGATATCTGGATTATTTATGAATGTATGTTGATGAAACTTGGTATGTGGCTTCACGTAGTACTGATATATTGATATTTGCACAACAAATTGATTTTTTGTTGATTATTCCCATAGCAGCAAACCTACGTACTCAGCCCCCATGTTATTCTTAAGGAGAATAAGTCAAATGTAATGACTCCCTTAATTATGAACATAAATTAATAAAACTTGGTATGTAGCTTCACTTGGTTGAATTATATTGATAATTGCATAAAACTCCATTTTTTGTTCCTTGTTGCAGCAAACCTGCTTTCTCAGCCCCCATGTTATTCTTATAGAGAATAACTAGAATGTTATATAGCGCTTATTTATGATTGAATATTGATGATGAAACTTATTATGTGGCTTCGCCTAGTTAAATTCTATTTATGTTTGCATATAAACCAATTGTTTCTGTTCCTGAGTTCAGCAAACCTGCGTACTCATTAACAATGTTATTCTAATAGAGAATAATTAAAATCGCATAAATGTGAATATATTTTTATTAAACTTGTTTTGCGGCTTTATGTGGTATTAAGACATATATTATGCATTGGAAATTCGCTGAGTACGCAGGTTTGCTGCGACAGGGGTATTTAGTAGTATTAAAGAAGGCTAAGAATAGTTTTCATACTCGCTTACTCTATTCTATGAATGACGCATAGACGTTGGTTAAAATAATACTACTCAAGCACCACTAAAACAGCTTCCAATGTATTTCTTATGGGAAAAAACTAAATTTTATTTCAAGATATTTCCTTAATTACTGAACAGAATTCTTCCAAAATCAAACTTCGATCTTCAAATTACGCTAAAAATCTACTGTCAAAGTAAAATAATTTGGAGTCGATCTGTGAATGCGTTCGAAAGTTATCGTCTCCCGTTCAAATAACGAAATTCATTTCTCCAGACCAATCTATAGAGAGTGGAGTCTAGTATGAGGATTCCTCCACTTTGTTTCGATCATCCAATTAACACATGAGAGACAAACTATGCCAGGACTAGGGTATGTTGGGCTTGTAGCAGATAGTAATGCACATACACGTGGCCACTGGTTGGCTTCACTACATTACTTTAACACAATAGCGACTGACAAGGCTGTACAGCAAGCAGCCATGTATAGGTATATTGTATTAAGATTTTAGTAGATGGCAATACACAGCCAGGGTCATTGATAGCTTCACCACATTACATTAACACATAAGTGACACACTAGACCAGGAGTATATTGAGCCTGTGGCAGACAATAATGCACATCAACTGGTTGGCTTCACTACAGAAGATTAACACACTATCGACCGACAAGGCTCCACAACAAGCAGACGGATGTAAGGTATACTGAGATTGTAGTAGATGGTAGTTGGCGTCTTACACAGTGATAAAGTGATTAACAGATTAATTTACACATAGAGGTCATTGATACTCTTCAATACATTGCATTAACACAGTAATGACAGACTAGGCCAGGAGTATATGGAGCTTGTTTCAGACAATAATTTGCATACCCAGGGCCAATGGTTGGCTTCACTACTTTACATAGCACACTACCGAGGGACAATGCTGCATAACGAGCAGCCAGGTGTGTTTTGGGTTAGTAGCATATGGAAATTTACATAACCGGGGCCATAGTTTTACTTTAGTACTTTACCTTAACACGTTGGTACTAAATTAGGCAATGATAAGGTTAGGTTCGGTTGGATAAGGTTGTTACAGGGGATTTACACGGATAAAGTGTTCTTTTTTTAATACTTAACTGGGGAAATTCATTTAAAAAATATTAATATATATATATATATATATATATATATATATATATATATATATATATTTTGGTTGCCCTTTAGCCTAAGTATAAAGAGAAACGGAATTTATAATAAAATTGTATTTTGAAAGTAGTTGTTTTTTACGAAATCTAATTACAATCTAATTTTGTCAAATAACACAATTAAAGAACCAATAAACACTGTTAGGGTTAGTTAAGTTTTCGATCGGATTTAAAAGTGCAAATTTCTGGTCTTTGATAGTAAATGTTTAATGTTAAAATCACAGCTACACTAGATTAATATATTTTAAGTCCTTAAATTGACTGTGGTAGGAAGTTTATCATCAAATAATTATTGTAATGTAATGTATTATGACCGTCAGTTTTTACATAGGGTAATTGTTGTATCAGTAATATGAGATACAGTACTTTTTATAAAAGGATTATTCTTAGGTCTTCAGCAATAAATTCAAGTATCTGTAAAAAAAAACGATAACTTATCAATAAATTCTTTATTACACGTTTTATTTTATTACTTATAGTGAATGTATTTTGATGCGGAATTCTTTATTAAATACAAACTTATAAAGTAAAACATATAATGTAAGCTGAAATTTTCTTAACAGTACACATCTATTAACTATCAACCACAGCAATAAAGCTACCAAATTAGTTGTTAATTAATATAAAAATGAACAATCGTGTTCAAACTTAACGTTAAAGATATTGGCTTGTTTGACGTGTCAATTTACTCGACACTACAGAGCATTTTGCTAGACATAATGACAAGTTGAGAGCTTATGGTGTTTGGTATATAGCAGAACTGAACTAGACTATGATGGGTAGTACCAATTAAACTATCCATTGGCTTATCTATTAGCTAAAGCTATGACATGAAAAAAGTTGCATAATCACATTTGAAATACTTACATTTCGGTCCGAATCAGTTTATGCAGTTTATAAGAAAATTATACTCCGAACCCCTAAAGGTTTTAACCTACTAAATTGATTTATTAGTAAAATAAGTCCAACTAACCACCTAATTTGTACGTTGGATAGTGATACAGCTGTTTTATAGTCCCCAACCCTTATTTATGTTTCATACTTTTGCAAAGTTTTATAGATCGATCCTTACCACGACTGTCATGACAACGGAAAATGTGTTTATGGTTTTCCGAAACGTCTGTTGGTTTAAATTTGGCGTTTTGTTGTGTATTAAAATATATAATAACAAAATTGTTTGTTAATCAAATTCGTCACCATTACAAGGACTAACGCCGCATACCCTGAAGGTGGTTATTGTCCAATAAAATGTAGTTAAAAAACACCTATAACATGACTTTTACAGAACGAACTATACTACTGATGTATTACTTATTATCTGTTCCTAAAACAATATTTATTCAACAAAGAGACAACAGAGTAACAATAAACTCACCATTACAAGGACTAACGCCGCATACCCTGAAGGTGGTTATTGTCCAATAAAATGTAGTTAAAAAACACCTATAACATGACTTTTACAGAACGAACTATACTACTGATGTATTACTTATTATCTGTTCCTAAAACAATATTTATTCAACAAAGAGACAACAGAGTAAAAATACATTAATGTTGTTGATAAATAATCGAAAGTTAATTGTTAACGATAGTTGTTTGTTGATAATTTTGAACTTAATACTTTAGTTCCCAACCTGACCCTATCAGCTACCTGATGTACCTAAATATCTATTATTATTTCAGAACAAACTCAACTATTTTGTTTCCGCTACGTTATACATATTAAAAACATTCTACAAAGCCCAAACACCTATTTGCCAATATACTGCGTTAGTATCATAGATAAAGTAGTAACTTATAGTAACTTACCTGACTCGTTGGTACTTTTCAATCTATTTGACATTTAGCTTATACTGCTGGACATTTGTGATTAATATCACGACTAAGGTCTGATCTGGGCGCTGCTCTTCATTTGCTAAAGTTAGTTGTCGGGCGGATGACAATTTCAGATTATGCTGCTAGACATTGGTTATGATATATCACCTACATTGCCAGATGGAGTGGAAATCGGGTTGACCACGTTGTTATGATCGGACATGTTTGAAAATATTTAATTTATTTTTATTGCAGTTCATTGATTCTTAAGTTGGTTTTTCATTAGCTTAGTTATTTTGAGTTAAATTTCTGTCTTTGCTCCTCTTCGCAAATAAAAACAGTCAGTCAACATATATTAAGTAAATAAAGCATCAATATTTACAAAACTTTTAGCATACAAAATCGTACAATTAGTGAAATAAAATACCAGTAATTTTTTGAGTGTAATATGAATACAAGATTATGTATTTATATAATATAATAGTAATTATCCTCTAGCTGTTACGCTGAATTACTCTTAAAAATATATTTATTGTTTGTAAAAACTACTATTAAGTAAAGTTCGTGTGAAATATTCCTTTGTAACAGGCTATAAATTTCTATAATGTTATTTTTTCCAAAATTGATACAAAAATTGAAGCTTTGAATTAATAGTCAGACTTTTTTACAGATAGCGGAACAATTTTATTAATATGAATAAACAAATCAATATAAATACAATTGAATTTTAATTAAAAAACTCGTTAACTAAAATCGACAATGAAATAAGAAGATTTCTTGTAAATTACACAATCTTATCAAATTATCATCGAGCATGGCTTGACCCCCCAGTAGTTTCATCTTAAAACACTAACACTTCAAGATGTATGTGATCTTATAAAGACTATCTACAGGTATTATAGATTATTTATTTCGTAAAACCTTGAAAACAACACAATAATATGTACCAGTTTTTTGGTTAACAATCTTTTTGAAGCGTATAACAGCATTTTTAATTTATTTTATTACTTATAGATACAATTTTAATGAAACAAGAAAGAGTTGGGAAAATCATGTTAAGGAAAAAGAAGAGGTTCTAACGCGGTAGGATCGTTCTCTGTTCAATCTGTTTTGCGAATTGATTTACGGGACCGGGGCTTTAAACGTTATACCAATTTCCGATTTGCTAACAATAATCTGCAGTAAACTGCTTTACCTCTGTCCTTGATATTCTTTCACGTTTCGCTTTTTTTATGACTCATTACTGTATTCTACTTGAAAAGGAAAGGCATCTCAATAATGTATTAAACCAATATACACCTATAATTACGTATTTGTGATTCTGTATTGCAAAAATGAGATATCATTATTTACAGTATCAAGAATTATACATATTTCATATTTATGAAATAAATTACCAATTTATACTTTAAAAATAATTCATTTATAATACAATATTTCTTGTTCTACACTGATTTATAATTAAAAAACTACGGACACGGTCTTTCAAATGTACCCAAATACATATTTTCCAATATCATTGTACACCTTACAAACATTCGTGTAACAGTATATATCTTTAGGGATTTAATATTCTGTGACATTATCACGTGTCACCTATATCATAGTGACAAAGACTGTTTACTATTTTTATAACGGTTGGACTAATGGTCAAACAAATCCAATATGGTTAGCATATTTCTTAGACCATTCCAGTAATTGTGTTTCGATTCCCAAAAGTAGTGTAAACCAATCACCAACTTGGTTTCGCGACAACACTTCCCTTAATGAGACTAATCACTTTACTCTAACTAGCTTCGGTAATGGTGTACAGAGGTATTTATTCTTACTGACCCGAGCCTTGTGGCCAACCACTTACCTTTACACAAGTTTATACTTTTTGTTACAAATGGGGGTTTATTTATACTAGCTGTAAGAAAAAAAATATTAAGTTTTACATTTCACAACCATTTTTATGAATTGAGCTTAACAAAGTTACTTTATAAACTTTTAATCTCATGCATGCATAAATTATGAGTACCTGAGGGCCGACCTGAGAACCTGAGGGATGACTTGGAGTAATATTTCACCACTTCCCCCAACTGATTATCAGATTTTTAAAGCTCATTTGCCCCTTTTCTGCATTTTTAGCGTAATTCCAGTCATTATTTATAGCTCAATGTCCCTATGATTTATTTTGGATATGACCACTTCACACATATGCCATCTTCACTCAACAGTTTTAGTCACTGATCTCAGGAAACTACATGTTAACAATTATAAACAACACGAGTATTATTTTAACAGTCCCCTGTTAATTATGAACAACTGTTAAATTTGTTTTAACTCCATAAGCCCAATGTTAATTTTTGTGCTTTTCATTTTCGTTTGTTTACATAATTTTATTTTTCCTAAGGATAAGACCTGTCTAGAACTTATTTTTATCCCAGAAATGAGTTATTTCTAACATTTGATGGTGCCGTTTTTGAGATCAGTGTTGCAATCAAGCAAGCAATGGCACACGCAAATCTTACTCTTATTATAGGATTAGTCCATACATACACCAAGTTCTTGTAATGGACAGAGCGATCCGATATTAATAAATTAAAAATATGATTTACGTGTCCTTCGGTGTTATTTTAAGACTATTTAACCTTGCTTAGAACCTTGCTCACTTTTATTAATATTTGTTATGCAAATAAAAAACGAAAAAGAAAACTTTTCTCATCATTCAACTAAGACTGAAAACACAATTGTGTTTATTATCAGAGTTATACTTAGTAGGGCTACACATTTGTATTTAGTATTGTGGGTCATAGGTATGTATTATTATCATGGAATAATATATCCAAATTTATCATATGCTGTGTCAATATGAGGAAATTCGCCAAATATTAAAAATATATTTAAACTAAAAAAGGTGGCAATGCGAATAATTTTCAATAAAATCAAACATTATCCATGCAGAGAATTGTTTAAAGAAAACAATTTTTTTTTATTTACACACATTTATATGTATGAAACTTTAAATTTTGTTAAACGGCACCTTCATTTGTTTACGACTCAAAAAACTTCAACTAACAATAGGCACAACCTCAATATCAAAATTCCTGTTCATAGTACATAATTTATCAAGAAACATTTACTATAATATAATGGTGTAATTTTGTATAATAAACTTCCTCAACATTATGAAGGAGAGGGAAATTAGCTTATGACAAAAATTCTGCTAGATATTATAAAATTGGTGAATAAAATATAAAATAAAATCCAACTAACAAGAGTATTTACAATTTAGGCTAGAATTAATAGTTAAAACTTATTTTTTATGCCTATGTAAAACTACTGTACTGGGGTGGAAACTATAAAATTGAGGTGTGGATTCAAATCGTCAATTAAACTTAGAAGGATCACTCCGAATTTTATTAGGAATATTATTAGGAGTCATTAAATGTTTTTTTTTTCAATTGCAGTTCAAGGAAAGATTCAAATCACCAACCTCTTACATCTTCTTGCTTGAATTGAAGTACTGTGAACTCATAGTTTTCCATTATTTCATTTTGATTTGGTATCCAAAGTTTATTTCATGCTTGAATATTATGTTCCATAGTCTTATTTTCTTGGTGTTAACGTGATGACATTTTACACGTTTTGTGATCCACATTATAATGCATTTTGGAAACAAAAATTATTACCAAGTTGTATTTTTAATCATAATTGAGAGAGAGTAGAATAAACAGAAACAGATGGTGGAGAAATTAAACATTTTTACAACATGTGGAATAAGGAAATAATTAAGAAAAGTCAGTTAAATAATTGAGGTAGGAAACATCAATGTAGATAAGGCAAAAATGAAGTATGGAAAATAAAACTTGGATAAAAAATAAAAGTGGAACCAACTGGGAACTGAAAGGGGACTAGTGTTGTGCCCATTCTACTTACTGTTTTATCGTGAAGGAAACTGAACACTGTATTGTTTATGAGCAATAAATTATTATTATTATTTTATTATTATTACTTCTCAATTCAACGTAGGTTATAATATTATAGAATAAGTGAACGTGGAAATGCAGTATTTTCCAATGATCTTTTATATTGGGTTTGTTTGTAAGGCTGGTAATACAAGCAACACTGATCTAAACATCAAATCTAAAGTGAGATTGGAGAGTAATAATTTTTAAACAGAGTGGTCACGTTGCCATTGATTTTCTTGCAACTAGTAAAAACTAAGTGAGTATGATTCAAAAGTACGTGACTAAATTTTCTATTTGGATCAATTCGTGACTATGGTGTTAACTGGCTGCACGTTAAATGTTATTGTTGCAAATGATTTAGAGATTGTTGCTCTCTTCTTTCTTCACACAGTTCATTACAACAGTAAAATTACAGCAACTTTTGATTATAAAAATATTGTTGTGATTCCTCGCATCAGAGTTAACCTCCCTAGTACTTTTCGTCTTATTAAAATGCTGAGATTAACAAATTTAAATAATTTAATAGTTCTGGCCTAAAACCTTGTCAGTCTTACCATGAGGGGGCTCTAGTCCTTTGCGTCTTCCTTCTTTTCCTATAAGACCAATGTCTCATAAATCCCATAAATGAGTTTATACCAATGTCTCATAAATCATTGGTTTATGTATGGTTCATTTAAACGAGCAGAGCAATATCAAGTAATTTCAGTGGGCAGAACTTTGATATCACAAATAGTTCATCCGTATGCAAATCGTAAATATTGAATATTTTGAATTTTTTCAACGATTATTATTTGTGATATCGAAATTGCTTGGTATTTGTTAATGAGACATAATATAATCTATATTGGATAACCCGTTGAGGAGGGATGGGCTTTGAAAGTTAACATTGGCCTTAAGGGGGAAGTAGGTAGAAACAAGAAAGGTTTCGTGACTGGAGCCTCCCCCCTAAAAGAAAAAAACTGCCTCTCTTTAATAAGAGAAGTATTTCTAATTAAACTTAGTATTTGTCATTTGTGTGTTCAAATACCATAATTTCAAATAGTTACCAGATACGACTTTTATATCTATCTGTCAAATCAATTATAAACAAAGTTTAATAAACTCTCCACCTGAACTAAAACTAATACATTTGAATTGTTCCTAGATTCGACTTTATATAAAGGTCTATATCTCCAGTTCATATTAGGTTACCAAAAATATCTATGTCTAAGAACCATCAGTGGAGTACTAGCTTTAATTTAAGTCATTAATTATAGAGATTGGATGAGTTTCAAGCGAACGCAAGGTGGACAACCTACTTAAATTTTAATTTTACCAAGATTTGTCGTTAACTAACGATTGATAGATCAAGTATTATTTACGTTATTATATATATTTTGGTATTAGAACACTCAGTGGCTTACAGGCTTTCATTGGAGCTATAGTCTTTGTAGTTTTGATGAATATGAAGTGAACTGTAGATCTCCAACAACACAAATTTTATTGTTTTCTGGAGTTGCCTGCAATTATCGATCAATGACTCCAGTTTTATTTAGATTATTTTATATGTTTTGGTCTTAAAATACTAAATAAATTACAGGCTTTCATTTGAACTATGGATAGTTTAAATCGGACAGGTTTTAGGAGATGTATGACCGTCAAACTAGCATAAATAAACATTTTTCCAAAATTTGCCTTTAATTAAAGATCCATACCTCAAATTCTTATTAGATTATGCTATACATTTTAGTCTAAGAACCTTCAGTGAAATACCGGATTTTATTTAAGTCATTGAAATTGGACGAGTTTTAAGCGAACGCACTGTGGACAACCAACATAAAGTTTAACTTTTCCAAGGGTTTTCTTTAAGTAAAGTCCAAGGGCTCCAGCATAATTTATGTTACTATATATGTTTTGGTATGAGAACAATCAGTGAATTACAGGCTTCAGTTGAGCTATTGTTTATTTTGGTAGGAAGAGCTTGATTCCAAACTGCTTGATTCCAAATAATACAGATTTTATTTTTTATAGGATTGCCTTCAATCAACTATCCATAATTCCAGTTTTATTGAAGTTATTTGACATATTATTTTGGTCTTAAATTACTCATAAAAAAACCTATTTCACTTGAAATGTTGATTGTTGAAATCGGACAAGTATAACTCGAGGAATGAACCTCTATGTAGCACAAATTTGACTTTTTACAATTTACAGTTCTATATTTCTATTTATAATTATGTTATGCTAAATATTTTGGCCTAAGAGCCTTCAGTAAATCTTTGGCTTTTTTATTGAGGTATTAATTATTACATTTTGATATATTAGTGGTGTAAGGGTTTTGAGAGTTACAAATTAGCCTGCTCTCCAGTTTCAGCATAGTTTTCAGATATTTTCTTTATAAAATCAATTCCTCCTTTTTTAACCAAATATAAATGTATAAATCTGGCAAGCCTAGTAATTTGGTTTCAATATTATCACCATTATTAAGTTAAGTATTTTGTATATATATTTTTTTATTAATTTCAATGCTGCGGAGCAGCAAGGGTTCTCTAGTCCAAAACTAAACTAGGTAACAACAAAGTTTAAAACTAAACCATCTTATTCTTTCTTTTGGGCTATTTTTTGCGGAGGCGTAATAAGTTTTTCGTAAAATGAATTTTGACACATTCTAATGAATACTTAATATGCAATATTCTTTGTTACAATAGCATCTTACAATTTAGCACGGTGATTTCCCATTTGATTACATGCAATTCAAAATTAGCGTTTTATAACAGATATTCGGCTATAGATTTGTAAAGAACATTTTTAAAGCCACTAAATTTATTTTACTACTAATGAAAACTATTATATTCGTGTTTTAAGCCCGTCATTTTATAACGGGCTTGTAACAGTTAGTAACATATAAAGATAAATTTGATTTTATTAATCGATTTATCACCTGATTTTATTGGACTGTGGCAACAAATGTAACGACATTCCCCATGAAAATAAACTATTTTAACTCATTTTCACTATTTAACTTGCTAAGCAAAAGTACTTAAATAGAAAAATATTTAATGTGTTTTTTAGGATATTAATTATTATTTACTCGAGCCACATAATTGGAAGCCCCATTAATCAATTCAATAATGATAATTTATTAGAGATTTCATTTAGCTCATGTTTTTTAGCGCAATGTCCACTTAATAATCGTCAGACATATTGACAGAAAGGTTTATTATCACTGTTATTGTTATCTGTGTTTTTTCATACATCAGGTAATCGATAGTCCTGAATATTCAATTGTTTTTTATCATTTTTAATGGCTGCTTAATCATATTAGTAAGTGCTGCAAATTATTAATTAATTATAATATATTTATTTGTGAATACCGACATATTAAGTTTTGACACATAAATTATTTCGTATTCAAATTCTTCTTAATTTGAAAGATTGTTATTCAACAGTTAAACAGAGATCCTCTGCACAGGTTCTTCCTCTTTTGTAAGGTATGCATTAAAATAATGGTGAGCTTAACGATCTTATAGATTTTTCCGAGTCTTTGTTTGTGTCGCAAAGTATTTTAACGAGCAGTAGATCTCGTTTTGAGTAAAAACAACCTGGAAGCACATTATTATTATCATAATGTGATATTAGTTTTAACAAAGGGTAAGTGGGTATTTACACTTGTGGAGTAAGTTATTTTTATTTATCCTGCAAAATAGATGATGGAGAAGCTAAAACACAATTGTGTGAGTCAAGAAAACACAAACTACGTTAGTATATTTTAAGAAAATAAATGAATAAACGAATATTTATTATTTAAAATATTCATTATTTGCTGCTATAATTTAATTGAAATTATATAAAAATGTGTTAAAAGTTAGAAAACAAAACTGTAATAACTATACAGCCTTATATGGCTAGTAAATTACAAAATAAAGAAAATATTATGAGATAAAACCTGGAAAATGAGTTTATCATAAATCTATAACAAATAAAAATATTTATTAGCGATAATTTTAAAGTGACAAATAAGTTGTCGGCCGGTTACATGAGTGTTCGTGGACCGATGCCAATCAAGTTTGACAGTTTCAGTCACGCCCGTCAGTCTCATTGATGGATTGACTGTTTATCATATATAACCTAATGCATTTCGTATCATATTAAATATAAATGCAGTCGCAATTTTGAATGAATTAAATTGTTTATAAATTAAATATTGACTAACATGCATTACGGATATTATTGATTAATAAAAATATAGTATCATCCCCAAGCATGTTACATAACTGAAATGACAATTTTCATATGCCACTTAATTATCTATCTGATTATCATCCTGCAAAACAGAAAGTTAAACAAATAATTATTGTGGAAATGTATTCCATCCATGACTACGTATATTTTGAACTATTCGAATTGTTGATTCTATACTGATTTTACCCATTGATTAAGTGATGTAAGGGGTTGATGTCGTGCAATACGTAGTATTTTATCTAGTTACTAATCTAGATCTAATAGGTAATAAAGACAAAACTGATCAAACCCCCGGGCAAAACCTCTTCACCTAGAAACGTGAAATGTTATATCCTTACTCTTTAATTACGTAGGTAACCATTGGGAATAAATTGTAAGAATTTCTCATAGGCCTCAGCCCCACATGTGTTTAAAGTTCCCATGTTGCTCTTTTGGAATTTTATTTTATTTGATGATAAATTTAACAGCTCTTCATTATTATAGCTATACTAACCACAGAGTGCAGCATTGACGACCGGTGCGGCGGTGTATTCTACGGGTGAAGCCAAGTCCTGATGCACCAGCTAGTTTAACAGCTCTTCATTATTATAGCTATACTAACCACAGAGTGCAGCATTGACGACCGGTGCGGCGGGGTATTCTACGGGTGAAGCCAAGTCCTGATGCTCCAGCTAGTTAAACAGCTCTTCATTATTATAACTATACTAACCACAGAGTGCAGCATTGACGACCGGTGCGGCGGTGTATTCTACGGGTGAAGCCAAGTCCTGATGCTCCAGCTAGTTAAACAGCTCTTCATTATTATAACTATACTAACCACAGAGTGCAGCATTGACGACTGGTGCGGCGGTGTATTCTACGGGTGAAGCCAAGTCCTGATGCTCCAGCTAGTTAAACAGCTCTTCATTATTATAACTATACTAACCACAGAGTGCAGCATTGACGACCGGTGCGGCGGTGTATTCTACGGGT
Source organism: Allygus modestus (assembly GCA_963675035.1). Taxonomy (NCBI): domain Eukaryota; kingdom Metazoa; phylum Arthropoda; class Insecta; order Hemiptera; family Cicadellidae; genus Allygus; species Allygus modestus. The sequence goes on along the minus strand of OY776111.1, from coordinate 377,585,329 downwards.
GAAGCCAAGTCCTGATGCTCCAGCTAGTTAAACAGCTCTTCATTATTATAACTATACTAACCACAGAGTGCAGCATTGACGACCGGTGCGGCGGTGTATTCTACGGGTGAAGCCAAGTCCTGATGCACCAGCTAGTTAAACACAAAGCAATACAAATTAAAAATAAAATCATATTTTATTTAAATGTGTATTGAGTAAGTATTATATGCCGGCAATATGTATTGATATGAAACCAATTATGAACTTACAATCACTGCAAAATGTAAACAATACCTCAAGCAAAATAGTCCAGTTATTTCGCAAGGAATGTATTGAAATCTTGTTGAACTTTTAGATAAATTTTAAAACTTTTAAGAAAACTCGTGATATTTTATTTGTATATGATTAATACAATTAATTTCTAAACAAAACCTACTATTCACTTTATATCTGTTCCATTTTAAAATCGGCAATACTGTAAATACTATAAAGCAGATTTTTTTGCAAAAAAAATGTCGTTGAGTTTTAAAATATTATTAGTTTTAAACTAATAAAGCATATTTATTTTGAAAAAATACCGTAAACTTGAATTGTTTTTCTACTACTTGGTTGTAGGAGGTCATCATGGAATTGTTTAAACTTTTGCTACCATGATTTAGTGATGTGTATTTAAAAATTACACTACTTTTATCAATACAATAATTTTTACGATGGATTAAATTAACAACGCAAAATATTCTTCTCTATGAACCATTTTAACATCTTATAAATTTTTGCCTTAAAATTCAATGAGTGTTTAGGTGAAACAAGCGGGAGCATATAAATATTCATGGGATGTTGTTAAATCCCCGGAGAGAAATAAATTCAATGAACACAGTAAAACTGGGCCTTACTGAGCATTATCTCAACCAACCCACACATTTTAGAGTCTTCATCAGTGGTAGCCACATTGGATTTTTGTACCGTAACAAAATATTTAACTCCGTTACTCATCGCTTGATAGTCACATAAAACCCGTTAAGGTGTCACATTATAGGTATGGTGGGCCTTCAGAGAAAACAGAACGAATTATGCCAATTGTTAGCATTTCAAAATACAGGCATACAAAAAAGAATCATCCGATTTTGAAAAATCATAGCTATTTATCTATGAATCCGATGTAATCGAAAAATATACTGTTAGTAAGAGGAAGCTCTTGAATTTTACGTCGTTTCCACTCGGTAGCAGCAGTGCGTCTGGGAACACCCAGCTCAGTAGTTGACAAAATGGCGTCTGTACAACAGAAAGCGTTTTGTGTTCTACGCTTTGCTAGATGCGAGTCTGTGATTTCCGCGCAACGTGAATTTTGTACCTCATATGGTGATGATCCACCTACAGCCCAGAGCATAACAAGATGGTATGAGCGATTAAGTGATACAGGCTGTCTCTGTAACGGCCCGTTACAGAGACAGCCTGTATCACTAAATCGCTTATACCATCATCTTCGCTTTTACTAAAGGCAAATCATCAGGTCGTCCCCGTGTGTCCGATGAAGACGTGGAGCGCATCCGCCACAGTTTCGCCCGTTGCCCGCAACAATCCCCTCACCGTGCTGGTAGGGAACTTAACATTCCTTCAATATCTGTCTGGCGTGTTTATGTATAAAGCCGTACAGGATTTAATTACTAAAAGCATTGCATGGCGGTGACAAAAGACGTCATGTTGAGTTTTGTGACTTTATCCAAAGCCGTAGACGATGGTGTGGAAAATTATGATGTAGTTTTTTTATCACGTATAGTGTTTAGTGACGAGGCAACTTTCCATTTGAGTGGGAAAGTTAACCACTACAATGTCAGAATATGGGGGACCGAGCAACCACACCAAATTGTACAGCATGAGCGAGATTCTCCAAAACTTAATGTTTTTTGTGCAATCACACGGAGTAAAGTGTATGTTCCCTTTTTTTGCTGAGAACACTGTTACGGGGAAAACGGATCTCGATATGTTAGAAAACTATATCTTCCCTCAGTTGGAAACGGATTCATATAGCTTCATATACCAGCAGGACGGTGCCATAGCCGCCTTTAAAGAAGGCCGCGGCGTAGTAGAATTGGCAACGCCGCAAGAGGAGTTACCGCGTGCCTTGCCGCCCATTTACTAGTATGGGGAAAACGAGACGCCGCTGTCTAAAATCATTATTTTTTACTATTCAAGTTAGAAAATACCGTTAAATTTATGTTTATTGTTTTGCTAACGAGTGTCTTACCCTGTTGTTTATATTCAGAGTTACTGGGTTTTACACGTAGGCATAGTACAACTATAATGCCTAGCACCATTAATTCAAGAATGTGCTAGGAATTCAATAATTTTAATAAATTTGTAAATTCCCCCGTAGCAATAAATCCACCCAACTTATTGAATTTAAAGTCAAATTACTTAATACGTTCAAAATTTGTTTACCAAAGAGTTTTATACATTTCTTTTTGCCGCAATTTGACTTTTTTAAAGCTGTTAATACATAGCACAGGCAAGTTATGTTTTGTATTTAGTTAAGTATTAATTACAAATACCTTTATCATTAGTTAAGTTTTATAAATATCAATAGATAAGACAGCTTAGTACCATTTACTAAGTACTAATAAAGTGCAGTATTTTTTAAAACAACATATTACACAAGATACATAAAAACAAAGACATAAAACCGTTTATTTAAAGACAAAGCGTAGGCTACTTAATATAGCGACAAGTATAAATATAACTCATAGGCAAATTGTCTGTAAAAATTATTAAAATGTTGTCTGCACTTCTATTTTCCAAAGAAATAGTTGTGTGTCTCGTACTGTATTTGTCACTGTTTATTTTTACTTCAAGCAGTTTATTGGTGGCATTTATTCAACTTATTAATTTTAAAATGTATTCATAGGAACAGCTAAAACAATAAGCTACTCTGACCATGGTTTTTTTTCAAAGCAATAATCTTTAAACCCTAACAGAAGTACATGATTCATGTAGGCCTATTGTTTTGTTTAATGGGAATTTGTATGTTTAATACTATTTTTCGGTTATTATATACTTTATCAACAATCCTTGACGCTCATTCTATTTGATCTATCAAACAAAACAAAATATTGAAGCTAAAATTATTTAAAAGGACGCGTTATTCGACTGGTGGCTATGGGCTTTGTGCCGGCAGTGACTCCTCTGCTCTGTGAGATGGCGGTGTTGCCAATTCGAACGCCAGGGCCATCTTTAAAGGCGGCTATGACGGTGCCCCACCTCACAAGAATCTTCATGTGAGAGAGTTTTTAAATGCTAGGCTTCCTCAAAGGCGGATCGGCCGTACTGGACCTAACGTTTCCGCCTTACATCACTGGCCTCCAAGGTCACTGGACCTTACTGTTCGTTATTTTTATGGGGGTTTGTAAAATACATTGTTTATATGCCTCCCCTTCCAACAACATTGGTTGAACTGAGGAACCATAGAATCACTGAGAGCAGCCATAGAATCCATCACTCAAAACATGCTAGCTAAGGTGTGGGACGAATTTGAGTATCGCATAGACATACACTCTGCATCTAAAGGGGGCCATATTGAGCACCTGTAAATGGTATGTAAAAATACCCCCGTCTCAGAAAACCTGCGTACTCAGTGAATTTACAATGCATATATATATGTTTCACTTATACATAGAGCAACTTACCATGTTTCATATAAATACATTCATAAATAATTGATATATAGCATTTTATTTATTCTCCACTAGAATAACATTAGGACTGGATACGCAGGTTCGCTGCAACGAGGAAGATAATTAATGTGTTTTTTTGCAATTGCCAATATAACTCAACCAGGTGAAGCTACCCACCAAATTTTATTAACTTAGGTTCATAACTAAGGGAGATATAAAACTTTACTTATTCTCCATATGAATAGCATGAAGACCGAGTATTCAGGTTTGCTGCTATGGGGAAAATCAACACAAAAAGCTTTTTTGTACAAATATCAATACACCACAACTAGTTGAAACCACATAAGAAGTTTAATCAATATACATTCATAAATAATCGAGATATCAAATTGTCTTCATTCTCCATAAGGATAACATTGGACAACGTACTGCGTTAAGCACTTTGAATATCTCTACAACTGTTGGACATAGAACAACAATTAAAACAACAAATGGTTGTCTTGTACAGCTAAACTTATTGGTAAAAAGAAGTGGGAAGTTTTTAGTAAAATTATCTGATAAAAATCAAGAAACCTTTTTCCCATAAGATTAACATAGGAAATTTTATGGGCAAGTTTCTTGACTTTTCTCCAAAACCACTTAAGGGTGTGCCCCTACCCTAGATTGAATGATCCGCACGATGTTGTTTAGCGCCGCGCCGCCACCAAGCAGGGCCATGCATATTTACACTAAAACACCTTTTTGTTCTCCTCAGTCGCACTGTTATGTTACAGATTTATACCAAACTATTTGCAGTTTCACACTTTTCAGATTACAATCTAGGTATTGTACGGTTCCTTTTTTCCAGAATAATTTTTCCACTTACGTTAGGAAGCTTTAGAAAAACGCTATGTTTGAAAAACTTTACTAATGGCCTACCACTTATTTTGAATTAAAATCACGATTTTTAAATCGTACGATACATAGATGAACATTTAGTGAATGAAATAACAACAACTTATTTTTAATTGATTAACAATTGAGCCTACAATGTGGGAGATGCAAACCCCTTATTTAAGCGTGCGGAAGGCAGGTAGGGCACACCCTTAACCTAGGTTAATGATTCAAAATACTATTATTTGTTATTTAAGCTCTATAAAATGGCTAAAACCAAAATTAAGTGTTTTTAGAATTTTAGGGGAAAAATTCAAAAAACTGATTTTTGGAAATTTAAAACCCCCATAAAACCCTCTTGCCATAGTCCGATCGATCTGGTTTTCGAACGTAAATCATAAATATTACTCTCCACATCTGTGCTAAATTTAATCAAAATCGAACGATTCTTTCAAAAGTTATCGAGGTAGTGGACACACACACACACACACACACACACACACACACACACACACACACACACACACATATATATATATATATATATATATATATATATATATATATATATATATATATATTTGAAAGAATACTGTGTTTGGCTTCTGGGGACCTCAAAACTAAAAGTTATCATGGTCTCGGGCTGAAGTCATACCATGCCACCTACGGTATTAGCTTATTCCCTATAGGGGAAATTCACTAAAACTTTATTAGTAACCCTTTAATACGAGTATAAAATTAACTTCATTTCCATATAACAATTAGTTTTGAAAAAGAAAATTATTTATTGGCACGATACGTGTTGTTACAACTAAGCAGGATAAATAAAATACGTCTTACAACACTATAAAGTATATTTACACTTATACTGTACTTACATACAAGACGGTAAAATATATACAAAAGATGGTACAAGGCGATAGATTTCAACCAGTTACACCGGTCATTCATCAGGCCCAATCAGAGAATGGCCTATCATTCTATGATTGGGCCTGAGGATGACCGGTGAAACTGGTTGAAATCGATCACCTTGTACCATCTTTTGTGTATATTTTACCGTCTTGTATGTAAGTACAGTATAAGTGTAAATATACTTGATAGTGTTGTAAGACATATTTTATTTATCCTGTTTTGAAAATATAAACCTATAAATTCGGATGATTCTTTTTGAAACACCGTGTATTAAGGTTATTACCATGGATTATACTTTTGATTTGGAAAGTTTATTGAGAGACAATAATTACTGATTTCCTAAAAGTAATAATGTATGTCCGTAGTGTCATATCTTATAAAACTAGTTATACAATTTAAAAATTATATTAAAAATAATCTCAAAACGAGTCCACAAATCGTATGATCTGCTTGATGTGCGAATAAACGGTCACTGATCGGTGCGAAGTCTGACGACAGAGAAGAGTACCGCACACGGCGCCGGATTGATGCAATGTCCAGTGGCGAGAATTTAAAAAAAAGTAAAATCTAAAATTGCATGCCATTTTGCCTTGTGCTTGACACTAGAACATTTTAGTATACTTTTAGCCAACACCACGTATAGGGAAGAAGCAGCTATCACCTTAGCATGATTTAATTGATTAAGATTCCTCCATAAGATTTACAGTAAACTTTTAAGGCCAAGGGATTGGATTAGCTTGGAACCAAGCCCTATAAAACAATACCAAAATCATAAAAATCCGTAAAAGACTACAAGCGTGACCTACGAAATGAAACTGATGAAAACATACCAAATCTAAAACCTCCTTCTTTTTAAGGTTTTTTTTAAATAAACTTGTTTTGCATTTATGTATTTAATCAAAATGTGTAATAAATTGAAATATATTGATGGTACAAGTTATATCTTAAGTGGATTTTTATTTCATAAATTAAAAAGAAGTTAAATATGTTGTTTTAAAATTTTTCTCATAGAATAAAAACTTATTTCGTGACTAAAGGCAGTACATTTGGTATTGTGTATCATCAATGTACATCGTATATCTATTATTACAGTATGATCAAAGCTAATGGTGACTAAGGGGCTGACATAAACGAAATTGCTCCTTTTCATAGCGCAAGTTTAATTGATACACACTGATGTAATTGTACATACCCCTCAATTGTAATGTGCTCAATTATCAAAATCCTGCCATCTCTTGCTCTTTGGTAGATTGTGTGAATTCTGTAATGCCCCGTTGTCCGGAGACAAAGCTCAGGACAACTAAACTTTTTAGACCTAACCATAAGCAAAGAGAACAACAAATGTAAATACAAAATCTATCAAAAACCGACTGCAACTGATCAAGTAATCCACCAATCCTCAAACCATCCCACATCCCACAAGTTTGCTGCCTTTCATTGTATAGTCCACAGGTTAATAAATGTACCACTATCCAGAGAAGACTACTTAACTGAACTGAACATCATCAAACAGATAGCTGTATATAATGGCTATAGCCATAATATGATAGCTAAACTCGTTTGGAAACATAAGAACAGGGCTAGTCAACAGAACTAAAGTATTCAGTCTGAAAACCCCAACTACATTCTTATGACGTATCATACATTCAATGCACAACATTGTTACAAACTAAGGATACAAGATTGCCTAGAGATCTAAGAACAACCTCAGTCAGATGTTCCACAAAAATAAAGCTAAACAGAATACAAGTGATATAATTGATGGGACTGGAGTTTATAAGCTTCCTGTCCTAAATGTTACATAGGACAAACTGGACGGAGTTTTAAAACAAGGTATAAAGAGCACCTGCCAAAAAATAGTTCCCATCAAAATACCTCCACGTTTACTGAACATCTAATAAATGAAAATCATAATTTTCCTCAATAGACCAGGACCTAGAAATCTTAAAATTGGCCCCAAAAAGTAATCCAAACGAATTACTTAATGACCAGATCAAATTTCAAGCAAACATTATCTTCGATAGCATCATCAACATGGACAAAAAGTAATAATAACAGCACAGACACATTATTTCAATCTCAGCAAAACTTTACCAATATATTAATCAATATATATTTTTTTTTCACTTTCTTGTTTATTACTATGTGGCAGAAAGTTACCAAGAAGAAGAAAGTATAGCAGACAACAAGTTCTAAAGGCAGTTAGTCAGAGTACATGAATGCAATGTGTAGTTTGAGGTTAAGCTCAGGAAATATGTTTGGAATTACAAAAAGCTTGAGAATACAGTTTTTAAATATATGTTTTAGTGTTTGTGTAGTATGTGAAATCAGTTGAAAAAATCACTACGAAATCCTTTGAATGAATACTCAGTTATATTTTAGCTTGGTTGACCCTTACAGTCCCAACTGATGATGGTCCTACGGGAACCGAAATCCGGATCTTAAGGACTAACTGAATTAACTAGATTGCTAAGGTAAGATTTCTCAAAACAACTATTAAACAACTATTTTAAATCTTCGTTTTAGAATCAAGATCCATCAAACACATTGTTGTTACCGTCTTATCACTGAACTTTTGACTAAGTAAGTCGCCATGAGATACTCTTTACGTGGGTGTGACAAGCTCCTTAGTTAGTTAAATTATAGTTAATGAATTGTTGCATTCATTACGTGGTGACTGTTAAAATCTTACTTTGTATGCTAACTACTTTTTGCTATGATACCTAAATGGAACAGTACTCTATTTGAGACTCCTGCCATATTGGGTTCCAGTGTTCTGTTTCACAATCTCAAGCATGATGTGAAGAGATGTAAACAATTGTCAAATATTTATCCCGTTACACGAAATCCAAAGTGGTAAATCCTACAATTTGTTCAGGAACGTCTCTGAAAAGAACATTTATAGCGTGAAGTGACTTTTATATCCAAGTACTATGTTTTTGAACTATCAGTATGTATAAAGTTAACATTAATGACAATTCTAGTTTATCCATTGCTATCGCATGTTATTGTTTTTTTTAACAAATCGAAGTAAAATTTCATAAACAAATTATTATTGTTTTTTTTGAAAAACGTCTTAACTGAAACAATATATGTCGATTGTTTAACATTATTTAACAATTAGTTAACGTATTAGATTGTTTAGTAATTATAATTTAATGTATAATTTTACAATAGGGAACTTTTACGAGACTGCAATATTTTATCAACTTAGTTTTTTTTTATTTGAATGAACGTTTTGTACCTCAGTATGGAAATCTAATTAAATATTCTAGTAAGATTTTGTTTAACGCACTAATTATTTTTAAATATATTAAAGAATAACTATGCGATTTGTTAATTAATTATCATAGCTTTTATGCTAGAGATTTGTGCAACGTGAAATGTAGTATATTAAACGAAATAGGTATGATCTAAAATTTGCAAAGAGAACAGGTTTTTAATATAAATCTTTTACAATTGACAAAAATAGACGCATTACATTAATTATTGGCTGGGTAGCAGAGTGGTTAGCGTGCTCGCTATATAATATGAAGTTCGCCAGTTCAATCCTGAACAAAATTCTGAGAACATTTGTTGAAAGTTCGATACTGGATCCAGCTGCCGTTGGCCATCGGGCTATAAATTAATGATCCTGGCTATTAAGAATCAGTCAGTTTTAGTCAGTCACAAGGCACCTCGCCCACTCTACACTCGTCAAGATATAAATTATAATGATGCGTTTAAATTAAATTTATATCGAGAGTATAAAAATATGTATTACGTATTATGAGTACATCACGACTAATAAAACTTGTACAAACTAATATCAAACGTAGTCTAATATTTGTATGTTAATTATCTTTAATCCAACTTACTTGATGAGAAGGTAATCAAACAGAGCAAACAAAATCCGAACTGTCGAGATTTTGAACCATTTACCCTCTAATTGCTTTTTACTTTAATAAGCTATCGTGGTGTTGCGTATAGGGTACGAGATCATCCAAGTGTTCCGACAAGCACATAAGCAGGTAATTAGTCACCTCTGTCTGGCAACACGTCCTGAACTGTCAAACCAAATGACAACCCACATTAACTACCTCAGCGACCTCAGCTTTGTTCGGCCATAGATAGGATTCAAATAAGCGAATTACAGGAAAACAACCATTCCCATGCTACACAACATACATAGTCCAATTAAATTGAAGCAGTACATTGAAACTAAAATAAACAAAATATGTGAAAATACAAAAAAGTCTTGATAACAAATATAACAAATTCAATAAATCACAGTACACATTTTACATTAAATAGTTCGAATCAGTCAATGTTTAAATCTACAGTATCAATGAAGCATCTTTCAAATAAAGGTATTTAAATGTTTAGTTGGCAAAAACAAACGTATATTACAAGCAATCAAAACCTTGATTTGAGACTATATGTAAAGGAAAAATAACGAGAGTTAAATAGAAACTTGTATCTATTCATGATAAATCGTTAATGATTTTAAGTACAGGAACTTTACAATACAGTGTTTTTATACAAGTGTATGTTAATACATTAACTTTATGACAACTTGAGCATATTTTATTCAATGTAATCATTTAAACTAAATAAAATTTAGCCAAGCAAGTATAGGTTAGTAAAAGCTTGTTTGGGAAAGAACATTGTTGAGATGAAATGAAATGAAAATAACATTTTATTTTCCAACAAAATACAACAATTCAATGTGTAAATACAAACACTAATAAGATAATTCCATCTTATTAACACTACTGTAAGTACTTACACATGATAATATAATAATAAATAGGAAAAAGTCTACACAGTCAAGTGCCTGTGCGTTGACACAGTTTCTGATCACAGCTTAACTAAACAAAATATTAATGGGATATTGGAAATTAACTGATTTTAGCGAATTTCCCCATGATAACTTTTCGTTTTGAGGCCCCCAGATGCCAAAAACACCATTCGTTTAAATTCATGTAAATTCGTGTGTGTGTGTGTGTGTGTGTGTGTGTGTGTGTGTGTGTGTGTGTCCGTAGGCACGATAACTTTCGTAAAAATGGTCTGTTCTTCATGAAATTTGGTATAAACATGTAAGGCAGCATCTATTTTCATGAGTTCAAGAACCAGATAGGTCGCTCTACTTTAAGGGGGGTTTTTGTACCCCAAAAATGGTTTGTTTGAGCTTTTTACAAATAATTGTTTATAAACCCAGATTTTGGTTTAAACCATTAAATTCAGCTTAAAAAACAAACAATTTGGTATTTTGATCATCGCTCTACGTCATTTTGTTACCGAGATATTGAAAGTGCTAAACACAGTACCTTGTCAAACGTATTTTATGAAATGTTCCAGAGAGTTTCGGGACATCTTGTATTTCAGTGTCATAACAGACAAAAGATGAGGACTCCATTTGGGAAGACATGGGACCTCCATTAGGATGATACATAAGTTTGAAACCTTGGGATCTATCATTTGCGAACAAATAAGAAAATATATTATCCATGCATAGCATAAAAAATCATAACCGTAAATTATTTAGACTAGTTATGGAAATTTGAATAATTCAAAACTTTTACACAAAGATATTTGTTTCAATGAGAATAATATTTTTTCACTAAGCATTCATATTCATATTTGCATTTTTTTAATGCAATGGAGTTATTAATGTAATTTTTATGTACTTATATAGGGCATATAATAATGCCGTCTGTTGCTACTAATTCCCTACATCTTATCCTCGTACACTGTAATGAAAGTTAAAATAAGGAGAATAGTAGTAGGGGGCATTGGTTCCTTCAGAACCAGCATAGGCGCGGTGAGGACGCGAGGACGCGAGGACGTCCCCCCCCCCCCCCCGATGACCTTGACCCCAAGGTCACCCCCGAGGGCACCCCCCCCCCATGACGTCATTCCCCCCCCATGACGTCATCCCCCCCCATGACGTCATCCCCCCCCCATGACGTCATCCCCCCCCCGACCTTCCCCATAGTCAAGCTCGGACCCCCCCCCCCCGTCTGCAACATTTTTCGTGATGAGGAAAAAACTTTCAAAAATTAATAACTAGCCTATTTACTCACCGATTCCCACGGGACTTTTTCCAGAATGTAGGCCTATCCCAGAGGAAGCGAATGACGTAAGAACCCCATAGATCCGCCATTAAACAAGGTCGCTATTAATTTTTAAACGCGTTTTCCTTATGGGATCTCAGCTGTTTACCGACCGATTTTGATGAAATTTCACCACATGTCGGGCGGCGGCCTAAGTAAACCATCCTTTAAAGAAAATTGAAAATCCCCCGTTAAACAGGCCCGCTATTAATTTATAACCGCGTTTTCCTTATGGGATCTCAGCTGTTTACCGACCGATTTTGACGAAACTTCACCACATGCTGGGCGACGGCCTAAGTAAACCATCCCTTAAAGAAAATTGAGAATCCACCGTTAAACGGGCCCGCTATTAATTTTTAAACGCGTTTTCCTCATGAGATCTTGGCTGTTTACTCATCAGCGGTCTTCCAGACCCATCACGATGGTTCAAAACCAGCAAAGGCACGGTGAGGATGCAAGTCCCCCCCCCCCCGTGAGCGACTCCGCGGAGTCACGTGTCAAGGCGCATGCTAGGGCCTACGTGACCGCCCGGGGTTGTTTACTCATTAGCGACTTTCCCTCACTCCTCCGGCGAGGCCTCCTCCCGACCGGAGTGTTATTTATAAGCGCGTCCTCGAGGGTTTCATCAGTTTGTCTTTGGAGCTCTTACTGCGCGGACGAAGTATTGCCGTCTCCGAGATACACTTTACAACCTGTGCTTGTGCGACTGTGTGGAGTTTTCTCTTTGGATATCTTAAAATGTAAGTAACATTTAATTTATCTTTTCATCAGCCGATTTACCAATGCTCTAAATCCCAATTAGCTAAAATTAATATTTAATATTTTATATATCACAGTGGAAAATAAAATTTGGTTTTGCTTAGTAGAATTATAGACGAGATTAAAATCGCCATGTGCAAGCGAAACAAAGATAAAGACGTGTAACAGTGTTAGGAATGTCATAGGAGCTATTCTTGTAATTTATTTCTGTCTACTATTAGAAGGGTACTGTTACCAAGCCCCGATGTACTGTATGGATACCCGATGTTGCAGATGGCTGTTCCTCGTATGTGTGAGGTCTGCGGTCGCTTCTTCGCTGGAACCCTGGCTCGTCACACGGCAGCCGCTCACAGGGACCGCCATTTCGACTGCAACGTCTGCGGGCGACGCTTCGGGCGAAGCGACAACCTGCGACGCCACCTCGCAGCAGTTCATCCTCCCACTCCTCACGATCAAGCGCCAGGTATGGTTTTAGGTTAAATAGGAAACCACCAGTAGATTTGTTAAGCACTTCTCCAATATCCTCATACACAGTTCCTTACCCTTGTATTACTGGACTCAAACTGGTGATTGAGATGAGGAAGAGGTCGCCAGTCCTCTATGCAGTTCCTCACGATCAAGCGTTAGGCACGGTTTTTACGTTAAACAAGAAACCAGTACTAATGACTTGTTTTCGAGAGTAAACGGCTTTAGCCGAGTAAACAGATTCAAGTAGTAAACAAGGGCTGCCATCCTCCGTTCAGTTCCTCACCCTTGTATTACTGGACTCAAACTGGTGATTGAGATGAGGAAGAGGTCGCCAGTCCTCTATGCAGTTCCTCACGATCAAGCGTTAGGCACGGTTTTTACGTTAAAAAGGAAACCAGTACTAATGGCTTGTTTTCGAGAGTAAACGGCTTTAGCCGAGTAAATAGATTCAAGTAGTAAACAAGGGGCTGTCAGCCTCCGTTCAGTTCCTCACCCTTGTATTACTGGGCTCAAACTGACGTTCGAGAGGAGGAAGAGGTCGCCAGGCCTCTATACAATTCCTCACCCTTGTATATATTGGGCTCAAACTGGCGATTGAGATGAGGAAGAGGTTGCCAGTTCCTCACCCTCGTGTTTATCGGGGTCACTAATAGGACTTGTTTTCCTGTTCGCAGGCCATCCATGCCCGTTGTGCTCCATCGCCCTGGCGGGTCCCGAGGATCTTCGCCACCATATGGAAGCGGTCCACGGTGCGAGCCCGTCAGCTTCGACCTCCTCCTCCTCCTCCGCTGCAACACCACCCTTCAGAGACCCACGGCCCGAGTGCGACGCGTGCGGGCGACGATTCGCCCGCGAGGACCTGCTCCGGCGCCACGTGCAGCTGGTGCACGTCAACGAGGCCCGTTGCACCGAGTGCGGCGCCCTTTTCCGCAGGGTCGCTTATCTCCAGCAACACGTGGCAAGCGCTCACCGCGGCATGAGGTTCGCGTGCGCCTACTGCGACCGAGGCTTCACCCGGCGCTACAACCGGGACCAGCACGAGGCCCACAACTGCCCCATCGTGAGGAACCTCGTTGTTGACGAGATGCCATGCCTACCCGTCCTGTCACCCGAGCCTCAGCCCAGCCGCGAGCCCCAGCCTGGACCCAGCCGCGAGCCCCAGCCTGGACCCAGCCGCGAGCCCCAGCCTGGACCCAGCCGCGAGCCCCAGCCCGGACCCAGCCGCGAGCCCCAGCCCGGACCAAGCACGGCACCTGATGGGATGGTGGGTGGTGGTGGACTACCCACGTTCCGCACCATTCAACGAGGGTTCCGCGGACGCCTCCTGACCTTCGGCCTGTCCCGGCCCATGGAGGACTTCTTGACCGTGGAGGACGCGCTGGTGCTGCTGTTCGACAGCGTCCTGGAACTGTTGGCTGACGTCAGGACCCGACACCCAAACACCAAGGTCAACATGTTCCTGGAGTGTGAATTCGCCAACGTTCACGGAGCCACCTGTCTGCGGGCCTTCAAGACGAAGAACGTGCCTCTCACCGCCGCGTCCAACTTGGAGGACTTCCTGTCAGCGTCCTTCCACAAGCTGGAGGAAGAGAAGGAGCAGTGCCTGCTAGTGGGCAGCGGGTGGAGCTATCTCCGGATACGGGACCTGGAGATCCGCGTCAACCTCTACACCCCGTTGGGAGAACGCGGAGCCCGGTTCATCCTGCTTCCCAGGACCATCTGCGACACGCATGCCGTTATCAACGTGCACAACCTCGATGACATGTGCTTCGCGTATGCCATCCTAGCCAAGTTCGTCGCGCAACACCCGGAGAGGCCCACATCGTACACACCGGACGTCATGGCACGCTACGACTGGGTCGGCCTACGCTTCCCCGTAGCCGTGAAGGACATCAAAGTCTTTGAGAGGAGGAACCCCATCAGCGTCAATGTGTACGGGATCGAGCGCGCCATGGTGGGGAGACGCCCCGACGGATCGCCAAAGTTCCAGGACCGCGTGTTCCCGCTGAAGATCTGCAAGCGGGAGTTGGAGGATCATCGGGACCTGCTGTACGTGACCACCGGCGGGGACAGTCACTACGCCTACATCGCAAACATGAGTAGGCTAGTGCGTCCTCAGCTAACGTCCCACCGCGGCACTATCCACGTGTGTAAGCGATGCTTCGCCTACTTTGACAACCGGCCCAACAAGCTGCAACTGTCCGGTGCCGAGCGTCTGGAGGAGCACATGCGATACTGCACCGCCAAGGCTCCCCTTCGCCTGGACTTGTCGAAGAAGCAGCAGATCCGCTTCGCCCACCCCGAGTACACTAGGCGGGAGAGGTTCTGCATCTACGCGGACTTTGAGTGTGCTCTGCAGCCCGCCGCTGTTGACCCAGCGGAAGCGCCACCCGGCACGAGGCCCCTGCAACTGCACGTCCCGTACGCCTTTGCCTACCAGATCGTGGACTCGCTCGGTTTGGAGGAGTTTGAGCCCCGCGTCTACTTCGGGGCTGACGCGTCCAAGGTCTTCATGGAGAGGCTGAAGATGGACGTGCTGGCGCTGTGGGAGTTCCTATTCAGCATGAGAGCTCTGCACCCTTCTCTGACCCGGCAGGAGATGAACGAGTACCTGGCAGCGACTCACTGCTACCTCTGCGGGAAGGAGTTCACGGACCAGGACGTTAAGGTGCGGGACCACAATCACGCCCCACCCTACGAGTTCCGAGGAGCCGCCCACCGCTCGTGCAACCTCAGGTACCGGGAGCAGCGACACATCAACTGCTACTTCCACAACCTGTCCAACTACGACGCCCACTTCGTAGTGCGCGAGCTGGCCATCGACCCCGGTGACGTGGACGTGTTGGCCCACACGGAGGAGCGGTACATCGCTTTTACCAAGCGATTCCACTTTGGTCAGCCTGGAGACAACCAACGTCAGAGCAGTTTCGCGGTGCGCTTCCTAGACACCTACAGGTTCCTGTCCATGAGCCTGGCCAACCTGGCGGCGGGACTCCCCACGGACAGGATGCGCGAGACGAGGAAGCGCTTCCCCGACGACCGGCTGTTCGACCTGGTGCGCAGGAAGGGCGTGTTCCCCTACGACTTCGTGACGTCCTACGACACACTGTACAGGACCAGGGAGCTACCGCCCAAGGAGGCGTTCAGGAACTCCATGACCCTGGAGGACATCAAGGACGAGGAGTACGAGCACGCCCTCAACGTGTGGCGAGCCTTTGAGTGTCAGCACCTCAAGGACTACGCGGACAAGTACCTGCGATGCGACATCGCCCTGCTCACCGATGTCTTTGAGCAGTTCCGCGACACCTCGCTGGCAGAGTACGGGCTGGACCCCGCCCACTACTACACCCTGCCGTCCTACGCCTGGGACGTAATGCTCAAGACCTGCGGTGTGGAGCTGGACACGCTGCAGGACTTTGACATGTACCTGTTCGTGGAGCAGGGGATCCGGGGAGGGATCTCACAGGCCATCACCCGCTACGCCAAGGCCAACCACGACAGGTGCCCGGACTACCGCCCGGACGAGCCCTCGCGCTTCCTCCTGTACCTGGACGCCAACAACCTCTACGGCTGGGCCATGTCCCAGTGCCTGCCGACCGGAGACTTCGAGTGGCTCAGCCGTGAAGAAATACAGGCGTTGGACATTGCGGCGCTGGACGCAGAGGCTGATCGAGGCTACATCTTGGAGGTGGACCTCCACTACCCCGCGCGCCTACACGACCTGCACAAGGACCTTCCCTACTGCTGCGAGACGAAGCGTCCGCCAACAGGGAAGTTCCCCAAACTGTTGACGACCCTGGACGACAAGACGCACTACATCTGTCACTACAGGGTCTTGCAGCAGGCGCTGCAAAACGGATTGGAGCTGGTCGCGGTGCATCGGGCGATCTCGTTTCGCCAGTCGCGGTGGTTGGAACCGTACATCCTGATGAACACGGAGCTGCGGAAGAGGGCCAAGACCAAGTTCGAACAGGACTTCTTCAAGCTCATGAATAACGCGGTCTTTGGCAAAACCATCGAGAATGTACGGAAGCGCCTCAACGTGAAGCTGGTGTGCACCCCGGAGAGGTTTTCCAAGTACGTCGCCAGATCCAACTTCCTGGACCGGACGTACTACACGGAGGACGTGGCCCTGGTGCATCTGTCCAAGGTCAACATCATGTTGGACAAGCCCGTCTACGTAGGCATGACAGTCCTGGAGCTGAGCAAGTGGCTCATGTACGAGTTCCTGCGCAAGATGAAGGAGCGCTACGGTGACCGCCTCACCGTGGACTACATGGACACGGACAGCTATGTCTTTGACATCGTGTCCCAGGACGTCTACGCCGAGATGAAGGAACACCTGGACGACTTCGACACCAGCGGCTATCCGAGGTCTCACCCCTGCTACAGCCCCGTCAACGCCAAGGTCATTGGAAAGTTTAAGGACGAGTGCAACGGTCTGTCCTTATTCGAGTACCTCGGCCTGCGGTCCAAGCTGTACTTTATGGACATCGAGGACGCAGCGACAGGCGGCAGCAAGGCTCTCAAGCGGGCCAAGGGGGTGGCGAAGGGCGTTGTCAAGAACGTCCTCACCCCCGACGACTACAGAGAGTGCCTGTTTGAGGGGGTCCAAAAGCGCACCACCAACGTCCGCTTCCAGTCCCACTTACACCGGGTCTACACCGTGGAAGTGGACAAGCTGAGCCTCAGCCCGACTGATGACAAGCGGTGTGTCCTCCCCGACGGCATCCACACTCTACCGTGGGGACACAAAGACGTCCCGCCGCTACCAGCCAGGAGAGGAGATCGACGGATGGAGGTGGATGGTGAGGAGGAGGAGGGGCAGCCCCAGGATGAAGACGAGGAAGAGGAATTCCCAGTTTAGTTTTAATATTAATTTTAAGAAAAATTTGTAAATAGTATTTGTAAGAAAATATAATAGCTTTATGTACAGCACGAACCTGAGTTGTTTATTTCCTCCCCTTTGCTCACTCAAAAGCCGGTAGGCTCAGAAAAACTAAAGTGAAAGGCGTTATGGGCCGTTTGGCCCGAGCCGTGCAGCTTAAAAAGCCCCCGCCAACCGGGAGCGATTGGCGGCGCGTGTCGGGGGACGGTCCTGAAGGAGTTGCCCAGGAAGGAGTTGCTAAGTGGTTTGCTGACGCTCAAGGTTGCACCCTCGAATTGCTCAGCGGTTTGCTGATGTCCGAGGGGTCTCGTGACGCGCCCTCTTTGGCGACCTTCACTGCCGCTTGGCGGGGGCTCAGCCAGTGACACGCGCCGCTGGTATATAAACCTGAGGTCCAGCCCCGCTGCCTCAGTTTTGTTAATTTTTTAAATTTAGTAAGGAGAAAGGAGAAATGAAAACACAAGCTTTATCATTATGAGGTATGTATTGTACAGTAATAAGGTTACATACACATACTACAAAAACCTTACAAATTAGTTTTAAGCGAATATGGAGTGGAAGAGTCTGCGGACGAGAGCGTCGTTGGCGGCGGGAGCGGCAGGGTCGAAGAGCTGGACGTAGTCGCTGAGTGACGTGCGGAGAACAGCCCGGCAGTACAGGTAAGTGAGGCAGTAGTAGCCGCAAACAGAAGTATCGTAGCCCTGGAGCCGATACCTGTTGTAGACGTAGTGGCGGTGATGAGGATTGCGCCTCAGGAACATTTGAAAGTCGGCCTGATATGGCGGCCTTCCGTAGCTGTCCAGGTACTCGAGTCTGTCCTCTTCCGAGCAGTAAAACACCACCCAGTGTTCGCCTCCCTCGGTGTGTGCTACCGTGTTGGACACGATGGCGGTGAGAGGCTTGACCGGCACGTCCGGTAGTTGGTCAGAGGCGTAGACCGCAACGTTCCTCAGTCCGGGGATATTCGCCAGGCATTCTCTGATCTGGACGGTATTCATCGTGGGCGGAAGCAGCACAGGCAGCTCGAGGTGGATGGGTCTGGACTGTCGTTAGCCACGAGCCAGTCCCGCAATACTATGCAGTTATGAAGGGCGCAACGGTTGTGAGAGCTCTTATGGTGGCGACAGCGTAGGGTCCGGTAGGTGGGCGCACCGTTGAGCGACCCGCAGCCCAGATCCTCCATGTCCTGAGCGGTGGTGGCGGCGGGCTCGGTTATGAGGTGGCGTTGTACAAAGTCCCTCTTCTGCGATCCTTTGACGTATACCAGGGGACGGTGGATGAGGCAGGAGCGCAGCTTGTCCAGCAGGGCGACGTACGCGATGTCCCCCTGGTCCCACTCCAAGCCGTGGCAGTGGCGAGTGACCCAGACGCTCTCGCGCTGTTTCTCGGAAGTCAGGAGGTCCTTACTGAAGGGCGGGCGGGCGATGTGATGTAGGAGCAGCGTGCCGGTAGTCACGTCCACCACGCAAACCTCTTTCAGTAGAAAGTCATTATCACTGTCTTTAAAACACTGCATATCCATCACCACGCTTCCGTGATGACAGCGCGCTGGCGGTGGCTCGATGTAGATCGGTGGCGGCACGTCCATCCCGTACGGCTGACTGAACTCGACTGAGCGCTGGCGGGAGCGCGCCTAGCGGGAAAACCTTGGGTGCGCGCGCCGCCATCACGGTTCGCGGTAACCTTGAGCGCGCGGCAACTCGTTTACCCGCCAAAGTCGACTGTGACGTTGCGGTGACGGTCCACCTCCACGACGTTGTCCAACTCGGCATACACTATGCAGTTGAACGCCTCCGCCAAGGCTTCGGAGAACCCAATCTCTATGCGCAGGTTACCGTTGCGCACCAGGTTCCAGTGGCTGGATTGAGAGGCCGCCATATCGGGTGTCAGATCAAACGCCATCAGGCAGTATCCATAGGGGTATTCGTTGCGACTGACTTCGTTACCACAGTCTGAGAAATTGATGCCGGTGCCGGTGTATAGCGTGTGGTAGGCGAGTACGCACAACTCCTTACCGAACGTGTAATCCGGTTGAAGCGGCTTACATGGTACTTGCTCACCATCTATGTACAGCGCGAAGAAGTTCACGTGGCTGTGGGTGAAGTTGAACGGGTTCTTCTTGTAGTCCCCGTTGAACGCCTGATTGCTGACCAGGCCAACTATAACGCGTTTTGGCAGTTGACCCAGAAACACACTGTCCAGAGTCTTGCTGCTAATACCGGAGGGTAGCGTGAAGGATTTGACTTCCACGCGCGTAATGGGATATTTGGCTGTGCCCGACTCCAGCGTCCTGCTGTGAGCCAACAGCACGCTCGGGTTGATCTTACAGCGGCGCATAAACAGGTTGACTTCGGCGATGTCCACTTTGTAGTCTGTCACGGTTTTAGACATGATGGAGAATGAGTTCTTTGACCTGATCAGGCGAAAGCGCATCTCCACGCCGTTTAACATGAACTTCTCCTGGTTGCACAGGTCAACGTGCAGATGTCCGACCATGTCCGCGTACCGGCTGGCCTTGACAAACTCCCTCCGGTTCTTGAGCCCGGCATTATCCTCCTCAGTATTGTCCATGTACCCGGCATAGTCCTCGTAGAACAACTCCGCGGTGAGGTGCGATGTCTTGGCATCACCGCCATAGGACAACAGGTTCTCCAGGTAGGCGCGATAGGCGTACGTGTTGTTCTGAGGAGACACCAGTTTGTTGTTCAGGTACAGGTCCACTTGACTGAACAGCGAGTGCAGCCAGTTGTTAATCGGACCCACCTCTTTTATCGCTTGATCACCCGTTACAGCGCCTCCACTAGCCGTTCTAATGGTAGCCTTCACATGCAGTAGCGTCTGTGACAGATCCGTGTACTCGTCCCCGTGACCCGGAACTATGAACTCAACGGGTGAGTCGTCTGTCAGGGAGGAGATGGGCTTGTACTGCACCCATTTACCGCTCTCTATACTGGTCTGCGTGGGCGGTAGCGAGAACAGGTCCAACTCGGTCTTGACACACTCGCACGACTTCTGATGTAGAAACGCCATTATCCAAAAATGTCCTTCACGGTACTCTCGCTCTTCTTGCTTCTCCTCTTCTTAGCGACACGTTTTGTGGGCTTCCTCTTGGGGGCAGCGCTCTTCTTCCTCGCTCCGAGGAGTTTCGCTAGAGACTGAGGAGTAACCTGCTGTACACGCCTCCTCTTATAGGCACCACCACCGCTCAGCACGCGATCCAGTTTTTCATCGGCCCTGCGTTTCAGCGACCCGGTAAACTGTCTGAGTCGAGCGTTGGCTGCGACTCGGGGGTTGGCTGTGCCCGCCGCCACGTCGCCCAAGAAGCCCACACCGGACCTCAGCGCCTCCTTGCCCAGCGCCGATGCGCCGGATCTGATCAACGGGACCACTGTACGCATCAGCCCGCCTAGGAAACTGCCGATGCCGTGTCCGCGTTGGAAAGCGGCTCCTCTGAATACGGAGGATACGCCATGGCCCGCCTGCTGGTGGCGGTAATACGCCAGATAGGGATCGCTCGGATTCATTGCCGCTGCCTCTCTTTCCTGAAATGAAGCTTCATGCACGTGGTCCCGAAGTGGAATGGCAAGTGTCGCCCTTGGTTGTCCCTTAAATCGATTTCCACGCTCTCGAATGAGGTTTTAATCACCGGCACGTAGTGCGGGTCTATTATATACACTGTCGTGTTGGCACCGTACGTGTAATTCCTGATGTCGATGTTGAGGATCTTCAGTAGTGGCGCCACAGCGTCGCCCACCAGTTGGGGTTCCACCAGGTCGCAATACACGTACATGTGTGATGGTAGACCGGCGAAGAGGTTAGTCGGCCTCACGGACCTGTGACGCTTGACGATATCCGTATCCACCTCGTAGCCAAACTGTAGCGCCAAACTGGGGCTCAGTTTGAGGCTCTGAACGGCTGAAGACGTCGACATCAATTCCACCCTGGAGGACCTCTCGTCATACGAGAAGGTGCACAGGTTACTCTTCATTTGAGGGTGGTTGTTGATTGCGTGCACAAGTTCCTCGGTACTACTGTAATTGCCCGGCTCCACTTTGATTAACAACTTGTCCACCACGGCCAACCCGCCTTTCGAGTCCCTCATTCCCAGCACTAGTTTGATGTAGGTTCCCTCACCGACGGTCAGAAAAGAGAAGGGGTAGTGCGCCTCCGCCAGAGCGACCTCCCACTCGCCGTCTGACAGATCAACGGTCGAGGGTAGATGGGTCGTGTAATTTGTCACCATGTTGTTGGGATAGTACGTCATTGAACTGTTACTGGGCAACGTCAGGTAAAACTGGTTGTGCCTCGTCATCGCAGCTGTTGCACTTCAGATGCAGGTACCCACGAGTTGAAGTCCTCTCCGTAACCGGCCCACTTGACTAGGTAGCGCTTACTGGAGCCTCGCCCTTTAGTGTCCAGTATTTTATCTATTTGGTACAGGCGGTCCGGGGCCATCGTTACCTTTTGCATCTCATGCTCGTAGAAGCGCCCTTCCAGCGGCGTCCCGTTCAGGTCGCGCAACACGTACAATGGCAGAGGATGCGACCTGTATACGTGGTCCACCACAAACAGCTCCTTACTCCAGTTGGTCTCATAACCTTTGGCGAACGTGCCCTTCTCCTTGGCTATGCGCACCGTGTCACCAGGCTCGAACCTGGGCTTGTGTCGCCGGATCGCCTTTCCATACATGTGACGCCACACCTTGTACACCGTTTGACCATCGCCGCTGTCCGCGTCCACGGGTCGTAGGCCACCCAGGCTCTTGTGCGGGCTGCGGTTGTAGGCGTCCACAAGCCTGTCCAACACGTCCACGTAGCGATACGTGTTCTTGTAGGTCAGGTAGCGCCACATGCGGTTCTTGAGCGTGCGGTTGACTCGCTCCACCACCGCCGCCTTCACGTCGGGGTTCTGCGTGGTGAAGTAGTTTACACCGTGACTCTTGAACACACGCTTGGTCGCGGCCCCGGTGAACTCCGTCCCCTTGTCGGTCTGTAGGCAGCGGGGAGTCGCCTCAGCGAATATTCCCTCGAACGCAGCAGCTACCTCAGGCCCGCTTTTCCTCTTCAGTGATACCGCGAACAGCCGCTTACTGAATACGTCTATCACAGTCAGCAGGTAGTTGACTCCGTCGTTGTACCGGCTCAGGCCGCGCATGTCGTTCAGGTCCGCCTGCCACAGCTCCCGGGGCCCGAACACGGCGTAGCGGTTGCGGGGAAACCGCTTGCGCGCAGGCTTGTGCAGCGTGTAGGTGTCCTGGGTGCGCAGCCAGTCGGCTACCCGACGTTTCGGGAGGCGCGCGGCTCTGGCCAGGGCGGCCACCCCGCCGAGGGAACCGGGCTGGCTCGGGTCGTAGTACAACTTCTCCATTACGGTCAGAACAGCTCCCAGTTGTCCAATGACGATTCCTGGTCAGGTTCCTCGGTTATTATCCTTCTCCTGGCTGCTGGAGGTCGCGGTCTCAGGCGGTCTAGCATTGGTGTTAACCTCGGTGACAGGGGTGATGAGGAGGCTGTCGTGTCTCCCCAGGGGCTCGATGCCGAGTCCAGCCCCACGCCTAGGTAACGCAACGCCGTGGGATTGCTCACGTATTCTTTGGGCACGTTCATGTCCTTCAAGGCGGCCATCACTTGATGCCAGCCGGTAGGCAATCGGTCCGCCCTTCGCGCTCTCACTATGCTGTGCGCGATGTCCACTATATTGGAATCGGGGATCTTCACCTTATCCACGTACACCGCCCCACTGGCGTCCCAGGAGATGGGGCTGCCTTGCCGGGTCATGAATCGCAACAAGTTGCGCGCCACCGACCTGTAAATTTTTGAGAACGATTCCACAATGTCCTCCTCCGCCGAGGCGCTAGACTCGCGCTTCATCTGACTCGGACCTCCCGTCGCTTCCTCCTCCCTCTCCTCACCCTCGATGATTGACAGACCTATGGGTTGACGTTTAGCCGCGGAAAAGTGCAGGAACCGCTGTAACACCTGCTGATATTGTTTCCATTTCTCCGTATCGTCCAGCCGCTTGTCGCTCAATATGCGATGCATCTCAGCATCTAGGCTAGCTGGCTTATTGGCGCTACCTACTCCTCCTCTTGGCTCCGGTCCTGGTCCCGTTCCTTCTCGCAATCTCTCGATGAGCTCCTGCGGTACAACCACCATTTTCCTAGCGTACTCCATGTCCGATTAGCTTCTGCGCTAGAATGGGCAGAACAGCGTTCAACAGCAGAGGTAGGAAGATCCCTCCGCCCCGTTGAACGAGGTAGTGTCGCTTCTTGGCCCAGCCCTCGCCGCGTTTCACCAGCCGTCTGAGCGCCTGTTTGTGTTTGCTCAATTTGCGTTTGAGGCAGGGAGAAAGCGGTACGTTTCCACGTAGCACGTTATACGCGCACTCGCACAATGACTTGATGCGACTCTTGTCGCACGCTTTTAACAGGGCTTTGCGTTCTTTGGGCGTAGCGTGTATTAGGGCCCTCAGCAGCGCCGCGTCCTTCTTCACGCGGTGTGACATGATGACTGACGCTGGCGCGCGCTCGGCCTATTTATCACTTCTTCTTGGGCAGGTACACGTAGTTCACCGAGTCGTCTGGGAAAATGGCTGAACGTACGCGCATCTCCTCGGGCGTGGACTGTTTCAAGTCTATGAGTAGATAGGCGTGCGGATCACGCGTAGCGTCCGCGTAAGCCTCCTCCACAAATTTGGGGTTCTCCGGGTATACTTGACGGGCGAGGTGTTTGATCTGAGCGCGGTCCCTGGGATTCTTGAAGCACACAATGTAGTGGGCGTTCAGCGATATGTCGCGCTGGCCCTTGCCCTGGTGAAAAAGGTTTTGCGTGATGAAGAACACGCTCAGGTTGCGGTGGTGTGAGCCCTTGGTGAACAGGTCCGCTACGCCGGGGCCGGCCTCGCGCATCATGTCATCTACGATGACTAGGGCGGGCTCGCTACCGTCATAGTCGTCCAGGTCTGGCAGGCCGGCTACGTAGCGCACGGCAGAGTCCGCACGGCTCTTGCCACCACCACTGCCATAGTGCCAAGTGATACGGGCGAACCGCGTATCGCACATGTGGTCGGCGTGCTCTATGAAGCGAGCCACGAAGTGCGACTTGCCGCTGCCTGAGGGCCCAGCCACGATGGCGGTGAACGGATGTTTCCACCTCAAGTCCATGGCGTCTACTGACTGCCATGCACCACCACCTCGGCTCTTAAAACTAAATTCTTTTCTCGTTTTTTTTTTTTTTTATTTGATTTTTTTTTTTTTTTATTGAAGGAAATAAGGGAATAAGGAATACCATTTATTTATACAAATTCTAGGAGAGGACTTTTACTGCCTGGAGAGCTGCTCCTCTTCACAAGGCTCATCCTCGGCCTCACGCCAACGTTATACTGCGTGATGGTGTTATCGTCCAGGACTGCAAGGTACCGCCGGGGCATGTATATCCGGATCGGGTCGTCGCCGACAAGACCCTCCAAGGTGGCCATCACCGCCTCGCCGTATGGTGTATCCACCCTCTCAAACGAGCGGATCGGGTAGACCACGTTGTCCTGCAGGTCTACGATGCGGGTATAACCCGCGGCCTTGCAGCTGTTGAGGGCTGTCCTGAGGTCCATCTTCTGGTCCGTGTTGAGCATGACACAGCGGCTGGATGCAGAATGACTGGCTCTCACTACCGAGTCGCCTTTTGTAGACAACCGCGGAGGAGGCGTAGTGATGAAAACACCAACTGGCGGAGTGGAGGAGGAGTGGAGGAGGAGTGGAGGAGGAGTGGAGGAGGAGTGGAGGAGGAGTGGAGGAGGAGTGGAGGAGTGGAGGAGTGGAGGAGGAGTGGAGAGATGGTGGAGTGGAGGAGTGGTGAGGTTGGATATGTATCTTGAGGAACACGCTCATTCGCCTTATTACGTTATTTATTTTTTTATTTTATTTTTACAATAGTATACAATAAGGAAAAGTAGGAAAGGGAAGGATCGAATTACTTAATTTATTTCATTTATTTTTTCATCTTTTTCCGCTTTTCAGGGATGGCGACAGCAGTGGCGGTGGAAACGCACCGATCCGCGATCTTCCTCCAGGTAGGCAGCGGACTGACGGTCCTGACGATTCCGTCAAATCTAGGCTCTCCCGTCTCGCTGTTGGTCAACCATAGGTTCTGCAGCCTAGTCAGCAGATCCGTCAGAATCATGTAGATCTCGTCGTCCCGCTGCTCGTCCAAATACAAGCCGCAGGCCCAAGTCGAGCGACCTCCTTGGAAAACGTTCATCTTCAGAAGGACGTTGCCATTGTTGGTCGGGTTCTTCACCGTATACTGACGCTCGCCCGCGGTCCAACTCAGTGTAGGGGAATCACCAGGCACTTCTTTATTCGCGGTCCACCCGCCGTTTGACTTCCTCTTTTTAGCCGTCCTCTGTTGTTGCTGTGGCGGTATGGGGGTGGCAGCGTTGGCGTTCTCTTCGTTGATCGCGTTCCACTCCTCCATAAAACAGCGGATTGTTCGATCCACTTCAACCGCGTTGCTCATGCCGCTGCTGTGACCGCTCGTGAAGAAGTCTCGGACGAAACTGAGACCGTGCGCCGTCGGACCTAGGGTCTATTGCACTCCTCCAGAGGCGCTCACGCCCGCCCTCTCAAACCAGGTGATGTCGGGGGGGGGGGGGTCAGGTGAATCCTCATGCCAAGCTTTGTCGCGAGGCAGATATATCCTCACACCAGTTGATCTTGGGGGGGGGGGGGGTCAGGTGAATCCTCATGCCAAGCTTTGTCGCGAGGCAGATATATCCTCACACCAGTTGATCTCGGGGGGGGGGGGGGGGTCAGGTGAATCCTCATGCCAAGCTTTGTCGCGAGGCAGATATATCCTCACACCAGTTGATCTCGGGGGGGGGGGGGTCTGTTTTGAGGAAGTTTCCGACTGTTGTTGTTGTTTATCTAGGGAAAATTCTGACTGTTTATTTGTGCAATCGTCCCGCCGCCACCGTCGTCAGTCTCTCCGCAACCGCCCGACACTATGTACCCCTGCCCCTACTGTTCAAGACGCTGCAGCCGCACAGACAACCTGCTCCGACACGCGCGGAGATTTCACGGTCATGCGCCGCTGTATGACTGTTCCGTCTGCGGATCGGCCTTTCAAAGTCTGGCTGAGGCGAGGAGACACACACGAACGCACGAGGTGGCTGAGGTACGGGCGATTCTACCCACCTCGACTCCGCCCGAGCCGCAGCGACCCCCGCCGCCGCCTTACCCCTTTGTGGACGTCGCCACCGCTCCCGTTGAGGACGCCACCGCCCTTCCCCGATACCCTGAGGAGGACACCGCCGCAACCGCGCAGATGGATGAGGAAATGCGGAGGCTGGAGGAGCAAAGCGAACTCCTCCTAGCGCAATTAGAAAATGTAATTGCGGAAAAATTCGATAATAAATATACCTTTGAACCCTTTCCTTAATTACCTCTTCTATGATAAAATACACATTATAAAACTAAAAGAAATAATAGAAACGAAAGCGAGGTTTCTGGTGAAACCCTCAAGGACTCGCTTATAAATAACAGCTAATGAGGTCGCTAATGAGTCGAGGTCGCTGATGAGTAAACAGCCCCGGGCAGTCACGTAGGCCCTAGCACGCGCCTTGACACGTGACTCCGCGGAGTCGCTCACGGGGGGGGGGGACTTGCATCCTCACCGTGCCTTTGCTGGTTTTGAACCATCGTGATGGGTCTGGAAGACCGCTGATGAGTAAACAGCCAAGATCTCATGAGGAAAACGCGTTTAAAAATTAATAGCGGGCCCGTTTAACGGTGGATTCTCAATTTTCTTTAAGGGATGGTTTACTTAGGCCGTCGCCCAGCATGTGGTGAAGTTTCGTCAAAATCGGTCGGTAAACAGCTGAGATCCCATAAGGAAAACGCGGTTATAAATTAATAGCGGGCCTGTTTAACGGGGGATTTTCAATTTTCTTTAAAGGATGGTTTACTTAGGCCGCCGCCCGACATGTGGTGAAATTTCATCAAAATCGGTCGGTAAACAGCTGAGATCCCATAAGGAAAACGCGTTTAAGAATTAATAGCGACCTTGTTTAATGGCGGATCTATGGGGTTCTTACGTCATTCGCTTCCTCTGGGATAGGCCTACATTCTGGAAAAAGTCCCGTGGGAATCGGTGAGTAAATAGGCTAGTTATTAATTTTTGAAAGTTTTTTCCTCATCACGAAAAATGTTGCAGACGGGGGGGGGGGTCCGAGCTTGACTATGGGGAAGGTCGGGGGGGGGTGACGTCATGGGGGGGGGATGACGTCATGGGGGGGGGTGCCCTCGGGGGTGACCTTGGGGTCAAGGTCATCGGGGGGGGGGGGGACGTCCTCGCGTCCTCGCGTCCTCACCGCGCCTATGCTGGTTCTGAAGGAACCAATGCCCCCTACTTTCTCCTCTCAGTTTCCTTTAGTGAATAACTTATTAATACCTTTGGAAATTCTGTCTTCGTTAGTGTCGAAAAGGCAAACTTGTTCATGTAACATCCTTAATGATAGTTATATAATTCGATAAAGTATCAGTGACCATGATACATTCACTTAATGCCTAATTTTCTTTTAAAAAATTGTGTTTATAATGTAGGGAAAATGACTATGAGAGGTGCCATCACACCTGAGATTCCAGAAAACAGGAAGCACGCAGGAAATCTTTGATGTAACTGAAGGAAAGCACGGAATTTCAAATACACTTTTAATAAAAGCCAAATAGTTAATTAGCATAAGACTTAACGCTCTGGCTACTTAGAAAGTGTCCAATATAAATTTTTCGTTCAAACTAACATTAAAGTGATCTTGAGATGCTTATGAGTGCTCCAAGTAAATTTACTCCAAAATTCTTTTGTAAACATTACTGGAAAACCTATAAATTCATGTAATTTCACTCCGAGGTTCAAGTTGCTATTCTGAAACAAAGATAAAAATTATAAATTTAGAATTCGGTAACTACAAACAATTTTACTATCTAAAACAAACTTTATTAGCTATTAGTTTTACAAAGTATACCAACAAGAATGACAAGCGATAGCTCTTTCACGGTCTACGGTTAATCTACTGGATTTTCATTTTATTTAGGGAGACATTATACATTAGAGCCAACAGAAAATAAACGTGCTAAATATTGTATTTGCCTACACAAAAATGCACAGTTAAAAACACCATGCGTTCATTTTCTTTGTTTCATTGGGTGTTACGGTAAGTTCTCTGGGTAATAGACACTGAAAAGTTTTGCTAGAACATTAACGGACAAAATAATGAATTTTGTGTGATGAGTTTATCATATGATTATTATAAAAATAACCCTTAAATATCGTACTACTATTGTATTAGGTTTGCGTAGAAATTGCCTAAAGCAGTTAAAAAAATTAGAAATTGCCTAAAGTTGCGTTATTCTCAAAATTGAATTATTTTATAGAATGTGAAAAATTTACACTGTATAAGAGTCTAGGGCTACAACATATACCAGAATAAATATGATCAGATGGTTAATAAATAGAGAACTTGGCCACTAGCACTATAGTCCTAATTTTTAACTGGCAATTAAATTGAATTTGGGTATTGTTGACAGGATTTTTATTGACATAATATATTTATAAATGTGGCAGTCTTAGCTGAGTGAGTTGAGCCTACCACCCTAAAGACCCGGGTTAAGTTCCCAGTGAATGCCATAAGACCTTTGAATCTCAGACTGCCACCGTACTTCGAAATACACTTTAAGCTGTTAGTCCCAACTACATAAGAAGTCGACTGGTCTTATCACAGACACTAGTGTGACGTGAAAACCCTGACAACAAACCTTGTCCAGAAGATTACACGAACTTCACTTCACTTCTTCTTCAAATTCATAAATAATTATTTGCTTAGAAAATACTCTTCAGAAGAAGATTCAAATTGAATCCAAACTTTTATCGGAGGAAAACAGTGAGAACGCTCTGATAATCCTTGTTTGGTACAGATAACAATCACAGAAAATAATTTATCAAATGTACCTTTAGAATAAAACATCAGTTTTTTTCATATTAAGAGTATGTAGTATCATCTTAAAAATTACTTTAAAAGGAGTACAATGAAACGTCGTTACCTTATGCCGACCATACAAAGATTGTTTTAATAACATTTCTTTAAATATAAGTGATGCCATAATGAACTTTAAACCGTTTAATTCATCAGATTACAAGAGCAAACAAAAGGTAAGGAAATAATTACACTGACTGAAGTGTCTAAGTGACTAAGAAAGTATCTTAGTTTAAAACTTAAGTGAAATCATTACCACAGACAATATAATACTTAAATAAAATAAAATATTGTTTAGGTAAAAATCATGTAATAAAATATTTGGTAGGTAACACACGGTACACCAACCTTTGGTAATTATTAATAAATATAAACTTATAAGTTTTGTTTAACTGGTAAACTAACTTAAAAACGGGTTAGGATCTTTTATTTAATATGTACACTTAAATTTACATAGTAAAGTTTGAGAAAATTCTGGTTACACTGGCACATTTCGGTGTAACAAGGTTCCTATAAACCTCAAAATGTTTCTCTTGGTAACCGTGTAGCAAATGAATTACTTTTTTCATAAAATAACCTCTTCATAAACAGAAAACGTTATTCAAACAATGTTTTATAAAATACTCCGTTAACTGTAACATCACGGGTTTCTTACAAACCAATACATCTAACATTAATAATACTGTAAATAAATTATAATATTTACTTGAGGAAACTTAAATGCCTTTCTTTTTAACTACACCAGATTATCAACTTTCCATAAGTTAAAAAGTATTATTTAAATTTGTTTAGCTTAAACACGAAAAAAGTATATCAACAAAGGTAATAGATTTTGAACAAATACTCAGTATAATGTAATTTTTGTTTGTGACATTCCTATTATTGTCAACCATTTTATATCTACAGAGTTTCACTTCGTTAACGTCAAAACGACAAACTTGTTCGGATACCAGATTGTATTCTGTTGTTTACATTAAAACTTTGTAAATTTGGGAGGAGTTAGTTCATTCAAAGCTTCCCAGTGTCGTTGTTTCAAAACTGAAACAAAGAACTCTAATTTTACCCGCAACACCTTCTTAGACTTGCCTAAAATATGAATGTTGTTAAATCTATACTTTAAGAATAGCCATGAAAATTATTCAAGTTTTTCAGTCATATAACTTTACAGCTTCTATGACACATTTCTAAACTTATTAGGGAGCTAAAAAAAGCGTATTGATTTGGATTTAGAAGAAATGCTAACCATAAATTTAGATCCATGTGCTGCAATGTTTGAGCGTACGGAAATAAAAGTTGACACCCAAATATATTCTATTTGTGAAATTTAAAACAAAAAATGGGGGTACTAACCTAATCTAACCAATTTAGTACAAATTAATTAAACTGATATCCATGTTATCCTTATGGACAACAAAAATCTTGTCTGAACAAAAACAACAAAAACACTGAGGGTGGCCTGTGCCGTTCAGTATATATTCAAAAAACATAACATTCGTTTCTTTTTAGCCTCAACATGGAAACTTTTACTAGAATTTTGTAAATAATCACAGTTATTCCGATTTATTTATTGAAATAGAGAGACTATTATAGGCCTTTAGAAATTTTGTAAAGTTAATAAATGGAACTTATATCAAACCGGCAAAACGTAATATTTTTTGGTAGATTTCTATTCTATTTGAATTTTTTCAATTGTGATTATTTCACAATGTTGATTAAGGGATTGATGACGTTCGATTATAATTTCGTTTTAAATTGCACATCTGATAATGTTTAATATATTTGACTAATAAAAGTTTGAATTTATCTAGGTCATAGAACAAGGTGCGGAGTGGGGGAAATTATACTCTGGGGTGCCGCCCTAGCTTGCTGGGTGTAGTGGTGGAGAGGAGGAGATGAGCCGCAGTACTCCACCGTTTACCAATTACTCCACCCCTGATGGGGTCGAGCCCGGGTCACGACAGTAGTTACATCCTCAAGTAACCCGAATAACCCATTAAATTGTGTGCAATAAAACCCTATAAAATATAAAGTGAACCCGTACAACCAAAAAACCTCAAAGAGCCCACAACTATATCTCGCCATGCACAGAGAAGAAAGCGTAGGGTATAAGAAGCCTCTTGACTTTGGAGGGTAAAGTCGAAGATTCCCCCTACTGAAGAAGAGCTCTCCACCGTTGGGACGATAACGATAAAATTAACCACCAACGATGAAAGAAACTCTGTAGGTGTTAAAGAGGATGAAGGGAGAAAAAAGCCTCGACTTAAAAAGTTGAACGGCCTCATACAATAGCAAGGAGCTACAAATAGAGCTCCCCTAACTGATTACTAAAACATTGGAAAAATTTACAAATTCTTTATTTTACCTTCCCTGGGTTAGACCAAAGGTCCACTCTTCCTCCAGGACGGATCCTATTATTACACCTCACTAAACACTTTACAGAGTTGTGGAATTACAATCAGTTGGTTGTAATAAAATACAGCTTAGCAAAAAGTAATTCGTCATTTTTAATTTTAAAAAAATTACTGAGAGGAACTCTTAAAAGACACGTCTCACTCAACATCCATAGTAATTTAATACCAAGCCACTAAATTAAATTGAACACGGATTGTAAAATAGAATTAATCTTGTAACAAATAATCTTATAATGGTACTAACAGGTTTTTCGACATTGCAAGAACAGTCACAGGATACCAAATACAAGCACTCCACGGTCTCAAGAAGAAGCCAAGACACAAATTGGTCTATGTTAAAACCTGCTTGACCACTTGTTTAAAAGGGAAAGCTCTTTGTAATACACCAGAATTTTTGGGACGATGCTGTTTTGAGAGGAACCCCTCCCCCACCAATATTCTTGTGTCTTCATACTATCCCAGAGAGCTGTAATACTCGTTTATGGGGATTAATTCTTATTACATAAAAGATAGAAAAGATAGATTCGGCCAAGCTGTAACCATATTGGTAGCAAAATCATCTGAGCCAATAGAATGTCTACTCTTAGAAACCAAGTACACCTTGATTGTCCGGCCGTCCAGCCCAGCTTCCCTGGTAGGAGCTGAAACTGATCACTGCAACACAGCTACACAGCTGCCCACTGTTGTAACAACACCCACTGACTGTACCTATTATCGCCCTAACAAAACTGGGAGGAAACTGTTGAGATCCCATTGGGGTATTTGTAACATTTACGCAGCTCACTTCTTTCTTAGCTGGAAATAAACATTAGTATTGATTTTCGGGTTTTGGGCAAGTGTTTGAATTTTGTGAGTGTCCGTGTTTTTATATGTTTAAGTAATCAATAACTAAATTAGCTGAGCAAGGTTAAAAGATAATAATGTAACACGGCACGCAACTATACACACGTTATGGTTTCCAAAATTGTATTAAATTTTAAAATTCAACCAATGATAACTATAAGTGTTTTATTAAAAATAACTGTTTATTTTAGTGTTCGATGATTTTCACTATTGTAGTTTTACATTTTAAGCTATATTCTCTAGTTTCTATATTTAGCTACACCCCCTTAATTTACATCATAAAATTCAGACCAGAACGCTAATACTCTCCCTTTAAAACTACACCTCTCATTGTAGACATAGAGTCCTTTTTTAAATGGATATTTGTAATCACAACACAATATAAAAAGTATAAAATTGAATCCGTTATGCTTTATACTTTCAATGTGCAACTGCAAGAAAGTATATTCTATTGGTCTGAAGAGTAGCTCACTAACTCTCTTCTATAAAATATTGCCTTAGGAACCAGTTAAAATATCATTACGGGTGTCTCCATATAAAATACTGCAGTTTGATTTGACTTTAATTTCCAGACTAACACTAGTTTCAATAATATTTCAGGTATTAATAACAAACTAAGGGAGTTGGGTACAGGCATTCTTAGAGGACGATGAGTGAATAATCATACAACCATTGTTAAAATTAGGATTTAAAATAAACTTATAAAAAGGCCTTTCCTTGTTACTTTAACAACTGACTGTTCACCAAGCGGACGGCCTCGGCTCTCAGTAACATGGCTGCTTTTACCTGTAATTCCCTTAGAACATGAGACACGCACTAACAAACGAGCCTCCCAGGGACCGTAACTCGCGGCTGAAATATTTAACAGCGTGTGACAATATTGAGCACCCGCCGGGGACGCCGCGAGGTCAGGCTGGCGTCTTGCTGACATCGTTATCAACTTTTAATATTTAACCAGGTAACAATGAAATCAACCAAAGAAGTAGCGATTCAGTTCTTTTTATAAGAAAGCTCATCTTTTCAACTGATATGCTAGCAAAACTGAAAGCAGATATGTAAGTACTAAACTACTGTACATTTAGGATTTTTGTTTTGCAGTTTTATTTTATATAATATCACCAGAAAACCCCCCAAAATCATGAACAATAAAAGTGTCCAAAAAATGTCTATGCCGATTTTGAGTAATACTTCATGGTTTAAAATCAGAACCCAAAAAAATTACAAAGAATTTATGGAGAAATTCCGGTTCAGAAATTGTAAGTCTTAAAAGGTTTCAAAAATCAGGGTTTGGGATCTGCTCAAAACTAGAAATTTTAAATGTAAATGTAATTGCTAATGTACTTTTGACTCATTCAAATAGTTAACAAACTAAAGAAATCAATGTGTTGAGTTTTAGCGAATATCCCCTATAGGAAAGAAGCTATTACCGTAGTCGGCATGGTAAGACCTAGGCCCGGGACAGTGATAACTTTTCGTTTTGAGGTCCCCAGACCCCAGAAACACCATTCCTTTGAAACTGTATATATATATATATATTTCGTTATTTAGTCGGTTAATTGAAAACCGTATTAATTGTAAACAAATTAACATCGTAATCTCTATTTTAATGTAAACTAGCTGGCCTGACAGACGTTCTCCTGTCCTAATGCCACTGAATTTGTTTTATATCAAATACTCATTCATTTTCAATATGAGCTCGTTCGCTTCGCTCAATCGCCTATCGAAAAAAGAGCTTGAGATGCCATTCAAGTAGTTTTTTTTTTTAATTTCCATTATGAGAGTTGCCATTCAAGTAGGTTATTTATTTTCATAATAAACATATATTTATGTATTTCAAGTATGTTTAGATATACTCCTAATTAACACATGTTCCCATATGGAATAACATGTAAACTTTAAAAGCCAAAGGGGCAGAGCCCTTCACATTTTTCCGGGGTAAAAAGTATCCTATGTGTTAATCCAGGTAATAACAACACCACTATACCTCAAAATCCGTGTGCAAAATTTCATGTAATTCCGTTCAGCCGTTCTTGAATTAAAATTTGTAACTAACACCACTTTGTTTTTTATATATTAAGATTTATTCTAATGAAAATTCTGAACATTTTAAGTAATACACCAAGAAACCACGTTAGGTAGCTCAAATGCAGATGATGAGGTGTCTGGGACTGAACATTCTATATGAATGGTTGTCAATGTCGCAGGCGTGTGTTTCTAGAGAGTTTGTCATTAAAATTTTGGTTTTTAATCTAGTACATTTACAACTATTTGTATATAGTTTATACCAGTGCAAGATAATAATGAACATTGTAAATACAATGTCGAGTGTAAATAATCTGTTTTAAAAGATCATTCTATAAAACTAAGCTCATTTACTTTTATTATAATCATCAGAACAGCATCAATAGGAAGTTAACATCGTCTTAGTTGATTTCTTTCACGGAACAAGACAAATAACAAAACACGTTTAGCAGCACCACGGTCCATAAGCTCATTCATCCCACTTAGCAAGTCCATAAACACAAGACACTCTGGGGACATTAGCTGGTCGTGAATACATTCCTCGGGACATTGTTTGGAAGTTGCATAAATTATGGGTTGAAAAGTAAATACATACTCAAAAGTATCAACATGTTTTGGTTTTTAAAATCGTAGTTTAATCATTTGTCTGATGTCTGTTATAAATAAATATGTTCCTTGTTTTTATAGATTTTGATTGTTTATCGCACAAAGTTACTAAATTTAAGGTTTATCTTTATAAATAAAGCAAAGTTATTGTCGGTGTGTGGATCGCCGTACGGCTAAACTACAAGGAGTTAAGTTATGAAATTTTCAGGTTAGGTTCCTTTAGGTTACAGCTGTTGTACCTGACTCTGTTTCCTCTAAATCCTCTAGGGCTACTCCCCGTGGGACATCCAAAATTCCAATGTTAACCAAATGAGACCGTACGGCTATAGTTTTCTGCTATTTGTTTAATGTTATCAAATAAACAGCTTACATTAGTAATTGTTTTAACTACATTTTATACCGAGGTGAAACCGGTATAATCAGCTATATCATATATATTTAAAAAAATTCCAAAATTTGGCCAGTCCGTCAGACCGTTCTACTGGGCCGATTTTCATGATTCTTATGTTAACTGATAGGTAATTATGTCTAGATATGTCATCACCCATCCAAATTAACATATTGTCAATGGGCTTCGCCCCAGTGCTACTAAAGTTCCCATTTTAATCTTATGGAGGAAGTTTGTTTACATCAGATGATTACTTAAAACATATGTTCATTAAGTAAGAGAGTTCATTTGGTTTGCCAAAGAATAATGCAGCAAAAAATACAACTCTTTTATTTTTTCCTTTCTAGAGGTGTTTATATATTTCACAACTTATGTGTAATCCAGTTATTTTTCTAAGAATAAGATAAATTGAGAAAATAGCTGCTCTCTTTATGGGTGTTTATACACTCTATAATGCACATGAAATCCAGTTATTTTTTCACGATGATAGATTAAGAAAAAGCTTCTACATAAGGGAAATAGGCCAATTATATGTGTTGAGATGGGCAGGTTTCATTTTTTGAGGTTTTGGTGTTAACTTAGGGTCCTTTCAACCTTTGACCCAGTAGAAATTTACGTTTAGAGCTATCAAAAAACTCACACATGATCATCGAATTCCTAATCGTTTCGTGATGAGCATCTGTTTCGTAATCGGCGAACTCTCCCCGGAAACTTCAAGAATTCTTCCTTTGGGGAATAAAAAGTGACATAAACCTACAGATTTTCTGGAAGAATCTTCCGCATATCTTTGTTCTTTTTAATTTGAGTTGTATACTTTGGGAATCAGTTGAGAAATTTATTTTAAACTTGACGTAAGAATTGTATATGGTTTGTTTTGAATTTAGTTTTCTAGTTTTTAGTGTCTTCTAATGAAGGTTTTAGCACTATGGTATCATTTTTGCTCCCGAAGGTAGTATAGTAGACTTAAACCTAAGGCTTATTTCACATGACGTGACGAAACGAGTGTCAATGCCTAAAGAGAACGTAGGGACTTTATTGATTAATTTGAGGTGACTCTTAAAAGTTTGTTTTTGGATATTATAAGTTATACCCGGTGTGATTAGTTTTTTCTGTAGTTACTCTTTATCAACTTTGTCAGCATTGCTATGCGCTGTACTAAAAACAAACAAAGAACCCTGCAGGACGCTTTACCATTAGCTGTCATGAAGGGAAAACAATAATTGATTATATTAAGGGTTTAATCTTTTATCGTGTAATGGGATGAGCTTACAAACGACTCTATGAGGAAATTTTGGTTTCTTCTTACTATAGGACACAACTATAGTAAGAAAATATATGCATAATCAACCAGCCCCGGGAAAGAAGGCCTGAAAATATTAGTGTTAACCTACGTTTATCCATATAAAATATATTATGTACTTTTCTTTAAAACAATCAAGATGGTCATATGTTATCACCACATAACTGTTTTAAGCAGATAAACTGGTAATAAAACAAAACAGCTGTTACATTACATTTAAAACCCTTTACAGCTGCACTCTAGTGGGGAAAATATTAGGACTAATGACTTCAAGGTTAAAGAGAAAGTTATCTTTATTTATAAACACCCTGGTTAATGTTTTAAGGCATCAATCATAAACATTACACATCATTTTCATGAAACCTTTGATAGAAATGCCGTTAAACGAAATTTTGTTACTTTTTTATTTTGCAAATAAACAAAGTATAAATCTAAAGTTATTTTCTTTAATTGTAAAACAATTTTTTATTTAAAAGCTGTTTCTATAACAATAATTTCGTTTTGTATGTTGCCTTATGAAGTTTATATAATTTACAATTATCTTATTACGCTTTTATTATTTTTAAATTATGTGGTATTTCAACTGTTAACGTGATGTGGAGTGGAAAAATTTACGTCAATACAATCCATTTGATGATATGAATAAACTGCAATAATATTTTAACTTGATTAGACAATACTCATCAATTACGTAATTTTCAAATTTAAACCTTGACTGATGCTGCAGAACAGCACGGGTTCTCTAGTATATTTTTAAAATAACGAGTTCGAATTTAATTTTTGGCTGTTCGGCTGCTCCGGTTCTATTTACCTGCGATGTTGTGGTAGCAGTTGTGTGCATTATAAGGTTAGCAGGATGTCCAGTCAAAATCAAAAGTAGGTATGAGGGTTCTGGATATTATAAAACTACGCCAAGATAAGAAAACACCCTTTTCCAATGTAAACTCCTTTTAAGACAATTCACTGTGTTTAGTCAATTTACATGTTATTTAATAACTCAGTAAATGTATTTTATGTTATTATGAGAGAGGGCTGCACAAATTTTGGCGTTTAACATTCTGTTATTTTACATGCATTTTAAATTGACATCTTACACGTTTCTGAATATACAGCCCCTTCATAACGTACCCTGCATAATTCTTTATCATTCCAATAGTCATTTTATTTAATATCCGTAACAACTTTTCTTCCTGTTGAGGGTTTTGTTAATGTTTCAACGAGGGGGGGGGCAACCGGGGCACTTTTCCCCAATCCCCCGGCCATGATAAAAATTACCAAAATATTAAAATAGGGGTCTCTAGGCCCCCACAGAGTTTTTCAGAGTTTTTTGCCCCAGGCCCCCAATCGCCTTGTTGCAGCCCTGCAATTGATTTATGCTCTTCCATAAATTTACATTGAAGATTTCAAGTCTTTTGAGGAGCCCTAAATACTTTCAATTGTAAGGAAACAGTAGAATCTTCACCTCGACGTCTTTTAGTTATAACCTCAATCAAATATTTATCAGTTCCTTAAATCTTACTCTTATAAAGTTCTGCTCAGGTAATCCAGCTGTCGTTCTTCAATCATTTTGAATTTAAATATTAAAGAATCATGTAAATACATATACAAAAGTATGCATTTACTCATCTTACTATGTATTTACATATTTAAACCAATAAATATTGTCTTCTCAAATTTTGATTAAAGTGCGGTAAGCATATTCACAAATATGATAAAAAATCAAAAAATAAGATCCGCTTCCAAGAACACATATTAAAATGAATTCAAACATCTTCTATCCTAAGCAGGAGTTTGTAAGTGGAATTACTAAATTTAAACATTTTTCATCATTTAAAAAACAGTAAAATAATATATCATTTTATAATGTTAAAGAATTCATAGATTATTCTCAAAATTTACATAAACCGAGATATACAAAAATCATTCAATACAAAAATTATTAACTAAAAATTGTAATATGTTATTAGATTAAACGAGCTGCTTTCCCACAATATTTTGCTGATATAATCCTTATAACAGCTGTTTATTGAATCAAGAAAAACACATATGACATAAGCCAAATAAAACTCTTCTCCATATGAATAACATGGGAACCTGGAAGTCCCGTGACACAGAGCCCTAGGGCCTAAATCGAAATTCTGGCTCGACAGTGACTTGAAAACTTGAAATTATATTTTAAATTTAAAAAAAATAATCATCAAAATCAGTTACGTATTAACTTCAGGAAGTGGGTGAACAAAATCAGGATTTTTTTAAATATGTAGAGTAGGTTGTGCAATATTATTTTAACAAGTATAATGACTTATAAGAATAATAATATTTTATAATTATTGTGGTTAACTTCGAAATTATTTGTCAACTTTAACATTACTGTACTAAATATATATTTTCGTAATGGCAATACAAATATTATTATTGCTACTTTTATCCTCGATTTAATAATAGATAATTCATATATAACGGAAAAATAGTATTAGCCTATGTAGGTTACTTTTTTGTTAAATCAAACACATCATGAAAAGCAAGGAGGTGTTGATTTCCCAGTGGGGCCACACATCATTGTACAAAAGCAAAGCCACTATGGACACGTCTATTTGCTTACGTCGAGAACAGTATTTAACGTTAAAACAATGCTAATTAATTAATTACCAACAACTATGCCTACGAGCAAGAAACAATGAGAGAATTGTGCTTTGTGTAACACCGTGCAAGTCTCTTTGTAGCACTGTGATGTATGATTTATGTACCACTCTTGGCTTATTTTAATGTCTATAAAATAAAGTTTAAACTTAAATGTTCTTTATTTATGAGTAGAGAATTTGATCCATGTATTTCTAATGGAATACAAATTAAACCTAAGCTCCTCTTATCTCCTTCCCCGGTTAGTTTAGGAGAAAATAGAAAAGATTAAAATGTTCTTAAAATGAGATTTAAACTGTCAAAATCCTATAACAGTGGGAGTTTGTATTAATTATTTTCGAGTTCGCCGCCAAATTGTAAAAATGGCTCTCAATAACAAAACCTTATAGATCACTAAATAATACAAACCTAAATTCCAGGTGTCTTTAAACATTTTGGCACACTTACATTAACTTCCCTGTACATTGCTATATACAAGTAACCACTAAATGGGCAAGTATAAACGGATTTTTAAAGCATAACAAAAAAAAATTTAAATTAAAAACTATTAAATAGTTATCTTTATATTGAAAATGCAGCGTGTATTGCACTTTTCCAATAATAAAATTAAACATTAATAGACGAAAACCTTTTCCCTCGAGAAAATATTTCAAGCTATACTTCAAATTTTAGAACATGTCTTTATTTAATCGTAATGATTTTGTAAATTAGATTTTATAATTTGAATTAACTAAGAGGGATATGATGGACTAACTAATAATTTTAGTGACATTTATTGGATTTGTATTAATACAGTGGAGGAAGTATTACATTTATTTATAATTATATTAAACATGTTAAAGCAATATCAAATAGTTATTGGAAACCTAATTTTTAGCTTGAATAGCAAACATATTTTTCCTACAAAGTCTGCCAATATGATACAACCAAACGATTTGTTTACATCCGAGAATAATTATAACACTGGTTGTTCATATTAGTTTCAGAGCGTTGATGGCAGACATCGCAATATTACGGCAACAAATATTCAATCTCTTCTTTTTATCTTTTTTACCCCAATATATAAATTGTTACCCATCCCGTTACAGTGTAGGTCCACCTGTAATTTCGTCCTGATGGCAAAAACTCATCTGATTTCAATATGTAGCATGCTTACTTAGTAAGCTTCAACAGAAACTAGGTTGTCATTTTTTCTTTCGATTTTTGACAGCCCAAGGATTCAGAAGACATTTTTTAATCAAAGCACACTTCAGAAATCAGTGTATTAAAGGTATTAACTAGTAAATCAAAATTCTCCAAATCCGACCTCAAATGGACCACAAAAATGGAAAGCGTTCAAACTTTTCTTTAAGTGCTATTTGCTGTATTTAAAATGTGATTATATACGATACAACCGTGCTTTTTAGGTCCAGTTCGTGGCATTGTGTTATGGTATATGACACCATTACAATTATGTGCAATATATCCTTTGCTTAGCTCAATACTTTCCCTAATAAATTACTCCTTTACAGAGGTGTTGTATATATCAAGGCAGGCAAAGGCCATATTGGGTCATTTTATTAAAGCTCTTCAATTACCCAATGCCACAAACCGGACCTCAATAGGTCAATTATAACTGATATAATCGCGTTGTTAAAGCTTTTCACATGAAGAAAAGTGTGACCGGCTGCCATTTTTGACTCAGTGGTCCGTCCGTTTAACTTTGGGTTTGTGGCATTGTGTTCTACGACTTAAGACCTTTATTTTGATTTGACGATCAATTAAATAATATTGCTTTACTCCTTGCAGATCACTTACCCGCAATTCTTTTTAATACAACCTATTTTTTATGAAACTTACCATGGCTATTATTAAAATCAAGTGAGTTTTTGCCATAAACAAAAATTCGCGAACTCTTTTTTTACAACATATGGACCTATAATATTAAATAATGTTAACATTACAGTAAAGTGGTCCAAATTAACTACATTTGGTTTTTTGATTTCTAAAGGACTAAATAATGTATTTAAAATGTTAATTTCATTTAAAACGATTATGTGCTTGACATATTATCCTTATAAAAACAACTCATATTCACCTGCATCACTTACAGTTTGACACTAAAACGAAATTATTTGCATGGAGGGGAGTCAACACATCGAGACGCAACGTTTGGGGAGTCAACGTTTGGTGTTAACGTTTGCTGAGAGTCAACACTCCTGCTATGGAACAACTCGAATGGCTCTCGGCAGCTTCCGGTGTAAGAGGACAAAGGACAAAGGCTATACTGCGCTAAAACAGAGTTGTGCAGGATAGAAGCGTCTACATCCAAATTCACATATACATTTGTTACAAGTAAATGTAATATATGTATGCAATATTATAAATACCACATATTTAAATGATTTTCACTTCAAACTTGCACTCTGATATATTTTTATGGAGTTATGGGTATTTGAATTTAATTAAATGATAGCCAAAAAGGTTGAAATTACTCTGGTGACACTGCCAAGTGATCCTATATCATGGTACAACTCACTCCTTGGTAAAGTTCATCTTTTCAACTGTCTTAAAAAGCTTAAGCTTGATGTTTGTGTAGCTGGAGGCTAGTTTACCTTGGCAAGCTTCCGATTTCATGATGGAATAGCCTCCGAATCACTTTATAATACTAAAATGGTTTTAATTATCTGGTGATACTGCCAAGTGATCCTACATCATAGTACAACTATGGTAGGTTAATTGATTGATTAACCAACATCATATGCAATTATTAAAAAACACGGGGTGAGACAATTAAGTGAAAGTACCTTTTCTTTTCAAAAACATTAAAACAATACTTTTA
This sequence comes from Allygus modestus, assembly GCA_963675035.1. NCBI lineage: Eukaryota > Metazoa > Arthropoda > Insecta > Hemiptera > Cicadellidae > Allygus > Allygus modestus. The sequence continues at coordinate 377,542,635 of OY776111.1, read as the reverse complement.
CTTCAAGTTTGAACTGTTTACTTATAAATCAAATAAATGTACATGGTACACACTTAAGGGCATCGAATTATAGTTAAAACTAATGTTTTATTAGATTATGTGTGGTAAACTAAGATAAATATTATTAATTATTTTAATTGAATACTAATGAGAATATATTTTTAAAACATGTACAATTTCAATCATATTCCAACTAGATGGCAGCTTTATTCTGATTATAACTTTGTCTTTACTTATAACTTATCATCGTATTTGAGTATTTGGGATGTATGTGCCACTGTATGTTTCCCAAATGTGATGCAATAGAATTTTTCTTGGAAAATAAATAACACAGTTGATAAAATATGCCTGCTTTCATAATATATGTTTCTTTATGTTTTTCTTCTGTTATTCTATTTGTGCTCTAAGAATTAAATAGGCATTTAAAAAAAGAAATGCAATTGTATTTGAAAAGTAAAATTACATCAGGTAAAATTAAACAAACATAAATTTTATTTCTATAATTAACATATGTATTTTTTTGTCAGCTAATGTTTAGAAAAGGATTTCAGTTTCAGAGCAGTTTTCTTATATTCAAACAATCGGTACTTTTCCGTATAGGGGCAAAAAAGGTCAAAACGGTCCTGGGATAAGTCTTGCAATGCTACTTAATTGTGATTTTGTGAATATTACGATGAAATCTGCTCCAAAATATCTCAACAACCCTGAAACAGTTACAGTTAATGTTATATAATAATAGCGAGTAGGGGCGACGTGTAACCACACTATACAGAGAAAATTACTGAACCTAGAGCGGCCATGTTGGAGTCAATAGATTATAACTAGCCCATTTATAGTGTATGAGCTATACAAAAATAACATATAATTAGTTATGAATCCATTAGCCCAATGATAAGGCAAAAGTTCAATATCCTTCATACACTCATTGGTAAGATTGAAATTCACGAAATATACCATTAATATTTGATTTGGGTATTTGTTATCATTTAATATAATTTTGTTTACCGTTCCATTCGTTCTCTTATCTGGTTTGAATTTATCACAGCTGAGTTAAAGTTGTTTTTGTAAATAAAGCAGACAACTTCTCTATATTAATACTGACTTTTTGGATGAACATTTAATTTAAATTTACAGACTGCAAGCAACACAACTGTAACTGAGTGGGGCAACCGAAGAGAGTGAATCTCACTGAGATCGAGTATTATACAAACTCTGAAATCGCATCAGGCAATAACGGGTGAACTCACCTCAACCAAACTTTGCAAGGTTGTAAGGGAATTTGAGGGAATTTAGGCAATCAGAGGGAATTTTAACCTACCGAACTAAACCGTCTGATGTTCCTTTAGCATACAAACTATCAATACAAATGACTCTTATTACCATTAAAAATAAATTGGAGCATCAAATTGTATAAAATATTATTAATATGATATATACATAGATGGATGAATTGACAATGTGTGGATAAACACACAGATGCAAATCTGGAACGGATGGTTTTACAAGTAGATGGATAACAAGATGGTTCACCTGTAGAAAACTAAAGTTCCCATCTGACAAATCGCTTGGCACTTAACAACCGGATATAGTTTCTTTTAGTCAAAGTCAAATATATATTTATTTTGTCAGAAACAAATACAGATTGTTTACACATCACATCACACATTTTATTAGAACAGAACGTAATAAAATATAAAAAGTACAGTATCAGTAACTAAGTACAATGAAATAAGAAAACAAAATAAACATTTAATGTTTCTTAAAACTTATCAAATCTGGTTTAACATGACAAAACAAATGAAGTATCCCATAGGATAAAATCCTGTTTTGGGATTGCTATCGCTTTATTTTTAAATAACACAGATGTGCTTACTCCATCAACAAATTTTTTTCAACTAACAGGATAAATAAAATACGTCTTACAACACTATAAAGTAAAAGTTTCTTTATAGTGTTGTAAGACGTATTTTAGTTATCCTGCTAGTTGTAACAACACGTATCATGCTAATAAAGAAATTATTTACAACTAACAAAAAATACTAAATATCAGGTATTTAAAACTCAAGCTATTTTAAACGAACAACGTGACAGTTGCATTAGTAAATGAAATTGAATAAACAATCATTTAAGTACACGATTACTTAAAGCAGATTAAGTCAAGATTATTTAATTTTAGTAAACGGCATTTATGACAGTATGGATTCTATGTTTTCATGATAAATAATCCATTTTCTAACCATTATCAAATTTTTATCATTTTTTTAACATTTTTTATCTCCAGATTTCATCCGATGGTTTCCATCACTCCTATCAGAATTCAATATCCTGCTAAATTCAACCAGAGTTTTAAGCCAACTAAAGCAGTTGTTATAATTATGTAAAAGGCTGAGTTAACATTGTTTTGTAAAACAATAGAGACAACGATTATTCTTCTAGAACTCCACAGAGTCACAGAGTATCAACAAATACAATTTAGATCAAAATGTATTAATCTGTTTCATTAAACTTGTATAAGATCATTAGTTATTTGAAATTTCTCTGTGGACCTGCGGTCAACAAGTACGCCTGATTAATATTATCCCATTTTACACTACTTTTTGAATTCATAGAAATACAAAATTCATATAATTAACAATTATAGTTCTGAGATGTTATTGTTAATAACAAGAGATTAATATCAAGAGATACTGTATATATCGAGAAATAACTATCATCTACGTTCATTAGAATTAAATTAAATTAAATTATCGTGTAAGAACATTTTTCAAGCTATTAGATTTCAGCTCGTGGTTTTTTACTCAACAAAGGTAGAACCAAATCGAATTCACTTGATAATTTTATAACGTAAATAAATATTTAGAGCGGTCAATTGTATTATATATATATTTCATAACTTTTTAAACACATTTTTTAGAGGATAAGAGCTAATAAGTAAATAGTAATAGTCACGCAAACTATATACCATGGTTCTTTTCTATTAAGTGTGAGCTATTTTGGTGTGTGTGCTTCGACAGGAAATAATAATAAAACAACAACTGATAAATACAAGCTAATTTAATGAAACGGGCTGATGACATACAGATAAATTACAGCACTGATTGTTTAATTTGTCGGGTGGCTTAACCGAGAGCAATATGAACTGATGGGATCGGTATTTATTGTTCCCAGCTGATTAAGCAACAGTCATTGTTAGCTCCAAATTATACCATGATTACTAATTTTTATAATTATTAGTTGTGTCAGATATAAACGTTTTTGTGGCCTTAAATCTATATTCTATATATTTACTTATTTAATACGCTAGGGATTGTATTGTGACTGGAACTCCTCCTACAGTTTTCAACCGATTTTGACATTTATGATGTCGTTGTATAGATCTTAATCCGAAGTTGTTTGTGCCCAAATTTCATAAAGACCGGACTAAAGGAAAGGGCCCTGGCCACCTTAAAGTTCGTAATATGTCCATAAGAGTAACATTTAGGTCGAATTAGTTTTGAATTGTATGATCAATCAGCTGAATAGAGTAAATAAATTTGATCAGGAAGAAAACACTTGTTCACTACTGGAAAGGTAACGTAATATGTACATTATGAAGGTTAGTTTTACTCATAGAGTGAGTTTGTAACGTTTATCCCAGCAGTGCAGTAATGAAACTAAAATAATAATAGTAATAAATATATTCTTAAGGCAGAATTATTCCAAAAAATCACATTTTACTTTTTAATAATACCAAGCATTTTTAAAACATTGTACTTTTTTTAATTAAACTTAGTAGCACAGAGTAGTTTATTTTCAAGGAAATATGATTGTTAAATTATATGGCACTAGCTGGTACCCGATGCGACTTTGTTCACGTGATCTTTATTACCGCTGATTTCCGTTTATTTTCCCGCTGATAAATTATTGATACCAAGGAAACTAAAATGAAATCATTACCCCATGAGGTTAACTCTGACAATTTTAAGCATGCACATGTTGAATTCCAGTAGGGTGGAGTCCCAAGGTATGTTAAGTATATGTCTGTAGGTTATGTTCTCATTTACCTATCTTCCTGCCAATTGTATAGGCATCATCCCAGATCAATAGGTACATTTGTTACTAAAAATAACTACGAATAAATTTCAGTGGGGTGGAGCCCCATAGAACTTTCGGAGCGGGAGAGGGACATGATTTGAGTTTTTTTTAGGATTATATTTGGTCGTGATTATCGTGATTATCTTGGTTGTGATAGATAACAAGGGAATAAGGCCAGCGGGGAGGAGTCCTAAATCATATTTTGATCTGGAGTAGGCCTGATTTGAGTATATAAGCTACTTTCCAATCGAACTTCAGATCCATAATTAAGTCTAATAGTAGGTGTAAGGTAATAAGCTTGATTTTAAAAACCAGTGGGATGGAGCCCCATATGAGTTTTGGAACAGGAGTAGCACAACATTTGATTCTAAACTATAGTCTATTTTCCAAAATTTAGTTTTATCAGTTCAATAGATGGGTGTGCTATAGTTGATATGGGAATAATAAAGGTCTGCGGTGGGAAGCCCTAAACAATATGTTGATCAGTCGATGGCCTATTTTGATTTGAGTTAATTAGCAATCTCCCTACCGGCCTAAAGCCATGTATATCGTCATGTAGCGAACAATGACTACAAAAGCAGTGAGTAAAACTGATATCAGGTTTGTATTGCCAATTTACAAATTCTTTCATATAATTAACTATTGAAAGACGTAATTTATTTTTGCCCACAAGTACGAATATTTAATTGTAAAAAAGCCTACTTTGCAAATATTAATTATCAAAATATACAAATAAATATGCAAGTTAAATAATTTTAACTTTAACAATTGGCAAGCAGGGTTTTTTTAAGGGGGTTTAAGCATCCGCCTCCTTTTTTCCAGGAATTATGTTTGATAAACTTTTTTAATAAGTGATTTTCCAGGTATGAATAAAATCTGAGCGTATATGAAGAAGGATGTTATTTTTTAAGAAGTGTATGAGATTGTCTACGCCGTTTGCCATTATCACTTTCTCTTTAACATGAACCGTTATAATATTGATTTAAAACGCTTAATAGTCCCCCATAATTTATAATATAAATCTTTAGATAGTTGTAACCTAATAATCTGGGCTAATTTCCTTGATCATGACAGCAAAAATAAAAATGTAATTTTTACGAAGGACTCCTTCGCAAACCTTTACACAATAATTTAAAATGTTTTTATTATTATCATGTTATATGAACCACCGTAATACGGGGTGAATAGAAAAAGCAGGGTGAATGGAAACAAAACTTCAAGGAATAAATCACAATTTTACAACTGGGTTTTATATTAACACTATATACGGGCATTATTTTCCCCCATTATAAATATATCCTGTCTACCTGGCAAAAATTATTTCAGCATGTTCGTATTACTGTTTTTGGTTATTTTATGATGTATCATGCGTCTTTAAATTTTTGCTGAAAAGCATTCTCTCCGCATCCTTTCTGTAAACATGAACCTATTACATATATTCATGTTAATATCCATTTTTTATATTGACTTAGGTATCTTAAAAACAAGTGTTGTGGTAGTTTAGCCTAATAGTGAACTATACTAATTATTACTTAATTTTTGTTTAACTTTTTTTTGCCTTATAAGGTTCAAAATACGTCTTTTATAGGCTATATTAAAGAATCAGGGTAGGGTTTTAATCTTTTCCAAACACTTGGGTAATACATGGAGACTTAAGATTTAACATACATTACAGTTTAACATATATTAAGTATGTCAATGTAAAATCAAGCAAATGTTTGTTGCTCGTTTCTTGTGTAACTCTTATTTGTATTAATAACTTTGTTTGCCGATTTAATATAATAGACAATCTCTTAATTGCTCTCTAGTAGTGTGGGTTTGCGGGTTTTGCGCCGGAAGTGACGTCATCCGGTCACGTGACCGGATGCGCTGAGTCATGAAAGACGTCATCTGGGGCTGAGCCAGTGACGTAGGCGGTTTTGTGACGAAATGAGTTAAAGTTCAAAGTTCAAGGTCACGGGGAGGTAATTTTAAAAAAGTACTACCTCGCACGCGTAAAATCCGATTGTGATTCGATAGTTTTAATTCGATAAAATATCGAATGAAAATTATCGAATGAAGCAATCGAATGATACGAGTGCGAGGTAGTACTAATACAAATATTACTTTATTTTATTTACAATAATTCATATTACAAATATTACTTTATTTACAATAATTCATGTTTACAATAGTTCCCCGTTGTTGGTTGTCATCGATGTTGTTGATCCGGACGAGTTGCGGCCATCACTTCGCTTTCTGAAGAAAGACGGTATATACTTCGATTCCTGCGCAGAGTCCATGTTGTTTTTTGATGCGTAAAGTTCCAAAGATAAATCGTAACCGGACGCAATGAGAAGTCTTAACTCTTCATTAAAAACCTCGAGGTCTTGGAAAGTCGCCAGATGAATAGAGTCATAATGAATACACCTAATTTTAATGGACATTTTAATACAATGTTTTACGTTTGTGAAGAGCACTCGATGTTCACCAGTCGAGAGCCGGAGGTGTACTGACTATTCGCTAGCTAGCGTTCTGGTATCAAACAAAATGGTGGGGCGGAGAAGATGGCGGACAGCAGATGGCAGGCGGCAGGTGGCAGCTGGTTGCTACTACATTCGCCGCCACAGTAATGCAATCCTTCGGCGTAATTCTTGTAGTTTATCTTGTCGGTTCATTTGATACGTTTTACATCTACATATGCAATAGCTGAAACACTTGCACTTACGACAAGCTTTCCCGTCAACTTGATCGCCTGGTATTTTAAAACATTGTAACTCGCAACAATATGTCTTCAAATTGTTATCGAAAAATAAATTTTTCATAGGTGATACCGACATGTTAGCTGCAGCGTGTGTTAGACAAGACTGAGACTAACTTCACTGCTCCCTCTCTTTTATACCTCTTCATAAGTTAACCCTGAATGAAAGTTCAAGGTCATCCATTTGAATTTTAAAAAAAGCAACACAGCAGTATATAAAATAATATACTGCTGTGTTGCTGTTTTTATTTTTTTTTTATTTTATTTTTTTTTTTTTTTTTTTATATTTTCTTTATTAAACAAACATCTTACAATACAATAAACTTAAGTTTAACATTGATAACTAGAAATACAAACAATAAAATACAAACAGAGAAATACAAACAGAGACATTATGTACAAGGATGCATGATGTGCAGAGTGAGTTCCGTTGAGTTGTTGCCGCTTACACCGTGTGATACCAAATACAACGTCCCCGGTTGAATATCTCGCAAATCTTCATTCTGTAGCAGTTGAACAAATCGTTTTGGAAGAAATACTTGAAACTTCGGCTCATCTCCTGAAGTTAAAGGTGCTTCGCTCAATGAAACTAGAATTGCTTCTCCATGTGTGGTTTCCACTTTCTTGATGTTATGAATAATGTAGTGTTTTTGTTCTTTTAATTCTGAACACTTTTTAGTTAGCAGAAGGTCGGATTTTGAATGAGTGTTGAATTGATCAACCAGTGTTTGTAGAAACTGTTGTGATGCCATCTTCGTCAGTGGTGGTTGCGATGTCTTCTGTGATGTTGCCTCTTCGGAGTCTCGAATAATACTCGTGCCGGAGCGGTGTTGGATCCTCGTATTTATAGGCCCCGCTACCCCCACCACATTCCTGTTCTTTGCTACCCCCACCACATTTCTGCGTTTGTTCCAAGTAAGCAGCCAAACGATATGCGTTGTGCAATGCGCAGTTTGATTGTCCGTGTTTAGGATCTTTTGCAGCAACACAAATATTACCGAGATTAATGTTAAAGTCCTTACCGATAGTTATATCGAAAACATCACCGTGCGTGTACTTTTGTATCCAGTTCCTTTTTTCTAATCCTCTTGTGTATATATGTGAATATTGTTTGCAAAAGTTAAACATAATACTGTGCAGATTACTGTAGCTTATAAATCCTTCATACCAATGTATGTGATGAAAGTAGTTTGTTATCCATTTGTTTGTACTTTTTGCTTTGGCGTTAAGGTTGTTAAAAGAAAAAGGAGCTTCAAACGTGAATGGGTAAACTACAAATGTAAGCAAGTCTAAAATTACTAATTCCTTGATAATAAACCTATCATCATTATTTCGAAATGCTTGAAATTCTATTACACAAGGCTTTACACTCACTTCTTCATCCCCTCCGCTCATCATGACACCTAACGATCAACTAAACTGTTTTCCACACCACGGTAGGTTAAATACCAGGCCGTACAGTTGCAGGCGCGTTGGTGTATATTTAACGTGGGCACCGTCCCCAATAGGCCTACCCCACGTGTGTTCTTCTTTACTAAGTCAAACTTTAGTCTATTTTAACTTCATCTTCTCGTGTTTCGTTTTCTTCATCTTCTTTTTTCTCCGTTTCTTCTTCCTCTGTTGTTTCTTCTGTAGCTTCTGTAGCGATTTCTACAAGTGGTTCAAAATCCTTTAACTTTCTCCACATGCAAACTTCATGAGGTATTCTATTAAAAATAGATGTATCCACAGGTCCGTACACGATGGTGCTATCAGGTTGTTTTTCCAAAGTATCGACCAAATATTCTTTAATAATAGCGCTTGCAAATACCAACTGTCTCATGTACCTTGTAATAGGTTCTGTTGCGTAGTTTAAAACGTAGAATTCTTCACGTGACAGTAGAATCTTATTTTCATGTTGAGTCAAGTCTCTAATTCGCACTTGTAGTTGTCCGCGATGTTTAACAATATCGATTTCATTGTCACAATCCAAAAGTCGAATATGTGTTTTTCTTCCACACAAACTGTTAGTTAAATAACATTCTATTAAATGTACATGTTTCAAAAATGACTCCCAAGCATTTTGCGAAAATAAAACCTTTTTTGTTCCATGGTGTAGAATTACTGTAGGGGAATAATCCAATGACTTTATCAATCCAACTGATACACTTTTACTGATGCATGCTGAGATGGGGTAAAAGATTCGCAAAAACACTTCAGTTAAAATGTGAGGAGGAATATTTTCTTCAACTTTCTTCTTCCTTTTTGGTACTACCTTTGATGGGTCTGCATTACTTTCCTCCTCTCTATCTCTTTTACCAAACTTTAAAAATGCAGTTATTTCCTTGATAATTTCTGCTTCGCTGGTATTATCACGTTCCAATAACGGTGCTATTTCTGCATCACCTTGTACAACAGATGGAGAACTCATTTTGTAGAAGATGTTGCCCATGCGACGATAGACGATCAACTGAAGACCTGCATTGTTGCTCCGCTATTTATAGGTTAGCGACAGTGGCGGTGCCGGTGGTGGTACAACGTTTTACAATACCGTCTTTACGATACCAGTCAACGGTGTGTATGTAACAATTTTATCGTGCAAAATTAAACAATACGCAGATGTATTTGCAGGTACGTTTTCTTGAAATTCCATTTCTATCTTTATATCAACACTAGACGATTTTACAGATTCGTTTTGTTTGGAGCAATCAATTACAACAATCGGAGCTTTCGATTCAAACTGTACGGGAGATAGTAGAGGTGTGTTTGTTTTGCCGTAATATGAATTTTGGAACCTAGCGTACATATCGTATAAAACACTGTACCTTTTTTTATCAAAAGAGATATTAAAGTTGTCGTAGGGAAAGAATTGTGAATTCAGGAACACTTTACAGTTTGTTAATTTACAATGGTCAAATTCACCAGCATTTTCAGTTAATATACTTTTTTTCTTTGTTTGTAATCCAAAGATTACATATCTCGCTTTTTCCAAATGAGTAGAAGTTTTTACAGTCCATGTATGCCGTTGTGTTGAAGGTAAAACGGGGTATTCATGAAACTCCCAGCTTCTGAATGGCATTACAATGTCTCGATCTGATTTTAACTTTCTTAATAATGTAATCCTGTGTTCATCATTTAGTCGCACATGTGGTACTCTCCAAACAATCTTGTCTAATGTTAGTTTCCAGTCTAAATTGGCTTCAGTTGTTCCAGCAGATGCTTTAATAATATCATTATCGTTTGATGACCTTAATAAAACTAGTTCTTGTTTTACATTTATTATTATTCTTCTGTAATCTTCAGCAAATCCTAAAAGTAATCTTAAAGGTACGTAAAAATCAAAGTTTCCCGAAGCGTCAGGAGTAATTATACTTTTGTCTGGTGCAACCCATCCTGCAACAGCTAACAGATTCTTCTCATTTGGTGTTAAAGACGCTAATCCTTTTAATGTACTGGAAATTCCAACCTTTTTTGTTGAATCGACTGTAACTCCTGAAATTTCATATCTAATCTCGTCAAACAAAAATGCCATAGGATTATTTATGAACGGAACAGTGGTTCCAACAGTACCGTCAGCTTTTGTTACTTTTCCTTCAATATATAAATAACTTTCGCATGGAAGAGTATAAATGTCTTGTTGTTGTATAGGAATCCTAATTTCATCGTTATTGTTTAATTTGGACGAAGCGTAAGGGTTGTGCGTGTGATATTCCTTTTCCCATAAGGTCTCGTCGAATGTTGGGCCCTGCGCTATATCCAGTATATCCATTGTTAATGACCTTTAATCCAATTTCTTCTAGAAAACGAATGTTGTCACTTGTTAATCCTTCTACAGCTGATGAGCTACTGACCTCTTTGCTGGTTGGCTCTCTCTTTTTAAATGATAACCCCATTATCTAAGCGGATGATTTTATATGTATTCTTACAGTAATAGCTTCTCCTCGAAAGTCAATAAGGTTTCCGTCTTGATCCACTATGTTCAGCACGATGTCTGAAATGAAACTGGTGTTTAACGGTAGGTACACAAGGTTTTGAGGCTTTTCTACTATCTTGAAACCCGGTGCGACTGATGGGTAGAATGTGTGTAATATATGCCGATTTTCTCCATCTCTGTAGGATCCTTGTATAATGTTACATGTAATGTCTATGCTGTTTACTTTGATGATCGTCACAGTTCTATTCCCAGAATGAGTTGTATTAGGTTCTAATACCTTTGTTTCCTTAGAAAACCCCAATAAACTACCAATTGAACGTTCTTGGCCAAAATCAATATAATACTTAGAAGTAATTTCGGCTTTCATTGTATTGTTATTGCCTTTTATCGTTATATTTTCTTTTCCCATATGTTTTTGTATAACTTCATTTATATTATCAATTTCATAAGCTCCTGTTGGTAAACTGAATTCTTCCAAAGCTGAATACTTTCCTGTATCATCTTTTGTCTTGTAATAATGTATTTTGTTATTAATTCCTTCACTAACGTTTGGAATAGAGTTATATGTTGTTAAATCCAATAATGCGGCTTCCCATAGTCTTCCTTTTTGCAAACGTAGCGCTGGAAACAGAATACTGCGCAAAGTACATGAGTTACCGGTTAATGACACTGTATACGAGGACATCTTAAAGTTGACTAACACTTTTAGCTAAAAAGTCTAAACATAAATGACCGCAAATGGATGTATCATCAGGTTGTTTTCTTGTATGATTGTAAAAAACATTTTCTGCCGCACGAAAGTATCGTTGAAGTTCTTTCGGTGGTGGAAGGTCTCCAAAACTGTCGAAATAATAAATGGTTTTATCAAGTTTCTTGTAACACACCCAATGAGTGCCTAATCCGTCACTATTATCCAAATTTACAATACCAGTCTCATTTTTCCACATTTTAACCGGTAATTCATCTTTCATAAATACTCCTCTAAAAAATGGGATTTTCAAACAAGAAGCATATGTAATCAGTTCTTCATTGGTCAATTCTTTGTTTTTAATTATTAATTGCTCTTTCTTATTTAATACACACGATACGGTCTTAGGTATAGTCCTCCTCCCTTTTTTATCATTGACCATATTGTTGGTTTCTTTTTACCTTTACCACTAGTAGATCGACGTTTTCTTCTGATATTACCTCCTTGTTTCTTAGCGGGTCTTTTCCCACGCCTTCTTCTCTTTCCTCCTCCAAACGTAGTTTTTGCTTTCATTGCTGCTGTTACTGCTAAAGACGCTGCTTTTTCACCAATACTCGCGTCACTAGATTTTACTCTTTGCCAAGCTTTCTCAGAAAGTGCTCTATCCGCTATTGATCTATTTTTTGTATCACCAAATTTGGAATACGCTATATCGTGCTGTTTACAGGCCTGATCAAGCTTATTTATTCCAGGATCTCCTCTAGCAAGCCGTTTCTCTAATTTGGTTCCAGGACCACAATATTGATATCCTCCTGGTAAATGTAATTCCACAGGTAATAAATCAATCGCCTTGTTAACTATAGCTCCAACCGGTTTACTTAATAGAGAAAATGCTGTTGATGCTATTCCCCTTCCTCTCTGTAATCTCTCTCGATTATGACTGATGCGTTTAGCCCTCGGCATGACTATTTATAGCCAAACTTACAATCAGTAGGTGCACTCTATAAATGTTTTACAATGAATGTAATATTAGTCTTGGCTTCTTGTATTATATATATATACTGTTTAAAATCCATTTATTATATAGAAATGGATTAATTAATTAAATGTAGACATAATAAATAAAAGTAGTAAAAATAGAAATAAGGTGTAATTGAAGATGTTTTAAATGTTTCTCCGCTGGTGATGGTATCGTTGTTTTCGGTAAAATGAATAAAATCTAAATAGTTGTCATGTTCCCTTAGAAACTTGCCACTTAATCGTTGGTAATTAAATAACACATTCCAGTCTAGTTTATCTTTAAAATTGTCAATGTAATTTTCAGAGAGATTTTGATATTTACTTATTACTTCCCAACAGTTATTAAAATTTGATGTCATCTCTACAAGGAAGTCTTCTGAAAACTGTTGTCTTTGTAAAATATGAATCCAGTTAACTCTGTGAAAATAAATTCTTAACATAGTCATTGTGAAGAGGTAGTGTATGGAAAGTTGTTCCCAATCCATATATCTATCAAACCGTTGAACAAAACCATCTGTCAGCACTCCTTGGGGAAATCTCGGCTCTTGAGATATTAAACTCCACGCAGTAATATTGGATTCCATCATCCTCTCTGTATTATCTCTCGAATATGACTGATGCTTTATCCCTTTTCATGGGTATTTAAATTCTTTTTTCTCTTATATAATCTTCATCGTTTTCTGTTGGTTCATTAATCACATTCACTTTATTCCCCTTTCCTAATGTCTTGACTTTAGAAGGCTCAGACGGTTTATCTAATTGATTAGGTTTTTCTGGATTGTGTATCTTTTTCCAGTCTAAATAATTGTGGCTGTCAACATCTGAAGCTACAGCTCTTCCTGAAGCCCGATGGATATAATTAAATAAAGCTGCACCAAACCTTTCCATATGTTTTTCATATTCTGTAGTCCATTTCTTGTGTACTATATCAAATATTTTCTTATTTACAGCGTCTCCATCCTGCTCACAATCACCTACATTTGACAATTTTAATTTTTTTACATCATAGCTTGTATCAGTTTCATTCTTTTTGTAAATCGTTAACAATTTTAAAGTCGCTAAATTTACTGCTTCACCATCATAAATGGGATGTTTTATATTGCTTAACCTTTTACCGGAAAATCCCCAATGGTCTTCGTGTACAATCGGGGTTCTTTTATCCATATATTGTACCGTAACCGCATCAGAAGACAAAAGCGGATCACCAACATTTTGAATTACTTTTCCTTCAAAATTATAATTACCATCAGGTGTTAACGGAAACCCAGCTCTTTTTTCACTATATCCAGATTTTACTCCAAACTCGGAATACCGTCCAAACTTGTCCACACTCATGATGTAACTGAATCGCTATCGTTTAGGTTCTTACTATATATATATATATATATATATACGTCTACTGAACAATTATTTCTCGTTTTCGCAGTTCATCAACCAAAGCTACCCATTCGTTTTCTAAACCAGTGTGCCCGGCTTCCATAGCTTCATGTAATAACCTCATTCGATCAACTAACTTATTTATATCGTTGTAATATATTATATTGGTTTTATACAATTTTTTTAATAATCCCCTTCCAGATGTAGTAGGATCAGTTGTTTTTCTTTTTTTATGCAAAACATTTAATTCAGCAGAAGATAAAGCTCTTCTTTTAATTGGAGCTTTATTTGATTTCGAGGGGAAAAGACTAGATATAATGTTTGTGTATTTTATTGACCTGTTTCTATGAATAGATAGGTCTTTGGAATATTTTTTTCTATGTGCATTTGTATACTCTAGTATATTTTTAAACAATTGTAAATCCTTTTTAGTATATTTACCAGGATTATTTTTAAAGATGAGTTCAAACAAACCTGTTGTACCTTTATATTTCTTATCACCAATAACTATATCATCATTTTCGTTTATATCTAACTTTCTATCTCCAATCATTAATCCTTTATCCTCTATTCTAGCTCCATATGTATGATAATTTCGATTAGCATGTGTGCCATGTAACATTTTTAATGTATATTTTCTTCCAAGTGTTCCTTTAAACATAATATCTGTGCCTAATTTGCTTAAGTTGGATGGGTTGATATCCTCTTCTTCTGCTCTTGTATCTTCCGCACTTGTATCTTCTGTACTTGTATCTCCTGCAATGTTCTTTTCCCTTAAATCTCCTATATCTCCGCTTTCTTCATACTCGTCGCTTTCTTCAGATGTTTGTAACTGGTCAGAACTTTCATCATTCTGAAATTCTTCTTCATATTTGGAAATTGGTAGCATTTTGTCTCCTTCGAAGCGAATTGAAGGTTTTTCCATATTTTGTGCTAATCGCTTTAAAGGTTCAGTAACAGGTTTGAATGTTGTTTCTAAAAATTGCTCTCTTTCATTTATACCTGATTTTAAAGCTCGGTTTTTTTGTCTAATAGAATCACTAAGTGATTTTATTTCCTTTAATAACTTTTCCTGGTTAACCATCTTCACACCTTGACGACTTGTACAGTAATACCGCTAATCAGTGTATTAAAACGAATTTATCAAAACCTATTCTATAACGACCATCTTTTATAGCTTGATCTTTCATAATAACCAAAAATCCATAATTTTCCGCCCATGCTTTTCCGCAAAGCTCTTTAAACTTTTCAAATGGCATATCCGCATTCACATGGTCGTTATATATATGTTTTAGGTTAGTATCATCTTGTTTGAATACAATTAGAATATTTGCATTATCTCTGATAAGTTGTTTTGGGATTTTGCTATAGGTTTGTCCTATATATATGCTGTCGATGTTATTATGTCTTCCCATGGCAAAGTAGTTTCTAATAGTATCCTGATTTTCACAAGATACATCGTCAAATATAAATACAGAATACGGTTTCGCTTCGTTTGGTTGCATAATGCTATCACTAGCGTTAAATTTGTAAAAATTAACATCAGACACATCAGATAGGATTTTATCCAGCAATTGATACTTTGGTTGATGTAGAGACTTTGAAAAAATATATAGGTTATTAAACCTTAATCCCTGCGGATTAGTGATCAAATTAAAGACAACATTGGTCTTTCCGCAGTTTGAGGGGCCACTTACTATACATCGAACAGTGTTTGGAAGTAAACTACCGTGTTTACCATTGTTGATTTTAACGTTATCCACAGTTAAATCATCTATGTTATTAATATTGAATCTATCTTTATGGTGAATAATCTCCATCCTTCTCAAAGGTTAACGATGAAATGAGTTGCTTGCATTAAACCAAGTCCTTTATAGGTATCCATGAATCCTCAGTTTTGTTAAACCCTAACCACCGCACTTTAACTGCGTCCTTTTTTCTTTGTAACACTTTTTCAACAAGATATACATCACCTACTGTTGACTTTAACATTTCATGTCCATAAAATGCACCTTGCAACAAATCTCCTTTGTTATCTTTTAGGATATACGTTTCAGGTACAGTCGGTTGCACTTTATACACTGTAAAAACTTCATTTGTCCAATTGGGAAGGTATTTCTTGGTAAACACTCCCTTATATTTACTAATCCGTACTTTATCACTTACATTAAATTTTCTTGGCTGCATTTTTTCTACTTTAGGCTTTGTATTTTTCTTTATGCGTTTCAATACATCTTTTGCATTTCTTTTATTTACTTTGTTAGGTTTCATACCAATAGTTCTATGAAACCTGTTGTTATAATCATTTATTAATTGTGGTAAAACATCATACCATACGTAAGAACCTCTTTTTGAAAATTGTTTATACAGTGCTCCTTTCAAGGTTCTATTGAATCTTTCTACAATAGCTGCTTTTTTCTCTGAATTTGTAGAATAATGATTTATTTTATATTTATTCATTAACTGTGCAAAGTTTGTATTAAAGTATTCTGTTCCATCATCAGTTTGTAAATGTTTAATTTTGTTTTTATCTCTTTTTATGGCTATTTCCATGGCTTCTGTTACGCTTTTACCAGTCTTGTCCTTTAGAGGCAAAGCGTCTGCAACTTTTGTAAAACAATTAATAATTGTGAGTATATATTTAAATCCTTTGTTTATTCTGCTATGCGGTCGCATTTCAATTAGATCCGCTTGATATAGATCATTTATCCCTTTTATAACAGTATTTCTTCTTGGAAACTTTATTCTTGCAGGTTTGTGTAGTTCATTAATAATCTTCTCCTTCAGGTCTGACATGATGGTTTCACGAAGGCAGCTGATATGGTATTAAATATTCTTTGGTATAAATCTGCTTATATATATATATATATATATACATATAGTTCAAGGTCATTTAAAACTTGTGTAAAAAAA
Source organism: Allygus modestus (assembly GCA_963675035.1). Lineage (NCBI taxonomy): Eukaryota > Metazoa > Arthropoda > Insecta > Hemiptera > Cicadellidae > Allygus > Allygus modestus. The sequence continues at coordinate 377,525,910 of OY776111.1, read as the reverse complement.
GGGGAAACACAGCTTAACATTGCTGTGTTTCCCCTTTTTTACGGAAAGGAAAAGGATAAAGGATCTAGGACGATGAAAAGGTTACTCGTCAATAGGGTTGAGGGAGTAGTGGCCGAATGGTAATGTGTTGATTTTGTCTGGAAGTGTTTGTCTTTTGTCGTCATTACAGGATAGCGCCTTTTTAACTTCAGTCACGCTGTACAGCTGATGGTTAAAACTTCTGATGGTGTTGAATTTAGCTGTAATGATGTTATCCTCAAATAAGCATTGCTTGTAGTGTTCAAAATGCACTTTCTTCTTTAAATATAAACTCTTTACACCTTTAGCTTTCTTAATATAGCTATTCTTCTTTTCTTCTTCTTCTTTTTCATTATAGAGTTTCAAAGAATATAGTTTAGACATCAATGCAACAATCTCTTCAAGCAGAACACCATTAGCCTCATCCTTGAATTTGCCTAGTACTTTTTTGTGTCTGTCATTGTCGTAGTTTGGATGATCTTTTGGATAATCGGAGAAATCAAAGTCGTTCTTGTAAATAAATGTACGCAAATCTTTATACATGTCCAATGTTACTATGCGATATATGAAAGCGTCAGTGTCCATATATGTAATAGATATATTTTCTCTTCCGTAGAACGCCACCATTTTGTTGTAGTGAAAATCGTACATGTGTGTTTTTGAGATGTCCAAGATTGACATGCCTATATACAAAGGACGATCCATCTTCACACTCGTCTTCTTCATGGACACTGCAACAAGTTTTTCATTAATAATTATAGATGTTCCAAAATTTGGCTGCTGTACTAGTTTCTGCAATTTTTTTGCGTCGGTAACAAGTTTAACATTTTTGTGTCTTCTTTTGTTTTCCAATGTTTTTCCAAATATCGCATTATTCATTAATTTAAAGAAATCTTTTTGAAAGTCTGATGTAGCTGCTGCTCTTCTGATGGTATTTGAATCAATGTAGGGTTTCAACCAGCATGATTGAGAAAATTCCAAAACTCTATTAATTTTTGTTAGACGTAGTCCTAATTCGATAGCTTGTTGAACCACCCAAAAGTGAGCCACGTAGCGTTGTTTATTATTTAATGTCATCATTAATTTGGGGTGTTTTCCAATTGGTGAAATTTCTGTTTTAGCAAGAAGTGGAAGGTCATAATGAAGATCATGTAAATTTTCTGGGTATTCAAAATCGCAATCCAAAATATATCCAGTGTCACCATGTTTCGGAATTTGTAAAATATCGCCAATAGAGTCGGGATTAATCCATTTAAAGTTATCAAAAGGAAGTGGGTTTGACATTGCCCATCCGTACAGGTTATTTGCATCGAAATATCCTAAATAGGTTGACGGTTTGGTTTCATCGTAATCGGGTAGGTATTTGTTGTTGGCTTTGACATGTCTGGTAACACTTTGGGTCAATCCGCCTCTTACTCCAGCTTCAACCATTAAAACCATGTCAATGTCTGTTAAAAGTTGGAGTTTGCATTTTGTTTCTTTTAACATGGCTTGCCAAGCTAATCCTGGTGAAGTATACGAATGTAGAGGGTCCAAACCGTATGCAGCAAAACAGGTGTTTCGGAATTCTTCCATTACATCACAAAGAAGAGTTACATCTAGTTTGACATAAAAGTCCGAGTAATCTCCTAAGGTCTTCATATCTAACTCGTTCCATACTCGACGTGCGTGTTGATAGTCCTCAAGTGATATTTCCGAATCATTAAGTTTGTTTTTGAAGTGTTCTGGTGAAGGTAGTGATGTTTCATCAAATCTATGCAGTCCATCGATGTAATCATAGGGGAAGACTCCTTTTCGAAGAACCAAATCCATTTTACTATTGGGTACAATTTTGCTTGTTTCTATCAAATCTGTTCTTCTTAGATTTTCAGATAATTTCATGAGGCTTGAAGGCATAAATCTAAATGAATCAACAAACCTTAATTTAATTTTACCCACCTTTTTCGAAAAGCTTATAAATTTTTCCATTGTAGTAGCCAAAACGTCTATTGCTCCATTATCTCTTCCTAGTTCGGGGATTATGAAGTGCGAATCATAACCACTCAGATTGTGCAGAACTACGGGGATAAAATATGGTAGTTTGTAGTTCAAGTTGCAAGCGTTACAGGCTGCACCTCTGTACGCTCCCGTAAGATGATCGTGGTCACGAACTTTAACGTTATCCAGTGTAAAGGTGTTATTACACAAATAACACGTTGTTGTTGAATCATAATGTTGAAGTTCTTCTTCTTCCATAGGTGACATGGGTACCTTTGTTCCATACAGTTCTTCTACCTTTGCAGCTATGTCATACAAATCATCGACAAAGTATTTGGCTGCTTCTTCACCGCGATAAATCTTTGGAGAAGATGATAGTCCATATTTTTGAAGATGGTCTTCAGTCAACGTGGATTTAATTAGTATGCAATAACTGTTTGGTGAATGAAGTTGGTATTTGCTTCTTCTTGTAACGTCCTCTTCTTGTTGTTCAAGCGGATGTAAAGAAGACTCGAAATCAGCGTAAACAACAACAGGTACACGGTATTGTTGTATTACTTTGTCAAATTTTATCTGCGCTCTGCTAGGATGCGGCAATTTAATTCTTACTTCATAGTTTCCATTACATAACCGCTGGTGTTCTACTAACCAATCAGACCCTCCCCTTCTTAGTTCTTTGTTCACGTGACAAAAACATCTTTTGCAAATTGTCATCTTTCTTTTATGCTTAGATAATTGATTAGAAACAAGACTTTCAAATTTTTTGATATACACAAAGTGTGAAATATCACCTTTAGTAATTAATAACAAATCGGTATGATCTCTGCGCTCATTTGGTGTTATACGCAAGGGGTACAAATTGTTTGTCGAATCCAATCCGAAGAGGTTGACAGAAGCTGAAGGATTTTGTTTTTCAAATTTTGAAACGTCTGTTATAGCAACAGGGTAAGTGATCCCTTGGAAATTATATCTATGTTGTACTTCTTCATAATAGTGACTTGGTCTTTCCGGATGAATTGTTACATATTTGACCAACATAGCATATTTAAAACACTCCGTATCTTGATTTTGTACGTTGACGCAGGATAAGGTATTTCTAATCTTTGTTGGTAGAGGAATGTAGCTACTTCCTCGAATTCCATAGCCGTGTTTGTGTACTCTTAAGTCTAGCCCTGTGATGCTTAACAAATTCCATCCAGAGCCTCTTCCTTCATGTTCTTGTATTTTAGTCATTAGCTCTTCAAAACATTCAGTTACGATTGAATCAATATCTGACGAAAACATAATAGTTCGGTTTTTTGTTAAAAACCCTCTCGGTGAAGTTTCATTTTGAATGTTTGTAAATAAAGCATCCATTAATAGTCCAAATTTAATAAAATTTAATCTTTTTAATTCATTTTGCAAAGTGTTGCTTACCAATCCTTTTGCGTTATTTAAAAACTCTTCGAGTTGTAATTTTGCATTGTCAATTTTGAAGTGGGTTACTACATTACCCGGAAGTGCTCGGGCATGTAGTTCTACATTTACTGCTGTTGATGCTGAAGGACGGTGAAGTGTAGACAGAGCATGCGTAGAAGTCGATGCAGCTGATGATGTTGAAGGATGATGAAGTGTGGACAGAACAGGCGTAGAAGTCGATGCAGATGATGATGATGATGTTGAAGGACGGTGAAGTGTAGACATAGCAGAGGTAGAAGTCGATGTTGATGGTGCATATTGAATAACACTAGGTCTGGAATTTTGGTGTTGAGCTAACATTTGATCTATTTCTTTCAATTCTTCTTCTTCATATTCTTCATTTTGGTTTTTGTTATGTTTCAGTTCTTTATGTATCATTAAAATAAATTCATCCTTAAATGAAGACTTGCAAATATCGCAGCGATGCATAATGTAGGTGCGATCTCCACAAGGGTCAAGGCAATAATGAACAACACTGCAAATACCCCTCTATTTATACCCTAGCAAAAGTAATGGGGGTACGTATTACGTTAAGTTTACTTTTTTTTTTTTTTTTTTTTTTTTTTTTTTTTTTTTTTTGCATTTTATATTTACTATTGTAGCTGGAGGCTACAAATTTCTGTATTTAGGTCAAGGTCATTGAACAAATTTACCAAAACGGGGAATAGAGCAGTAAATGATTTTATATTAAACCAATAAACTGATCTATTCCCCGCTCTGTATTTAACTAAGACAATTTTCTCCAACAGAAACATTTGATAAATTTTAAACTCGGATGTGAAGTTGGATTGTACACATTGCATCTTGATCAACTAAAAATTTCATAAAACAATAGGGATCTTCAGTTGTAGATTCATCTTTAACATATTCAATAGTCAACATTGCCGAACGAAGATCTTGTGGAATTACGTCGACTTTTATGAGTCGCCTTTCGAGTTCGAACCGTTTTGTTATTGATGTAAGTTTTATCACATCATCGATATCGATGAGGGGAAAGCTGTAGCAAACAAAGTTTCCTGGTGGGTTCATCATGTCTATATGATAAATATACACTGTTGCATCGTCTTTAAATATACGTTCCCCCACCATTAAATGTATAAGTTACCCCACTTTTTTAATCATGTAAATGGGTCAAGGTCGTACAACGATATTACCAAAACGGGGAATAGAGCAGTAAGTGATTCTCACTATAACCACAAACTGATCTATTCCCCGCTTTGTATTTAAAGTAAACTATTTGAAGACAACAAAAACTTATTCAGATTCTTCCGATGATAATAATGATGATGAGCTCATATCACTAAATAAGCGACGACGAACACAAAAGTTCCCTGTGACTGGATCTAGAACTACATCATCGATATTAATACTGCTTGGAGGGGTTTCACTATCAACAAGGTCCATTTCCTCCAAGCAAAGCAACTGATGATGAAATTCCGGTTCATTATTATCGACATCGTCGTCGTCAGTCAACAGCTCCAACAGCTCCATCTCTCCAAGATATGGTTCACTGCTAGCAAACTCACTCAGTAGTTCAAGATCACTAAATAGTTCACCTTCCATCTCTGAATGGTCTTCGTCTTCATCTTCGTTTAAATTTAATGGAATATTTTTAATCAATTCTAGTATAGTCTTCTTAGAAGGGAAAATGTTATCTCTGGGCGACATGATTCCAAGTAGCAGACTGATTTACCACTAATACGAAACCACCTTTTATACATGATTTCGGTGGTGGTGGGGGTAAGTGTTGAAAGTGCAAGTGGTAGGGAAAAGTGATAGGGAAGAGGTATTATTGTAACACAAATGATTAAGTCCTGTAAGTGGGTCAAGGTCACCTTATCCTATTACCAGAACGGGGAATAGAGCAGTAAGAGATTCTTATTCAAACCTCAAACTGATCTATTCCCCGTTCTGTATTCCCCCCCCCTTTGGCGTTTTATTTAGTTTATGAGGTTGTGTAATAAAGGCACAGTGTGTAGCCTTCTTGTAATAATTGGACAATTTTTTTCTTCAAAGGGATTGGTTTTACATCTATTTTTACTTCTTCTGTTCCACGAATACCCAATCCTTTGACCTGAACATGTTGGTACTCCGTTAACAATTGGTAAACACGCTGGATAAAAGTATCCGCTTTAGCAGTAGAGTCAATATAGTGGAGGTATACCATGGTAGGTGCTCTCTTGACGCAATTCAGAACCAAAGTGATAATTGTCTCTGTAACATCGGGCTTATATACCCACCGTTTTTTTTTTTTTGTTTTTTTTTTTTTGCTTTAATTACAGTTTTGGAACAATATAAAATGTTATATTAATGTTCCATCCTTTATCGACTAACCTTACCATATTACCAAAGATTTTATATAACTTTCTACTGTAGTTTGTTTCAAATGCTTCATTTTCACTACTATAAACTTCACCTGTTGGTCTCCACATGTACAATTGACAACTAACCTCTATATCAAGATACCGTAGCAGTAATCTCCTTACAGCAAGCACCTGATCAATGTTTTCGACCCGTCTGCTAACTATTATAGTTGCTGCAGAGATAGAAGTAGTGGATGCATTCATTTTCAGCAGAGTACTAATTTTTACCAGCGATGGAGAACCTCCTTTATACTTAGTTTAGGTAGTGGTGGGGGTTAGGAAAAGATATTGTTGTGAGAAATAAGAAGATCTTTCATTATTTTTTATCAAACGAATATTTTCTAAGTCCCAAGGTCATTTACACCAGTTGCCAGAACGGGGAATAGAGCAGTAAGTGGTTCTCACTTGGACCGCAAACTGATCTATTCCCCGCTCTGTATTTTAAAGTAAACAATAACTCTTCTCACTATTGAGCAGCCTTTGTTCTTTGAAGCTCAAGTTCTAAGTCTGCAACCAGGCGAAAGTCTGCATCATGCTCCTCCCATTGTTCAGGAGAACGCGGTTGACCACACCACTTAGTAAAGGCGTACCTCATCGCCTCATTGTACTCCTCCAGGATAACATGATAGGGTCTTGGTTGTTGCGTTGTAGACTGCATCGGTGATGTAGTTTGTTGCGGTTGAGACTGAGCACCATTTTCTGCAGCCTTATTAATTTTATAAACCTCAGTCATTTCAGCAGCCTCAACAATCGCGTACAACTCCTCTTCGCTAATTTCCTTTCCCCATGTGTTGCTGTTGACGCTCATGACGATACAACTAATAATTATATTCCGAATCTCTCGCTTAAATACCCGCTTACCCCCTCCCCTCTTTACTGTTGAATAATGTCTTTAATATAATATTTCTCCTTTTTCCATTTAAGTTTTATCTTTGACTTAGTGCAATATATCTAAGTCCGTTATTTAGGTCAAGGTCATTGTAGCATTGTAAAAAAAAAGGTGTGGACAACCTATTTACACTCTGCAGCATATGCTACAAATTGTAAATAGGTTGTCCACACTTTTTTTTAATTTGGAAAAGACTATTTTTAATTTGGAATACACTTTTTAATCTTTTTTTATTTTAAATGTTTTCCACACACTGAAACCTGTATCATTTCGAATTAAATAGTTCTGTTTGGTAAGTTCTTTGACGTGGAGGTCCATGCCTCTAGGCAACTCTACATAGTAGAATTTACCTTCACATTGAACCACCACCTTTGCAAAGCCCTTTGATTTAACAAAAAAGTATCGTTTATTTCTACAAAGCCTATTAATTCGAATTTTGGTTGGTCTCACTGTTGGATGGGGTGTAGAAAGAGAAACGGTGCCCTTGTGATTTTGTTTTAAATGTGATCTGCATACTTCTTCATTTAAAACACAAGACTTAGCACAACGTTCCCCTTTCCTTGCACCTTTTTTAAAACTGTAGCTGCATCTTGGTGCAGGAAGTATAGACTGCCTTCTCAAGGTTTTTAATTGTTGAAATTTCTCTGAAGGAGATTCGTTGTTAATACAGATCACTGAAGGACGGGAAAGGACACTTACAGAAGGTGTAGAAGGTTTGGTAGGAGAAGAAGAATGTAGACTTGCAGATGGTGTTGAAGAGCCTGGTGTAGAAGGTGGAAGAATGCTTGCCAGCGCCTGCTGAAGAAGCGAAGGAGCTGGTGAAGCCAAAGATGGTGCAGTTGTTTGCTCATCCTTCCTCGGTGATGGAGAAGGTGAGCGAGAAGTAGCCGAAGAAGATGAAGACGACGAAGACGATGAAGAAGATGAAGAAGATGAAGAAGCGGACGGGGGAGCAACGAGGTTTTCTTGAAGTGGTTGCGGTCGTGGTGCAGGCTCCTCAGGAACAATGCATGATAATATTAACGCCTGCCGAAGGATGGAAGGAGCTGGCGGAGCAGATGACGGAGCAGGTGAAGAGTGCTCAACCTTCCTCGGCAAAAGTTGCTTCCTACGGTCAGACATCTCGGGAACTGAACTGCACTCGTGATGTGTAAGCAGCAGAATGATTTTACCACTGGTGAAAACCCTCCTTTTATACCCAGTTGTAGAGGGGGGGGGCTTTAGAGGTTAGGGAAGGAATATTGTTGTAATGTTTTACTAAACGAAAATTTTCTAAGTCCCGAAGTGGGTCAAGGTCATCTGAACATGTTGCCAAAACGGGGAATAGAGCAGTAAGTGATTCTCACTTGGACCACAAACTGCTCTATTCCCCGCTCTGTATTAGGAGAAGAGGACTAGCTTAAAGCTCGCAATTATAGGCAAATAAACCTGATAACGGAACACTAACCTCTCCCCCGAAAAATTATTCACCCAACACACAAACGATATAGTCAGTTAACAACAGTCGCGCACTCTGAAACCGCAAGGACGTTCATCACTGTGTAGGCGTCAGAGTACTACGAACCGAAGTACAATAATACCTGACCAAGGTCCCCTTAAGTTTATTTCCCCGATGATGTATCCTCCAAGATAAGCAAAATGGTCAGTTAACAACAGTCGCGCACTCTGAAACCGCAAGGACGTTCATCACTGTGTAGGCGTCAGAGTTTTACGAACCGAAGTACAATAATTACCTGACCAAGATCCCCTTAAATTTAACCAAAAATAAGCAAACTGACTGAATCTGTTTCTCGTGAGTAAGGGTTAAGATAGGTAAAGTCATCCGGTTTGCGCGCCGTAATGACTTAAGGTCGGTTTTCGTGCCATACCTTTTTGTAAGGGGTTAGGAAAGGTGTTTATTTGAGAAACATAATCCCCCCTGAGATATTTAAAGACATAAGGTCGGTTTTCGTGCCATACCTTTTTGAATGGGAGCGTGAAAGAAAAGTACATATTTCATTAGTAAATAAAAAACACTTCAAAAACACTTTAAAACCAACACCAAACTAACTACAGTTAAACTAACTACATTTACTAGCAGCAAACTACAAGCGTTATTCTAACATGCTTAATAATACACAGACATGCCTTAAGCTAAGGTAGCATCTCTAATATATAGTGGTACCAACTCTATACTAGAGATACTATTGCGGACAGCGCGGGCAAACAGCTAGCTAGGCTGTCGGCCTGCGACTGCGAACCCTCTGCGGGCTGCTCCCGCTTTTATAGGAATATATCGGGGGGGGGGGGCTTCGACAGTAGTTTGTTCTAACGCTGTATAGCACACTTTGAATTGCTCCAAGTCCGGTAACTGGGTCAAGGACACGTTAAAATATTTTGTAAAATAGCAAAGGTGTTACCTTTGCTATTTTACTTTGGAAGAAATCTGTACTACGTTTAAACAAGGGAGACTGTTATCCGTTTTACGCAAAACTCCTTGCACGATCTTTTGATAAAATGGAAAAGATTAATGCCGGAGGGCGATTCCCATTCCACCAAAATACAATGCATATCATTTCTATGCAACGGTCTCAGCTCTATTTTTACTTTTAATTTAATGCCTCGAAACTCATAAGTAAGGATGGACAGAAAGGCTTCTGAAATAGCAAGCTCGGAAGGAACAAGCCAAGTGTTTACACCTACAGCTTCCATAGCGATATGATGATTTTTACCACGCTGTTGCAGTATATATTAAATTTCCCCTTCCATAAATTTTGTGCTAAAACGTGGTTGTGTACATTGAATGTTTCTTGAATATTTTCTAAGTCCTAATCTAGGTCAAGGACATGTTGAAGATAAAAGCATTAAGTGTTAAGCAAACTACAAAACATTAAATGTTAAGGAAACACATTCCATCTACAATGTTATTATAAAGCATCAAAATATGGTCAGTTTACAACAGTCGTGCACTCTGAAACCGCAAGGACGTTCATCACTGTGTAGGCTTCAGAATACTACGAACCGAAGTACAATAATCCCCTGACCAAGATCCCCTTAAATATATTTAACTACACATGCAAATGCGCATGGTCTCTCAATTGCGCGTTGGGCCCACACACACTCAAGAGACCTACGCTGCAGCAGGCACTGCAACCCAGTGGGACGTTCATCCTAAAGGGCGGCAGGCTACTGCGCGGAGACGCTCGAAATCTCGGCTTATATAGGCGAAAAATGGGAAATAGGGATATTTAGGGGAAAACGGGATAAGGGATAACCCTACTTCGTTGCGGGATTTTGTCGGGAATTTGTCCCTTTCTGCTAAAAAGTTTATCCCTCGACCTTGACCTTGAACTTGACCCAAAGGGGGGGGCTTGAACTTGGCCGGGGGGGGGGCTTGAACTTGGCCGGGGGGGGGGCTTGAACTTGGCCGGGGGGGGCCGGATGTAAACCGGTTCTAATTAGTACCCAGCTTTGCTATCTATATATTGATAGGGCAAGGTTATCCTTTGCGACCTGCTTTACTTTGTCTGGCACCTCATTCCAGCTTTGGTTCTCAGCCAGTATACACGTGCTCTATTCATTTTCCCTTCCATCCAACAACACCATGTCTTCTCCTCTGACTCCCGAAAAACTTCAACGTTTGAAGGAGTCCTTGAAGAAGTCGACGGAAAGAAGAAGCGGATTTAAGAAACCTTCAGCTTTTAAGTCTGCTCTTAGACGTGATTTTCGGTGTCACCCATTATATTTTCACCAGCGACCCTCAACTCAGCCTCAGCCTTCTACGTCCACAGCTCGACCTTCAACTCCACCACTAACTGTAGATGAGGTGATGGAGCGGACAAGAGTGATGGTGATCAATGATTTGGTGACGCCGATCGACACCTCCAAGGCCGAGTTCCGGAATCTGAAGCGGATGACGGAGTACAAGTTTGTGGCTAGGAACGGGGACCACGTGTTCCTCTTCCAACACACCGACCACTACGTCGAGGTGCGTCTGCCGCAGACTTGTCCACCACCACCCCCTCTGATAAACGACACCCAGGAGTTGTACTTCATGAGACAAGATGGGAGGGTAAAGTGGGTTTTAAAAAATAAAGTTTAAATTAAGCAGCGATCCCTAGACCAACCATTCCTAACCAAACCATCCCTCAGCACGCAAACGGTCCTTTTTAGGACCACCCTAAGCATTTCAAGTTAGGGACTTGGCCTGTACATAGGCAGGAGACTGTTAGTCTTATGTTTGTGTGCAGCCCACTTTGTGAAAATTTCTAAGTCCCAAGGTCCTTGAACATGACCCAAAAAAAAGGGGGGGGGGTACAAAGTTTGTGCAAAGTATGTCATGTGGGTACTCAAATTAAACGGATTGATCAGACGAACAAGTTGGTGCAAACAGAATTCAGATCCGACCAAGGGTATAGCAGCAACAGCGAAAAAACAACTATTTTCAAGGGCAAACCTAAATAACTTCTTTATTTACGGTTTAAAGTATATTAAGTGGGTACTCAAATTACGCGGATTGATCAGACGAACAAGTTAGTGCAAACAGAATTCAGATCTGACAACGGGTATAGCAGCAACAGCGAAAAAACACCTATTTTCAAGGACAAACCTAAATAACTTCTTTGTTTTTTAGTTCAAAGTATAACATGTGGGTACTTCAATTACGCGGCTTGCCAAGACAAACAAGAAGGTGCAATCTAAATTTAAATCTAACCAACAGTATAGCATCTGTAGCGTAAAACGATGGTTTGAAGGACAAGGTAACGTTGTGGTGAGGGTTAGGTGCCTATCATACACGATAACGCTCCATCATTATTCTTCCAGCTCTTGACGGATAAACATCTACCTAGAGGATCTGAAAAATGTCGCAGTTTTACAGGAACATGAGGAAGGTGACCTTCAGTAGTCCCCTTGACACTACTTTCTACTTCCCTGACAATGAAGACAGAAGGTCTACACTTTTAGTGGACAATGAGCGGTTTCGTCGAAGAATAATCGAGGTTGAAACACTTTTAGCTAGTTGTTTGCTTCGCAAAAAGAACCATATGAATACATGCACCGGTTTAGATCATAGTGGCTGTTATACTTATACAGCGTTGAAGCGCAAACATTATTGAAGTTTTTAGTTACGGAGCTAAGGTCTTGACAGTCTAAGAGCTAAACCCTTACTAACACATGTAAACTAGTTATTGTGCGATGTAAAACTTGGTGGGGAGACTGGTGTAGTGGGGGGACTGGTGTAGTGGGGGGACTACCATATGCCGCACACTTGCCACCTGCCGCCTGCCACCTCCCACCAACCATCTGCTTCGTTCTACTACACTTTTACCCCCACCATTTTGTTTGATACCAGAACGCTAGCTAGCGAATAGTCAGTACACCTCCGGCTCTCGACCGGTGAACATCGAGCTCTCCGAGACGCTCTTCACAAAATAACAATATCATTTCACTCAAGGTCTGATAGATGTTTCTATTTCATTGCCGTCACGTATTATTTCCTCCTGACAGCAATGAAATGCAAACACCTAACAGAACAGATAGGTGTCAAAAACACAACATGGACTCTGCGCAGGGATCGAAGTATCTACCGTCTTTCTTCAGAAAGCGAAGTGATGGCCGCAACTCGTCCGGATCAACAACATCGATGACAACCAACAACGGGGAACTATTGTAAACATGAATTATTGTAAATAAAGTAATATTTGTAATATGAATTATTGTAAATAAAATAAAGTAATATTTGTATTAGTACTACCTCGCACTCGTATCATTCGATTGCTTCATTCGATAATTTTCATTCGATATTTTATCGAATTAAAACTATCGAATCACAATCGGATTTTACGCGTGCGAGGTAGTACTTTTTTAAAATTACCTCCCCGTGACCTTGAACTTTGAACTTTAACTCATTTCGTCACAAAACCGCCTACGTCACTGGCTCAGCCCCAGATGACGTCTTTCATGACTCAGCGCATCCGGTCACGTGACCGGATGACGTCACTTCCGGCGCAAAACCCGCAAACCCACACTACTCTCTCTGAATTTTTGAGTGTTTACTCCGTTCATTTATTCCTTTTTATACCAAAATTGTTACAACCTAATCTAATTTGTATATATCACAAAAAAATAAACACAAGCAATAACTAGAGTCCGTTTAATTTAAAGCCTACAGTTTCCTTCTACCAATTACATGCACGTTTCACTTTTTTCAGGGGTCTCGTTCAATTTATTTCACATTTTTACATAACAATGTGCATTTACAATTTTTTTTCACAATTTGTATATTGTAACTTTACTAATTGGTGACAACATTTTGCCAAGAAAGTGTTACTTTGACAGTGAACTAGTTTTGTTAATCTATTCCGATTTGTTTTTTTTATATTTGGAACTAAATATATGAATCAATGCAAACTTTTCTAATTAATTTGTTAAAATTTCTTTATACAAGTTACAACTTTTTTGTGTAAGAGATATTCAAAATATACATCTGTCAATAATGTTGTTAAATATAACATCTTCAGGATATTTTTACCGTTTTAAAATAACTGTTAATGAAACGCTACAAGACAATGTTGACAATAGGATAGGACAGGACAAAAGCAAAGAGTGTCGGTCTAGTTTGTGCTACCAAGCAAACTCTAAACCGAACCAATCACAGACACTCAACAATATCTGTAATTTCAACATGTTCGTCACCTTAAGTTCCTATCACTACCTAAAGGTTGTTTATTTTGACAAATACAAATATTATAGGGGGAGTCAGGACTTTGTTCACACCCGGTATAAACACGTAGTAAGTACGACTGGTACGGTGTAAGAGCTAAGGCACCGTCTCGCAGTCCCGAGAGGCAACTAGATCGAGCTCACAAACAATGGAATGTCAACCATTAACTGGTATTCCCTAAACAACTTTTTTCTTTCCAACACTATTATATTAACTTCTTGGGAAGGTCTTTGCACATATAACTAGGTTTTTGTCGGTTATAGGATATGCTGAGCATGAATGGACCTAATATGAATTAACAATTCATATTAACATCTGAGTTAACAATTTTAACATCGTCTACAGTTTTAATTTTACCTGCTAAATGCAGTATGATTTTAACTCTGAAATATATATGTATATATATTATAATGGTTATATATCGGTTTCCCGTCTTGAGAACAACAACTAATAACCATCAACTTGTGAAGATAACAAATCATAATAACAAATTCTATAACATCTGTTTTAGATTTTAAATGTATACATGTATAAATGTACTTAATATGGATATTATAAGTTTATATTATACTCCTACATTTAAGACTTTATCTTCATTGAATACCTTTTGTGACTGAAATATTAGATAGAACGATTATTGTAATTATTATTGTATTAACGGATTCGATAATTTATTGTTTATGAAACATGCTCAATATAATCCAAATAATCTAGATAATGTTCTGTCAGTTCAATTTTTAAACTGATATTGTTACTGTTTTATAAAGTTTTATGAGTTTTAATAGCTTTCATAGTTTGTTTTTAACGATCACTTTATTTTATTTCAAATTGGTACATCACAAAGTATTTTAGTTTATAACTCTTAATTTTATGTTCATAAAAACAAGTAGATCACCCTTTTCAACAGGATTTTCTTTGTAATATGAGTGAGTTAAGCTGTTTCTAACAACTTCTGGTATTAAATTCCAACAAATTATTATTATTAGAAAGTAATTGATATTTTTTCAAAAAATAAATATATTTCTATTATTGTTACTATAGTACTTTAACACTTTCCATTGCCTTAGTCTACATAAAAAGTAATTTGAAAAATTTTGTTTTCATTTCATGTGCTTAAGATATCTATTATACAATCTTACCCGTCATACAGGAGATTATTTGTCATGCAATTAGTTATTAACATCAATCTTAGGAAGGTTATAGTGCAGGTTCTTGGATGTAGACGTTGCATTACTATGTCCGTGTCGTGGTAATGTTTGAGGTGCCACTGGGAAATCAACTCGTTAACAATAAACAGAATCCATTTAGTGCTTGGGTTAAATCTATCAAGTAGTTTATTTTCAGTAATACTAAAAAAATCAAAACGTCTTTAAATCTCATAAATGCATATACACAGCGATTAAGATACATATAATGCCACATGTAGTATTTATCAACGGACCACGAATCAAAACTTCTGTCTAATTAGTTATCCTTACTTCCTTACTTCCTTAGTTATCCTTACAGTTTTAGTTCAAGTGGAGAGTTTAATAAACTTGGTTAAGAATTAATTTGAAAGACAGACATAAAATTCGTATCTGGTAACTATTTGGAATTACAGTATTTGGACATACAAATGGCAAAAATGGTGTTGCTAAGTTTAATTAGTAGTCTAATTCTTCTCTTATTAGGCAGTTTTTTTTCTGTTAGGTGGGAGGCACCAGTCACGAAACCTTTCGCGTCCAATATCGATGATTTTATTTCTCATTAAAAAATACCTAGCAATTTCAGTGAGCACGATTTAGATATCACAAATATCACAAATTTTTTAAACATTCAAAATATTCGTTATTTACGATTTGTATACAGATTAACTATTTGTGATATCAAAGTTCTGCCCACTGATATCCCTTGATATTGCTTTGCTCTTTAAAATGAACCATGCAAATCATCGATATTGGACAATCCATTGAGGAGTTATGGAATTTGACAGTTAACATTTGTCTTATAAGAGAAGCAAGATGACGCAAAGGACTAGAGCCCCCTCATAGTACGACTGAGAAGGTTTTAGGCCAGAACCATTAAATTGTTTAAATTTGTTAATCCCAGCAGTTATTTTACTATGATTAAATGTTACTATTTTAACATCTGGCTGGTAGTTATTGTTAACTCTGCTGAGAAGAATCACAATATTTTTTATAATAAAAAGTTGTTGTAATTTTACTGTTGTAATTAACTGTATGAAGGAAAAAGAGAGCAACAATCCCTAAATCATTTGCAACAATCACATTTAACGTGCAGCCAGTTAACATCACAGTCACGGATTGATCCAAATAGAAAATTTAGTCACGTACTTTTGAATCATACTCACTTAGTTATGACTTGTAGGAAGAAAATCTAAGGCAACGTGACCACTCTGTTTAAAAATTATTACTCTCCAATCTGACTTTGGATTTGATGTTTAGATCAGTGTTTATTGTATTACCACTCTACAAACAAATCCAATATACTGGGTTTTATATAATATTATTCATAACTATTCATTCTATAACACTTATTTTATAATATTATTACTTACACTGAGTTGAGAAATAAATACTACATTCCTATGACCTACAATACTAAATACAAATGTGTAATCATACTAAGTAATTAACTCTTATTATAAACAGAAGATTGTTTTCAGTCTTAGTTAAATTATGAGAATAGTGTTTTTATTTTTTGATTGCATATAAAACATTAATAAAAGTAAGTAAGGTAAGCAAGGTGCATAATGTATATGCATGAAATCCTCGTTAGATGCTAATGGTCATAAAATTACACCGAACGACTTATTTTTAATTCTATAAATATCGGACCGCTCTGGTCATTGAAAGATCTTGGTGTGTGTACGGACTAATCATAATTTATGCATGCATGAAATAATGAGTATATAAAGTAATTTTATTAAGCTCAATTCATAATAATGTTTCTGAAATGTAAAACTTAATTTTTTTGTCTTACACTTAGTATAAACGAACCACCCCCCTTCACCCTTTGTAAAGTAAGGCCTAAACTTGTGTAAAGGTAAGTGGTTGGCCACAAGGCACGCGTCAATAAGAATAAATACCTCTGTACACTATTACCGAAGCTAGTTAGAGTAAAGTGATTAGTCTCATTAAGAGGAGTGCTGTTGCGAAACCAAGTTGGTGATTGGTTTACAGTACTTTTGTGGAATCGAAACACAATTACTGTAATGGTCTAAGAAATATGCTGACAATGTTGGATTTGTTCACCCATTAGTTCAACCGTTATCAAACTAGTAAACAGACTTTGTCGCTATGATATAGGTGAAACGTGATAATGTCACACAGTATATTAAGTACTTAAAGATATATACTGTTACACGAATATTAGTAAGGTGTACAGTGATATTGGAAAATATGTAGTTGGGTTCATTTGAAAGACCTAGTCCGTAATTTTTAAATTTTAAATTAGTGTTGAACAAGAAAATTGTTTTATAAATTAATTAATTTCAAAAGGATAAAATGGTAATTTATATTCATAAATATGAAAAATGTATATTCCTTGATGCTGTAAGTCTTGATAGTTCACGTTTGCAACACATTATCAAAAATATGTAAATATAGGTGTCCAAAAAGAATCAGTGTTTGAAGCGTGTTACATTATTGAGATACCTTTACATTTTATGTCAAATACAGTACTGAGTCATAAATAAAGCGAAACGTGAAAGAATATCAAAGACAAAGGGGTAAAAGCAGTTTACTGCAGATTATTGTTAGAAAATCGGAAATTGGTATAACGTTTAAAGCCCCCGATCCCGTAAATCAATTCGCAAAACCGATTGAACAAAGAACGGTCCTACCGCGTTAGAACCTCTTCTTTTTCCATAACATGTTTTTCCCAACTAGTTCTTGTTCCATTCAAATTTTATCGCTAGGTAATATTATAGCTGAAAAAGCAATTATATGCTTCGAAAATATTTAAACAAAAAACTGGGACATAACACTGAGTTGTTTTCAAGGTTTAACGAAATAAATAATCTATAAAACCTGGAGATGGTATTTATAAGATCACATACATCTTGAAGTGTTAGTGTTTTAAGGTGAAAGTACTGGGGGACCAAGTCATACTCGGTGATAATTTGATTAGTTTTCGTGGGTGAAAAAATGTACTAAATAAATGCTATATAGTTATTTAATTTACAAGATTGACAATGTTAATGTTATTTAACGAGTTAACTATCATTCAATTTTCATTTCTTTGTTTATACCCAAATTACACTGATACATTAGTTTTGTTCAGTATTCATAAAGGTTTGTGCAATTTTCCTGGAGTAGTTTTATTATCGCAGTTTATTAAAACTATGGTTTAACCTGCATAAATAGAATAATAATAAATCGAGCACGCCTTTTAAAAAGCAATACCAAAAATATCCTCACATCTACCAACTTCGATAGGTCCACGAGCGTCTCTACGTCTCCAATGCTTTGTTGTTAAACTTATGGAAGAATATAAACAAATCAACTTAATTTTAAAAGCAAGAACAGTAGTTGTTACAGACAACATGTTAATACAATTACATCTGGAATGGCAATGCACAGTAGGTTATGAAGGGAGTTAGTTATAAATTTAAAGTAGGAGAAGAAATTTTACTATTAAGGGTCCATCACCAATTTCAAATTTTTGCTAGTAAATATATATATATAGTAAATAGTTTTAAACATATACAACGCGCAAGAATGGGGGGCTTTTAGAGTTTTAGTAATGCATCTTAAAATGTAAATAAAAAGCAGAAATACATGATCTGTCAAATAACCGTGCATGATGCTTTTGATGTTTCTTTAAGTGGGGATATCACGCTATTAATTGTGGAACAAGTTTCTCCTTAATTCTTGTATATATGAAAATACAATTTTTGTCCCCCATAACCAACTATTTATCGTGAATAAAAAACACTCTTGTCCTATAGTCTTGCTCCTATAGTCTATTAAAAATCTGGGGAGGTGGTCGATAAATTAGTGAGAGTGAGGGGTTGAAAGAGGAGGGGTGTAAATGTAATGGGTAAGAGGGGTGGCTGGTGCCGGGTACGTGTGAACCATGGCGCTGGTGAAGGGTTCGGTGAAGTATTAATCTGTTTTTGTAACATTTAAGCCATGGTGCCATGGTGTTTCTATTAAAAATCCCTTTAAAAAACACCACATCCGATCACTAGATAGGGGTTTAAATTTTTAAATGTAAGCCAACCCACCAAAATGCAATTCTGGGGACAGACGCTGACATGGCACATGCAACAATTTTTTTGTTGTTCTCCACATAAGTTTATAAAATATCTGGGACTTTTGGAACACACTGTACCAATTCTTTACAATATCAGTTTTATGATAGTTTTATTTTCTTGGGGAAATAAATAACATAAATACATAAATAAATTGCGAGATACAGTTTATATGTTTATGGCCATATTTTCATTAAACACGTAGAAAGGTGGCCATAATGAAAGTGGTCTATGAAACTGCAATTAGCTTGCAACGTGTTGTGTATCTAATTATGAGTAATTGCGTGTCACTTAGAGCAATGAGCAGTTTCTTGGAAGTGCTAGACACTTGTAGACATAAAGTGGATTGGTCTGGCTAATTGACGAACCCTTAATTCCTCAAATATACTGTTTGCCTTCAATGGCATGCACTATTTGCCTGTTAGGGGAGTCAGCATATGCATTTTACTTCTATCAATTACATTCTTGGTCCACAATCTTTTTTTTTTATAAAAAAATATACCTGATACTTTGGATAATAAGCATAACATTTCTTAACATATTTGCTGTATATTTATTGATTTTTTTATAATAACTGTTCAATTTTAGTTAGAAAATAAACTGTTACTTTATTAAGAAATGTAGTATGTAAAGGTTTGTTAAATAACTCCGCTATAAAAATGTTCCGCTATCTGGGAAAAATTATGACAATTAATTCAAATTCTTAATTTCTGATTAATTTAGGACAAAATGAAATCATACCATTTGATAGCCTGTTACAAAGAAATAACTGTACACAAATATTTCACACGAACTTTACAGAATAGTGAAGGTTTTTACAAACAATAAATATATTGCTAAGAGTAATTCAGCGTACCAGCTAGAGGGAAATTATGATTACATTATATAAATACATAATCTTTTATTCATATTTACACTAAAAAACTTACTGGTATTTTATCTCACTATTTGTACGATTCTGTATGCTTAGAGATTTGTAAATATTGAAGCTTTATTTACTTAATATATGTTGACTCATTGTTTTTTATTGGCGAAGAGTAGCAAAGACTGAAATTAATCTCATACATAACTAAGATTAAAAATATATAAGAATCAGTGAATTGCATTAACAATAAATATTTTCAAACATGTCCGAACATTACAAAGTTATCAACCCAATTTCCACCCCATCTGTTAATAGTAAAATATACTGTAGGCTCCCCATCTGTTAATGTAGGTGATATATCATAACCAATGTCTAGCAGCATAATCTGAAACTGTCATCCACCCGACAACTAACATTAGCAGATGAAGAGCGGCGCCCAGTTCAGACCTTAGTCGTGATATTAATCTCAAATGTCCAGCAGTATAAGCTAAGCTGTCAAATAGATTGAAAAGTACCAACGAGTCAGGTAAGTTACTATAATTTACTACTTTGTCTATGAAACTAACGCAGTATATTAGCAAATAGGTGTTTGGGCTTTGTAGAATGTTTTTACTATTTGACATAGCGGACACAAAATAGTTGAGTTTGTTCTGAAATAGCAGATAGCAGATAAGGCTAGGTTGAGAACAAAAGTATTAAGTTCAAAACTATTATCAATAACCAAC
The DNA here is from genome assembly GCA_963675035.1 of Allygus modestus. Taxonomy (NCBI): domain Eukaryota; kingdom Metazoa; phylum Arthropoda; class Insecta; order Hemiptera; family Cicadellidae; genus Allygus; species Allygus modestus. The sequence continues at coordinate 377,505,655 of OY776111.1, read as the reverse complement.
TATCGTCAGCAATTAATTTTCATTTAATTATACATCATCACACTGTTGTCTCTTTATTAACATACATATTGTATTAGGAACAGATAATAATACAACAATGCTGTGGTTCGTTCTTTGAAAGACATGTTATGGGTGTTCCAAATTAATTTTATTTGGCACTGGCCATTTTCAGGTTATGCGGCGTTAGTCCTTTTATAGCGGATGACTTTGATTAAAAACCCTTTTTGTCACAAAACACTAACTCACAATACACAACGAAACGCTACAAATAAACCACCCGACGATTCCGAAAACCAGAAAAAATTGGACATGTCTAGGATTCCTTGGGATAAATAATATTTATTTATTTGTTATAATCTAGCCAATCATGACAGTCGTGGGAAGACGCTCAGCTCAATTTTTAAAACTTTTCAAAAGTGTAAAACATAAAGAAGGCATTGGTGGCTATAAAACATTTGTATTGCTATCCAGCGTCAACATTAAGTGCTTAGTCATATTTTATATATAAACCAATTCAGTAGGTTAGAACACTTTGGGTTTCGGAGTATAATTTTCTTATACATTACATAAATTGATACTGAGCGAAATTTGAGTATTTCATATGAGAAGATGCATGAAACATTTGTTTCTAACTATAGCCTTAGCTAATAGGTAAGCCAATTGATAGTTTAATTGGTATCACCCACCATAGTCTAGTTCAGTTGTGCTATATACCAAACACCATAAGCTCTCAACTTGTCATTATGTCTAGCAACATGCTCTGTTGTGTCGAGTAAATTGACAAGTCAAACAACCCAATATCATTAATGCTTAGTTTGAACACGATTATTCATTTTTATATTAATTAACAAATTATTTAGTAGCTTTATTGATGTGTACTACTAAGAAATTTTCAGCTTACGCAATATGTTTTATTTTATCTATTTCTAATTATTAAAGGCTTCCGCGTTTTCTCAGTCAAAATATATTCACTAATAGTTTTAAAATAAAAGTGTATTAAAGCATTTATTATTAAGTTACTGTTTAACTTGAATGTAATGCAGAAGGTCCTAAGAAAAATCGTGTATAAAAAGTACTTTAACTCATATAACTGATATAACAATTACTCTATGTAAAAATTGACATTGAATTGTACATTACTTCACAATAATTATTTGATGTTAAACATCCTATCACAGTAAATATAAGGACTTAAAATATATTAATCTAGTGTAACTGCGAATTTAAATTAAAGGACAGGAGGTTGCACTTTTAAATCCGACAGAAAACGTAACCAACCTTAACAGTATTAATATGTTCTTTGTATCTTTGTATTATATGTGTTATTTGACGAAATTAAAATGTAATTAGATTTTGTAAAAAAAAAACTACTTTTAGAATACAATTGTATTATAAATTCCATTTCTCTTTATGCTGGTGCAACCAAAACTCCCAAAAACCAAAACCAAACCTTTTTTGGGCAACCAAAATAGGTATATATTATTATTTTTTAAGTCCATTTCCCCAGTAAAGTAATAAAAAAAGAATACATTATTCGTGTAATTCCCCTGTAACAGCTTTGAACCAACCTTATCAATGCCTAACTTAGTACCAACGTGTTAAAGTACTAAAATAAAACTATGGCCCCGGTCATGTAAATTTCCATATGCTACTAGCCCAATACCTGGCTGCTCGTTATGCAGCATTGTCCCTCGCTAGGGTGTTATGTAAAGTAGTGAAGCCAACCATTGGCCCTGGGTATGCAAATTATTGTCTGAAACAAGCTCCATGTACTCCTGGCCTAGTCTGTCATTACTGTATTAATGTAATATATTGAATAATATCAATGACCCTCGTTGTGTAAATTAATCTGTTAATCACTTTATCACTGTGTAAGACGCCAACTACCACCTACTACAATCTCAGTATACCTTACACCCGTCTGCTTGTTGTGGAGCCTTGTCGGTCGATAGTGTGTAGTGAAGCCAACCAGTTTATGTGCATTAATATCTACCATAGGCTCAACAGACTCCTGGTATAGTGTGTCACTCGTGTGTGTATGTAATGTAGTGACGCATGTCAATGATCCTGGTTGTGAATTACCATCCTATAATGTCAGTATACCTACACATAGTTGCTTGTTGTACAGCCTTGTCAGTCGCTACAGGATGTTAATCTACTGTAATGAAGCCAACCAGTGGCCCCGGGTATGTGCATTACTATCTGCTACAAGCTCAATATACTCCTGGACTAATGTGTCACGAATGCGTTAATGTAATGTGGTGAAACATATCAATGACCTGGTTGTGTATTGCCATCATATGATTAACACGTTAACGATTAATACGTTAAGTCGATTTTTCTTAAGAGAACTCTTCCGTTATCTCAGAACCGATTTTAACGATTGAGGTCCCAACATATTCATCCTTATTCGTAGTTGTGCATAAAGGTTTTCATTTTTAGACATTTCTTATCTGAAGGGCTTGGGCCAAACTCAGTAAGCACAATTTCGATATCACAAATAATAAATCGTTAAAAACAATCAAAATATTCATTATTTAAGATTTGTATACGGATGAACTATTTGTGAAATCAAAGTTCTGCCCACTGAAATCACTTGATATTGCTTTGCTCTTTAAAATAAACCATAGATAAATCATCGATACTGGATAATCCGTTGAGGAGGAATGGACTTTGACATTTAACATTGGTCTTATGGGAGAAGTAGGAAGACGCAAAGGACTAGAGCCCCCTCGTAATACGACTGTCAGATTTTAGGCCAAAACCATTAAATTCTTTAAATTTATTAATCCCAGCAGTTATTTTACTAAGACGAAAAGTAATGGCGTAGTTAACTCTGCCGAGAGGAAACGCAAACATTTGTTATAATCAAAAGTGGTTGTAATGAAGTGCATGACGAAAGAAGAGAGCAACAATCCCTAAATCAATTGCAACAGTAACATTTAACGTTCAGCCAGTTAACACCATAGTCACGGATTGGTCCAAATAGAAAATTTAGTCACGTACTTTTGAATCATACGCACTTAGTTGTGAGTTGTAGGAAGAAAATCTATGGCAACGTGACCACTCTGTTTAAAAATTATTACTCTCCAATCTGACTTTGGATTTGATGTTTAGATCAGTGTTGCTTGTATTACTAGCTTACAAACAAACCCAATATACTGGGTTTTCTATAATATTATTCATAAATATTCATTCTATAACACTTATCTATTATATCTATATAATATTATAAAGAAGAGGTGGTTTCTGTCTGTCTGTCTGATGTTCCGGGTGAACGCAAAAACTACTGAACCGACTGGGCTGAAACTTTACACATAGGTAGATCTTGAACCCATGCAACACATAGGCCTATTCACTTCCTTAAAATCCCCTCGGGCTACGCCCCGTGAACGTCCTAAGACTCAATGTTTACATTTCAGAAGAAAGTAAACATTCAGAAACTGTAATGCGAACAGCTGTGGACACTTCGATTTGACAGCTTAAAGAGCAGGAGCAAGAACAGCTGTTTCAAGCTAACTAAAATGGAAATTGCATTGACTAAAGAAAGGGTAGAGAAAACCCCTGTGCGAAGAACGGGTACGTCAGCTAGTTATAAAGAAGAGGTGGTTTCTGTCTGTGTGTCTGTCTGTCTGATGTTCCGGGTGAACGCAAAAACTACTGAACCGTCAGGGCTGAAAGTTTACACATAAGTAGATATTGAACCCATGCAACACATAGGCCTATTCGCTTCCTTAAAATCCCATCGGGCTACGCCCCGTGAACGTCCTAAGTTTCAATGTTTACATTTCAGAATAAAGTAAACATTCAGAAACTGTAATGCGAACAGCTGTGAATACATCCATTTGACAGCTTAAAGAGCAGAAGCAAGAACAGCTGTTTCAAGCTAACTAAAATGCCAATAGCTTTGACTAAAGAAAGGGTAGAGAAAACCACTGTGCGAATAACGGGTACGTCAGCTAGCTATTAATTAATATTAATGAACAAATATTAATGTGGCTTCATATGGTTGTGTTCTATTCTTATTTGCACAAAGAACTATTTTTACCGATACTCCCTGTACCCCCCCGGTTTTTATATTTTTGCCCCCCCCCAATTTTTGTTTTTGACCCACCCCGATTTTATATTTTGCCCCCCTCCTCTTCGATTTTGTATTTTTATTTTGTCCCCCCGATTTTATATTTTTACTCCCCCCATTTTTATTTTTGCCCCACCCCCAATTTTAAATTTTGCCCCCTCCCCGATTTTATATTTGTACTCCCCCCCCGATAATTATTTTAGCCCCCCAGGATTTTATATTTTGTTTGCTCCCTCCCGCCGATCTTATTTTAATGATCCCCCTCCCCCCATCCGATATTTTTTGGTCCTTGAGTGTTACGTGTACTGATTTGGAGTTGCAAACCACACGCCGTTTACCACCCGACAGAGTTCCTCGACTTAGCAACAGGACCCGAACTATCTGCCAGTATATTTCGTTAACTTTGGTTTAATTGTACGTTGAACGTGTTAAATGTAATTTTAATATTGTAAAATAATGTGTATTGTTATTTGCTTTAGTTAATCTACCATTTATGTACAACCCTTACGAAGTACGGGTACACAGCTAGTTTTATAATATTATTACCTACATTGAGTTGAGAAATAAATACTATATACGTATGACCTACAATACTAAATACAAATGTGTAATCCCTCTAAGTAATTAACTCTTATTATAAACAGAAGATTGTTTTCAGTCTTAATTCAATTATGAGAATAGTTTTTTATTTTTTTATTGAACATCAAACATTAATAAAAGTAAGTAAGGTAAGCAAGGTGCATAATGTATATGCATGAAATCCTCGTTAGATGCTAATGGTCATAAAATTACACCGAACGACTTATTTTTAATTCTATAAATATCGGACCGCTCTGGTCATTGAAAGATCTTGGTGTGTGTACGGACTAATCATAATTTATGCATGCATGAAATAATGAGTGTATAAAGTAATTTTATTAAGCTCAATTCATAATAATGTTTCTGAAATGTAAAACTTAATTTTTTTGTCTTACACTTAGTATAAACGAACCACCCCCCTTCACCCTTTGTAAAGTAAGGCCTAAACTTGTGTAAAGGTAAATGGTTGGCCACAAGGCTCGGGTCAATAAGAATAAATACCTCTGTACACTATTACCGAAGCTAGTTAGAGTAAAGTGATTAGTCTCATTAAGAGGAGTGCTGTTGCGAAACCAAGTCGGTGATTGGTTTACAGTACTTTTGTGGAATCGAAACACAATTACTGTAATGGTCTAAGAAATATGCTGACAATGTTGGATTTGTTCACCCATTAGTTCAACCGTTATCAAACTAGTAAACAGACTTTGTCGCTATGATATAGGTGAGACGTGATAATGTATATTAAATACTTAAAGATATATACTGTTACACGAATATTAGTAAGGTGTACAGTGATATTGGAAAATATGTAGTTGGGTTCATTTGAAAGACCTAGTCCGTAATTTTTAAATTTTAAATTAGTGTTGAACAAGAAAATTGTTTTATAAATTAATTAATTTCAAAAGGATAAAATGGTAATTTATATTCATAAAGATGAAAAATGTATATTCCTTGATGCTGTAAGTCTTGATAGTTCACGTTTGCAACACATTATCAAAAATATGTAAACATAGGTGTCCAAAAATAATCAGTGTTTGAAGCGTGTTACATTATTGAGATGCCTTTACATTTTATGTCAAATACAGTACTGAGTCATAAATAAAGCGAAACGTGAAAGAATATCAAAGACAAAGGGGTAAAAGCAGTTTACTGCAGATTATTGTTAGCAAATCGGAAATTGGTATAACGTTTAAAGCCCCCGATCCCGTAAATCAATTCGCAAAACCGATTGAACAAAGAACGGTCCTACCACGTTAGAACCTCTTCTTTTTCCATAACATGTTTTTCCCAACTAGTTCTTGTTCCATTCAAATTTTATCGATAGGTAATATTATAGCTGAAAAAGCAATTATATGCTTCGAAAATATTTAAACAAAAAACTGGGACATAACACTGAGTTGTTTTCAAGGTTTAACGAAATAAATAATCTATAAAACCTGGAGATGGTATTTATAAGATCACATACATCTTGAAGTGTTAGTGTTTTAAGGTGAAAGTACTGGGGGACCAAGTCATACTCGGTGATAATTTGATTAGTTTTCGTGGGTGAAAAAATGTACTAAATAAATGCTATATAGTTATTTAATTTACAAGATTGACAATGTTAATGTTATTTAACGAGTTAACTATCATTCAATTTTCATTTCTTTGTTTATACCCAAATTACACTGATACATTAGTTTTGTTCAGTATTCATAAAGGTTTGTGCAATTTTCCTGGAGTAGTTTTATTATCGCAGTTTATTAAAACTATGGTTTAACCTGCATAAATAGAATAATAATAAATCGAGCACGCCTTTTAAAAAGCAATGCCAAAAATATCCTCACATCTACCAACTTCGATAGGTCCACGAGCGTCTCTACGTCTCCAATGCTTTGTTGTTAAACTTATGGAAGAATATAAATAAATCAACTTAATTTTAAAAGCAAGAACAGTAGTTGTTACAGACAACATGTTAATACAATTACATCTGGAATGGCAATGCACAGTAGGTTATGAAGGGAGTTAGTTATAAATTTAAAGTAGGAGAAGAAATTTTACGATGAAGGTTCCACCACCAATATCAAATTTTTGTTAGTAAATATATATATATATAGTAAATAGTTTTAAACATATAAAACGCGCAAGAATGGGGGGCTTTTAGAGTTTTAGTAATGCATCTTAAAATGTAAATAAAAAGCAGAAATACATGATCTGTCAAATAACCGTGCATGATGCTTTTGATGTTTCTTTAAGTGGGGATATCACGCTATTAATTTTGGAACAAGTTTCTCCTTAATTCTTGTATATATGAAAATACAATTTTTGTCCCCCAAAACCAACTATTTATCGTGAATAAAAAACACTCTTGTCCTATAGTCTTGCTCCTATAGTCTATTAAAAATCTGGGGAGGTGGTCGATAAATTAGTGAGAGTGAGGGGTTGAAAGAGGAGGGGTGTAAATGTAATTGGTAAGAGGGGTGGCTGGTGCCGGGGACGTGTGAACCATGGCGCTGGTGAAGGGTTCGGTGCCGTATTAATCTGTTTTTGTAACATTTAAGCCATGGTGCCATGGTGTTTCTATTAAAAATCCCTTTAAAAAACACCACATCCGATCACTAGATAGGGGTTTAAATTTTTAAATGTAAGCCAACCCCCCAAAATGCAATTCTGGGGACAGACGCTGACATGGCACATGCAACAATTTTTTTTGTTCTCCACATAAGTGTATAAAATATCTGGGACTTTTGGAACACACTGTACCAATACTTTACAATATCAGTTTTATGATAGTTTTATTTTCTTGGGGAAATAAATAACATAAATACATAAATAAATTGCGAGATACAGTTTATATGTTTATGGCCATATTTTCATTAAACACGTAGAAAGGTGGCCATAATGAAAGTGGTCTATGAAACTGCAATTAGCTTGCAACGTGTTGTGTATCTAATTATGAGTAATTGCGTGTCACTTAGAGCAATGAGCAGTTTCTTGGAAGTGCTAGACACTTGTAGACATAAAGTGGATTGGTCTGGCTAATTGACGAACCCTTAATTCTTCAAATATACTGTTTGCCTTCAATGGCATGTACTATTTGCCTGTTAGGGGAGTCAGCATATGCATTTTACTTCTATCAATTACATTCTTGGTCCACAATCTTTTGTTTATAAAAGAATATACCTGATACTTTGGATAGTAAGCAAATACTATCCAAAAATAAATATATTGTAAGCAAAATTCCTTAACATATTTGCTGTATATTTATTGATTTTTTTATAATAACTGTACAATTTTAGTTAGAAAATAAACTGTTACTTTATTAAGAAATGTAGTATGTAAAGGTTTGTTAAATAACTCCGCTATAAAATTGTTCCGCTATCTGGGAAAAATTATGACTATTAATTCAAATCCTTAATTTCTGATTAATTTAGGACAAAATGACATCATACCATTTGATAGCCTGTTTCAAAGAAATAACTGTACACAAATATTTCACACGAACTTTACAGAATAGTGTAGGTTTTTACAAACAATAAATATATTGCTAAGAGTAATTCAGCGTACCAGCTAGAGGGAAATTATGATTACATTATATAAATAAATAATCTTTTATACATATTTACACTCAAAAACATACTGGTATTTTATCTCACTAATTGTACGATTCTGTATGCTTAAAGATTTGTAAATATTGAAGCTTTATTTACTTAATATAGTTGACTCATTGTTTTTTATTGGCGAAGAGTAGCAAAGACTGAAATTAAACTCATACAGAACTAAGATTAAAATTATATAAGAATCAATGAATTGCATTAACAATAAATATTTTCAAACATGTCCGAACATTACAAAGTGATCAACCCAATTTCCACCCCATCTGTTAATGTAGGTGATATATCATAACCAATGTCTAGCAGCATAATCTGAAACTGTCATCCACCCGACAACTAACATTAGCAGATGAAGAGCGGCGCCCAGTTCAGACCTTAGTCGTGATATTAATCTCAAATGTCCAGCAGTATAAGCTAAGCTGTCAAATAGATTGAAAAGTACCAACGAGTCACGTAAGTTACTATAAGTTACTATTTTGTCTATGATACTAGCGCAGTATATTAGCAAATATGTGTTTGGGCTTTGTAGAATGTTTTTACTATTTTACATAGCGGACACAAAATAGTTGAGTTTGTTCTGAAATAACAGATAGCAGATAAGGCTAGGTTGAGAATAAAAGTATTAAGTTCAATACTACTATCATACAACCAACTATCGTCAGCACTTAATTCTTATTTAATTATACATTATTACACTGTTGTCTCTTTATTAACATACATATTGTATTAGGAATTGATAATAATACAACCATACTGTGGTGCGTTCTTTGAAAGACATGTTATACGTTTTTAATTTTATTTTATTGGGCACTGGTTATTTTCAGGTTATGCGGCGTTAGTCCTCTTAATGGTAATGACTTTGATTAAATAACCCTATTTGTCACAAAACACAAACACAGAATACACAACGAAACGCCACATTTAAACTACGCAACGTTTCGGAAGACCATAAAAAACTGTCCTTTTCTAGGATTCCTTGCGATACGTAATATGTATTTATTTGTTCTAATCTAGCCGTCACCTATTCACGACAGGCGTGTTAAGGCGCTCAGCTCGATCATTAAAACTTTGCAAGAGTATAAAACATAAATATAGTGTTGGCAGCTATAAAACAGTTATATTGCTATCCAGCGTTAAGGGTGCGTCGTACCTCCCTTCCGCACGCTCAAGTAAGGGGTTTGCATCTCCCTCATTGTAGGCTAAATTGTTAACAAATTAAAAATAATTTGATGTTATTTAATTCAATAAATGTTCATCTAGAGATCATACGATTTAAAAATCGTGATTTTAATTCAAAATAAGTGGTAGGCCATTAGTAATGTTCTCAAATTAAGCGTTTTTATAAAGATTCCTAACGTATGGAGAAAAATTATTTTGGAGAAAAGGAACCGTATGATCCCTAGATTGGAATCTGAAAAGTGTGAAACTGCAAATAGTTTGGTAGAAATCTGTAAAATAACAGTGCGATCGAGGAGAACAAAATGGTCTTCAAGCGTAAATATGCATGGCCCTGCTTGTTAGCGGCGCCAGCGCGGCGCTAAACAACAATGAATTCAATCTGGGTAGGGCGCACCCTTAATATTAGCTGCTTAATCATATTTTACTAATTAATTAATTTACTAGGTTAGAACACTTTGGGTTCCGAGTATAATTTTTGTATACATGACATAAATTGGTGCGGAGCGAAATTTAAGTATTCATAAGACGTGATGCATAAAACCTTTTGTTTCTAGCCATAGTCTTAGCTAATAGGTAAGCCAATGGATAGTTTAATTGGTATCACCCACCATAGTCTAGTTCAGTTGTGCTATATACCAAACACCATAAGCTCTCAACTTGTCATTATGTCTAGCAACATGCTCTGTTGTGTCGAGTAAATTGACAAGTCAAACAACCCAATATCTTAACGCTTAGTTTAAACACGATTGTTCATTTTTATATTAATTAACAAATTATTTAATAGCTTTATTGACGTGTACTACTAAGAAATTTTCAGCTTACATAATATGTTTTTTTTTATCTATTTCTATTTATTAAAGGCTTCCACGTGTTCTCAGTCAAAATATATTCACTAATAGTTTTAAAATAAAACGTGTATTAAAGCATTTATTAATACGTTATTGTTTAACTTGAATGTAATGAAGCAGGGCCTAATAAAAATCGTGCATAAAGAGTAATTTAACTCATATTACTGATATAACAATTACCCTATGTAAAAATTGATACTGAATTGTACATTACATCACAATAATTATTTTATGTTAAACTCCCTACCATAGTAAATATAAGGGCTTAAAATATATTAATCTAGTGTAACTGTGATTATAAATCAAAGGCCAGGAGTTTGCAATTTTAAATCCGATAGAAAACATAACCAACCCTAACATTATTAATATGTTCTTTGTATCTTTGTTTATATGTGTTATTTGACAAAATTAGATTGTGATTAGATTTGTTAAAAAAACAACTACTTTTAGAATACAATTGTATTATAAATTTCACTTCTCTTTATACTTAGGCAACCAAAATTCCCAAAAACCAAAACCAAAATCTTTTGGGCAACCTAAATAGGTATATATTATTATTTTTTAAATCCATTCCCCCAGTAAAGTAATAAAATACCCCCGTAGCAGCAAACCTGCGTACTCAGCGAATTTCCGATGCATATATATGTATCTTAATACCACATAAAGCCACATACTAAGTTTCATCAATATACATTCATAAATAACGATTTATGACATTTTAATTATTCTCCATAAGAACAACATGGCGGCTGAGTATGCAGGGTTGCTGAAGCAAGGAACACAAAAAATGGGGTTTTATACAAATATCAATATAACTCAAGAAGATTATACTACATACCAAATTGTATTAATTTATGTTCATAATTAAGGGAGTGAAACTCCATAAGAATAACATGGGAGCTGAGTACGCAGGTTTGCTGCTACTGGAACTATCAGCCAAAAGATTTTTTAGTTCAAATATCAAGAGACCACAACAATATGAAGCTATATACCAAGTTTCATCAGGATAAGTTGATAAATAAGCGAGATATACAATTTTTCTTATTCTCCATAATAATAACACTGGACAACGTACTGTGTTTAGCACTTTCGATATCTCTGTAACCATTTGACGTAGGGCAATGATCAAAACTCCAAATTGTGTGTCTTTTTAAGCTGATTCCAATGAAAACAAAGTAAAATTTTATATTATCAAACATTATATGTAAAAAATTCATAAAACCCATTTTTAGGGTACAAAACCCCCCAAAAATACCCCTTCGGATAGGTCGATCTGTCTGGTTTTCGAACTTAAGTCATAAATGCTGCTTTACACGTTCATACCAATTTCATCAAAATCGGATAATTTTTACGAGAGTTATCGTGCTCACGGACACATTCGCTAAAAAGAACACTTTATCAGTGTAAATCCCCTGTAACAACTTTGAACCAACCTTATCAATGCTTAAGTTAGTACCAACGTGTTAAAGTAAAGCACTAAAGTAAACCTATGGCCCCGATCATGTAAATTTCCATATACTACTAGCCCAATGCACACCTGTCTGCTCGTTATGCTGCTATGTAAAGTAGTCAAGCCAACCAGTGGTCCGGGTTATGCAAATTACCGTCTGCTACAAGCTCAATATTCTCCTGGCCTAGTCTGTCATTACTGTGTTAGTGTAATGTATTGAATAATATCAATGACCCCCGTTGTGTAAAATAATCTCTTAATCACTTTATCACTGTGTAAGACGCCAACTACCACCTACTACAATCTCAGTATACCTTACATCCGTCTGCTTGTTGTGGAGCCTTGTCTGTCGATAGTGTGTTAATCTTCTGTAGTGAAGCCAACCAGTTTATGTGCATTACTATCTACTATAGGCTCAACAGACTCCTGGTCTAGTTTGTCACTCGTGTGTGTATGTAATGTAGTGACGCATGTCAGGTTATGACACTGGTTGTGAATTACCATACTATAATCTCAATATACCTACACATAGTTGCTTGTTGTACAGCCTTGTCAGTCGCTATAGTATGTTAATCTACTGTAGTGAAGCCAACCAGTGGCCCTTGTATGTGCATTACTATCTGCTACAAGCTCAATATACTCCTGGCCTAGTCTGTCATTACTGTGTTAGTGTAATGTATTGAATAATATCAATGACCCCCGTTGTGTAAATTAATCTCTTAATCACTTTATCACTGTGTAAGACGCCAACTACCACCTACTACAATCTCAGTATACCTTACACCCGTCTGCTTGTTGTGGAGCCTTGTCGGTCGATAGTGTGTTAATCTTCTGTAGTGAAGCCAACCAGTTGATGTGCATTACTATCTACTATAGGCTCAACAGACTCCTGGTCTAGTGTGTCACTCGTGTGTGTATGTAATGTAGTGACGCATGTCAATGACCCTGGTTGTAAATTACCATACTATAATCTCAATATACCTACACATAGTTGCTTGTTGTACAGCCTTGTCAGTCGCTACAGGATGTTAATCTACTGTAGTGAAGCCAACCAGTGGCCCCGGGTATGTGCATTACTATCTACTATAGGCTCAGCAGACTCCTGGTCTAGTGTGTCACTCGTGTGTGTATGTAATGTAGTGACGCATGTCAATGACCCTGGTTGTAAATTACCATACTATAATCTCAATATACCTACACATAGTTGCTTGTTGTACAGCCTTGTCAGTCGCTACAGGATGTTAATCTACTGTAGTGAAGCCAACCAGTGGCCCCGGGTATGTGCATTACTATCTACTATAGGCTCAACAGACTCCTGGTCTAGTGTGTCACTCGTGTGTGTATGTAATGTAGTGACGCATGTCAATGACCCTGGTTGTAAATTACCATACTATAATCTCAATATACCTACACATAGTTGCTTGTTGTACAGCCTTGTCAGTCGCTATAGTATGTTAATCTACTGTAGTGAAGCCAACCAGTGGCCCCGGGTATGTGCATTACTATGAACCGCGCCCCAGCACCCGCACCCAGGCGAACTATGAGCAGGAAGCATGCCCCCATGGAGGCGGGGCGAGGGGCGGCTCACGTCCCTACCTAACAACAAGGAAGGCCGTGGAGGAAAATTCAATGAAAACTCACCGTTGAGAGAAAACAAATGTAATACAAGGCAAAGTGCATGTGAATACAAAATCCAAATCATTATTCAAATGGCATAACAGAACTCCACCTTTCCTCTAGTTTACAGTTTTAAATTAAATGTGAAAAATTCCTAACAATGCTTTTCTTATAAAACTTAACAACATTTAAACAGCTAAAATTCACATTTCTGGAAGTTGCAGATGAGATAGTAATAAAATTTTTTATAGTTTGCAATTTAACAATTCTCATGAGACTGGGTAAAATTAGATAAATAAATTGAATAAATTGAGCAATAAATTAATAAATAAATAACAGACAAGACAAACAGTTAACATAGATTACAATTGACATTTAAATTTTAATTGACAAGGAAAAGAGAAATTGACTTTAAAGTTACATGGCGATCATAAAAAAAATATTACAGTTTCCATAAACGCTCCATTCATACAGCGGCAACACATGTATGTTTCATAGTTCAACGAATTCATTTGTAATAACTTGCGGTAGGCGGTGACTGGGCGGGTCGCTTGTAGACCACCGGGGGCGACGGAACAGGCAGGAGAGGGGGCCAGAGTCCAGAGTGGCAGCCAAAGTGGAGGGGGGGGAAGCCCCCCTGAAGTTCCCTCTCCGCCGGAGCCATGTTGGAATCCGTGGTCGCTCCTCCCCGGGACCCCATCTGACACAGCAGGCGTGCTTAAAGCACCATGGTGTGGACACAGATAAACATTGAAACTGTTATAACACTAAACGAACGAACAATTATCACAAAAATAGAGACACAATAACATCCGTGGCGCTTCCATTGACAACTACACGCCCTATGAGTGCAAAGCACGTTGCACGCCGGTAGTTGAGATCAGGGGTCCACAGCATGACGCCCAGGAGCTCTGCACACAGCCGTGCATAATTCCGGGCAACGTCCAACGACACAAAAGTAAATACTATAAAAAGATCAAAGTGAGACCGAGACGTGACCGAGACGTGAAGGGTCCTTGTCACGGCTCAACTATCTACTATAGGCTCAGCAGACTCCTGGTCTAGTGTGTCACTCGTGTGTGTATGTAATGTAGTGACGCATGTCAGGTTATGACCCTGGTTGTAAATTACCATACTATAATCTCAATATACCTACACATAGTTGCTTGTTGTACAGCCTTGTCAGTCGCTATAGTATGTTAATCTACTGTAGTGAAGCCAACCAGTGGCCCCGGGTATGTGCATTACTATCTACTATAGGCTCAGCAGACTCCTGGTCTAGTGTGTCACTCGTGTGTGTATGTAATGTAGTGACGCATGTCAATGACCCTGGTTGTGAATTACCATCCTATAATCTCAATATACCTACACATAGTTGCTTGTTGTACAGCCTTGTAAGTCGCTATAGTATGTTAATCTACTGTAGTGAAGCCAACCAGTGGCCCCGGGAATGTGCATTACTATCTGCTATAGGCTCAACAGACTCCTGGTCTAGTGTGTCACTCGTGTGTTTATATAATGTAGTGACGCATGTCAGGTTATGACCCTGGTTGTAAATTACCATACTATAATCTCAATATACCTACACATAGTTGCTTGTTGTACAGCCTTGTCAGTCGCTATAGTATGTTAATCTACTGTAGTGAAGCCAACCAGTGGCCCCGGGTATGTGCATTACTATCTACTATAGGCTCAGCAGACTCCTGGTCTAGTGTGTCACTCGTGTGTGTATGTAATGTAGTGACGCATGTCAGGTTATGACCCTGGTTGTAAATTACCATACTATAATCTCAAAATACCTACACATAGTTGCTTGTTGTACAGCCTTGTCAGTCGCTATAGTATGTTAATCTACTGTAGTGAAGCCAACCAGTGGCCCCGGGTATGTGCATTACTATCTACTATAGGCTCAGCAGACTCCTGGTCTAGTGTGTCACTCGTGTGTGTATGTAATGTAGTGACGCATGTCAGGTTATGACCCTGGTTGTAAATTACCATACTATAATCTCAATATACCTACACATAGTTGCTTGTTGTACAGCCTTGTCAGTCGCTATAGTATGTTAATCTACTGTAGTGAAGCCAACCAGTGGCCCCGGGTATGTGCATTACTATCTGCTATAGGCTCAACAGACTCCTGGTCTAGTGTGTCACTCGTGTGTTTATATAATGTAGTGACGCATGTCAGGTTATAACCCTGGTTGTAAATTACCATACTATAATCTCAATATACCTACACATAGTTGCTTGTTGTACAGCCTTGTCAGTCGCTATAGTATGTTAATCTACTGTAGTGAAGCCAACCAGTGGCCCCGGGTATGTGCATTACTATCTGCTGTAGGCTCAACAGACTCCTGGTCTAGTGTGTCACTCGTGTGTTTATATAATGTAGTGACGCATGTCAATGACCCTGGTTGTGAATTACCATACTATAATCTCAATATACCTACACATAGTTGCTTGTTGTACAGCCTTGTCAGTCGCTATAGTATGTTAATCTACTGTAGTGAAGCCAACCAGTGGCCCGTGTATGTGCATTACTATCTACTGTAGGCTCAACAGACTCCTGGTCTAGTGTGTCACTCGTGTGTTTATATAATGTAGTGACGCATGTCAATGACCCTGGTTGTGAATTACCATACTATAATCTCAATATACCTACACATAGTTGCTTGTTGTACAGCCTTGTCAGTCGCTATAGTATGTTAATCTACTGTAGTGAAGCCAACCAGTGGCCCGGGTATGTGCATTACTATCTACTATAGGCTCAGCAGACTCCTGGTCTAGTGTGTCACTCGTGTGTGTATGTAATGTAGTGACGCATGTCAATGACCCTGGTTGTAAATTACCATACTATAATCTCAATATACCTACACATAGTTGCTTGTTGTACAGCCTTGTCAGTCGCTATAGTATGTTAATCTACTGTAGTGAAGCCAACCAGTGGCCCCGGGTATGTGCATTACTATCTACTATAGGCTCAGCAGACTCCTGGTCTAGTGTGTCACTCGTGTGTGTATGTAATGTAGTGACGCATGTCAATGACCCTGGTTGTAAATTACCATACTATAATCTCAATATACCTACACATAGTTGCTTGTTGTACAGCCTTGTCAGTCGCTATAGTATGTTAATCTACTGTAGTGAAGCCAACCAGTGGCCCGTGTATGTGCATTACTATCTGCTACAAGCTCAATGTACTCCTGGACTAATGTGTCACTAATGCGTTAATGTAATGTGGTGAAGCATATCAATGACTGGTTGTCTATTACCTTCTTCTATAACCTCAATACAATATACCTACACATACTTGCTTATTGTGTAGCCTTGTCAGTCACTATTGTTTTAACGTAATGTAATGAAGAAAAAAGTTTCTCTGGATGTATAAATTACCATCTGATACAAGACCAAGTACATCTCGCCTTGTCTTTTACTGGTGTGTTAATTTAATATTTTCAGCTAGGAGCCATAATATTGGTTTAGTAACTAGTTATAAATTTAAAACATATACTAATTTGAAAATATTGTTAAATGTGTTTCATTTCAAATTAGTTGTTAATGTAATTTAGTGAAGTCAACCAGTGGCCGCGATTGTGTAAAGTACAATCTGCTACAAGCAAGTTTATGAGGTTGATCGTAGTGTTTGATTTGGTGTCAAATTAGACCGCAATAAACGGTTCAACAAAAGAAGAGAGATATATACTGGTTTTGATAAATTGATCCAAATAGAATTCATCAGAAGACAATAATTACAATTTGGTGGTTTAGGTGGAACCTGTTGTTCGGTTGAATTGAAATAACAAGTGGGAAATACGTGACAATAAACTCAATCTGGGGCTTTATTGTGAAGAAATATATTAAGACGTTGAATGTAAATTAAGTTAATCGCAGATTATACTGTCTACATGGTGTAAATCTAGATAAAGCAGTTTTGTTAATTTTTCCAAGTCTTCTCAAATTATAAGCAATTACATATATGCTCATTATAGATAGTCGTTGTATTTTTGTTTATTTATTGTTAACTTTTGCTCAGAGGGGAAAATGGTTTTAATCGAGTAATACTTAGAAGGTTACAATAACATATATTATTTGGTGTAATTTTAATTTTAAAATTGTGTTCATTTTACGATTGATTGATTACTTCTGTGAGTTATATTTTTAATTAAAGCCGGTTTTTTACAGTTGTGGTTTTAACGGAATTCCAAAAAGAGAATGACACTTTTTCCTGTTAAAACATTGTTACAAAACTGTAATATTAGAGACATCTGCCAAAGATAAACTGTGCTGATAAAGTGGTAGTGCAAGAGTGTGTCCATATGATTTCGAAAACGCCTCCTCAAAACTTCTCCTGGATATAATACCACGTCTTAGGGAACCTATATATTTTGAATCCTTTTTCCTATACCTCAGAGCTCTGACCAACTTGGTCCTTTCTATCACTTCTCAAAAACCAATTTTGACATATAATGCTCGTTAAATTTATTTCACAAAGCTGCATCTCTTGAAAGATGAACAAACGTTGGATACGTATTCCCCCAGCTTAGGGCTTTGCCTCACTGGCAAAGTTGTAATTTTATTCTTTATATCTTTTTAGAGTTTTTAGTAAAGTCTTCACAGGTCCAAAACTATTTTGGGTGCGTTTTTTACTCCGACCTTAGAGCTCTGCCCTAATGGTCTTAAAAGTTTCCATGCTATTCTTATGGAGGAAATATGTTTCTTGTTCTTGGAGTGAACAAAACCTTCCGGTCTACGAGCTTAAGACTTTATTTTAGTAGTACAGGTAGATTTGTATGCACATGAGCAAAGCCCATTCAATACAAGAGCCCTAATAAACTACAGAGTTACCAAGACTGACTGAGATCACTAGAGACCTGGCTCTAAATATCGGTTAAGTTGATTAACGTTTCGGTGATTTTTAAAACGAAGATAATATTCATTTTTAAGGCAAAGAATGAAAAGCGCAGGAATCCACTTTTTATTTATTAAAATGTTTTGATTAACGAACAACTGGCAATTAATTCAACTGACAATTACCTATTTGCCAAGTTTAAATATATAAATAAATATTATTTTTGCATCTATCTATTTAATACGAAAGGTTACCATGCTCCCAAATCTAGGTCTAGGACTAGTCCCCAAAAACTACTATTCATACCTGAAAAATAAAAACGGGTCCCCGCGTAAGGATTGTTACATTAACAATTGCTTCTTCTGTGGAGCATTTTTGAGTGATTGCGATATCAGATGTTGAGATCAGTCACCTTTGTTTCAAGTTGATACACTCATTACACTCATTAATCACTAACAAACACTGTCTAACTTCTCGGGGACTAATTGGAATATAATAATTATCGCTTACACACAGAAAAACTGAGGTTTGTACAGGCAAGTCTTTCTAAATGATTGTACAAATTGCTCGACCACTATTACATATTTTAAAAGAGAATACTTAAAAGGTTGATTATCAATACATACAACACATACTCACAAAATCAGCTTGACAAAAACTACTGAAATAGGTATTAGGTTTTTATAACTATTGTTAGAAAGTTACTAAGTCGATTACTTAGTGTTAGTATTTAACTTCATTTTAAGTGAAAAGCACAGCGTATAAAATACTTTTCTCTTTTTAAAAGCATATTTTTATTTTGTATATCATATATATATATACTTATATTAACATTCTAGAAGTTATTAAAACAAATATACGTAGATAACGTAAAACAATGTACAATATATTTGTAACATAACAGGTTTCATGCGCTCATGTTAGTAACCAGTTATATTTAATCATCTCGATTCAGGAATCATGAATAAAATGTATTTGAATAAAATAAAACAACAGTTTATGCCTTATGCATAGCGAGAACCCTAACAGAAAAACAGAATATAGGTCGACGCCTGTTTACACATTTTTAGCCAAGTTTCATATATAGAACTTAATGTACTTAGTTAAAACGTTTACCGTTGTTTATCACAAAGGTATTTTATAACTGATCAACCTTTTCTATTTCTTCACTTTGTAATGACGCTGTAAATGTTTCTGACCATACTGATAAACACATCAATAATACTGTAGACCATTGTAGCCAGCCTGCAGCCCAGTCACGTGACCGCCTTTGTCCCTGTAACGGTAGTATAATGTAACCGGTGGCCACTGAGAAACCACTGCGTAAGGAACATGCTGGATACACTAACGTACAAAGCAACAATACTGTTTGATGACAATAGGATAAAATATAGAAAACCAGTATACGATTGGATTTTTTTGTAGTCTTTATATAAAATATTTGGATGTTTTATGAATGTATGTTGAATGTACACGATCAAAATGTAACTGAATCCATCACATTTATTCCTGAGGTAACTTATAAGCATCACAATTTGTTGTATTACGACAGTTTTTAAGAAATTGCAATACCAAAAGTATTTTGTTAAAAATATAATTTTATAGAATAATATGTTCACAGAAAGACAAACATATTTATAAAACATTAGCCCCGTGTTCTAAACATACCATAGAAACTTCCTTTTTACTCTTCTTTTCCTTCTCTGATATCTTTGTTTCGCTTTAGTGATGTCAGGACAGAGCCATTAAAAAAGTGACATTTATGATAGAAATATTAACTGACCTTTAATAGACATGTATTAACAGAAACACTTAACTCCAAAAGCCAGCGAAAGTTATTGTGTGCTAATTTTTAATACATTTTATAGAATTACCTTCGAATTATTTTACACTCTTGAATAACTGGATTTCTGAAAATGAATAAAACAGAACGCTTAAAGCGACAGAATGAAAGGCTCAATACTTCCATACTTTATGGCGTATGTGACAGGGATACAAAGAACTTGAGGCTCGAGAATCTCATGTAAAATACGGCTGTCGCAGGTAAAGCGCATAAAAACTTCATAAGTAGAACTATTTTCAAATAGTTTAACTCTTAAATCAAGATTAAATCATGCAACCTCTTAAATTACAGTTCCGGGGCTTTATGACTCGCGTTTGAATGAGTTTTAAATGCGCATGCAATTATAAATAAATTAGTTGTTTGAATAGTAAAACGGTAATGTTTTTCATTAAAGCTTGATCCTGCTAAAATGCTCATTAACCCTATTACAACTAAAATGAAGCTGTTTACTCCGTACTGGCTGCAAAATATATTTGGATAAACATTGTTTACATTGAATACTCTGCATATTATTTGGAATGAGTGAAGTGAATGGGCGATCTATTCATGGAAACTTTGTTCATGGTATGTAAGTTAACCCACCTGTCAAAAGGTAAACAATGGATGCAATTTCACAGGGAAAATAGAAATGACAAGATACCTAGTAGAAAAATAAAAAGCTACTGTAAATCAAAGACATTTGGAAAGTCAACAATCGGGAAAAACTTGTTAAAATTGTATTTATAAATTGTGGTAAAATATGAGCTAGGTTAATGTTTTGTCATCTCGTATTAAACTGAAAATATATACTACTACCATCAGCGTAACTCCATGAAGAACTAAACTTAAGGTTTAAACTCAACTAACAGAGTTTGTTGTGAACGTTTTTAATTCATACGGACAGTAAAAATAAAGACACGTCTATATTCAATTCTCGTGCTGTGGCGAATTCTAAAGACAGCACGGCACGGCACTTCCTAGTTTAAAGGTTAAAAATATTTAAGTAGAATATTTTAGACGTGTTCCTTTTTGATTGTATTACAAGACAAAATACAGTTTTAATTCATTACTAAAATTAATATAACGTCACCCAAATAATCTAATTTAAATAAATGAGTTTTATTTCGTATTATAAATACAATCTATTATAAATATTGTACATTTAAAATAATGTTAAACGGTTCTAGCAGTTTTATAAATTGTAGTTTCAAACGTGTGGAGTTTTAAATCAAAGTCAAGCTGTTTCATATGTATTAGAAATCTGTTATCCGGCAAGGTTTGCATTATTTAGACCACATCCATGATTCAGAGGGGGAAAGAAAAATCGTTCATTTTCCTGTTTTATTTTATACATTTTCACGCAATTTATAAAACCTCCATCACTTTTATCAGTTCAAAACAATCTGAGATTTTTTACTTTTATGATGGTAATGAAAACTATTATAAAACTGAGGATACCGCGTTATGTTATACACAATCCTTTAGGATGTTTCTTTTATAAAAATTGGTTAATTAATTACTTTTTAATGAATAAGGTTTGGGCATTAAAAGCGGGTGTTAACGAAACTACATTACAGAACAAATAATATAATTAAAAACATAACTGTACGGAAATATTACAAGTATTCGTCTTTCAAAATATCAAAAGTGTATGCAAAATAAGTATAAACAAAATAAAAACTCGTATACGGTACAAAACCAGTTAGTCCTTACAGCAAATCATACTTGCTTTAGATCAGTGAAAGACTTACAGGATAATACAGTCACGTAATAAGATAAGTATAAACAAACACTTTGAAAGCTTTGTTGGACTTTAAACCAGATGAAACATAATTAGTATAAAGGGACAAACACTCTATAGGGCCCGCGGGACGGTAACAGCAACAGACCTAAGCTCAGCTCCTAACTAACGTTAGGTTCCTGAGACTTGAAATAGACCATGTTATCTTTTGTTTTGATATTTCTGATTTTCCATCTAAGACCTGTTTTGGAAAAACGATGGTTCTAGTTACATCGACGTGACTGAATCCAATTTATTTAGTTCAATTGTATATGTCACTAAGGGAATTATTTGGTACCACACAAATTCTGATTGAAAACAAAATTTCCAGTACTAAATAAATTAATAAACTTTGTTTACCTTTTAGCCCAGACAGGTGAAACGAAGGCAGATAACCCCTCCCCACCTTAGAGTAATAAATACTAATAATACATCCATTACTATAACAACTATGATTTCTAACCTATTTTTGGTATTCTGAAATTGCATGAATATTCAGTATACTCGTATTTATGTACCTAGGCATTATAAATCAGTCTGAGCACATCAGTTACACTGTCAACCATCGCAGACAGACTGTGATTCAGCACCATGTTGGTGTCCATAGCTGGCTTTGTCTGTATAATGGTAATTTAGATGCGACCATGGGGAAATCGACACATCAACAAGAAGCAATAATCGTTAACCTGTATAGTTACAATGTGAAAACAGGTAATGCTTCGTGCATGGAATATTGTAGTGTTGTTTTCATATATTTTATAATCATTTAAAAATTAATAATTACTCAAACATATGATAGGTGACATCGTATAACTTATGCGTACATGCGCGCTCTAAACAAAGGGTGATGCTGAAGCAATGAAAGTGGTGCGGGTATTGATCGCGTGTCTTAATTTTACATATGTTATGTCTTACTTGTTTTTAAGCATTTTTGATAAATATATTCACTTCAAGGTCCTTTCATATAAAGGGGAGTCCTTGAAAACCTTAGTTTTGTGATCATAATTCGTATAAAGTAAAATAATATCAATCAAACACGTTTGGATCCAGATATTCTACAGTATTTATTACTTTTAAAATAAGTTATTTAAAATTTGGTAAGCAGCAAGCTTTTCGCTTTACAAAGATTAGTAGTGTACCGCTTTACTACTCCAGACAATCGAGCTACAAAAACCTGAAAATCTCACTCTTCCATCTATTTATGTATACATTTCAAATAATCGTTGACACTAAAACAAAAAATCTTGAAAGCTTTCTTTCTCATAGTCATTTTCATAATTACGAAACCAGACATAGAAATAATGTTGTGATTTCTGGGCACGGAACTACATCTTTTGAAAAGCCAACAAAATATGCTGGTGAATTATTCTTAACGAGATAACTTACAAATATTTAAAAAAAATATTAACCCTGCAAATCTTTGCTGGGAGACAATTATTATGATAAATTTACGCATCATCACTTTGCAAAAATGTATTTGTTTTCCACTTCAGCAGTGATTGGGTTTAGTTTTTGTTGTTTGTCATATTTGGATGTTCTTGTTGTCAATTGCATCGTTATTATTTATCAAGAGCTATACTATTCATGATTAATTAAACAATTAATTATATTAATATAGGTAGTTAATATGTTATTTTAATTATATTTTAGTTTTAGAATTGACGTGTCATCAAACATGTTTCAAAATGTTGTAACGTAATATTTGAAAATAAATCAATAGACTTTGTAAAACTAACTTTATTGTTTTTTCATAACGATATATATTTGAAGAGACTGCAGTGACTGCAGTGTAATCGCTGTGAACGATTGTAAATACGTAGACTAAAAGTTACCTGCACTTCGGAAATTTCGAACACAAATCATCCTTTTATGGTTCCGATTTAACCTACAGAAACGTCTGCGAATTGCAAGTTTATACATTGTTAATTTAATTAATATGAGCTTTGCAGTCCACAGGTTGTGTAGCTGACAACTGCAATAAAATATTAAAGTTACAAAACTGCTATAGTATATTTCACTACTAGTCACGAAAGTGGCCTATTTCGGAGCAAGACAGCAGTTTACGCGCGAGGCGAAGCCGAGCGTGGGAAATGCTATCGCATTTCATCAAGATGCAAATAACCATATTAAACTTAAACAAAAATGATCTGATATTTCATAGTCTAGTAATTTTCTATAAGTGAACACAACACGGTTTTACAATTCATTTTAGTGTTAAAGTCAGCTGTTTGAACTAGAATCGTCAAAAATAAGAAATCACAGTGGTGCTCCTGTTGAGCTAAACGGGAACTGCAGTTGTTTAGGACAGGTAAAGTTTTGTTTGGGACAGGTAAAGTTTTGTTTGGGACAGGTAAAGTAATGTTTGGGACAGGTAAAGTAATGTTTAGGACAGGTAAAGTCAGCTGATCATTATTTGTTTTGGTGTATGTAAATCGACGATCTTCGTAGATCTCAGCTGTATGGTAATGGGCTATTTTCGTATACAGAGTGATGAAAAAGTTATTAATTGACAAAACGCATACATGATTACTTAACTTTCATTTTAAGTGGCTAAGGTAAAAAATTTGGGTTGGGTTTGTGGTGAAAACCTGAGGATCAATTGATGTATGTGTATTTATAAAAATATTAAGTAATTTTCTGACCCTTTGAAGGTATTGTATATATAACAAGGCATAACTACTGAATTACTTGAATCCCTGGTGCAATATAAATAATTGCATTTGTTAAATAGTATCTACTACATAATTTCATAAATTAAAATATTTTAATAATGTTGACTGATTTCAGTAACTTGTTGGATAATTTGTAATAGGGATTTTGTTATTTAATATTTAAACTCAATCTAAATATTTAATCTCAAGGAATCTACTTAGTTAAATCAAATCTAAGATATTCGCATTTATATATAATTAAGACCCATTAAATCACGAACCGTGATTATTGTAACATAATACTATTTCTTTGAAGACTGGTGAGGCAGTGATCTATTGATAATAGTGAAAACTTAATTCTTCAGTCAATTTGTAACCAAGTTTAGCATACAAATGGAATATTTTAATAACCTAATTTCTGGGGAATGATTTTCAATTTCAGCAATACCTCTCTTACAGCGTCTCTTGCCTTATTATCTTTTATTTTCTATCATCACAAAATAAATATTTGTTATCCACCAGGAAACCTCAGCAAACAAAATATCCTTAATATTTTACGATCTGGATTTTAATACAATCGAATCCAGCGTGATCGTAATGTTGACTAATTATAATTTTATTATTCCTTATACTCATAGAAACACACAAGATCTTTTTCATAAATTAATGTTATTGACTAGTGTGTATTATTTATTGCTCATAATAAAAATTTTACTCAAATGTTTGTTGTTTTAACATGCAGGTCCTATTGATACTATAAATCTGAATTTATGTTTGTTTGTTTTTATTTATTTATATGTGGATCTTCACACAAAGGATAGGTCAGAAACTGAAGTTTTTAATAAACATGCATATACAAATAACATATAAGGCTATTTTATCATTTAGCGCTTCACTCCACAGGTTTTAAAATGATACTATTTGTCAAGTAGAAGTAAAATAAAATTAAGTTTGCAACAACATATTATTTGGGAATTCAATTTCTACTTTATATAGTCAAAATATAGCAAGGCCTGATTCTTATCCAAAAATTAAAAACAATAGAGAGGAGCTTAGATGAACAGCAAGGAAGGGTCACTAGTTCCCTCACTTTACGACATATGTGCCTGGGATTCAAAGAGGTAAAGAACATAGTTAAACAGCAAGGAAGGGTCACTAGTTCCCTCACATTACGACATATGTGCCTGGGATTCAAAGAGGTAAAGAACATAGTTAAACAGCAAGGAAGGGTCACTAGTTCCCTCACTTTACTATATATGTGCCTGGAATTCAAAGAGGTGAAGAGCTTAGTTGAACAGCAAGGAAGGGTCACTAGTTCCCTCACTTTACGACATATGTGCCTGGGATTCAAAGAGGTGAAGAGCTTAGTTAAACAGCAAGTAAGGGTCACTAGTTCCCTCACTTTACGACATATGCGCCTGGGATTCAAAGAGGTGAAGAGCTTAGTTGAACAGTAAGTAAGGGTCATTAGTTCCCTCACTTTACGACATATGTGCCAGGGATTCACAGAGAGGTGAGGAGCTTAGATGAACAGCAAGGAAGGGTCACTAGTTCCCTCACTTTACGACATATGTGCCTGGGATTCAAAGAGGTGAAGAGCTTAGTTGAACAGCAAGAAGGGTCACTAGTTCCCTCACTTTATGACATATGTGCCTGGGATTCAGAGAGGTGAAGAGCTTAGTTGAACAGCAAGAAGGATCACTAGTTCCCTCACTTTACGACATATGTGCCTGGGATTCAGAGAGGTGAAGAGCTTAGTTGAACAGCAAGGGAGGGTCACTAGTTCCCTCACTTTACGACATATGTGCCTGGGATTCAAAGAGGTGAAGAACATAGTTAAACAGCAAGGTTGGGTCACTAGTTCCCTCACTTTACGACATATGTGCCTGGGATTCAGAGAGGTGGAGGTTAGTTGAACAGCAAGGGAGGGTCACTAGTTCCCTCACTTTACGACATATGTGCCTGGGATTCAAAGAGGTGAAGAGCTTAGTTGAACAGCAAGAAGGGTCACTAGTTCCCTCACTTTACGACATATGTGCCTGGGATTCAGAGAGGTGAAGAGCTTAGTTGAACAGCAAGGGAGGGTCACTAGTTCCCTCACTTTACGACATATGTGCCTGGGATTCAAAGAGGTGAAGAGCTTAGTTGAACAGCAAGGGAGGGTCACTAGTTCCCTCACTTTACGACATATGTGCCTGGGATTCAAAGAGGTGAAGAGCTTAGTTGAACAGCAAGGGAGGGTCACTAGTTCCCTCACTTTACGACATATGTGCCTGGGATTCAAAGAGGTGAAGAACATAGTTAAACAGCAAGGAAGGGTCACTAGTTCCCTCACTTTACGACATATGTGCCTGGGATTCAGAGAGGTGAAGAGGTTAGTTGAACAGCAAGGGTGGGTCACTAGTTCCCACACTTTACGACATATGTGCCTGGGATTCAAAGAGGTGAAGAGCTTAGTTGAACAGCAAGGGAGGGTCACTAGTTCCCTCACTTTACGACATATGTGCCTGGGAATCAAAGAGGTGAAGAGCTTAGTTGAACAGCAAGGCAGGGTCACTAGTTCCCTCACCTTACGACATACGTGCCTGGGATTCAGAGAGGTGAAGAGCTTAGTTGAACAGCAAGGAAGGGTCACTAGTTCCCTCACTTTACGACATATGTGCCTGGGATCCAAAGAGGTGAAGATCTTAGTTTAACAGCAAGGTAGGGTCACTAGTTACTTCACTTTACGACATATGTGCCTGGGATTCAAAGAGGTGAAGAGCTTAGTTGAACAGCAAGGAAGGGTCACTCATTCCTTATTTTCCTCACTTTACGACATATGTGCCTGGGATTCAAAGAGGTGAAGAGCTTAGTTGAACAGCAAGGAAGGGTCACTAGTTCCCTCACTTTACGACATATGTGCCTGGGATTCAGAGAGGTGAAGAGCTTAGTTGAACAGCAAGAAGGGTCACTAGTTCCCTCACTTTACGACATATGTGCCTGGGATTCAGAGAGGTGAAGAGCTTAGTTGAACAGCAAGGGAGGGTCACTAGTTCCCTCACTTTACGACATATGTGCCTGGGATTCAAAGAGGTGAAGAGCTTAGTTGAACAGCAAGGGAGGGTCACTAGTTCCCTCACTTTACGACATATGTGCCTGGGATTCAAAGAGGTGAAGAGGTTAGTTGAACAGCAAGGGAGGGTCACTAGTTCCCTCACTTTACGACATATGTGCCTGGGATTCAAAGAGGTGAAGAACATAGTTAAACAGCAAGGAAGGGTCACTAGTTCCCTCACTTTACGACATATGTGCCTGGGATTCAGAGAGGTGAAGAGGTTAGTTGAACAGCAAGGGAGGGTCACTAGTTCCCTCACTTTACGACATATGTGCCTGGGATTCAAAGAGGTGAAGAGCTCAGTTGAACAGCAAGAAGGGTCACTAGTTCCCTCACTTTACGACATATGTGCCTGGGATTCAGAGAGGTGAAGAGCTTAGTTGAACAGCAAGGGAGGGTCACTAGTTCCCTCACTTTACGACATATGTGCCTGGGATTCAAAGAGGTGAAGAGCTTAGTTGAACAGCAAGAAGGGTCACTAGTTCCCTCACTTTACGACATATGTGCCTGGGATTCAAAGAGGTGAAGAGCTTAGTTGAACAGCAAGGGAGGGTCACTTGTTCCCTCACTTTACGACATATGTGCCTGGGATTTAAAGAGGTGAAGAGCTTAGTTGAACAGCAAGGAAGGGTCACTCATTCCTTATTTTCCTCACTTTACGACATATGTGCCTGGGATTCAAAGAGGTGAAGAGCTTAGTTGAACAGCAAGGAAGGGTCACTAGTTCCCTCACTTTACGACATATGTGCCTGGGATTCAGAGAGGTGAAGAGCTTAGTTGAACAGCAAGAAGGGTCACTAGTTCCCTCACTTTACGACATATGTGCCTGGGATTCAGAGAGGTGAAGAGCTTAGTTGAACAGCAAGGGACGGTCACTAGTTCCCTCACTTTACGACATATGTGCCTGGGATTCAAAGAGGTGAAGAGCTTAGTTGAACAGCAAGGGAGGGTCACTAGTTCCCTCACTTTAGACATATGTGCCTGGGATTCAAAGAGGTGAAGAGGTTAGTTGAACAGCAAGGGAGGGTCACTAGTTCCCTCACTTTACGACATATGTGCCTGGGATTCAAAGAGGTGAAGAACATAGTTAAACAGCAAGGAAGGGTCACTAGTTCCCTCACTTTACGACATATGTGCCTGGGATTCAGAGAGGTGAAGAGGTTAGTTGAACAGCAAGGGAGGGTCACTAGTTCCCTCACTTTACGACATATGTGCCTGGGATTCAAAGAGGTGAAGAGCTCAGTTGAACAGCAAGAAGGGTCACTAGTTCCCTCACTTTACGACATATGTGCCTGGGATTCAGAGAGGTGAAGAGCTTAGTTGAACAGCAAGGGAGGGTCACTAGTTCCCTCACTTTACGACATATGTGCCTGGGATTCAAAGAGGTGAAGAGCTTAGTTGAACAGCAAGAAGGGTCACTAGTTCCCTCACTTTACGACATATGTGCCTGGGATCCAAAGAGGTGAAGAGCTTAGTTTAACAGCAAGGTAGGGTCACTAGTTACTTCACTTTACGACATATGTGCCTGGGATTCAGAGATGTGAAGAGCTTAGTTGAACAGCAAGGCAGGGTCACTAGTTCCCTCACCTTACGACATACGTGCCTGGGATTCAGAGAGGTGAAGAGCTTAGTTGAACAGCAAGGAAGGGTCACTAGTTCCCTCACTTTACGACATATGTGCCTGGGATCCAAAGAGGTGAAGATCTTAGTTTAACAGCAAGGTAGGGTCACTAGTTACTTCACTTTACGACATATGTGCCTGGGATTCAAAGAGGTGAAGAGCTTAGTTGAACAGCAAGGAAGGGTCACTCATTCCTTATTTTCCTCACTTTACGACATATGTGCCTGGAATTCAAAGAGGTGAAGAGCTTAGTTGAACAGCAAGGAAGGGTCACTAGTTCCCTCACTTTACGACATATGTGCCTGGGATTCAGAGAGGTGAAGAGCTTAGTTGAACAGCAAGGCAGGGTCACTAGTTCCCTCACTTTACGACATATGTGCCTGGGATTCAAAGAGGTGAAGAGCTTAGTTGAACAGCAAGGAAGGGTCACTAGTTCCCTCACTTTACGACATATGTGCCTGGGATTCAGAGAGGTGAAGAGGTTAGTTGAACAGCAAGGGAGGGTCACTAGTTCCCTCACTTTACGACATATGTGCCTGGGATTCAAAGAGGTGAAGAGCTTAGTTGAACAGCAAGAAGGGTCACTAGTTCCCTCACTTTACGACATATGTGTCTGGGATCCAAAGAGGTGAAGAGCTTAGTTTAACAGCAAGGTAGGGTCACTAGTTACTTCACTTTACGACATATGTGCCTGGGATTCAGAGAGGTGAAGAGCTTAGTTGAACAGCAAGGAAGGGTCACTCATTCCTTATTTTCCTCACTTTACGACATATGTGCCTGGGATTCAAAGAGGTGAAGAGCTTAGTTGAACAGCAAGGAAGGGTCACTCATTCCTTATTTTCCTCACTTTACGACATATGTGCCTGGGATTCAAAGAGGTGAAGAGCTTAGTTGAACAGCAAGGAAGTGTCACTAGTTCCCTCACTTTACGACATATGTGCCTGGGATTCAGAGAGGTGAAGAGCTTAGTTGAACAGCAAGAAGGGTCACTAGTTCCCTCACTTTACGACATATGTGCCTGGGATTCAGAGAGGTGAAGAGCTTAGTTGAACAGCAAGGGAGGGTCACTAGTTCCCTCACTTTACGACATATGTGCCTGGGATTCAAAGAGGTGAAGAGCTTAGTTGAACAGCAAGGGAGGGTCACTAGTTCCCTCACTTTACGACATATGTGCCTGGGATTCAAAGAGGTGAAGAGCTTAGTTGAACAGCAAGGGAGGGTCACTAGTTCCCTCACTTTACGACATATGTGCCTGGGATTCAAAGAGGTGAAGAACATAGTTAAACAGCAAGGAAGGGTCACTAGTTCCCTCACTTTACGACATATGTGCCTGGGATTCAGAGAGGTGAAGAGGTTAGTTGAACAGCAAGGGAGGGTCACTAGTTCCCTCACTTTACGACATATGTGCCTGGGATTCAAAGAGGTGAAGAGCTCAGTTGAACAGCAAGAAGGGTCACTAGTTCCCTCACTTTACGACATATGTGCCTGGGATTCAGAGAGGTGAAGAGCTTAGTTGAACAGCAAGGGAGGGTCACTAGTTCCCTCACTTTACGACATATGTGCCTGGGATTCAAAGAGGTGAAGAGCTTAGTTGAACAGCAAGAAGGGTCACTAGTTCCCTCACTTTACGACATATGTGCCTGGGATCCAAAGAGGTGAAGAGCTTAGTTTAACAGCAAGGTAGGGTCACTAGTTACTTCACTTTACGACATATGTGCCTGGGATTCAGAGATGTGAAGAGCTTAGTTGAACAGCAAGGCAGGGTCACTAGTTCCCTCACCTTACGACATACGTGCCTGGGATTCAGAGAGGTGAAGAGCTTAGTTGAACAGCAAGGAAGGGTCACTAGTTCCCTCACTTTACGACATATGTGCCTGGGATCCAAAGAGGTGAAGATCTTAGTTTAACAGCAAGGTAGGGTCACTAGTTACTTCACTTTACGACATATGTGCCTGGGATTCAAAGAGGTGAAGAGCTTAGTTGAACAGCAAGGAAGGGTCACTCATTCCTTATTTTCCTTACTTTACGACATATGTGCCTGGAATTCAAAGAGGTGAAGAGCTTAGTTGAACAGCAAGGAAGGGTCACTAGTTCCCTCACTTTACGACATATGTGCCTGGGATTCAGAGAGGTGAAGAGCTTAGTTGAACAGCAAGGCAGGGTCACTAGTTCCCTCACTTTACGACATATGTGCCTGGGATTCAAAGAGGTGAAGAGCTTAGTTGAACAGCAAGGAAGGGTCACTAGTTCCCTCACTTTACGACATATGTGCCTGGGATTCAGAGAGGTGAAGAGCTTAGTTGAACAGCAAGGCAGGGTCACTAGTTCCCTCACTTTACGACATATGTGCCTGGGATTCAGAAAGGTGAAGAGCTTAGTTGAACAGCAAGGAGGGGTCACTAGTTCCCTCACTTTACGACATATGCGCCTGGGATTCAAAGAGGTGAAGAAACGTGTATGTGAAGTGAAACTTTGTTTTTTTAATGGTAGTGAATTTAAATGAGCAGAAGTTTTACTTGAGTTTCTTTAGTACTATTTTCAAATAGTTGTATTTGCAAATAGCTATTAAACTCAAACTACTGTCAGCATAACTGTAGTACCACAATTTATCAAAAAACCTAAAACGTAGTCAGCTGTTTATACAGAATGTCGATTGATACTTGCCTTTTATTTTTAGTCATGACATAGCTAGTGTTGACATTATGAATACTACTCTGCTATTTCCCCCATTTATTTACAGTTTTGTTTTATTTCAAATTTTATGCAATTCATTAGATTTTCAATAATACCATATGATTTATAAAAAATCTTATAAAACTACTCATCCCCAATGTTGCAATGACGGTTAAAGCTTCATCGAGCAACATACGTATGACTAAACATACAACACTTCCACTAGGATGAAGAAATGGCAATGGGATCGCCTCTGTCACCAATATTTGCCACCATATTTATGGAAGAATTCTAACAGAAAGCTATTGCGTCTGCTTGTTTTCAACCGAAAGTGTGACTGAGGTACGTTGACGATGTCTTTGCAGTCTGGAATCATGGCGATAAAAAGTTAGACGAGTTCACTGAGCATTTAAATAAATTTTCACCAACAATTATACTTACAACAGAAAAAGAACAAGACAAAAACTAGCATTTTTTATGTAAATGTAGTTAAAGATGGAAACGCCCTTAAAACAGAAATTTTTAGAAATAAAACACGCACAGGTTAATACCTCAATTACAAATCAAACCACTGTGAAACAGTCAAAGAATCAGTAGCTTATTCTCTTTTCGACCGGGCCAAATCAGTTTGTTGTGAAAAGGAAACTTTAGACGCGGAGCGCAATAAAATTGCACAAGAGTTACAAAACAATGGTTATCCTCAAAAAATAATTAACAGGTGCAAAAGGGAAAGGGGGACGAAGCCAAACACTATTCCAAATGTGGATAAACCAACAGCTTTCATAAGCATCTCATATGTCCCAAAACTGTCGGGAAAAATAAGGCGAGTTACCAGAAAATACAAGATCATAACAGCTTTTAAATTGTCAAACACTTTGATACAGTAACTAACTAAAGTAAAACCGAAAATGAAGAACAAGCCTCAAAAAACTGTATCTACAGGATAAAATGTGAATTTGAGGGTGAAAATATAGGAGAAACTAAAAGACCGCTAAAAGTTCGTATAAACGAACATAAAAGAAACACCAAAAATGGCGAAACAGTCAAATCTAAATTGGCTAAACACGCCTGGGAAAATGATCATAAATTTAGTTGGGAAGAGGCAAAAATTATACATCATGGAGTCTCACTATTATAAAAGAAAGTTTGTTGAAGGGGCATTAATTAATTTACATGGAAATCCGATAAGTCAGAGTAGTATTGATGTCAGGCCACTATGGGTTCCCTTAATTAAAAACCATTTGAGTCGAAAATCACCCCACAAAAACACGCCAGTTCCTTGTGTTCCAGTTGCTCCCGCGTCTAGCGTCCAATGCGGTTACGACATATGCGTCCGTGATCGCCCTTAGAGGAAACACGGCCAACTAATTGCATGACTATTTCCCAATCAAACATCAAACATCAATCAAACATTGGAGGCATGCGGTAATCTCTATGAGAATATCGTACGAGTGCCCGTGTAGCATTCTAGGAGGAATCGTGCAGTTTTTGGTTCCGTGTCATGTTCCCGTCAACACAGACGGGTGGGTAGCAACAGCTGTGTCGTCACGTGCCCCTGGCGGTAGGTGGGGGTAACGGCTCTCTCCCCTCCACTACCACTAGCCACTAGTCGGGTGCGCGATCTGGTGGTGAGTTGACGTGAGAGTGAGGTTGCCCGTGTTTGCCGTCAGCTTGGAGGCAACGATACAGAACAGGTAATGTATTGTCAGTTTTCCATTTGTTCGTGTATATAAATGTTGTGTTAGTGTATTGTATTTGATTTTTTGTATATGTATTTGTTATTTTTATGTTAGTGTAAATTAAAATTTAAAAGAAAAAATTAAGAAAATCAAAAAAATTTAAGTTATTTACGTGTAAGAACTTGATATTTAGATGTAAGTAGGGTTCACTTGATAACGGGAGGAGTTTCCTTACCTCCCGAAACGTAGTGTAGTTTTAAACACTAGAAGCGATAGGTAAAGTCCAAACAAATAATTAAAATAATAATAATAATAATAAATACAACACTGTTTCATTTTTATATTAGTTTAAATAATTGTTCTCAAAAAGATTCATGATATTTTACTTTTTTCTTACGTATCTATAAATATTATAATCATAGTATAACTTTTTTATATTTGTTCCAACTCTACAAGGCGCACCAATGATTTATTACAGTTTCTGTACAGTCATAGTTTCGAATGCTTAAGCCACCCTTCTCCAGGATTGTTAAATGTCCATTGTCATTACACTCATATTTGAAAATATTTTATAGTTTTCCGGTAGTTTTAAAAGACGTTGTCACAATGCACCAGATTAAATGTCGATATTATTCTTTATAACAAGTTTTTAGTAAAACTGTAGAAATGAAATACAAATAAAACAAATTATAACTATTCTGTATTCACATTTAACTGTAAATTAATCATTGAAAACTTAAATATTATCTCAAATAAATTATTATTTCATCACAGAACGCACGATACCTGGTTTTTCTCTTCCAAAGCTGCAGTTCAACACCGTAACCACGTTTCTAGGCCTCTGTAAATCCCCGACACATACATCGTAAAGTTAAGAATAAATAACCCTTCTTTTGTCCTCGGCTATAAACTTTTCTATGTTATATTCATTTAAGAGGGTTCTTTGACTAAACAAATTTATAGTTTATTTTCCTATTTCAATTCTACCTTACGCATATTTATTTCATACAAGTTGGGAGCCTAAATTTAGTAGAAAAACCCTAATATGTCGCTATTCTCGTTTGCATGAATTAAACGAAAACTCAGTAAAATTATATATATATATTCAATTATATCCACGAACCACTAAACGTATAAACTTCAAACTTGGTACGTGGACGACTATTAACAAAACCTATTTAGGTATGTAGTATGAAGTTTCTACTTTGTACTATTTCAAAATGGCGGCCGTTTTTATATTTTAAAGCCTAATATCTCAAAAACCGTAAATTTTACAAAACATCTTAAAGAAACCAAAATGTTGTGCAATTTTATTTCCTAAACAATGATGTAAAGTTTATTAAGATCAGACCACAAATAACTGATTTATTGCAATTTTTTTAGCAATTATACAAACTTTTTGCATGTTTCTAGTTTTAAATTGGGGATTTTTAAATTACTAATTATTCCTCTTTCAAAATTTCCCTACCTAAATTTTATATTTAAACTTTTTCTCGTGTTTTTAAACTGTTTTCTTAGTTATTAAGTTCTTAAAACATTTTGAAAGTTATTTTATGAAGAATAACATCAAATACGTCAGCAGATGTAACTAACAGCTGATGCTCAAATATTAACAGCTGATTTCGAATAAATAAAGCATTGTTGTAAATATCCATATAATAAGTAACTTTAATGAATGTTATCTGATGAAGAAAAAAACCAAGTTGTGATTACAATAACAATAACTAATATTAGTTTTAATATTTACATACTGCAAAGTTAAAATAGAAGCTTAATCTAGTTTTAGATTCATTTCTACACAGAAGTTGTTGGAGCACTACAGGAACTATTCAAAATGTTGGCTATCATTCTCGATGCATGCGTCAAGGTGCCTAATCAGTGACTGCCGCACTATTTCAAAAATTCCTGGTGACTGACGGATTCTGTCAATGGCATTCACAATTCTTTCTCGCAGTTCCTCCAATGTTTCTATAGTAGTAGAGTAAACAAAGTCTTTAGGGGGCCCCACAGGTAGAAGTCCAGGGGGTTGTGGTCGGGTGACCTGGCAGGCCATGGGACTGGGCCTCCTCGACCGATCCATTTGTTTTGGTAAGTTTCGTCCAGAAGGTCTCTAACTCGAAGGTCAAAATGTGCGGGTGCTCCATCAAGCATAAACCACATTTCCCTTCGTGTGTCATAGTGTCTTAGTGTGTCTTAGTGGAATAGCTTCCAATAAGTTTGGCAAATCAACAGACATGAAGTGCAAGTATCTGTCGCCATTAAGTGTTGCAGGTAAGAAACAAAATAGCAGATGGTCACCTAATATGCCAGCCCACACGTTTACAGAGAACTGGTATTGGTGTCGGTTCTGCGTGATTTCGTGAGGGTTTTCAATGGACCAAATATGGGTGTTGTGTAAGTTAGTGATGGCGGTTCTTGAGAATTTTGCCTCGTCAGTAAATAAAATACTGGTTAAAAAATTACGATTAGGCCTGGTACATTTTCGAATAAACCACTGACACAGACGAATTCGATGGGGATAGTCACGCGGTAACAGAGCCTTAACTCGCTGAACGTGAAAAGGGTACAATTGTTGTTCATGGAGTATGTCCCAAATTGTTCTATGATCAACATTACACTGTAAGGCTAGCTGTCTAGTGCTTTTTTCAGGATGGTTAGATATGTCTTCCAATACAGCCTCTTCGAATTCGGGCGTTCTTACCGAGCGATACCGTCCTGAATTACCAGACTTCTGGGGTTTAAAATTCTTGTCTCACCGAGACGTTGGTGAATTGCTTGAAAGGTTGTGTGAGCAGGTAATACACGATTTGGAAACTTGTCATGATACAAACGTCTAGTTTCCATGCTATTGCAATCGGCAAGTCCATACATCAGGTGCATATCAGCCATTTCTGAGTTTGTATAGTTGTGATACTGATTACCTGCCATTGTCAAAATAACTTACGCACAAATAATAATAAAACTAATAAAAGTTACAATAAATTTACATTAATTAAGAAAGTAATGTTTACACCTGACTAAACGGACAATAATAACACAAAACTGAAGACTAAACTGAGTCACTAAAGTTACTTATTATATGTATATTTACAACAATGCTTTATTTATTCGAAATCAGCTGTTAATATTTGAGTATCAGCTGTTAGTTACATTTTCTGAGGTATTTGATGTTACTCTTCATCAAATAACTTTCAAAATGTTTTAAAAACTTAATAACTAAGAAAACAGTTTAAAAACACGAGAAAAAGTTTAAATATAAAATTTAGGTAGGAAAATTATAAAGAGGAATAATTAGTAATTTAAAAATCCCCAATTTAAAACTAGAAACATGCAACAAGTTGGTATAGTTGCTAAAAATTTCAATAAATCAGTTATTTGTGGTCTGATCTTAATAGACTTTACACCATTGTTTGGGAAATAAAATTGCACAACTTTTTGGTTACTTTAAGATGTTTTGTAAAATTTACAGTTTTTGAGATATTAAGCTTTAAAATATAAAACGGCCGCCATTTTGAAATAGTACAAAGTAGAAACTTCATACTACATACCTAAATAGGTTTTGTTAATAGTCGTCCATGTACCAAGTTTGAAGTTTATACGTTTAGTGGTTCGTGAGATATAATTGGTCATGTAAAAAACACATACAGACGGATATACGGAAAACCGAGCATTTTAGGACATGTGTTAATAGGAACTTTTTCCTTAGTTTTTATGTAAGTAATCATATCCAGAAGTCCTGCAGGGTTTCAACACCCTGTATATACCTTAGATTGAATGTATTTTAGATCTCATGCGTATTTAAAGTTGGTAGCGTCAAACTAATATTATTTAACTACTATATCTACTTTACCGTATAAATTTATTAATTTATTTATTACTTATTCTTGTTTGGTCTTTTTTCTATTTGTTCACTCATCTCTTGTATATTGGTAGACGAAATGGGGTGGTCTAAAATCAAATACGGATGCGACACGCCAAAGCAGCGCATAAATATGTATTTATTTCTAGCAGATGATTACTACACACTCTCTTGGGTAGTATATTGATACAATAATAAGGGTGAAAAGGGATGGTCAAAACTCCGTGGTTCTTGATTGTAAAAACTACTATACTTAGGTTCCAATATAAAGTGCAAACACCAAAAAGAACCAATTATGAAATAGAATCATAAATGTTGGTCTGTGATTGCCTTTTTTATCAGAACATATACGATTGAAAACAGGACGTAGGTCGTATATTTTTAAGGAGGGTCGTATATTGCGAGGATATAAAATAAACAACGAGTTTGTTTTGTAGTCCAGTAAAAGTTATATTTCTTGTTAGGTTTTTTAATAAACGCTTTTGAGATACCGTAACGTGAAATAATATAATAATAACAAAACATAACGTACAAATAACGAAGAATATAAATGAAACTAGTTCAAATCAAAGAGGCCGATGACAAATAAATTAATTGACAATTTCAATGGTAGTTTATTCCAACGGCCATAGTTGTTTAATTGAGTACAATATGAACTGATGGGATCAGTCTTTATTGTTTTCAGCTGATTGAGTAATACTCATTATATGCTGATTACACTGTTAATTTGAGTGTAAACTAATAAGGTCGGATTGTAATTACAAATTTATGTTCTTCCGCTGTAAAGTTTTCTCTAGGAAAATAGTTATGGTAATATTTTTTAAACTGAAAACTCTTATAATAACTTTAGAGTTCTCTAAACAAAATTCAGACCCGTGAACAACACTTTACCTTTAGAGGTTGCAAACACACATGATCACCGAATTCATCATAGTCTCGTAATGAGCCTCAATAAATATATACCTTTCAATATATATATATAAATCAATACCTTTCCTATTATCTAATGTAGAAAGTGTTTTCAAGCGCTCTCTGAAAACTTTATGATCTATTCCCTGAAAAAAATCACATAGACATGTGGTATTTCCCGTTCCATATCCTGTCTGTGTTTTGAGCGTGTTTTTTTCTAATTGTTCTACATTATATCTTATGAATAAGTTGAGAAATTAATTTTAAAGTTGGCAAAAAAATTAATAAGGTTTCAGTATAATTTAGTATTTACGTTTCCAGTTTTTAGCGTTTCTAAAATATAATTTGTAATATTGCTCCTACTTCTACAGTTACCCTCCCAAACGTAAGGCCATTTTGACTGGACTATGTGTAGTGAAATGAGTGTCAAAGAGAAAAGACGTCAAGAAACTTTGGGTTAAAATATATTGAAGTAAGCTTTTAAAGTGTATTTTTATATACGTTATTACACACGTGAATTACTTATCTATGGTATAGGTGGTGTCCAGAAAGATTTTAGCATTGTGCTGCGATGTAATGATAAAAGGTATACTCTTTTACCCCGTAATGTTATAAGCCCCCAATCAGCTGGGCCGGGGAAGGATACCTAGATAGTCAGTCTTGGAAGAGAAAGCCTGAGAATTAACATACTGTACAAACTGTCCAAATAATTACCGCGCGCTACAAGCTGCCATCACAAAAACAACACAATAATTTAAAATTATAATTATAATTTATAATTTAAATTTGGGATTATCCCGTTTTGTAGCATTTTAAAATCAAATAAATAAATATATTTTATTAATATATTATATGATTAAAAACGTGAAAGGATTTTCAACCACCATCTAGCAGTCATATAAGTACTTGGAGACTTGTTATACGTTACGGTTTGTGATGATTAAATCACATCAAAGATTCAATGAGATATACAGTTTTGGTATATTATAACTTGAATGAGATCAATACAAATGTTTATTGATTTATACTTTTCAATCAAATATTGATCAAACTATTTATTTACCCGGGATTAATCTGGTGCAGTGGTTAAAGCGTGTGACATTAGCCCCCGAGGTCCAGGGCTTCGATCTCCACCATTCACCGATGGTTATTAGCTAAATGATAATGCCACGTCTCAGTGGTTCAGAACCCACAAGAAGCTGTGGAGCAACCTATGTAGAAAACAAAATGGAGTCAAATGGAACTATCATGAAGTAGAGATCCTCTCCACTAAAATTCTTATGATAAGTAATTTATTAAGTTATACAAGTGTTAAATTTGTCTTCCAATTGTCATAAAAGGGAAGGTGGTTTGGTGTAAATATTTAGTTCGTTAGTTAGTCAGTTAAGGGTAAAGAGTATTATTTGTAAACAAAATAACATCGTAATCTCTGTTTTAATGTAAATTATTTATAATAAAAATTCCGAAAATTGTTAGTAATACCAAGAAACAACAAATATGCAAGATACCACGTTATGTAACTCAAGTTCAGATGATGAGGTGTCTGGGACTGAACATTCTATATGAATGGTTGTCAATGTCGCAGGCGTATGTTTCTAGAGAGTTTGTCATTTAAATTTTAGTTTTTAATCTAGTACATTTACATTTTTTTTTCATGGTAGTTTATACAAGTGCAAGGTAATAATGAACATTGTAAATACAATGTCGAGTGTAAATAATCTGACTTAAACGATTCTATAAAATTAAGCTCATTTACTTTTATTCTAATCATCAGAACAACATCAATTAGCAAGTTAATATCGTCTTAGTTGATTTCTTTTATAGAACAAGAGAAATAACAAAACACGTTTAGCAGCGCCACGGCCCGACAGCTCATTCATCCCACTTACCAAGTCCATAAACACAAGACACTCTGGGGACATTAGCTGGTCGTGAATACATTCCTCGGGGCATTGTTTGGAAGTTGCATAAATTATGGGTTTTAAAGCAAATACATGCTCAAAAATATCAACATGTTTTAGTTTCTAAAATCGTAGTTTAATCATTTATCTGATGTCTGTTATAAATGTTCTTTATTTTTGATCGATTTTTATTGTTTATCGCAAAAAGTTACTAAATTTAAGGTTTATCTATATAAGTAAAGCTCAGTTCTTGTCTGTGTGTGGATCGCCGTACGGCTAAACTACAAGGCATGATATTTTCAGGGTAGGTTCCTTTAGGTTACAGCTGTTGTACCTGACTCTGTTTCCTCTAAATCCTCTAGGGCTACTCGCCTTGGGACATTCAAAATTCCAATGTTAAGGTGGTGCAGTCGACTCTATTGACAAGCTATTCCGCCTAGAGGTCAGGCCAGTCGCTGCTCACTCACACACATGCAGAGTCCCGGATGCTCACTCACACACACGCAGAACCCTCCCCTCAACTACCCCCAACCCCCAACTTCCCCAAGTGGTCAAACCACTTTCACTCAGCTGGGCTTGCTACCCACCTGCCCTGAACCGTCGTCGGGCACCAAGATTCAGAAATGGCAAATAGCAAGCAGCACAGCGGCAACTCGACTCAACCAGCCTCTCCGCATGTGTTTATTTGTTATACACTTTTCAGCGGTTAATATACCATTTAAAAATGTCATATTTAATTAATTCAGTCTTAAAGATTATTTGTTTAAGTCTCTCAAATCTAAGATATCACTGATAAAATTAATTATAAAACTATTTTAACAAGTTGAAAACGCTTTACTAACATACAAATAACCCCGTCGCAGCAAACCTGCATGCTCAGCGAATTTCCAATGCATAAATATGTGTCTCGCTACCACATAAAGCCACTTACCAAGTTACATAACAATACATACATAATTAAGTGATATATACCATTTTTATTATCGATTTATTTGGACTTTACCTATCACTTCTAGTGTTTTAAACACTAGAAATAATAGTGTTTAAACACTAGAAGCAATAAGTAAAGCCTAAATAAATCGATAATAAATTCAAATCCATCGCTATTATGAGTGAAAAATACGTAATTTACGAAGTTAGGACAGGTCTTCCGATACTGCATACTTACTGCAGGTACTGCAGGTCCGAATTTT
The DNA here is from genome assembly GCA_963675035.1 of Allygus modestus. Lineage (NCBI taxonomy): Eukaryota > Metazoa > Arthropoda > Insecta > Hemiptera > Cicadellidae > Allygus > Allygus modestus. The sequence goes on along the minus strand of OY776111.1, from coordinate 377,464,277 downwards.
GTGTCGCTTGAGTTTTTTTACAGTAACTTTAGAGACTCGTGCGGACAGTTAAATTTTAATGTTAGATTTGAATAGTCGTATTAATTTGTTTTATTTGCATTTTACAAAATCTGTATAGTAACTTGATAACCAGTTAAGACAACACCCCCGTTTCACTAACAACATGTCAATTTGTTTGGCTACAATTTGACGTTATTTTCTTAAGAATCCATTTTTAGGGACTACTTGGTAATTCAAATAAACAAAAAACAATCTTCAATGGTCCTAAAAAATCCTGACGTCTGGCCTACAGACAACTTACACAACCTGGCTTATAGACATTGGTTGCAAAGAAGATACCTCATCTGTGACAGGGTGACGGGGGCCGGCAGGCCGATGAGGGTTAGTAAGAGGGAGAGAGAGAGAGAGGTAAGACGTGTGAGAGAGTAAAGGGATGTGCGAGTGAGTAAAGGGATGTGCGAGTGAGAGAGAAATATGGTGCGCGGGTGCCTGCACGTGCGAGTCGGGGCACTATAGGCGGCTCAGGGGTAAGTTGGTGTCTGGCGTGCGGCTGTGGGCTGAAATTAAAAAGTTTATTGTACATAACATTGTTATGGAAATGTATTTGTACATATACTTGTGTAAAACTGCCTTTGTACACCCTTGGCTTGGGTTAGCTGAAGTTTTAAACCACTTGAATAAAAAAACAACCGAGATAAAAAAATTATCTCCTGAAATAATTAAAATTTTACTAAAATCAATTTAGGTAACCCTTAAGTATATTTTTTGAAAATACATAAACCAATTTTGAAAGATTTATGATTGGCCGTTTTTAACTAGTGTAGAATTCAAAATACCCCTAAAACGGTACTTCAAAGGTGGAAAAGCCCAATATAACGGAAATATTTTTTCAAAAAAATGGGTGTTTACGATTTGTATAATCGTAATGCACCAAAAACCGTGAGAAAAAGTATTACAAATTTTTTGACTGCACAGCCTGAAACAAATGAGACCATACGGTTACAGTTTTCTGTTGTTTATTTAATGTTATTCAAATAAACAACTGACATTAGTAATTAACTTTTTTAACTCCATTTTATACCCGGGTGAAACCGGTATAATTAGCTATAAGATATATATTTTAAAAATAACGAGTTCGAATTTGATTTTTGGCTGTTCGGATGCTCCGGTTCTATTTACCTGCGATGATGTGGTAGCAGTTGTGTGCATTATAAGGTTAGCAGGATGTCCAGTTAAGATCAAAATAATTAAGTATGGGGGTTCTGGATATTATAAAACTACGCCAAGATAAGAAAACACCCTTTTCCAATGTAAACTCCCCTTAAGACAATGAGCTGTGTTTAGTCAATTTACATGTTATTTAATAACTCAGTAAATATTTTTGCTGTAATTATGAGAGAGGGTTTACATTTGTTGGCGTTTAACGTTCTGTTGTTTTACTTGCATTTTCAATTTACATCTTACACGCTTCTGAATATACAACTCCTTCATAACGAACTCTGCTTTCTTCGTTATCATTCCAATAGTCATTTTATTTAATATCCGTAACAACTTTTATTCCTGTTAAGGGTTTTGTTAATGTTTCAACAAGGGGGGGGGGCAAACGGGCCACTTTGCCCTAGTCCCCTGGCCATGAGAAAAATTACCAAAATATTAAAATAGGGGTCTCTGAGCCCCCACAGAGTTTTTGCCCCAGGCCCCCAATCACGTCGTTGCAGCCCTGCAATTGATTTATATTCTTCCATAAATTTACATTGAAGATTTCAAGTCCTGTGAGGCGGAGCCCTAAATACTTTCAATTGTAAGGAAACGGTAGAATCTTCACCTCGACGTATTTTAGTTACAACCTCAATCAAATATTTATCAGCTCCTTAAATCTAACTCTTATAAAATTTCTGCTTAGGTGATCCAGCTGTCGTTTTTCAATCATTTTGAATTTAAATATTAAAGAATCACGTAAATACACATTCAAAAGTATGCATTTACTCACCTTAATATGTATTTACGTATTGGAACCAATAAATATTGTCTTCTCAAATGTTGATTAATGTGTGGTAAGGATATTCACAAATATGATAAAAAATCAAGTAATAAGATCCGCTTCCAAGAACACATATTAAATGTATTCAAATATCTTCTACCCTAAGCAGGAGTTTTTAAGTGGAATTACAAAACTTAACCTTTTTTCATCATTTAAAAGAACAATAAAATAATATCTCATTTTATAGTGTTAAAGAATTCATTGATCAACCTCGAAATGTATATAAACCGAGATATAATTCAATACAAATATTATTAACTAAACATTTTAATATGTTCTTAGATTAAACGAGCTGCTACCCCGCAATATTTTGCTGATATAATCCTTATAACAGCTGTTTATTGAATCAAGAAAAAACACATGTGACATAAACCAAATAAAAATCTCCTCCATATGAATAACATGGGAACTTGGAAGTCCCGTTGGGCAGAGCCCTGGGCCTAAATCGAAATTCTGGCTCGACAGTGACTTGAAAACTTGGAATTATATTTTAAATAATAAAGATCATCAAAATCGGTTAAGTATTAACTTCAGGAAGTGGGTGAACAAAAAGCAGGATTTTTTAAATATGTAGACTAGGTTGTGCAATATTATTTTAACAAGTATAATGACTTATATTAATAATAATATTTTATAATTATTGTAGTTAACTTCGAAATAATTTGTCAACTTTAACATTGCTAAATATATATTTTTGTAATGGCAATGCAAATATTGTTATTGCTACTTTTATCCTAGATTTAATAATAGATAATTCATTTATAACGGAAAAATAGTATTAGCCTATGTAGGTTACTTGTTTGTTAAATCAAACCCAGCATGAAAAGCAAGGAGGTGTTGATTTCCCAGTGGGGCCACACATCATTGTACAAAAGCAAAGCCACCACGGACACGTCTATTTGCTTACGCCGAGAACAGTATTCAACGTTAAAACAATGCTAATTAATTAATTACCAACAACTATGCCTACGAGCAAGAAACAATGAGAGAATTGTGCTTTGTGTAACACCGTGCAAGTCTTGTTGTAGCACTGTGATGTATGGATTGATGTACCAGTCTGGCTTTATTTTAATGTGTATAAAATCAAGTTTAAACATAAATGTTCTTTATTTATGAATAGAGAATTTGATCCATGCATTTATAATGGAATACAAATTAAACCTACGCTACTCTTATTCTTTTCCCGGTTAGTTTAGGAGAAGATAGAAAAGAGTAAAATGTTCTTAAAATGAGATTTAAACTGTCAAAATCCTATAACAGTGGGAGTTTGTATTAATTATTTTCGAGTTCGCCACCAAATTGGAAAAATGGCTCTCAATAACAAAACCTTATAGATCACTAAATAATATAAACCTAAGTTCTAGGCGTCTTTAAACAATTTGGCACACCTACATTAACTTCCTGTACATTGCTATATACAAGTAACCACTAAATGGGCAAGTATAAACGGATTTTTAAAGTATTTAAAAAATTAAATTAAAAACTATTAAATAATTATCTTGATACTGAAAAGGCAACGTATATTGCACTTTTCCAAGAACAAGATTAAAAATTAATAGACGAAAACGTTTCCCCCGAGAAAAAATTTTAAGCTATACTTCAAATTTTAGAACATGTCTTTATTTAATCGTAATGTTTTTCAGTTAGATTTTATAAGTTGAATTAACTAAGAGGGATATGATGGACTAATTAATAATTTTAAAGACATCTATTGAATTTTTATTAATACAGTGGAGGAAGTATTATAACTATTTATAAGCATAACAAACATATCAAAGCAATATTAAAACATATTAAAATAGTTATTGTAAATCTAATTTTTAGCTTGAATAGCAAACATATTTTCCCTACAAAGTCTGCCAATATGAACTGATACAACCAAACGATCTATTTACATCCGAGAATAATTATAACACTGGTTGTTCATATTAGTTCCAGAACGTTGATGGCAGGCATCGCAATATTACGGCAACAAATATTCAATCTCTTCTTTTTATCTTTTTTACCCCAATATATAACTTGTTACCCATCCCGTTAAAGTATAGGTCCACCTGTAATTTCGTCCTAATGGCAAAAACTCACCTGATTTCAATACGTAGCATGCTTACTTAGTAAGCTTCAACAGAAACTAGATTGTCAATTTTTCTTTCAATTTTTGACGGCCCAAGGAGTCAGAAGACATTTTTTAATCAAAGCACACATAAGAAATCATTTTATTAAAGGTCTTAACTAGTAAATCAGAATGCTGCAAATCCGATCTCAAATGGACCACAAAAATGGCAGGTGTTTAAGTGTTTTTTGCTGAATTTAAAATGTGATTATACCCGACACAACCGTCCTTTTGAGGTCCGGTTCGTGGCATTGTGTTAAGGTATATGACACCTTTAAAATTATGTACAATATATCCTTTGCTTACCTTAAGAATTTCCCTAGTAAATTACTCCTTTACAGAGGTGTTGTATATATCAAGGCAGGCAAAGGCCATATTGGGTCATTTTATTAAGGTATTCAATTACACAACGCCACAAACCGGACCTCAATAGGTCAATTGTAACGGATATAATCGCGTTTTTAAAGCTATGCACATGAATAAAAGTGTGACCGGCTGCTATTTTTGACTCAGTGGTCCGTCCGTTTTACTTTGGGTTTGCAACATTGTGTTCTACGACTTAAGACCATTATTTTGATTTGACGATCAATTAAATATTTTCTTTTTACTCCTTGCGGACCGCTGTTCCTTAATTCTTTTTAATAGGTAGAACCTATTTTTTAGCGAATTTCCCCTATAGGGAAGAAGCTATTACCGTAGGTCTCATGGTAAGACTTAAGCCCGAGACCATGATAACTTTTTGTTTTGAGGTCCCCAGATGCCAAAAACACTATTCGTTCAAATTTATATATATGTATAAATATATCTATATATATATATATATATATATGTGTGTGTGTCCGTTAACACGGTAACTTGAGTAAAAAGCGCCCGATTTTGATGAAATTTGGCTCAAATGTGTAAAATGACATTCATGACTTTAAGTTCGAAAACCAGAAAAATCGGACCATGGGAAAGGGGGTTTATGGGGGTTTTAAATTTTCCAAAAATCAGTTTTTTGCATTTTTCACCCTACAATTTTTAAAAAACTTAATTTTAGTTTTGACCATGTTATAGAGCTTAAAAAACCAATAATTTATTATTTTGAATTATTATCCTAGGTTAAGTGGTTGCGGAGAAAATCCAAAAAAACCTGCTCATAAAATCTCCCATGTTAATATTATGGGAAAAAGGTTTTTGGCTTTTCCTCAGTTCATTTCTAAGTAAACTTCACATTTGCTTTTACCAATCTGTTCAGTTCCACAAAACAATCATTTTGGTGTTTAAATTGTGATTCTACGCCCAACCGTTGCAGAGATATTCGAAGTGCTAAACACAGTACGTTGTCCAATGTTATGCTTATGGAGAATAAATAAAATTTGATATCTCGATTATTTATGAATGTATGTTGATGAAACTTGGTATGTGGCTTCAAGTAGTACTGGTATATTGATATTTGCACAAAAAATTGATTTTTTGTTGATTATTCCCGTAGCAGCCAACCTGCGTACTCAGCCCTCATGTTATTCTTATGGAGAAACTAGAATGTCATATATCGCTTGTTTATGATTGAATATCGATGAAATTTGGTATGTGGCTTCGCCTAGTTAAATTCTATTTATATTTAAATAAAAACCAATTGTTTCTGTTCCTTGTTTCAGCAAACCTACATACTCATTACCTCACCTAAAATAAAAAAACCAAATTATTTCTTATGGAGAATAATTAAAATCGCTTATATGTGAATATATTTTTATGAAACTTGGTTTGCGGCTTTATGTGGAATTCAGACAAATATTATGCATTGGAAATTCGCTGAGTCCGCAGGTTTGCTGCGACGGGGGTATTATGAAACTTACCATGGCTATTATTAAAATCATGTGAGTTTTTGCCATACACAACAAAATCGCGAACTCGTTTTTTACGACAAATAGACCTATACTATTAAATAAAGTTAAAATTACTGTAAAGTGGTCCAAATCAACCATATTTTGTTTTTGATTTCTAAAGGACTAAAAAATATATTTAAAATGTTAATTGTATTTATAACTATGTGCTTGACATATTATCCTTATAAAAACAACTCATATTCACCTGCATCACTTACAGTTTGACACTAAAACGAAATTATTTGCATGGAGAGTCAACACATCGAGACGCAACGTTTGGGGAGTCAACGTTTGGTGTTAACGTTTGCTGAGAGTCAACACTCATGCCATGGAACATCTCGAATGGCTCTCGGCAGCTTCCGGTGTAAGAGGACAAAGGACAAAGGCTATACTGCATACAGCGCGCTAAAACAGAGTTGTGCAGGGTAGAAAGTCCACATATACATTTGTCACAAATAAATTAATATTTTTATAAACAAAGCAGACAACTTCTCTATATTAATGCCGACTTTTTGGATGAACATTTAATTTTAATTTTCAGACTGTAAGCAACACAACTTTAAGACGGCCACACACTACCGGACTTTTTCCCGAACAAGACATCGAACCGAGCAGGATTTGGCTTCGAAGGGAGAAAATCCGGTAGTTTGTGGGGCCTCCGAACCAGACACCGAACAAGATATCGAACCGAGCACCGAGCGCTCTCGAGGCGGTTTTTTGACGAAAGGTCAAAGAAAGATCGGTCCGATGTCTTGTTCGGGGACTGGTTCGGGGTCTGGTTCGGGGTTCGGTAGAGTGTGGTACCTCCATACGCTGCTCCGAGCGCCGTCCCGAGCACCGTCACGAGCCCCGCCGCTAGGAGCTATGTTACAATCCTCCAACATCGTTAATAATATCCAGGCCAACTGCTTTTGCAAGAAACAGTGGTAGATATTTAATTTGTTAACAGATCAATCTGCTAAACTAGTTTAACCTAAATAAAATTAATAATGTTAGTAAGATCAATTCATATGCAACTATAAATTAATCTCTACTACATAACCCCAGCCCCCTACCACCCTACCTGCACCCCCTAACTCCACAAGTACATGGCCGGCCTGCACAACGGCAACTAAAATGGTCCCCACCGTTTTTACCCCGCTCGGTGTTTTCGCGCTCAATCTGTCCGATCCAATGTCTTGATCGGGGTCTTGATCGGGGTCTTGATCGGGAAGAAGTTCGGAGTTAATTTAGCTACCTTCATGCCCTACTCCCTGCCCCCTGCTCGGTCCGATGTCTTGTTCGATGTCTGGTTCGGGCAAAAGTCCAATAGTGTGTGGCCGCCTTTAACTGAGTGGGGCAACGGAAGCGAGTGAATCTCACTGAGATCGAGTATTATACAAACTCTGAAATCGCATCAGGCAATAACGGGTGAACTCACCTCAACCAAACTTTGCAAGGTTATAAGGGCAATCACTGGGAATTTTAACATACCGAACTAAACCCTCCGATGTTCCTTTAGCATACAAACTATCAATACAAATTACTCTTATTACCATTGAATATAAATAGGAGAATCAAATTGTATAAATTTTTATTAAATTAATATATACATAGATGATATAAACAAACAGATGAAAAGCTGGAACGGATGGTTTTACAAGTAGATGGATAACAAGATATTTCACCTGTAGATGAATGGATGATTCATCCAGATGAAAACTACAGTTCCCGTCTGACAAATCGCTTGGCGCTTAACAACCGGAAGAATCGTTTGTTTTCATGCGATGGTTCCCATCACTACTATCAGAATTCAATATCCTACTAAATTCAACCAGGGTTTGAAGCCAACTAAAGCAGTTGTTATAATTCTGATAAAGGCTGGGTTAACATTGTTTTGGAAAACAATAGAGACAACTATTATTTTCTAGAACTTCACAGAGTCACAGAGTATCAACAAATACAATTTAGATACAACTATATTAACCTGTTTCATTAAACTTGTATAAGATTATTAGTTATTTGAAATTTCCCTGTGGGCAACAAGTACGCCTGATTAAGATTAACCCATTTTACAATACTTTTTGAATTCATAGAAATAAAAAATCATATAATAAACAATTATAGCTCTAAAATGTTATTGTTAATTGTAATTAATATCAAGAGATACTGTATATTTCGAAAATAACTATTATCTAAGTTCATTAGAATACAATTAAATGATCGTGTAAGAGGCCATACACATATTACGTAACACTTTTTTTGTCATTTCAGACCCCCTCCCCCATGTTACGCACCATAACGCTTGATCATACCCCTCCCCCATCCCCTCAATATTTTACGTAACTCAATCGTAGTAAGCTTTAAAATAGCTTAACACTTTTAAACATCGTTTCATTAGCAATTTGGAATACGGATTTCAATGAATCATTAAACTTTAAGTGATTTTTTTGTTACAACATTTTTTTATAACATATTTCAAAGCAAAATGTTTACAAACAAACATTGTGTTACTAATAATACAAATAGCAAAATAAACTATCTCAGCTAAAACGTAACAGACTTAATTTATAACTATTATAAATATAAAATAAGTTAAAAAACTAAAGATGTGGGTGGCATTGTGCAATACTGTATCAAGAAATGATTTCCCACTCTAAAACAACACAAAACATTGGTGCAACTGTAAAGCAATACAGAACTTACTCAAAACATGTTATTTATTTATTTTTAGTGTAACTGCTATTGAAATAGTATGACGGAATTGTTTTGTATGTAACTAACTGTAACCTTGATTTAGATATAAATTTGATTATTTTTTAATTTTGAAAGATTTATAACAATGTCAATAGATACGGGAGTGCGCCAGTTAGGGTTAATACGTGTGCGTTACGTAACGTTGATCCAAACCCCCCTTTCCCAAAAAAACGCAGCATAACACTATACCATACGCCCACCCCCCCTTAGGTACGTTACGTAATGGGTATGGATATCCATAATCTCCATAGGACAGATTTCAAGCTATTAGTTTTCAGTTTGTGGTTTGATTACTCAACAAAAGTAGAATCAAATCAAATTCACTTGATGATTCAATCATGTAAATAAATCTTTGGAGTGTTCAAACGTTTAGACATTTAATTATTTAATTATTTAAAAAATTATTTAAATTATTTTATTATTTTATTATTTATGATTATTTAATTCTAAATCATTTTCCTACTGCTGGTTATTGACGTTTAAATCAGTAGTAAAATAAACTTGTTACCTTTCAATATCCTGTTGTGTTGCACTAGGCTACATGATTCATGGCAACAACCACATCTTGTTGATAAATCTTCAAGATTTATCACATAAATTTGAAATTGAAACATGAACACATAGAGAGTACAATAACTTACACAACACAATTAAAAACATGTGCCTCTTTCAACATAACAGGGTATTGAAACGTAAACAGTTTATTTTATTACTGGTTATTTCATTAGTAATAGTTCATAGTTCATAACTTTTTAAAACATTATTTTTAGCGAATTTCCCTTATAGGGAAGAAGCTATTACCGTAGTCGGCATGGTAATACCTAGGCCCGGGACCATGATAACTTTTTATTTTGAGGTCCGCAGACCCCAAAATCACCATTCGTTCAAAAATGTATATATATATATGTTTATATATATAAACATATATATATATATATATACAGTTTCGAACGAATGGTGTTTTTGGGGTCTGCGGACCACAAAACGAAAAGTTATCATGGTCCCGGGCCATGTTTTACCATTTAAAACAGTTTGACTATTTAAAAAATTATATGAAGAAAATTTAAAAAAAACATTTTTGGGTTACAAAAACCCCCCCAAAATACCCCTTCGGATGCAGCGATCTGGCTGGTTTTCGAACTTAAAGTCATAAATGATGCTTTACACGTTTATACCAAATTTCATCAAAATCAAATCTTTATACAAGAGTTATCGTGCTCACGGACATATATATATATATATATACGGTTTCGGAGGAATGGTGTTTTTGGGGTCTGCGGACCTCAAAATAAAAAGTTATCATGGTCCCGGGCCTAGGTATTACCATGCCGACTACGGTAATAGCTTCTTCCCTATAGGGGAAATTCGCTAAAAATAATGTTTTTAAAAAGTTATGAACTATGAACTATTAATAATGAAATAACCAGTAATAAAATAAACTGTTTACGTTTCAATACCCTGTTATGTTGAAAGAGGCACATGTTTTTAATTGTGTTGTTTAAGTTATTGTACTCTCTATGTGTTCATGTTTCAATTTCAAATTTATGTGATAAATCTTGAAGATGCTGCTTAAAGATGTGGTTGTTGCCATGAATCATGTAGCCTAGTGTAACACAACAGGATATTGAAAGGTAACAAGTTTATTTTACTACTGATTTAAACGTCAATAACCAGCAGTAGGAAAATAAATTTAGAATTAAATAATGTCTAAACGTTTGAACACTCCAAAGATTTATTTACATGATTGAATCATCAAGTGAATTTGATTTGATTCTACTTTTGTTGAGTAATCAAACCATAAACTGAAAACTAATAGCTTGAAATCTGTCCTATGGAGATTATAAATATCCATACCCATTACGTAACGTACCTAAGGGGGGGTGGAGGTATGGTATAGTGTTATGCTGCGTTATTTGGGGGAAGGGGGGTTTGGATCAACGTTTATATATATATATATATATGTCCGTGAGCACGATAACTCTTGTAAAAAGATTTGATTTTGATAAAATTTGGTATAAACGTGTAAAGCATCATTTATGACTTTGAGTCCGAAAACCAGCCAGATCGCTGCATCCGAACGGGTATTTTGGGGGTTTTTTGTACCCCAAAAATGTTTTTTTTTTATTTTCTTCATATAATTTTTGAAATAGTAAAACTTTAGTTTTAACCATTGGATTCAGCTTAAAAAACACACAATTTGGTATTTTGAACATTCCTCTACGTCAATTGGTTACCGAGATATTGAAAGTGCTAATCACAGTATGTTCTCTAATGATATTCATATGGAGGATAAGAACAATTATATATCTCGCTTATTTATGAACGTATACTGACAAAACTTGGTATACGGCTTCACCTGGTTGTGGTCAATTGACATATGCTAAAAAAATTTTTAACACAGGCTCCTATAGCAGCAAACCTGCGTACTCAGCCCCTATGTTATTCTTAAGAAGAATAATTAAATGCTATGTCTCCCTTAATTATGGACATAAATTAATAAAAACTGATATATGACTTCACCTAGTTTAGTTATATTGTATTATATTGTTATATTGTTATATTATATTAGCATAAAAACCCATTGTTTGTGTACCTTATTGCAGCAAACCTGCATACTCAGCTCCAATGTTATTCTTAGGGAGAATAATTAAAATTGTATGTAGCACTTATTTGTGAATATATTTTTATGAAACTTGGTAAGAGTCTTTATGTAGTATTAAGACATTTATATCTCCATTGTAAATTTGCTATGTATGCAGGTTTGCTGCGACAGGGGTATTTAGAGGACAAGAGGTAATGTGTAAATAGTGTTATTCACGCAAACTATGTTATGGCACATAACGTGGCTAATTTTCTATTAAGTGTGGGCTAATTGTGCGTGTGTGCTTCGAAAGGAAATGATAATAAAACAACAACTGACAAATACAAACTAATTTAATTAAACAGGCTGATGACATGCAGATAAATTACAGCACTGATTGTTTAAACTGTCGGGTGGCTTAACCGAGAGTAATATGAACTGATGGCATCGGTATTTATTGTTCCCAGCTGATTAAGCAACAGTCATTGTTAGCTCCAAATTATACCATGATGCCAATATTGCTTAGTTTTTCTGATTATTAGTTGCGTTAAATATAAACGTTTTTGTGACCGTAAATTTATATTTAAAACGCTAGTTTAGAAATACATGCAATCAAATAGAAAAACCACCGTATCAAATTGTAAGATGTTTACGTGACAAAACATTAACATATTGCATATACAAATGCTCGTTATGTATGGTATTGGTAGCTACATGTGTCAGAATTCAGAAAATGCCCGAATTTCTCTCAAGGCTTAACCGCATTAGCCTTAACAGTTTCAATGTGTATCTATATATATTGGCTGGGTAGCACAGTGGTTAGCGTGCTCGCTTCATATTCTGAAGTTCGCCAGGTCGATCCTGGGATAATTTTGTGAAGGTTCGATACTGAATCCAGCTGCCATTGGTCATTGGTCATTAATTAATGATCCTGGCTAAAGAATCAGTCGGTCTTAGTCATGACAGGGCTACAAAAGGCATCTCACCCATTCTACACTCATCATTCATTCATATTCGACTTAAATACACCCTAGTAGCATCTGCGTCTTAGACAATGATTTAATGATATAGCGGACGATTAATTTATTTGGTCGGGTAGTTATAAATCAAAGTTGTAAGAGGGGGCTCCAGTCCTTTGCGGCTACCTGATTCTCACATAAGAAAATTGTTAAATTATGTTAACTTTAAAAGTTATGTTGACTTCTCAACGGATTATCTGAAATCGATGATTTATGGTTCCTTTTTAAGACAAATAAAAATACCTAGTGATTTTAGTGAGTTAATTTTTTATATCACAAATAGTTCATCCTTTAAACAAATTTTTAATTGTATATTTTGGAATCTTTAACGATTATTATTAGTGAAATCGGAATTCTGCTCACTGAAATCGATCGGTATCTTTTTATCTTTAAAATGAGCCGTAAATCAACAATATCGGACAATGCGTTGAGGAGGGACGGGCTTAAAAAGTAAACATTAGCCTTATGGTAGAGGAAGCAGGTAGAAATGCGAAAAGTTTCGTGACTGGAGTCCCCTCTTAAAGTTCATCGGTTTCCCCTCAGAATGCAGCATAAACTAATTGTTTTCACTTTCCATTAATCTCCCCGGTATAACCGTGATTGTCAGGCCTCGATTTTGTAAAATGTACCAGTATAGGCTATATGTCGTCATGTAGCGAACAATGACGATAAAGGCAGTGAGCAAAACTTTATCAGGTTTGTATTGTCAATTTACAAATTCTTTGATGTAATATTTTATATATTCTTTGATATAATATTGAAATAAATCGTTTATTTTTGCCCACAAGTACGAATATTTAAGCGTCAGAAAAGCCTGCTTTGCAAATAACAATTATCAAAATATACAAATACATATGAAATGTAAATTATTTTATATTTAATAATTGGCAAGCAGGGCTTTTTTAAGGGGGTTTAAGAATCCGCCTCCTTTTTTAAGAATTATGTTTGATAACGTTTTGTAATAAGTAATTTTCCAGGTATGAATAAAATCTGAGCACATATTAAAAAGGATATTATTATTTTTAAGAAGAGTATGATAATGTATACGCCGTTTGTCATTATTATTTTCTCTGCAACATGAACCGGTATAGTATTGATTTAAATCGCTTAATTGTCTCCAATAATTTATAATATAAATGTTTAGGATGCAGTAACCTAGGAATCTGGGCTAGTTCCCTTGATCGTAATGACAAAAACGAAAATGAATTTTCACGAATGACTCCTTCGCAAACCTTTACACAATCATCTAAAATGTTTTTTATTGGTATCATATTATATTAACTATTAACCATTTAAAGTCCACCATATATTTTTCACTAATTGCAATGTATAACCTATATTTCACGATGCTGTAAAACTCCTATAAACTCATTACAAACTCTGCATCTGAACCATTATATTGTTATTTAATATTTATGACGCTACCGACTTCCCAAATCTCTTATTACTGTAGTAGCCTCCCATGCGTATATAAAATAGGTCAAAATTTGTATATAATGAAATTAAAATAAGTACAATATATTTGCCAGACGTGTTATCTTTTTATATTAGTTTAATAATCTAAAATATTTTAAATTGATGAACAATTATTGATCAGTTTTAGGGAGAACTTCTGATTGACACTGTATATTTGTAATAATAATTAAAAAGAATTACGGATCTAGGCATAAAGGATATGAAAGCAATAATATCATGTGTATGAGCCTAAGTCTGTCTACACTAATCCATGGTAAAAAGAGTATTCCCCAGTAAAAAGCTTATACTCGCTGATAAGTTTGAACTTTTAAGCTACATATTAAAAATTAACCATTTATTTATACATCATATTATTTAAATATACAAAACAATGATTTACCTAACATACTAGACAGCATATTTCATCCAACATTTTCAAGTAAATCCTTTTAATGCTCACGATGAGACGTATCGGAATTTGAAATTTGATCCCGACTTTAGGCGCAAGGAATATCTAAAACCTAACCTATATCATCATATATCTATATGTTAGGTAAGAAAGGGAGATAGATGTCGTAGAATAAATACCCCCGTCGGCCCCGTCGCAACCAATCTGCATACTCAGCGAATTTGCAATGAATATGTAACATAACACTTTAATACAAATAACAGGATTCATAAGAAATATATTCACAAACAAGCGATATTTAAAATATTAATTATTCTCCATAAGAATAACATTGGGGAAGAGTACGCAGGATTTCTGCAACAAGGAACACAAAATAATGGGTTTTTATGCAAATATCAATAGACCTCATCTTAGTGAAGTCACATACCAAGTTTCATACATATACATTCATAAATAAGAGATATATAAAATTTTAATTTTTTCCATAAGAATAAAATAGGGACCAAGTACCTAGGTTTGCTGCTACGGGAACCATAGGCGAAATTTTTTTTGTGCAAACAACAATAAACTACAACCAGATGAAGCCGCATACAAAATTTTGTCAGTTTATGTTCATAAATAAGCAAGATATACAATTTTTCTTTTTCTCCATAAGAATAACATTAGACAACGTACTTTGTTTAGCACTTTCAATATCTCAGTAACCAATTGACGTAGAGCAATGATTGGGTTACAAAATTGTTTGTTTTTTTATGCTGAATTCAATGGTAAAAATTACAATTTGATTGTAATAAAAACTACGTGTGGAAACCCCAAAAAAAGTTTTAGGGTAAAACCCCCAAAACCCCCTTTTTGGATATTGCGATTCGTCTGGTTTTCGAACACTTTCAAATAAATGGTACTTTTTCCATTTTTACTAAATTTCATTAAGATCGGACCTTTTTACGAGAGTTATCGTGCTTACGGACACACACACACACACACACACACACATATATATATATATATATATATATATACATACATGTATAACAATTTGAACAAATGGTGTTTTTGGCATCTGGGGACCTCAAAATGAAAAGTTATCATGGTCTCGGGCTTAAGTCTTATCATGAGACCTACGGAAATAGCTTCTTCCCTATAGGGAAAATTCGCTAATATTGTAACTCTAGAAGTAACAGTGCTGTTGTACTTTTGTGTAATCTGCTGTGGTGTATAGTGTTTTCCCAAGAATCTGAGTGTTTTCCCTGTAATACTGCCGGTGAAACTTGAAACAACTGCAAACAGCTTAGCAAAAAAAATGTAATGCTATAAAAAGCAACAAATACAGTAGGAAAGCAAGCCATACAAATATTTCAGGTCCAATAATGTATAAAAGGATGCCAATCGACTACCATTATTCAGCCAATTATTGAATGGATGTTACGTACAGGATATTGATGAAAAATTCTATGTCACATACGAGAAAACATGTAAATCATAATATTCGGTGAACTGATTAAATATTAAAAGTTGATAACGATGTCAGCAAGACGCCAGCCTGACCTCGCGGCGTCCCCGGCGGGTGCTCAATATTGTCACACGCTGTTAAATATTTCAGCCGCGAGTTACGGTCCCTGGGAGGCTCGTTTGTTAGTGCGTGTCTCATGTTCTAAGGGAATTACAGGTAAAAGCAGCCATGTTACTGAGAGCCGAGGCCGTCCGCTTGGTGAACAGTCAGTTGTTAAAGTAACAAGGAAATGCCTTTTTGACAGCTCACACTATCTCTAGAACTGCTACACTTTATAATCTCATTATACCTTACGTCCTGCACTTTTCACTTCTATTACTCTACGACCAATTGACGTACAGAGATTTATTCAATGTGATATCGAATTGTTTACTTTTAAAGCTCATGGAATATGAGTGGACTGTGGGAGGAAACGTAATTTAAAGTACAAAAACTTACTTGGACCTCAAAACCAAAATTTCATAAATTTTACTAGCGCACCCCTGTCAAAAATTTTTATGAAAAAATGGCATTTAAACTAAATCGATTAATTTTATGAGTCAATTACAGTTTATAAATGCATAAGGTTTCATTCAGAATTTTAAAACTATGGATTTTTATTTTGCTGCACTAGTATAAAGTATAGCTGAGCAATATCCGTTTTTTAGTAAGTACTATACAAAGATGATATGGGGACAAGAAAAGATAAGTGCTTTTAAAACCACGTAAAATTGGTATTGAAGTTCATTGTTTCAGTTTTCAAACAAAGACACTGGAAAGCTTTTAATGAGCCAACTCCTCCCGAATTTGCAAAGTTTTAATGTAAACAACTGAATACAAGTTTGTCGTTTTGACGTTAACAAGTATAACTCTGTAGAGATAAAACTGTTGACAATAATAGGAATGTCATAAACAATAATTGTATTATTCTGTGTTTGTGTTCAAAATTTATTAGGTTTGTTGATATAAGTTTCTCGTTTTCAAGTTAAGTGACATCAATATATACATGTGATGAAAAGGACATTTAATTTGAGTTTTTTTTCGTACGCTAAAAGTGACAAAATTTATCATAGTTTGAATAATGAGTAGTTTCATAACAATGTTAAAGTAACGATAAGGTTTTCACTCTATAATATTAAATGACAAAGTATATTTTTTAAAGAATATTCATATTTTAAGCAATTAAAATAAGAAGGTAATTTAGTTACATAAAGGTTAGTTCTTTAAAAACCCACGAATTGTCCAAGACCTGGACTAGGGTCCCATGTGAAAGCTTGAGTAGGGAGACTTTTTCTTCAGGAATGTTTAGTAGGTATCCTTCCATGTTATCAATTGTGTTATCACAATCTTACAAATCTAT
Organism: Allygus modestus; assembly: GCA_963675035.1. Taxonomy (NCBI): domain Eukaryota; kingdom Metazoa; phylum Arthropoda; class Insecta; order Hemiptera; family Cicadellidae; genus Allygus; species Allygus modestus. The sequence goes on along the minus strand of OY776111.1, from coordinate 377,447,209 downwards.
TAGGGACTAGTAGTAGTATTATCTAAGTAGTTAGTCTAAAGTTTAAAAAGTAAACGTAATACATTATTGTATTAGTGTGTGTTCAGGTGCATATGAGGTTCCGCCAGTAAAATTGTTTGTATCTGGAATTTAGAGGTACAAATATAGCTGCTACAATCAAAATACTATGAATTTCTCGAAAAGGGAACAAGCTATTAGCGTAGTAGGGGACCTATAGCTAAGACCTAGCCGCGGGGACAGTGATAACTTTTCATTTTGAGGTCCCCAGATGCCAACACCATTCATTCAAATTTTTGAATCATGTACCCTATAACACATTTTTACCCTTCCATGATTCAACCACGATTAAAAGGATTTTGCTACGTTTTACATAGGTATGAATGTGTAGGTTTGCTGCGAAGGGGATTTACGTATATCTATAGATCATGACCAAAAAAAGCCTCATACCAAGTTTCATCAAAATATATTCATAAATAAGCTAGATATAAAATGTTATTTATACCACATAAGAATAACATTGAGCAATGTATTGTGTTTAAACTTTTTCATCACTCTGCATTCAAAAATAACCCATTACCATACAGCTGAGATCTTCGAAAATCGTCGATTTCCATACACCAAAACAAATAATGATCAGCTGACTTTACCTGTCCTAAACATTACTTTACCTGTCCCAAACAATATTTTACCTGTCCCAAACAAAACTTTACCGGTCCTAAACAACTGAAGTTCCCGTTTTACTCAACAGAAGCACCACTGTGATTTCGTTATTTTTGACGATTCTTTGTTCAAACAGCTGACTTTAACACTAAAACGAGATCGCACGCAGCACGCTGAAGTGAGGGAAGTGAATTTCCGCATTAAAACCTTAAAAAGATCAAATAATGGGTTTAAACTAACTCTGGTTACATTTTTTTATAATTGAAAAATTTTATTTTTGGCTCTTCTGATGCTCTTTGTTATATTTAAATTCACCAATAGGATGCCAATGTTGTACATTATAAAGTTAGATGGAGTTATAGTCGGGATAAAAAGTTGGTATAGGGATATTGGGGGTGATAAAACGATATTAAGATACAAAAAAAGAACCTTTTCCAGTGTAAAATCCCCATAAGACAACGTACTGTATTTTGACAATTAACGTTTTCTTTAATAACTCGGTAAGTACTTATGCTAGAATGATGAGGGAGGGCTTAAAATCTTTGGCTTTTCATGTACAATAATTTATGTGCAATAAGTGTACATTCAGGGCTTTTCTGACCCTTTGTGGACCCAAAAACTAAAGATTTGAAAACTTAAAATCCCAAAAAAGGGGGTTAGAGTTTTCCAATTGTTTTGCCCAACAAACTTATTCAACTGATTATAAAAATGATAGTCTCTACCAAATTTGAAGTAAATCGGAAAAAAAATTGCAACCGCTAGAGTGCAAACACATATATGTATATAAAATAATGTATATGTATATGTAGATGTATATATAAAGTTTTTAGATACCCTTCAAAACGTGTTCAGGGGGCACGTTAGGAACTTTTATGGTGGTCACGGGCTTAAGTCTCACCGTGCGGGTCATGCTAATAGTTCACATTTCCATAAGAAATTCACTAATGAATTGTAAAACCGTGTTGTGTTTATTTATAGAAAATTACTAGACTATGAAATACCAAAAATTATTTTTTAAGTTTGGTGTGGTTATTTGCATCGTGATGAAAAGTATTGTTCATTACTCGTCACAAAAGTCCTATCTCGCCCCAAAATAGGTCACTTTAGTGACTAGTAGTGAAATTTTCTATTAAGTAAATTGCATTGGTAGCAACAAACATGATGTTTTAACAAAACTCAACTTTAAAATAGCAAAATATTTATTTTCCATAATAATAGCTTGGAAAATCGCTAAAATATGAGACAATTAACGAAACTGTTGTTTATTTATTTATAGTGGAAGTTAAAACACATTGCTATTTACCTTACAAATGGTATTTACAACAAACTGGCCTAAGTTTCATGCAAATAGGTCAAGTATTGCCTGAGATATGAAAAGTTCTGTGTTCGAGTGGCCGCTATCTTTGATGACGTCATAGCTGGAAAATGTACCAGATTGCGGATATCCACCCAAGTCCAAAACACCTTCTTGGACGAAAACTAAAAATTCCTGAAGAAAAATTCTCCCTACTCAAACTTTCCCACACGACCCTAGTGCAGGTCCAGAACTAAAATATCACTGGAATTTATTGTTTTAGTCTAAAAACAAATAGCCTACATTGGTATGTTTTAAATGAGCTAACTCCTTACAAATTCGCTAAGTTTTAGTGTAAATAACGAATAAAAATTGGTACAAAAACAATGTTGTCAGTATGATGTGTACAAAGTAAACTTTTTAGATATTATATCATTAATCTCATAAAATTTATTGATTATCTCATAAACGATAGATTGCGTTTACTGAAACAATTGTTAGATTCGTGAAGATAACTTCCTTGAGTAAAGCTCAGTGGGGCAAATTTAAAATATTAAAATTGCTTTAAGAGATAAGTTTTCTCATACTATAAGAAAGGCATTTAATTTTGCCAGAAATGTGTACTATACTTTACATCATTATTTATTCCAGATGTATTAGTATTCTAAGAATACGTTTTAAACATGTTTCAAATTGTTAATACTAGCTTAACAACTACTTATAGATTTCGTTTTTGCTAGAAGTTGTTTATGCAGTGCAAAATATACCTACAAAATATGTTATTTTATTTTATGTTCATTAATGTGTCAAACAATGTGGGTGTTAATGATTCCATCTTAAGATAAGTTCAAACTCAAGACACTGTCTTTAGTCACTTAAGTCAGTTTAATTAGTTGCTCGCCTCTTGTTTGCTCCTTCAATCTGATTACTTAAGTTCATTATAGTATCATTTATATTGAAAGAACCATTGTGAATACATAAATAAATTTTGAAACTATAAAACCTCACATGAAATAACTCACACCCGTTAAGTAACTTAGTTATTTATAAGGGTTTAAAAAAAGGACAAAAGAAGTAATTTGAGAAAAGAACAGTAGAAATGTGTGTAGTTATAATGGAAGTCTCGGGTTTCTCCAAATAGCAGTACATTTTTCGCTCGTTATGACTCAAATATCACAAACATTCTTAGTTTCCCTCTCCAACCTTGCGTCCTTCAGTATCATAATTATGGCTTTGATTATATTTCCTATACCTTGTGCATTGTTTCAATGTTATATAATTGGATTTACAGTATAAATTATTTATCCCACACAGTAGTGATATCGTAACAATCGTGGGTTTTTACTTCCCCTTTAAATCCAGTAGATTGCAAATCGTTTTCTTATCTTTACAATAAATTCTATAAACCATAAAATCTTGTAAATGATAAAAGTTTGATTTGATATGTGCATGCACTATAGATCGTGGATTGTAATATAATTTAAAAGGTTAACTACAAAAACAAGGTAATTGTACCTTATATTTACGAACTACCACCACCCGTTTGTCAATCCGTTGAGTTAGTTATATAGTCTTGTTTTGAATGTAAAAACTCAATTTAAGGACTCCATGATGTTCTACGACTTAACTACTTAGGTCGTTTTAAGCACTACTATGATATATCAAATAGGCCCAATAGAATGTTCAGAATGCTTGGTAAATGAGCAAGATATGCTATCAGGTTTGTTTTAAAGGGGGAAGACAGTTTCTCAGTGTAAAAAGTAAAAATACAAACTGCAGACGCACTAAAGCAACCCAGAGAAGAGTTGTTCTCCTGAGGGAGTTGTAATGTACAAGGTTTACTGAGCGCCAGGGCCAGCATTGTCACAGTCAGCGACAAATACACGGTGGGACAATTTCTTACAATAAAAACACATTTTATTTGACTTTATATAAAAAGGGGAAAATACATGATCAACCAAACTGTTTGGATAGGTGAACATGACCCGCATGGTAAAATATAAACCCAGGGCCACCGTTGCAGATGTTAGCTTGACCCTCTCAAAACGTCTCATAATCATAGCACATTAAAGGAAATTTAAAATTACTAAACACAGTGCGTTGTCTTATGGGGACTTTAGATTAGAAAAGGCTATTTTTCTTACCTTTGTGTGGTTTTATCATCGCTTAAACCACCGGATGACCGGTGAGACTGGTTAAAATAGATCGCCTTGTACCATCTTTATTGTATATTTACTGCCTTATATGTAAGTATCTACAATATAAGTGTAAATATATTTTGTAGTGTTGTCAGTATTTTTAGTGTAGTGTAGTAGTTTATTTTATCATTTTAATTTCATATATAAAGCTTCAGATTTTCTTTAAAAAAAATAGATTCCCGGTGTACTATATTTGTTTCTTCAAAGTTCATGTGGTGATTTTCAGACCAGTAATGTTGAGCAATTTTAGATTTTTCTTCTAAACCCTTTCTCGTGTTTTCCCTATGTTCTTTGTTTTTTTTTTTTTTATAAGTGGGTTTTTTTTTCTTGCCGTAATAGTGTCTAGAACAACTATTGCAATTTATTATATATACACCGTTTTTAGATCCCTGCTGACGGGATCAGATTCTGATCACATTCTTATCACCAGAAGACGTGATCAGATTCCAGACCCCGAAACGTTGTGAAACTCTTTTTTATTAACCAGTGATGAGAAGTGTCCGAAATAATTTCCTAATCTTATAATGAAAAACATTGTTACCCCATCATTTTAGATAAATAGTACCAAGAACATAAAAATAGCCACAATAACAATTATTTTTCAATTTCTATAACAATTCATTTTGCTATAGGAAAATTCATACCTACCTGAAACGTTTACAAAAATAGAGAGATATATTTGATGAAAATAAATCTATTGGTCTTTGATACATTTATTAATTTGGCTATCCAAACATTGATTAATTTAATGTAATTAAACCCCATATGATAAAAAAATACAACAAAAATGCTTTTCAAGCAAAGTTGTGACTTTTAAATTTTAATATAGTAATAAACTTACTTAATCATTCTATTTATTTTTCACCTGTTATTAATCTCCGTGATCAATATTTACTCGTAATCAACTATGTAACTAAACTCCACCCAAAGAATGCCACATACGATTATAATTTACCTTATTTTTGTACAGTCATATTATATTACAATACAGAAAACCTTTAACAAGAAGAAATCTATAAATATACAAGAATAACAATGCAATTCTATTACAAAGAAGTTCAAAAGAGAAAAATAGGAAAATATTTGCCTGGTGGAATGAGATTCCTCAGACTGTTTGTGTTAGTGGAATTGACTCTTTTTACACTTTACCATATATTTACACATATTATGTTTCTACCATGTACGGTATTTATAAAACTGTTACTCAGTTGTTAATCTGAACAGATAAAGAACATTTTACTGTATTATGAAATATACTGTGTCAATAAATCAAATTAATGTATGAATTCTAAAGAAGAGTCAGGAGGAGTATTTTTCAAGAGGATAATTCTTTATTTATAAATAAAACATTTCCAATATTCAAATTTCCTTAGAAATAACATTTTCCTCACTGTTTATAATGTTAATTAGAAGAATTTAACAATCACTCTCTGCCCAGCTTTGGATGTTTTATAAATTTAAACCAACAAATTTCATGTTATTGAGGAATCTGTATAACTAAATAAAATTTCTTCTTATGGCAAAATAGTTGTGGCTAAGAATACAGCACATATTTAACCCTAGCCCGTCCTTCTTTATTTATTTATCTTTTTTATTTATCTTCACACAAGGTCTTCTTGTTTGCTCCTTCACCTGCCTCAGCTTGGAAGGTGAATTACGAATTACTCTATTCACATACCAAACTGTAAACATGAAGGGAAAATTATACAAGGCGTATTGCTTGGTGTAACAGTTATTATCTAGAGGTACAATCAAAATATTTATATTTTAAAAAGTAATAACTGAGTGAGTGTTGAGCAGCATCAATATCTTAAAATTAAATACCCCCATAGCAGCAAATCTGCTTACTCAGCAAAGTTCCAATGGATACATATGTATCTTCATACCACATAAAGCCACATACCAAGTTTCATCAATATACATTCATAAATAAACGATTTATGACATTTTAATAATTCTCCCTAAGAATAACATGGCGGGTGAGTATGCAGGTTTGCTGAAGCAAGGAATACAAATACTCCCGTCGCATCAAACCTGTATATTCAGCGAATTTCCAATGAATATATAACGTAACACAATTAAACACTTAACAGGATTCATAAGAAATATATTCACAAACTAGCAATATTTAAAATATTAATTATTCTCCATAAGAATAACATTGGGGATGAGTACGCAGGTTTGCTGCAAAAAGGAACACAAAATAATGGGTTTTTATGCAAATATCAATAGAAATCATCTTAGTGAAGTCACTTACCAAGTTTCATTCATATACATTCATAAATAAGCGATATATAACATTTTAATTATATTCCATAAGAATAACATGGGGACCGAGTACCTAGGTTTGCTGCAACAGGAAACATAGGCAAAAAATTGTTTTTTTTGTTCAAACAACAATAAACCACAACCAGATGAAGCCATATACCAAATTTCGTCAGTTTATGCTCATAAATAAGCGAGATATACAATTTTTCTTTTTCTCCATAAGAATAACATTAGACAACGTACGGTGTTTAGCACTTTCAATATATCAGTAACCAATTGACATAGAGCAATGATCAAAATACCAAATTGTTTGTTTTTTTATGCTGAATTCAATGGTGAAAATTAAAGTTTGATTTAAATAAAAACTACATGTGGAAACCCCATAAAACCCATTTTTGGGGTACAAAACCATCCCAAAACCCCCTTCGGAAGGTGCGATTCGTCTGGTTTTCGAACTTGTTCAGATAAATGGTACTTTACACATTTATTTGTACCAAATTTAATTAAGATCGGACCTTTTTAACGAGAGTTATTGTGCTTATGGACACATATGATAGATAAGTTAATTTGTTCATTCCACGAATCCGCAATCCCGTGCTTCATAGTGTTCTGTATTTTTTAGTGATTCTGTGATTTTGAATAGTTCGCCTAAAATAAAAAATATAGTCATTTTAGCAATAAGAATGTCAATTTCTCTGGACCTCTTTAAACCTTTAAAACTATCAAGTATTGCAATACTTATACTGTAATGCTATATGTTACTTAACTGTAGTTAAATTTAAAACATTACTAACAATGATTTTTGATTATTGATTCGAGTTTTTTCGATACCATTGTATATAATTCTGAAGGTATCGATACTGTGGAACCAATAGTATCAGTCTCAATATTTTTGTTTCATTGTTGTACCAGATATCGGGTTCTAGTTAGTAACGGAACATCCCTACTGCGGTAACTAGTCATACCTTTACAGTATAATGTGTAAATGGTTAAAATATAAAATGAAATACAAACTGAAAATCACACAAACTGAAAGACTGAAACTGAGACTGAAGACTGTGAAACTGAATGAATACAAACTGAATGTGTAATTAAGGTTAAAAAGTTTTTTTATTTTTCATCATATAAGTGTCCCGAAAATCAGCAAGTACCTATCAGTTAATTAATGAAATATATTAAACTAGCAATAAACATACATTCAAAACTCTTGGCTTTCTATAGCTTATACAGTCTGCATTATGATTAGAAGTATCGTTCACCACTCGTCCCAAAATTATTTTTTCTGGTATTTGAAGAACTTATTACATTCCCTGTCTCATGTGAACTTTGATCATTCGGTAATTGTAATGAAATATACTATATGTTGTCCATTAGTTTGATTAAGTACTTTAAAGGCCTCGATATTAAAAGTTATTGAAGTTTTTAATTTTAAAAAGTAAAGGTGTTGAAGAAGTCTATAAGAGAATCCTTGGCCCAGCTTTAGTGTATTAGGTTTATCGAGCGTCCACTAACTAAATTTGCAGTTTCATTTTCTAGACCAATAGGGAATATCTCCTCAATTCAGTGTTTTATGATTTTACAAATAGAAAAATTGGTATTTAGTTTAAAGTAAGAACTTGAGTAGTAACTTTACTGTAATAGATTTTCATTTTATTCTTTAATATGCAAAAAATCTAAGTAATGAAACATACTGAGTCCTATTCTGTGCAAACTTACCTATTGAATTTTCTCGATACTTTCTTCTCTGTTAACTGTTTGACTGTCAGGTGTTTAGATGGAACATGTGGTTGTATTTTTTTACTTTTATTTTTTTATGATTTAAATACCTGAACATTCAAGAGTTGAACATTTAATTTTTGGTCAACACACATTAAGGATGGATAAAAAGTAGCAGAAAACCTGATCAGATTTGCACCCTTTCCATCAGCTTCTACCCGTGCCATTACCACCTACCGTTTTGGTCTGGTGAACTTCCCATGAGTTTAAAAGAAAAATCTGATAGAGATAGAAATCAAATCCTTGATCCAAGCTAAGCAGGCACAAGTTAATGAAAGAGTGTTTTCTTGTATTATATGTATAACATCCATTCTAAGGGGAAAGTGACTAGGAGTGGCGGAAAAGTACCCCCAGAAAAGTATCCTTATGAAAAAACCCCTACGACATTTTGACGTCAGAGATTTGGGCGTAGTTTTGCGACTACGAAATTTAAGGACAAATAAATTATTATATACTTTACTAGACCAAAATTTCAAGGTTGAAGTAGTTGAATTAAGTGGTGGTAATTTAATAAAAATATCAATAAAGCTAACACCAGAAAACTACCCCCAGAAAAATATAACCCCAGAAAACTCCCCCCCCTCCCCCCGAGAACTAATCGGCCGGAATACTATCCCCAGAAAACTAGCCCAGAATTAGATTTTCTAGAAATCCAACCCCAGAAAACAGTCCCCCAGAGAAATAATCTGAATAGAACGACCACTGGAATACTATCCCCAGAAAGCTACCTCTTCAAATGAAACTCCCGCTGTAGGTAAAAGTTGATGTAGGTAACATTTCTCTACCACTGAAGGGGAACACCATTTGTTGGTTATTTAGTACTCTGTATTATATTTTACTAGCCTAAACTGAGATGTGTTATTGATACTCTGGGCCTGTTTTAATTGCAGAATTACAAAATTAAAATGTACTACATTCCATTCCTGTGATTTGTACCTTATTAAAAAGAATATCAATTTATACAATTTAGCCATTCGTTTCAATTAATTAATCTAATTTGTCAAAAGGGATCCTGCGGCGATGCATAATAATTCAATTTGGTTCTTGTTGTGGCTTCACTGACGTATACCTTTAAGATGAAATGCATTAATAGTTAGTTAAACGACGGGTGGTTTAGGATAAATTAACTTCGATCAATCACATCTCTAATAACAATGTATACATAATAGGGTTATACATTGCTAATAATTGTGCAACAATCGACAGGCAAATTAATTTATTTACTTATCTCATCTACGGCATACCTGAGGACAGCGAAAATGTGGCAGCTGAAAAAAGCTGAATTAACTCCACAGCGCTTTTCCGAGCAAACGGATTCCCTGTTACAATTTCACTAGTTGATTAATCATTAGACATGTTTTGTTAGTGCTAAGACAATATTAGCCAATGATGCAAAAGCAAGAGATAATTGCTGAATCACGTGAAGGTATACTAATAAACTAATTATACTGATTTTCTCTGCGGGCAAATTAAATAAATTTTAACGAATGGCTATATTTTATAAATTTGCATTGTTCCTAAAAAGGTACAAATTGCTCGAATGGAGTGTAGTACTTTATTATTGCAGTTATTTTGAAATCAAAACAGCCTATGGCCCGGAGTATCAATAACAAGTAGCATGATTTAGGCTAATATAATATAACACATACTAACATAATCCAAAGGTTATGATCCCATTTAGTAGTAGAGAAAAGTTACCTGCATTTCCTTTTACCTTCAGTGGGGCATTTGATTTGAGGGGCTAGTTTTCTGGGAATGGATTTCCGGGGAGAGTTTTCTAGGAACATATTTCTGAGGTTAAATTTCCGGGGTTAGTTCCTTGGGGGTAATATTCTGGGGTTAGATTTCCGGGGTTAGTTGATTGGGGGCAGTATTCTGGGGATCAATAACAAGTAGCATGATTTAGGCTAATATAATATAACACATACTAACATAATCCAAAGGTTATGATCCCATTTAGTAGTAGAGAAAAGTTACCTGCATTTCCTTTTACCTTCAGTGGGGCATTTGATTTGAGGGGCTAGTTTTCTGGGAATGGATTTCCGGGGAGAGTTTTCTGGGAACATATTTCTGAGGTTAAATTTCCGGGGTTAGTTCCTTGGGGGTAATATTCTGGGGTTAGATTTCCGGGGTTAGTTGATTGGGGGCAGTATTCTGGGGATAGTTTTCTGGAGGTAGATTTCCCGGGGCCGAACTGTTGAATTAATTATTTAAGTGTTAATATGTGATTGCAATTTGATAAACTGATATTGTATTGGGGGTAGAATTCCGGTCGTTGGCCAAATTTCATGCGGCTTTAGGCCCCTCTCTTCGTGACGTCAAAATGACGTAGGCGTTTTTTCTTGGGGTTACTTTCCTGAGGGCAGTATTCCGGCGACTCAGTGACTAAAGTTTATCTTTATAAATCAAACAAAGATGAACTGCCACAACACCAGGCATTCACACAAATACTGCCTTCCTGTACTCAGCCACACCTCCACTGAGAAGAAAACAAGCTACATCGGTGCCAAGATGTGGAACGCATTTCCGGAAGAACTCAAGAGAACTGGCCGATCACTGCTTGGACGACAACTTATGAGCTGACAAGATTGACCGTTCTACTCCGTGGGTGAGTTTAATTTGTAAATATATTAACGCCACTAATCTTGATGATAACATGTAAATAAGGAGATTTTTATTTTTTGACTTATGTACAGATTAACAGTAATTTGATTTAATATTTACTGATCCTGCCTAAAGAATCAGTCAGTCTGTCAGTAAGCAGAGTAGCACGAGCACCATACTCACTCCACACTTATAATTCATTCATATCCCCCTTAAAATATTCCTGGTTTTCCAAAAGTCCTGGGATGGTCGCATATTTTTAAAAATTTAACAATAACGTGCAAAACCTATAACAGTATTTTTACATTGATATTTTAGATGCCACGGAGACTTTTAATATTTGTTTGTTTTTTCTGAGAAGGACTGGACTCAGTTTCGATGTTATTAAAATTAATCAATATTATCACAATTACAGGATGCTGTAACAACCTAATCTCTGTGTAATGTAATTATGTAATGTATTGGAGGAATAAAGTTATGATTTAATTGGTCAACTTTTCAATATGAGGGAATCCCGCCTCCCCACAGAAGAAGTCTTGAAAATATTTTAAATAAACATAGGTTAAGTTGTACCTCTTTTTAAAGGAATTGACTAGTAAAACATTCTTCCGCAAACTGTATCTCAATAGGTTGATGCTGTCAGAAGTTACAGACAGCCCTATAAGTGAAAAGATTCTGCAAATCCTTAAACTAGGTACTAACTTTATTAATTACTATCACAAGTTTGAAAATAATCTTTATCTTTGTCCTAAACATACCATTTTATTACAAAGAAAATATACCAATAACCTTTGCTTCCTACTGGTCAAAGTGGTACCCATCATTTGTTCACAAGATTCCACCCTTTGATCGGGGTAGTCTTCATTCCATTCTTGATTCCAAGGATTTGCAGAGCTTAAAGGCTGCAACTTCTGACAGCATCACCCTTTTGAGATGTGGTTTGCGGCAAAATATTGTACTAATCAATACATTTAAAATGAGGTAGAACTTGACCTATGTTTACATTTAAGTCTTTTAAAACTTCCTCTGTGGGCTGTCTCCTCGCAGTGAAACTATATGAATATTAACGTAAGAAAATACTTTTTTATTCATAAAATATAAACACAAAATTGTATTTGTCGGTTGTTAAATTTACAAAATAATTAATAATTCTAGGACTTTTTGGACACTTGGTATATGAAGAGCTCAATAAAAAAACATACAAACATGCACCTACAATAATTATTAATCACATATTAACATATGTGACTAACCTCAGTACAATTTTATTCACCTAGTCTTGATCTGTATATCCTCAAATGTGCGCCTTTAGAGAAAATTCAGCAATATATAAATGCAACTTGATTTTTGCCGCATTTCCTAAAGATACAAAGAGACATTAAATAGGGTGCTCAAAATGGGGTGTTATTTTTTAACACAGACACAGCTATTATAATGTACTCTTCTTTATTGACTAATTACTACATTTTTATTAATAAACCATCTAGATTAAGCCTATGAGAATTAAAATACAAAGGATTTTTTTCTTCAAATTGTATCTTGTATTTCAGCAATTCCTTTTACAAAAACACAAAAACGTTGAATAGCTGCAAACTGTACAGTTGGCAGGCAATTTAAATATTTCAATTAGAACACAATGAGAAATCATTAGGGGACTGGCAAAGTCTAATATTATCTCAGAAGAGTATTACATTTGAATGAAAAAGAAGTATTAGGCGAGGAAAGTTGAAAAACATTTGCACAGTGAAATGAGATTCTTCAGTCTGTTTGCGATAGTGTTACTATCTCTTTTTACAAATTTAAAACCGTTTAACTATTACTCAATTATTTATTTAAAAGAGTATTTTATCGAGTTATACATTATTACAGTTCATATTATTACTACATTATTTAAATCATGCTATTGTGGGGACAGCAATATTTAGATTTAAAGAAATGTCTCTATTACAAAACAATTAATTTCCTTCAAAGGTAAAGTTTAGTAAAGAAAAATTGCTTATAAAATAGTTAAAAACAAAAATACCCCTGTCGCAACAAACTTGCATACTCACCGAATTTCGAATGCATGCGTATGTGTTCTCACTACCACATAAAGCAACTTACCAAGTTTAATAGAAATACAAAAATAAATAAGTGATATGCAGCTTTTTAGCGAATTTCTCCTATAGGGAATTAGCGAATTTCCCCTACAGGAGAGAATTAGCGAATTTCCCCTATAGGGAAAAAGCTATTACCGTAGGTCTCATGGTAAGACTTAAGCCCGAAACCATGATAACTTTTCATTTTGAGGTCCCCAGATGCCAAAAACACCATTCGTTCAAATTTTTATATATGTATATATAAATGTCCGTAAGCACGATAACTCTAAAGAAAAAGTCCGATCTTAAAAAAATTTAGTACAAATGTGTAAAGTACCATTTATTTGAACGAGTTCGAAAACCAGACGAATCGCACCATCCAAAGGGGGGTTTTGGGGTGGTTTTGTACCCCAAAAATTTTTTTTGGGGGTTTCCACATGTAATTTTTATTTAAATCTAGTTTTAATTTTCACCATTGAATTCAGCATAAAAAAACTAACAATTTGGTATTTTGATCATTGTTCTACGTCAATTGGTTACTGAGATATTGAAAGTGCTAAACACAGTACGTTGTCTAATGTTATTCTTATGAAGAAAAAGAAAAATTGTATATCTCGCTTATTTATGAACATAAACTGACGAAATTTGGTATATGGCTTCATCTGGTCGTGGTTTATTGTTGTTTGTACAAAAAAAATTGTTCGCATATGGTTCCCGTTGCAGCAAACCTAGGTACTTGATCCCATGTTATTCTTATGGAAAATAATTAAAATGTTATACAGGGTGTTGAAAAAAACCCTGCAGGACTTCGGGATATGATTACTTACATAAAAACTAAGGAAAAAGTTCCTATTAACACATGTACTAAAATGCTCGGTTTTCCGTATATCCATCTGTACGTGTTTTTTACCTGACCAATTACATCTCACGAACCACTAAACGTATAAACTTCAAACTTGGTATGTGGACGACTATTAACAAAATCTATTTAGGTATGTAGTATGAAGTTTCTACTTTGTACTATTTCAAAATGGCGGCTATTTTTATATTTTAAAGCTTAATATCTAAAAAACCGTAAATTTTACAAAAACTCTTAAAGAAACCAAAAGGTTGTGCGATTTTATATCCTAAACAATGGTGTAAATATTATTAAGATTGGGCCATAATTAACTGATTTATTGCAATTTTTTTAATAGAATACATGCTTATTTTGTGGCAATTATAGCAAAATAAGCATGTATTCAATAAAACAAATTGCAATAAATCAGTTGTTTGTGGTCTGATCTTAATAAATTTAAGAAATAAAATAACATAACGTTTTGGTTTCTTTAAGATTTGTTGTAAAATTTATGGTTCTTGAGATATTAAGCTTTAAAATAAAAAAAATGGCCGCCATTTTGAAATGGTACAAAGTAGAAACCTGATACTACATACCTAAATAGGTTTTGTTAATAGTCGTTCAGGTACCAAGTTTGAAGTTTATACGTTTAGTGGTTCGTGAGATATAATTGGTCATGTAAAAAACACTACAGATGGATGTACGGAAAACCGAGCATTTTAGGACCTTAGGACCTTAGGTTAATAGGAACTTTTTTCTTAGTTTTTATGTAAGTGATCATATCCCGAAGTCCTGAAGGTTTTTTTTTTCAACACCCTGTATATCACTTATCTATGAATGTATATGGATGAAACTTGGTATGTGACTTCACTTAGTTGAGTTCTATTTGTATTTGCACAAAAATTCATTATTTTTTGTTCCTTGTTGCAGCAAACCTGCGTAATCATCCTCAATGTTATTCTTATGGAGAATAATTAATATTTTAAAAATGGCTTATTTGTGAATATATTTCTTATGAATCCTGGTAAGTGGCTTAATGTGTTATAAGGGCTGATGTGTTATATTCATTGGAAATTCGCTGATTACGCAGGTTTGCAGCGACGGGAGTATTATTTATTCTCCATAAGAATAACATTTAGTAGGTTTGCTGCAAAAAAAGATAATAAATGAGTTTTTATGCAATTATCAATACTATAGCGTCCGCTCAATGGTAAAATTTTTGACAAATAGTGGCTGCTTGCGGGAATTTGTTATCACATTAAACCAAATCATTTTAACCAGTGTCATATGATGCTTAACTTCACAAATAACAAGATAAATTAGTTTAATATCTAGTGGGTTCTGTTGCACACTCCTCTCTCTCCCCCTCTCCATCAGGTCTCCTCTCTTTCCTACCATCAGGTTTAATTTGTTTAATGTGGAGTTAAAATGGATAACAGAAGGGCGTTACTAATACTACAGTCAGTAGTCTTTTTAGCGAATTTTCCCTATAAGGAAGAAGCTATTACCGTAGGTCTCATGATAATACTTAAGCCTGAGACCATGATAACTTTTTATTTTGAGGTCCCCAGATGCCAAAAACACCATTCGTTAAAATTTATATAGATGTATATATGTGTGTGTGTCCGTGAATGCAATAACTTGAGTAAACAACGTCTAATTTCGATTAAATTTGGCTCAAATGGGTAAAATGACATCATGACTTAAAGTTTGAAAACTAGAAAAATCGGAAAATGGGAAGGGGGGTTTATGGGGGTTTTAAATTTCAAAAAATCGGTTTTTTGCATTTTTCACCTTAACATTTTTAAATAACTTAATTTTGGTTTTGACCATGTTATAGAGCTTAAAAAAAATAATGATGTAGTATTTTGAATTATTAACCTAGGTTAAGTGGTTGCGGAAAAAATCCAAAAAAACCTACTTATAAAACCTCCCATGTTAATCTTATGGGAAACAAGTTTTGGCTTTTTCACAGTTTATTTTAATGTAAACTTCACATTTTCTTTTACCAATCTGTTCAGTTTCACAAAACAATCATTTTGGTGTTTAAATTGTGATTCTACGCCCAACCGTTGCAGAGATGATATTCAAAGTGCTAACACAGTACGTTGTCCAATGTTATCCTTATAGAGAATAAATAAAATTTGATACCTCGATTATTTATAAATGTATGTTGATGAAACTTGGTATGTGGCTTCACGTAGTACTGGTATATTGATATTTGCACAAAAAATTTACTTTTTGTTGATTATTTTTGTAGCAGCAAACCTGCATACTCAGCCCCCACGTTACTCTTATGGAGAATAAGTAATACCCCCGTCGCAGCAAACCTGCATACTCAGCGTATTTCCAATTAGTATATAATGTAACACATTAAAACACTTAACAGGATTCATAAGAAATATATTCACAAATAAGCGATGTTTAAAATATTAATTATTCTCTATAAGAATAACATTGGGGATGAGTACGCAGGTTTTCTGCAACAAGGAACACAAAATAATGGGTTTTTATGCAAATATCAATAGAACTCGTCTTAGTGAAGTCACATACCAAGTTTCAACCATATACATTCATAACTAAGCGAACATAACATTTTAATTATTTTCCATAAGAATAACATGGGGACCAAGTACCTAGGTTTGCTGCAACGGGAACCATAGGCGAAAAAATTTTTTTTTTTTTGCAAACAACAATAAACCACGACCAGATGAAGCCATAAACCAAATTTCGTCAGTTTATGGTCATAAATAAGCGAGATATACAATTTTTATTTTTCTCCATAAGAATAACATTAGACAGCGTACTGTATTTAGCACTTTCAGTATCTCAGTAACCAATTGACGTAGAACAATGATCAAAATACCAAATTGTTTGTTTATTTATTCTGAATTCAATGGCAAAAATTAAAATTTGATTTAAATCAAAATAACATGTGGAAACCCCAAAAAAAATTTTGGGATGGTGCGATTCGTCTTGTACCAAATTTCACTTAGATTGGACCTTTTTTACGAGAGTTATCGTGCTTACAGACACATATATATATTATGTTTATATATTAACATAAATTAATAAAACTTGGTATGTAGCTTCACTTGGTTGAGTTATATTGATAATTGCATAAAAACCCATTTTTTTGTTCCTTGTTGCAACAAACCTGCTTACTCAGCCCCCATGTTATTCTTATGGAGAATAACTAAAATGTTATATAGCGCTTATTTATGATTGAATATTGATGAAACTTGGTATGTGGCTTCGCCTAGTTAAATTCTACTTGTATTTGCATAAAAACCAATTGTTTGTGTTCCTTGTTTCAGCAAACCTACGTACTCATTACCGATGTTATTCTTATGGAGAATAGTTAAAATCGCTTATATGTGAATATATTTTTATGAAACTTGGTATGCGGCTTTATGTGGTATTAAGACATATATTATGCATTGGAAATTCGCTGAGTACGCAGGTTTGCTGCAACGGGGGTATTATATACATATGCCTGAAACATCTGTTCTTGCTATCTTGCCGGCATTTGCTATCAACATCAGCTGTCAAATATACAGATCAATCGATTACTGTACTTCCATAAGATTAACATTAAAACTTTGAAAGCCTGTGGAGCGTAGCCCTGAGGGCCGGTGTAAATCATAAGGGGTTTCTGCTCATCTATAAGACAATATCTTTCTAACAGTATGCGTGAATTTCTCCTACGATACAAACTTGCTGAGAAAAAAGGAGAGACAGTTTTGTGCTTACCTATTAATAATTAATATAAAGATAACTCAACCAGGTGAAGCTACATACCAAGTTTTATTCATTTAGGTCCATAGTTAAGGGAGATACACAACTTTACTTATTCTCCATTAGAATAACATTAGGTCTGAGTATGTAGGTTCGCTGCTACAGGGAAAATCAACAATAAATTATTTTGTTGTGCAAATATCAATACCACGACTAGGTGAGGCCACATACCATGTTTCATCAATATATATTCATAAATAATGGAGATATCAATTTTTATTTATCCTCCATAAGAGGCCATACACGTATTACGTAACACACTTAAGGGGGATTATGCTGCGTTATGAGGGGGAGGGGGGAGGTTTGGACCAAAGTTATGTAACTCACACATATCAACCCTAAGAACTGGCGCACTTCCGTATCTATTGATACTGTTATAAGTCTTTCAAAATTAAAAAATAATCAAATTGATATCTAAATCAAGATTACATTAGTTACATAAAAAAAATTCTGTCATACTATTTTAGTAATAGGCAAACTAAAAATAAACGTGTTTTGAGTAAGTTCTGTATTGCTTTACACCTATGTTATTTTGTGTTGATTTAGAGTGTAAAATCATGACTTGATACAGTATTGCACAATGCCACCCACATCTTTAGTTTTTTAAGTTATTTTGTATTTGTATTCGTTATAAATTAAATTTGTTACGTTTTAAATGAGATAGTTTATTTCGTTGTTTATATTATTAATAACAGTCTTGTTTGTTTCTATACATTTTGCTTTGAAATATTAAACAATGTTGTTAAAAGTAAATTGAAATCCATAATCCAAATTGCTACTAAAACGATGTTAAAAGTTTAAGCTGTTTTAAAACGTTCAATGCTGACAAACGTGTGAAAATGTTAATTAGAATACGTTAATTAACGTACTCCGCACCCAACGTGTTAAGGCCAACTCTCAGATTGAGTTACGTAACCCATTGGGGGGGTGGGGGGATACGGTCAAGCGTTATAGTGTGTTACATGGGGGAGGAGGGGGGGGTCTGAAATGACGAAAAAATGTGTTATGTAATTTGTGTATCGTCCCTAACGATAACATTGGACAATGTACTGTCATTGTCATTTAACACATCATTGAATATATGTGCAACGGTTGGACGTAGAATTACAATTATTTAAACACCAAAATAATTGTTTTTTAGAGTTTAAGTTATTGGTATAAACAAAATTTATCGGTTTCAGTCAAATTAACTGAGGATAAGCTAAAAACTGTTTCCCCATATGATTAACATGGGAAATGTTTTCAATAGGTTTTTGGATTTCCTCCGCAACCACTTAACCTAGATTAATAATTTAAAATACTAAATTTTTTTTAAGCTCTATAAAAAGTTCATAACTAAAATAGATTTTTTTTATAATTTTAAGGTAAAGATTGCAAATAAAAGGATTTTTGTAAAATTTTAAACCCCCATTAAACCCCATTTACCATGGTCCGATCTTTCTGGTTTTCGAACTTAAAGTCATAAATGTTACTCTTCACCTTCACATTTTTGCAAATTTCATTAAAACCGGGAGATTCTTTCAAAAGTTATCGAGATAACGGACTCAAAAACTTTTGAGTGAGTGTGTGTGTGTGTGTGTGTGTGTGTGTGTGTGTGTGTGTGTGTGTGTGTGTGTGTGTGTGTGTGTGTGTGTGTGTCTGTGTAAATTTGAACAAATAGTGTTTTGGGTACCTACGGGCCTCAAAACGAAAAGTTATCATGGTCTCGGGCTTAAGTATTACTATGCCACCTATGGTAATGGCTTCTTCCCTATAGGGGAAATTATAAAACAAATTTAATGCCTACCATACTTGTATTGTAGTTTCTCTAAATGCTTATCATTGGCTAACGATGACAAATTCAACAAAGCACCATTTTTTCTAGCTTAGGACAAACATACCTAGTTTTTGCTATTCTTCTTTTTTAAAGACTTTTAAAATTAGGTATCATTCAACGGGGCTTTACATTTGTTTTAAAGCCTATACTGCCCTCAAATGGATAAAGTTGTGATACTGACCAAAAAGTAAATTTGTCTTTACTATACAGGTGTGCTGAGTTTTATTTTCCTTCTATAGCTCCTATGCATGTGCTTCACATCAGGATAAAAATTCACAGTAGAACAATTTTAAACAAAACAATTACCGTCTGTAGTTAGATATAATCCTTATAACAGCTGTTTATTTAAATTAATTGGAATATAGTAGTATTTATAATAGTATTGATTGATAACCACCCACTGAAAAGTTAAGAGGGTGTAACCACACTTTTGCCTAACCTTGTATAGCAGTATATAACGACCAGCCGTGACAGCACCTTCAAATAAGAACAACAACAAAATACCAATCGTTGTCCAATGGCGAAAGGTAGAAAGGAAGCGCAGATTATAGTTGGATAACTTATCTTATTTCCTTTTTCTGTGGAAAAAAGTCATCTCCTTTTAGTGTCAGCTTTGTTAACATTTTAACATGTTTATTGCAGGTAAAAAAATAAAGTTTAAAAGCTCCGCAAGCCACAAGTTTATATATAATTAACGTTTCTAATTTTTTTAATGGCCGCTTTTTAAAATAAAGCAAACTATAGAAATATTTGATTTGGAATAAAATGGTTTATAGGAGAAGACAAATAACATGAGATACATACTGTCTATCACTGTATTATCAATCCTATATAATGCACTTTTTTAAGGTGATTCTGGTAAATGAATAATTTATTTTATAAATTACTTATAATAAACCAAGTCCCTAGTTTTGAGATTGGATATGAAATGTAAAGCTCTTCCGTCTTTACAATGTAGTAAATTTAACAACAAAGTTGTAAAATTTGGATAAACATATTACCAAATTTAAAATTTTTTTTAAATTTCTGAATAGTTAATTAATTTTTATATTGGTTTGGAATGAATCTGAGGAAGTGAAAACCCTTATAAAACGTTTTATATTGAAACAAATTTTAATTTTGCTGCTCTGATGTAAATTGTTTGCTAGTAAAATATTGATGTTTATTGTTTCTAATTTTGTGCGGTTGGTGGACTATGTACACACACACATAATTATTATTTGAGATATGGATATTGTGTGACATGACTCACTCGGTGAATAAAAAAATCAAACCATTACACTGGTCCAATTTGCAGACTCACTAACGAACTGTTCACAGGGAACGCAAATGAATCAGAGTCTCTTATTGTGTCAGTTGAGTTTCAATTATAATGCTCAGTTACACGCTCAATTTATGAATACAAACAACAATAGTTTTGTGTTGTGATTTAACAATATAATCGATAATGAGGGTTCTATTATGATTGTTAAATTTTATTACTAGCAGGTTGTCTTTCATTAGGAGAAGTACCTAGACCAAGTGCCTAGGGTCGCTTCAAGAAACAGTTTTGCTGCATAAGAATAACATGACAAGTTTAAGGCAAGTGGGGCGATGCCTTTCGGTTGGCATTAAAAATGTTAACAATTTTTGTATCAATGAAAATTATCTACAATCATGCTAAAAGACGCAAAGAATGCATCTTTGCCAGGGTGGCTGAGCTCTGAGGATGATGGGGGGGATATTTATTTGACAAGGGAGCATCCATCAAGAGAATGTGAAACAAAACCAAAGAACCATCACACGTTACAAGTAAATTATATGTTACGATGTGATAGAAAAAGCCAGTAGTGGTCCTGAGGTCGGGAAAAAGTATCCAGTCTTATGGACCACCATCAACATGGTATGGTACGAGAGCAATTCAAATAATTACTGACATTAGGGCCTAAAACAACATAAATGGCACAGACAGAGAGAAACCGTTACTGCCCATGCTTACATGGTTTGCCTTTTAGACATTGTAGTGGGGCAAATTTTTTCCTGTTTTAACTTTTTTTAAATGGCTTATCCATGAATACATAGTCTAATAACTTTATTTATTTATTTCACAAAAGTAAATTACAATGTATTTTTTGTATTAATAAACTTTTGTTTTCAAAAACTAAATATCAAAATTAGGCCAAGATAAGCAAATTTTTAACAAAGCCAAAATTATTTGTTACAATAAGTAACTTTCATAAACATTTAATTAGGTTTCAAAACCTATACAGGACCCTTATCAAAGAAGATAAACAAAAATGGTCACATTATAGCTTCACAGTTAGTTGCGACTATCAGACACATTTATTGTCAGGTATATCTTTTTTTGTGGTTTTCACTTACGGTAACTAAATATGTAACAATTGTTGTGCTATGAGAGATATCGAACCACACATCAAGTAATACAACTAAAACCGGCTTGAACAAATACTTTACTGTTGGCAAGGCCCAAATACCTAAAGAGGTATTGACCATGGGACGAGGTCTTCTCTCAGATTGCTGGATTTTAAACCCAGTGAGTGCTAGCGTCACTGCTGATAATGCCACTAAACATATGCAATTTTCTCTGCCACATCAAAGGTTTTTAATAAAATATTTTGATGCATAAGTAGAATTATTCTATTTTCATTTAGATAATAATATTCATTCGTAGGTTTAAATATTTTCAAAACAAAAGTACTCATTAATACATTTTGGATATCATTCCTATAAGTATGCACCATAAATCCCTAATAAAAAAAAAATAAACATAATAATTGTCAGAACAATAATACAATTAAAAAAACACATATTAAATACAACTTACATCTGAAAATAAAAGCATGTGGGCTAATAAAGTGGTCCCCAACCTTTTTTGGCTGAAGACCCACTATCGCTTATGAAAATATTTTTTAATCCGAAAGGATTTGTTAATCAATTTGCCTAGGATTTCACGTATTTTGGGAGAAAAGAATATTTAGCCCTATAAAAAAGCTTGTAAATAAAAATTTCAGTATAAAATAATCAAACACCTTGGTTGCTAAATAATGTTTAAATAATCATAAACTTTAAGTAGCCCAGTAACGAAACTAACCCTTAAGATAAGTTTGTGCTAGATATTTGCTTATAAAGCCTCCCGTTACATGCAACTGTCTAATTAATATACATATATATATTATTTATTTTTAATTTTGATTAATAACTGTTTTAATCATACAATAAAATATTTTTAAGAGAACTGACATTAGGACAATATGTAGGTAATATATACTGCTACTCAGTTGTACTTAGATAAAATAAAGTAATATACATAATTCCATGTGCAACATAAAATTGTTTTAAAACCAAGACACATGATCTTCAACTGGTAAAATAAAAGGTGCCTGAAATTGAAGCAAGAGGAAAATTGGCCTTTAATACACTCTGATGTGCTAATTCAGAATTATTATTAGCATAACACCCGTAGCGTTAGCATTAGTATTAGCATTAGCATTAGTACCCATAGTGTTTTTATCAGTAGTATTACACTTATGTTTTGTTGAGGTGAAAATTTATTTAATCATGTATTCTTATTCTTTTTAAGGTCCATTTTCTTTATCCTTAAAACCTTTAGTTGTAATGAGATACATTTGAATATACACGGTTTTCTATGGTCTTTATATATGCCACTTTAGTGTATGGTTATTGTTAGTAAATCATATTCTTGGGGTTGTAAGGTGATTTACTGGGTATAGGGTGAACCTTATTTAATTACACTTTTTATCTTTTTGTATCACTCATGCTCATTTACTATTTAAAAATGTAAGCACAGTAGTACTTTGTTTTAAAGGAGGATAAACATTTAATAGCATATACACAGTTACACACTTAGTATTTACTTTAAAGGATCTTAATGTTTTCCCAAATGGGCCCTCATCTTTTATATGTTATTACACAGTTCTGCATTACTCGGGATTATTTCAACTTGAGAGAGTAACACTACACTGAGATTATATTTTTAATTTTAATACTGAGAACTACAAGTGATTTTAATTCATCATTAAAATGCCGGTACACTAGTGGCTTACAGGACTAGTGGCCTAACACGTGGGTTTTGTGTAAGTGGATAGTCACAGCTGATCATTAGTTCATTTTAGCGAATTTCCCCTATTGGGAAGAAGCTATTACCGTAGGTCTCATGGTAAGACTTAAGCCCCAGACCATGATAACTTTTTGTTTTGAGGTCCCCAGATGCCAAAAACACTAGTCGTTCAAATTTATATATATGTATATATATACAGGGTGTACAAAAATGCATAGCGCGCTATGCAGAACCGGATTCTACATACAAAAACAAGTCGAAAATGTACAGTAACATTTTTGCGATTTCGGATTAGTTTAGTCGTAATCCGCCATTTTGTATTTTTTTGAAAATAATTAATAATTCAAAAACCCTTTCGAGATATTTTTTTGAAACTTGGTATAAACATTAAGTTTCTGGTTTTTAACATTTTCCAAAAATAATTTTTATTAAACTTATCAAATTTTAAAATGGCGGCCATTTAAATATTTCAAAGTCAAATTCCATGAAAACTAGCAACTGAAACAAAATTTTACAAGACATACAATTTAAAGCACTTTGTAATCCAAATCCAATGACATTTTTACCGTAAAAATCGATTAATAAACAAAAAAGTTATGGCAATTTTTTATAATAAATTTTAAAATGGCGGCCATATAAAATTTTCAAAGTCAAATTCCTTAATGCATTTGACCAAGTCCTTTAAATTTTATGTCTTGTAAAATTTTGTTTTAGTTGCTAGTTTTCCAGGAATTTGACTTTGAAATTTGTATATGGCCGCCATTTTGAAATTTATTATAAAAAATTACCATAACTTTTTTATTTATTAACCGATTTTTACAGTAAAAATGTCATTAGATTTGGATTACAAAGTGCTTTAAATTTTATGTCTTGTAAAATTTTGTTTTAGTTGCTATTTTTCATGGAATTTGACTTTGAAATATTTAAATGGCCGCCATTTTGAAATTTGATAAGTTAAATAAAAATTGTTTTTGGAAAATGTTAAAAACCAGAAACTTGATGTTTATACCAAGTTTCAAAAAAATATCTCGAAGGGTTTTTGAATTATTAATTATTTTCAAAAAAATACAAAATGGCGGATTACGACTAAACTAATCCGAAATCGCAAAAATGTTACTGTACATTTTCGACTTGTTTTTGTATGTAGAATCCGGTTCTGCATAGCGCGCTACGCATTTTTGTGACACCCTGTATATATATATATATATATGTGTGTGTCCATGAATGCGATAACTTCAGTCCGATTTCTATGAAATTTGGCTCAAATGTGTAAAGTGACATTCATGACTAAGTTTGAAAACCAAAAAAATCGGACCATGGGAAAGGGGGTTTATGGGGTTTTAAAATTGTCCAAAAATCAGTTTTTTGCACTTTTCACCCTTAAATTTTTAAAACACACAATTTTTGTTTTAACCATTTTATAGAGCTTTAAAAAACAAATAATATAGTATTTTGAATCATTAACCTAGGTTAAGTGGTTGCGGAGAAAATCCAAAAAACGTGTTCATAAAATCTCCCATGTTAATCTTATAGGAAAATGGTTTTTAGCTTTTTCTTAATTAATTTTACTGTACACTTCACATTTGCTTTTATCAATCAGTTTAGCTCTACAAAACAATCATTTTGGTGTTTAAATTGTGATTCTACATCCAACCGTTGCCGAGATATTCAAAGTGATAAACACAGTACGTTGTCCAATGTTATCCTTATGGGGAATATTTCAAATTTTATATCTCAATTATTTATGAACGTATGTTGATGAAACGTGGTATGTGGCTTCACCTAGTACTGGTATATTGATATTGGCACAAAAAATTGATTTTTGTTGATTATCCTCATAGCAGCAAACCTGCATACTCATCCCTAATGTTATTCTTATGGAGAATACGTAAAGCTTTACATCTCCCTTAATTATGAACATAAATCATTAAAACTTGGTATGTAGCTTCACCTGGTTGAGTTATATAGATAATTGCAAAAAACCCACATTTTTATCTTCCTCGTTGCAGCACCTGCGTTCTCAGCCTTAATGTTATTCTTATGGAGAATAAATAAAATGTTATACATCACTTATTTATTTAAGTATTTTTATGAAACTTGGTAAGTGGCTTTATGTGGTAGTAAGAAATATATTCAGGCATAGGAAATTCACTGAGTATGCAGGTTTGCTGCGACGGGGGTATTGCTTATTAATTAAAACACTGTAGTGATATTTCCATAAGAAAATCATTGGATCTTTGAAGTCCAGTGAGGCGGGGCCCACGTAATTTCTGATATTTTTCCCATAGTCCTTGGCCCTCAAGCTTTAAAATGAACTGTCATAACCTAACTTAACTTCTTCCCAGCTCGAGGTATTTCGTGGGGACCGATTTGCTTACGGAATTAAATATATAGATTACAATATTTACACTTCTTATCAATATAACTGTAATGGCTACTTTAACGGGCCTGTATGCAGAGGCCTGTTTCACGTAAGGTGTCTCAAACCGATTGCAGACAAACCAGTTGACCTAGAAGAATGAAATAAAATTATTTCCTACTAAATCGGCCCTAAAGAGTAACGTAAAAATAGTTTTAACTTGTTTAAAGTACAGGGTGTTCCAAAAACTGTGGGTCACTAGTTTGAATCTCAGAATTTTCAAATGTAAACATACGTTATGTTATACACCATTTTAAAGCCCTTTAACAGACAAACATTGTGTTGAAATTAGAACTGGCTTATCTCTATATTAACATAGCCATTAATTCATCTAAATCATCTAAATGGCAACCATTTTGTTTTAAAATATAAACGTTTACAGAATACCTGTATCTACTGTACCACAAGACATATATTTTTATTCTGATTCAAATTTCTTACTCGTATTGAACTCGGCTTCACCCTGATATGGTACATGCCAGTTTTTAAAACATAGTAAAAACAATAAAAAATAATATTTTTGAAAATCTTGAGAGGCTCAAGATTTAAAAAAGTAAAATAGTGACGTATATCAAAAAGTATTTGATTTTATAAGTCTTAGAAATCATAACTTTCTAATTTATATCAACCTCGTATCTCTTTTTGTTTTTTAGCTATTAACAAAAATCATTATTTCCGCATACACATAGGCGTAATTTGGGGGGGGGGGCAGTTGCCCCCTCAATAATTTGGAGAGAATATTATTATAATATATGAAAAGTCACAATAATCACGATCACGGCCATTTTCGCCCCTCCAATCAAAAGACTGAAATTACGCCTTAAGCCCATACAAAATACATGTTATTTCTACATAACACTTCAAAATACTCCGAGGCCTGTTTTAACGAATTTCCCTATAGGGAAGAAGCTATCACCATAGTCAGCATGGTAAAACCTAAGCCCGGGACCATGATAACTTTTCGTTTTGAGGTCCCCAGATGCCAAAAACACTATTGTTCAAAACTGTAAATATACATATATATATGTGTGTATGTCCGTGGGTGCTGTAACTCTCGTAAAAATGGTCAGATTTTTATGAAATTTGGTACAAACATGTAAAGCAACATTTATGACTTAAAGTTCGAAAACCAGCCAGAACGCTCTATCCAAAGGGGTATTTTGGGGGGTTTTGTACCCCGAAAATTTTTTTTTAGTTTTTTACATACAATAGTTTAGTAAATCAAATTTTAGTTTTCACCATTGAATTCAGCTTATAAAAAAACAATTTGACGTTTTGATCATTGCTCTACGTCAATTGGTTATAGAGATATTGAAAGTGCTAAACACAGTACGTTGTCCAATGTTATTCTTATGGAGAATAAGAACAATTGTATATCTCGCTTATCTATCAACTAATCCTGACGAAACTTGGTATATTGCTTCATACTGTTGTGTTCTTTTGATTTTTGCACAAACAACAATTTTTTTGCCAATAGTTCCCGTATCAGCAAACCTGCGTACTCAGCCCCCATGTTATTCTTATGGAGAATAAATCAAACTAGTGGCTTGAAGGGGCTATAGCCCCTAAACTTGTTGTAATACCCTGCCTCACCGAAGGAAAATAAAACATAAGTAGGAACATATGCCAGTTCGTAAACAAAGTAGACACTTAATCACCATGTTTTAATTTAAACAAAAAAGACATTTTAAATCCCCATGCTTTTCTAATGGGGGATGTTTTACGTTAGTCCTCGTTTGGTGGTAACTGTTTGGAGATACTGCTATTTTTTCCAAGTCCCTGGGATCATGACCTTTAATTTGAGCCGTCTCCCATCATCCTGCAATTTGCCAAACTCCCACAATTTTTACTTACAAATTTTGCTTACAGAATTATATATAAAGATGTTATCTCCCTTAATTATTAACATAAATTAATAAAACTTGGTATGTGGCTTTACCTAGTTGAGTTATATTTATATTTGTATAAAAACCCATTTTTGTGTCCCTTGTTTCAGCAAACCTGCATACTCAGTCACCATGTTATTCTTACGGAGAATAATTAAAATGTCATAAATCGTTTATTTATGAATGTAAATTGATGAAACTTGGTAAGTGGCTTTATGTGGTATTAAGATACATATATATGCATTGAAATTTTGCTGAGGTTTGCTGCCACCGGGGAATTATAAATGAGTTATGTAGAAATAACATGTATTTCATATGTGGAAATTATGATTTTTGTTGACTGCTAAAAAACTAAAAAAAATATATGAGGTTGATGTAAATTATAAGGTTGCTAGGAAGTATTTTTTAATATTTGTTACTATTTTTTAAATACTGGCATGTAGCATATCAGGTTGTGCTAAAATTATGTCTTGTGGTTTAGCAGACAAAGAGTATTCCATAAATGTTAATATTTTTTTAAATGGCCACCATTTTGATAAGTGAGTTCTGATTTCACCAAAATGTTTGTCTATTAAAGGGCTTTGTAATGAGGGATAAGATAACGTATTATTATATTTGAAAATTCCGAGATTCAAACTAGTGACTCAGTTTTTGGAACACCCTGTACAGTAGAGTCTCGATTATCCGACCTAAACCGGCCATGGCAAGGTCGGATAAGCGGGAAGGTCGGATAACACAGAAAATAATAAAACAATATTACAAATTTTAATTTTTTTTTATGCGTGCGGAAATTGATTGTTTGATCATGCATGGGGACGGTCGGATAACACAGGAAATAATAAAAACAATATATTAAAAATTTCGATTTTTTTTCTAGGCGCGTGGAAATCGATCGTTAGATCGTGCACGGGGGGGGGTCGAATAACAGGGAAGGTTAGATAACTGAAGGTCGGATAATCGAAACTCGACTGTATTTTAAACAAGTTAAAACTATTTTTAAGATCCTTCTTGGGATCAATTTAGTGGGAACTAATTTATTTCATAGGTCAAGTTGTTTGTCTGCAGTCGGCTGGAGACACCTTACATGAGACACCCTGTATATATTTGGTAATGGGACTCATGCAGCCAACTCGCTGCTGCTAGTCTGTCAGTCTATTTTAAAGCATTGAGCAAAACCAACTTCCCACTTGTTTTTATCATCTCTTCAACTCATTAATCATTAAATTTATAGGTTATTTTGCATCATTCTAATCTAATCTTCATAAGAATGTAAACATGATGTAAGAACCAGATATAGGTGTGCTATTGCACAGGTTTAGTGACGTCACTTTTGGGGAAAATCAGCTGGTAGTTCTCCAACAACCACCCTCTGTCATTTTCATCGTGTTTGTTTAATTTTTAATGTTTACATCAGAACGGAAAGTTTATAGTAAAAATAAAACGTACGTTCAAAATCAAAACTAATGACGTCAACTTTGGAGGATGCGCAGAAACTTACAGAATTTGGTTGGCGTTGGGGCATACCTATGTCTGGTTCTTACATCATGGAATGTAAAGACTGATAGATCAATATTATCCTACTCTTCAAAATAGAAGGACTTCACAGGTTTACAAAAATTTTGTCCATGTACATTTGCATTAAGCTAAGGAAGAATCAAAACCTCCGACACTTCTGAACCAATTTAGATCATTGAGGTATCAACAAATTAAATAAATGAAAATTACCTGTATCTGTTCAAAATAGTTTTCGATTCTCAATACTTTTATATTCAAGGGCAAGGGTTACTCTCAAAGATACATTTTCACTTCAACCCTTCAAGATGGTTTGACAAGATAAAACGTTTGTCGCATTGAGCCCTGCAGCGTTTTGACGCAAATATATGTCAAACATATAATTATTACTTTTTGTACAAATTGTAATGCACTTATAATAGAACAAAATTGTATAAGTATTTTGGCAAAAATCATGAAAATAGGTTTAGAAATAACAGAGTTGTGCGATTTTTCCATAAAAACTGGTTTTCCACAAATTTTTTTTGTACAAAAAGGTGGTACAAGGCGATCGATTCCAACCAGACACACCAGTGATCATCAGGCCCAATCAGAGAATGATTGTGAGACATATTTTATTTTATCCTGTTAATTGAATAACACATATTATGGTACTCAAGATATTAAATATAATAATAACAGAATGATTTTGAGTGCCTTTATTGATCATTGTTAGCAGGAGTTGGAGATAGCTGCTGTGGGGACGCCCACACCAACGTTACTCAGAAGAGAATGTAACCAGTTACAATCCTTGTATACTTGCCATTGGCTTGTGATTTGTTTTTCTTTTAAATAACTATTTCATTAAAGATGTTGTTATACATTGATACATTTGGTTTAATAGTTCAGTAGAGGAGTGATTTATTCTTGAACATATACTTAATGTTAATTTGAAACAATCACTACAAATTATGTTATCAAATCTCACCAAACTTAACAATTAACGAATAGTCAACACTTCCCCTCACCATTCTCTTTATTTTGCATGACATGGTGGGATCTGCCTTTTCCTCCCCTTCACGCGTAAATCTTGCAGTACACGGTCAACGTAATTCAGTTAAGACTAAATTAGCTGTTTGCAGTTCCTTTGTCCTTGGACATACATATACAGGGTGTCCAAAAAGTCCCGGGTCGGTTAAATATTT
Organism: Allygus modestus; assembly: GCA_963675035.1. Taxonomy (NCBI): domain Eukaryota; kingdom Metazoa; phylum Arthropoda; class Insecta; order Hemiptera; family Cicadellidae; genus Allygus; species Allygus modestus. The sequence goes on along the minus strand of OY776111.1, from coordinate 377,416,800 downwards.
GTCGAAATATTTAAAATAGAGCTACAAAACTTTGCACAAAGTTACTGGACATAAAAATCTATTTTAACACATATTCAGTGATCCGCTACTTCCTCAGGGGGACGGCCCGCTAGGAGTCAGAAGAAAATCTTAAATGTAAGCATAGGTTGATATGCATATCAAATAAAAGGTCTTTATTAGTAGAGTACAGAGCCGCAAACCCGACCTCAAACGGAGAAACGAGTCAAAAATGACAGCCCTTCAAAGATGGCTTGAGTTTGCAGCTGAGGTAAATGTAATCAAGTTCATGGAACACACTATCAGTCACAAATAACTTTCTCTTTTAGGTTTATCATGGCTCATTCATTTTCCTTGTTTGTTTTATTTTCGATCCCTCTCAGAAATAACGAAACTTATAATTCTACAACAGTATTAATTGTAAACAGTTTTGGGTTAGTAATGTTAAAATCAAAAAGCTCGTCAGTTTATTTTCTACATTAACCTAAGTTGCAAACTCAAGCCATCTTTGAACGGCTGTCATTTTTGACTCGTTTCTCCGTTTGAGGTCGGGTTTGCGGCTCTGTACTCTACTAATAAAGACCTTTTATTTGATATGCATATCAACCTATGCTTACATTTAAGATTTTCTTCTGACTCCTAGCGGGCCGTCCCCCTGAGGAAGTAGCGGATCACTGAATATGTGTTAAAATAGATTTTTATGTCCAGTAACTTTGTGCAAAGTTTTGTAGCTCTATTTTAAATATTTCGACAAATATTCAACCGACCCGGGACTTTTTGGACACCCGGTATATTGTTACTTAATACCTCCGTCCCGTCGCAGCAAACCTGCTTACTCAGTGAATTTATAATATATAAATATATGTCTCACTACCCAAAAAAGCCACTTACCAAGTTTCAGAGCACTACATCCATAAAAATAAGTGATTTATAACATTTTATTTACTCTCCATAAGAACAACATTAGGGCTGAGTACACAGGTTTCTGCAACAAGCAAGATAAAAAAACGTGTTTTGTATGCAACTATCAACATAACTCAACAAGGTGAAACTTTATACTAAGTTTTATTAATTTAGGTTCATAACTAAAGGATATAAGTATCAAACATTAACTATTCTCCAAAAGAATAACACTAGGGCTGAGTATGCAGGTTTGCTGCTTAGCGAAAAATAAAAAACAAATCGTTTTTGTGCAAATATTAATAGACCACAACCTAGTTTCATCAATATACATTCATTATATCATATAAATAATCGCATAAATAATCGAGATATTATAATTTTATTTATTTTCTATAAGGATAACATTGGACCACCTGTGTTTAGCACTTTGAATATCCCCGCAACAGTTGGACGTAGAACAACAATTTTTGTACTAATATGATTGTTTTTTAGAGCTGAACTTATTGGGAAAAACAAATGTGAATTTTTCAATACAATTAACTGAGGAAAATCTAAAAACCTTTTTCTCGTAAGATTTACATAGAAAATTTTATGAATACGTTTTTTGGATTTTTAAGCAGCGACCTGACTTAGGTTAATGATTCAAAATACTACATTTTTTTAAGCTCTATAAAATGGTCAAAACCAAAATCGAGTATATTTTTTTATTCTTGAGTAAAAAATGGAGAGTACAGATTTTTGGAATATTTCATTTTGATATGATTTTATCTACTTGATAAAAACATATCAATCGATCAAATCTCTTTATTTCATTTTTCTTCGAGAAGGGAAATGGCGTCAAAACAGTTACAATAGTCTTCATTTAGAAGAGGAATATATACAAGATGATTATTAATTTCTTTTATAGAAAAGGTATCTTTCATATTTCACAAACCTTTATACCAAGTTTACTGATTAAATGAAACACCAGATGGGTTTCCAGTGAATTAATACAGTAATTATTGTAGCCAGTTCATTTGCAGCACTAACGAAGGGTACAGGATACTGAACCTTGTTAACTACGCCACCCCCCCGTTCTATCAACTTCCTCACTCCCGCCTCCCCAAACCACAATGTGAAATTTTCATGTCCAGCTTCATACATAATACTCTCTCTATAATTTGGTAAGCCAAGCACAATAAATAAATAAAGTTCACTTTACAGAAAATAAGGAATGTTTGTGTCTTTTTGTGTGTCCATTGGCGCAAATAACTTTTTTTAAAAGGTCCAATAATCATGATGAATTTCATGTGCATTTGTGTTTGTGTGTGTCTACTAGCGCAAATAACTTTCATAAAATAGGCATGAAATGATCAAGATGAAATTTGGTAAAAACATGTTAAGCAGTATTTATTTATTTAAGCTTCAAAACCAGGCAAAACGTCCCATAAGATGGGGGATTTTGGTTAGGGTGGCCTTAAATGTTTTGGTCCTGAAGGCTTTTCGAAGGCAAGTTAACAGAAATGTTGAATGCTTAAACCATTAAAGTAGTAATTTTATTCTATTCGCAATAGCCTACAACGGGATTTGATTGGTGCTGTACTCTAGCCGCAAAATCTAACACAAGTCAAGGGGCCATACACATTTTTTTTTCATCTCAGTCCCCCCCTTCCCCCACATAACGAAGCATAACACTAAGCCATCCCCCTCCCCCCCCCTTAAGTGCGTTACGCAATATGTGTATGGCCCCTAATGACTGCGGGCAACTACAGGTTCTCTCCACTAGGGTTCTCTCCGCGGACTGACTATAAACCTATCTAATGCTGCTATGCCACTGGACGTGATAGCCATATGGATTAAGTCGTGGGAACACCTTGGCCAGGTGATAATAAGGAGTTTGTGGGTTCGATTCCTGCACACGACTAAAACTGACCAGTTATGCAACTCTCAATGAGTTATCCAGTCTGTGGCAACGTTGGTGGGGGAGCCCAATACAATTTTTCTATTCCAATTCATAGGTTTTAAAAATTACAAGTTATAAACGGCACCATTACATTATTCTAAGCCAATGAGTTGAATAGAGAACCCTGATTGTGTATAAATAAATTACTAAAAGTAATGATTAATCTATAGCAACAACCTAAAAATAAAATAAAACAAAACAATAACATCACAATATGAATAAGTGTTTTTTTTTTATTTACACATAAAATTAGTTATAACATTAACATTTGCAAATTAATTAAGATTAAAATAAACATATTATCACTCACTAATTAAATAATATTCGTAGAGTAAGCCTAATTAAGATTACGATAAACACATCACACATTACCACACACAAATTTAATAATATTTGTATAGTAGTTAAGATTAAGCTAAAAATAGCACACACTAATTTAATAACGTTTGCACATCAGTAATTATGATTAGATAAAAACCTCACTCATTATCACATACTAATTCCACATTCATTCATTATCCTCAGGCTTTCCTCTTATGGACTTCAAGGTCTGAAAAAAATTACATTTGATTAAAACTTGTAATAAAATATATTTATACGAGGGGCATTCAATGAGTAAATTCAGATTCAGGTTCAGTTTCAGGTATACTTCATTCATTAACATCAAGTAAAGAATATGCATCAATACAGTTAATGAATAAATAAAGAGAAAAACCTTTCAAGACTAAAAAAAACAATCACAATTAGTTATAAACTATCAATATTGTAAGTTAGCATATTCTAAAACACCTGTTTTTTCATTATAGGTTTGTTTATTTTCCCTACGTTTTGAAAATGGCATGTCCTCTTGAAGATTGCATGTTGGAAAAGTAGCGAGCTGTTATATGATTTTTGTTATCTGAAGGAAGAAAACCGTCTGAAATTGATTTAAGAAAAATTAAAAAAGACAATACGGGGTAAGTTGTATAAACTGTGCAAACTGTTATAAGTGGATGGATTGGTACAAAATTGGGCGAACAAATGTGTGTGATGTGCAACGTTCAGGCCAACCGATTGAGCTTTCAAATGTTTTGATGGAAAAACAAAATGAAACTCTTATTTAGGAAGATTGAAGAATTACAGTGGCTTGTACAGCTAAAACATGTCATATATTTATAGGCACTCAATCATCCATGAGTTTAAAAAACAGTTGAAATACCACAAAACATGCACATGTTGGGTTCCAAAACTATCAGACAACCACACAAATGTCAGGCTCGCCTGCACAAGGCTTATGAAACACTGAAAGGTTCAACTAGGAAGTCCTACCCCACCCTCCTTTCAGTCCTTATTTGGCCCCATCAGATTTTCACTTGTTAGGAACCATGAAAGAATATTTGCGAAGGAACAGATTTTAAAACAATGAAGATGTGAAGGCAGCAATTCGAGTCTGGCTTTGACACCAAAATAAAGAATTCTTCGCTGAAGACATAAAAATCTGGTACATCAATGGGAGAAGTTTATAAATGATAATGTTACACAATTTAAAAAGTCTTTTCTATTTAATAAAACACTTTAACACTACGCCTATTTGCCTCTTTACTTTATTGAATTCCTCTTGAATTTATTTATAGTAGGCTAAATATATGGTCTTTCTTATAATTTATAGACTTTCCAATTGGTTGACCCCAGGGGCGGATCCAGAGATCATGTTTGGGGGGGGCGGGGGGGATCAGCGAAAGTTAGCCCTCCCCCTAGGTGATCCCTGGCACCCCATTATTTTTTGTAATTAACGGTATATGAAATTATACAACAAATTAAAGTAAGTTAACATAATATATCAATAACCTTGTACTCAAGAAAAAAACAATCATAACTTTATAAACAAGCTAAACAAAGATTAAATTTAATTATACTGTGCCCGACTGTGGAAAAAAATAACAAATATTTAGGCATTACACTTTTTTCTACGCCATCTGTAGGCGTCTAAGAACAAGTAAGATACCTAAACAAACAATTTGTTTTAGTAGTTACCATGCAAAAAACTATTTACAAAACGTATTTGAAATCTGCAATACTGAACTATGCTACGCGAAGATACAAAGAGGAATGGGGCTAACAGCAAAGGTCAGTGACTCGAAAAATGAAAATGTCGTACCACATTTTCACAAAATAAAATACTTGGCGTATGAGCTTCCGTTTGCACGCAATTTAATCTTTGTTTCCTCTTATTCCATTACATATAATTTGAGGTATTTTTAGCTTCTAGCCTAGCCACTGGGTATTTATTGCCTAGCAACGCATTACACGGTTTTACACAAAAATTAAACCTAACCTAACCTGTAAACAAAACACAGCTGACAGCAATCGACGGTAGGCGGGTGAAAACCAGTAACATAAAATCACCGAATACAATGGTAGCAACCTTTGCTATGGATTGCTAAAATCATTAAAATCTACCTCCAAGACCATGTTGAAAACACTGAATTTTCGGTCTGCCAACTGGCAAAACTGTAACAACTTTGCGATATTCGGGAAAATCCATGTTTTTGTAAGACGCTTTTAGGTGAAAGACGTGTAAGGTTAAGGTGTAAGGTTAAGTAATGTGTTATATACTAAAATGGAAGTTTAAAATTTCATCTGCCTATTGGTATATATTTTATTCCATTTTTCGAACGTTTAGGTACAATAGTTTGAATTTTAATGTAACATTGTAGCCGGGAGCGGCAAAATTTGACTCTCAGAACCGAAAAACGGGGTTTCGGGAGGCTTTAGCTACTTACATTTTCATTCGGATTTATTCAAACTTTCATTTTATACCTGAATAATAAAATAAAACACAATACTTCTTAGGTTAGGGGGGTGACCGCCCCTACCGCCCCCCCCTTGGATCCGCCCCTGGTTGACCCACATGATAAAAAAACCAGAAGAAACGTGATTTGAAAAATAAGGATTGATATAAGGACATAAAGCCATTTATAAAAAAAGCTTGGTACCTAGCAGCGAGCACGTAATAGAATACAGAAGACTAGTGCTTATACCCAATGCATTAAAAGTGTGGCAAGATCCACCATGTTGGTCTGTCATACAGCCTTAAATATACGACCTGCCAGCTCATTCCGCGATAAAACTCTGCGACCAATACATGGCCATTATCAACAGTAATAGTTGAGATTATTGTTGAAATTTTGCATTCTTATAGAGTCTGAGAATAACGATGGTAATAATTTAAAATTAATAGTAACTTTATTAATTGGTGTATAACTATTTTATTACACCCTTGTAGTTCTGTATTTTAAATCAAGACATGAAAAAGTTGTTTATGTTTTGGTCAGAGACACTTTGTAAGCGGGAAAAAGTTGTAGATAAATAAACAAATTTCATTTTTTATTTCAACTTTTCTTTTCTAATGTGTTTGGTTTCCTCAGAAATCCAGGTACAAGAAGGCGGCGAAACTGACTTTCGCCGCAGCTCGCTGCCGCGCCACACCCGACCATAACAGCAGTGCAGGATGTTGTTTTCCGGCTACATTGTTGTTCTTGTTTTTATTTGTTATTTTGTTTCAACTTGGATTAGTAATAATATTGCATTCCTTAAAGAGTAGTAAGTTAAAAATCATTTATAATAAATAGTTTTAGTTACTTATTTATATGTTTATAATATCCTCGAAGTTTCACTATAACTGATTATGGGTATGACTTTGTTCAAATATTTGTAAGACATTAATCAATATTTATTGATCCAAAGAAATTACAGTATTATTCAGTTGTCTCATCTTAGATTTACACAGACTTTCATTACTAATCTTACTGTAATGATGGATTCTTACATAAAAATACTTATGAGCTATTATTTTGATCACTAAACAAAATAATTATCGTCCTACTCATTATCAGAGAAATATAAAGTGTTGGGAAATATATCCCTACCTACAGATTGACTAAGTACATGGTTTTACATTTTACTAACAATATCGTTTACACTTAAACTATTACTGATAGGTACTTAAGTTCGCAAAGTCAGCATATTTTTGCCACACTTTTAGAAGGTGGCACAAGCTCTTAATTTATGAATGAAAGGTAATGATTTTTATGTAAACAATGGTACAAATGTATATTTTATAGTATTATTTATTCCAAATGTCTTTTAATCCATAAATGAAAATACTGTTTACGATATATACCAGCTAGTAATTTTATTTTCGTTGTTTGTGACGTACAAAAAAATAATCATTAATAGATCTAGAGTGACTAGAATTCATAGAGAAATTATAGCAATATTAAATACAATTTATGACTAAACAAACATATTTTTAACCATTTCAATCTGCGTATTTAAATAAATTAAAACACTGCGCTCTTATGAAATGTAATCCCAGCGGGTGGTTGATATCCCGTTTATTATACGTTTATTATAAGTGTCCATTATTGCAACCAAATGCAGCACAATTTACCAATTACCACCTCGTATAAGTTGATATCTTAGGTCTACAACAAACAGCCGTGTCTACCCTTACTGCGACGAACTGAAATAGTGCATGGCGATGCGTGGTAAGGACTCGAACTAGGGCAGCGCCGCCATCTTGGACTTTCACATCCGACCGCCAGACTGACCGCACTCAGCGCTCCGAATAGCTTCTCTATTCTATTATGTGCTCGCTGGTACAAAGTTAAATTAATAATATTACAATTGTCCATGCGCAGCTTGCACATTGAATTACCTTTGAGTTAGTTGGACTTTTCGCTACAAGATGGTGCCTTTATATCATTGACAAGTAAATAAATTAAAATCACCCATTGTTATGGTTTTGAATTGTGTTTATTTATTTATTGCATTCTGTGGTGAAAGTATTCTTCAAAATGTGTCTCAATTATTGGTTTTGTTGAATAGTAAGGCAGAAGTACCAACAACAAAAAAAACATTCTTGAGAAATAATATATAACTATCTACTTGACACGAGCTTGCCTGTATTATTAACACCCAATTTTTACTCTATATTATAATTGTTTATAAACCATCGTCATACCACTACTTCTATTCCATAAATGAAATTTTTCGCAGCTGATGGTTTACACCAGGGGGCCTATTTTTGAAACAGGTGAGTGGTGAGTCAGTCAACCAGCTGATTTTAGCATTGTCACCTGATATATGATTGGCAATTATTTATCTGTCAAAACAAAAAGCCAAATGTAAACAATGGCCAATATACAAATTTATAAACATTCTGTTGCTTTAGCCAAATCAATTGGTATATTTTTAAACGTTTACTTACTTTTTGAGCATTTTAATAATAAATCATACGTTATTCAACTGTTTACACATTTTGTATTGGAAAATAAACATAACCTAGTTAGGCAGTTTACTATTGATTCCTACTGTCATTTCCTTCTAACATGAAGAAGAAAAAGGTTTTTTCCGGTCAACTCACCCATTTTCAGTCACCAGCCTGGTGAGAAGAAATGGTTAAGTTGGTGACTGATTCAGTAAAAATACCTAAATATAGTAAATCTATCAATGTTAAATATAAACTTTCATTAAATATACTAATATAAATTTTGTAGGGTTGGATTAATTAACCGAATGGTTACCTAAATAATATCTGTACTTTTATCTGTTGATATGAAAATTAAAATACCCCGTCGCAGCAAACCTGCGTACTCAGTGAATTTCCAATGCAAAATATGTCTTAATACCACATAAAGCCGCATACCAAGTTTCATTAAAATATATTGACAAATAAGTGATATATCAAATTTGAATTATTCTCCTTAAGAATAACACTGGGGATGAGTACGCAGGTTTGCTGCAACAAGGAACAACAAATATGGGATTTCATGTAAATATCAGTATTACTCAACTAGGTGAAGCCACATACCAAGTTGCATCAATATAAATTCATAAATAAGCGATACATACCATTTTGATTATTCTCCTTAAGAATAACATGGGGGATGAGTACGTAGGTTTGCTGCAACAAGGAACACAAAAAATGGGTTTATATAAAAATATCAATAGAACTCAACTAGGTGAACCAACATACCAAGTTTTATTAATTTATGTTCATAATTAAGGGATACATTACATTTTACTTATTCTCCATAAGAATAGCATTGGACAACGTACTGTGTTTAGCACTTTCAATATCTCTGTAACCAATTGACGTAGAGAAATGATCAAAACACCAAATTGTGTGTTTTTTTAAGCTGAATCCAATGGTGGAAACTAAAATTTGACTTTTTAAAATATTACATGTAAAAACTTCAAAAAACCCATTTTTGGGGTACAAAACCCCCTCCAAAATACCACTTCGGATAGGTCGATCTGTCTGGTTTTTGAACTTAAAGTCACAAATAATGCTTTACACGTTTGTACCAAATTTTATCAAAATCGGACCATTTTTACGAGAGTTATCGCACCCATGGACACATATATATATATGTGTGTGTGTGTGTCCGTGGGTGCGATAACTCTCGTAAAAATGATCCGATTTTGATGAAATTTGGTACAAACATGTAAAGCATCATTTATGACTTTAAGTTTGAAAACCAGCCAGATCGCTCTATCCAAAGGGGTATTTTGGGGGGGTTTTGTACCACAAAAATGGGTTTTTTGAGTTTGTAACATATAATGTTTTTGTAAATCCCATTTTAGTTTTCACCATTAAATTCAGCTTAAAAAAACAAACAATTAGGTGTTTTGATTATTGCTCTACGTCAATTGGTTACCGAGATATTGAAAATGCTACACACAGTACATTGTCCAATGTTATTCTTATGGAGAATAAGAAAAATTTTATATCTCGCTGATTTATCAACTTATCCTAATGAAACTTGGTATATTGCTTCATATTGTTGTGGGCTATTGATATTTGCACTAAAAAACATTTTTTGTCTACAGTTCCCGTAGCAGCAAACCTGCGTACTCAGCCCCATGTTATTCTTAAGGAGAATAAGTAACGTGTTATCTCCCTTAATTATGAACTTAAATTAATAAAATTTGGTATGTGGCTTTACCTACTTGAGTTATATTGATATTTGTATAAAAACCCATTTTTTTGTTCCTTGCTTCAGCAAACCTGCGTACTCAGCTGCCATGTTATTCTTATAGAGAATAATTAAAATGTCATAAATCGTTTATTTATGAATGTACATTGATGAAGCTTGGTATGTGGCTTTATGTGGTATTAGGTTACATATATATGCATTGAAAATTCGCTGATAACGCAGGTTTGCTGCTACGGGGGTATTTTAAAATAAAGCAAACTATAGAAATATTTGATTTGGAATAAAATGGTTTATAGGAGAAGACAAATAACATGATATAAATACTGTCTATCACTGTATTATCAATCCTATATAATGCGCTGTTTTAAGATGATTTTATATAGGGTTATCGAGGGCATCTTTCAGAGTGCTTTCGTGGGCAAACAAGGCTCTCCCTGGCGATGATCAGCCTCATCCAGACGAACCTACAACATAGTAAGGCAGCTACGGCTGTTTTTACTGTGACCACGGCTAACAGGGCCATGGATGTCGCACTGATCCAAGAACCGTGGGTCAGGAATGGTAGAATTGCAGGTTTGGGTGCGTCTGGTGGCCGAACCATTTGTGGCAGTTCTGCAAACACAAGAGCCTGCATTTGGGTCAGAAATGGACTTGCTTGCTCTCCGGTTATTGAATACTGTTCCAGGGATATCGCCACAGTGAGCATGGTGTGTGGATCTTCTGGAAGACCAATCCTGCTGGCATCAGTTTACATGCCGGGTGACTCCAACTTGGTGCCACCGGTGGAGATGAGAGGGCTGGTGGACCATTTGGTCTCCTCAGGGATCGAGCTGCTGGTCAGGTGCGACTCTAACTCCCACAACTCTGTGTGGGGGTGCAAGGACACAAATACTAGAGGTAGGACACTTCTAGACTACATTGCATCCAGTGGGTTGCTGATTGCCAATGTTGGTTCTGAACCAACTTTTCAGAGTCGCATTGGTCAGTTGGTCATAGATCTCACACAGGTTTCTGGGGGGCTACAGGAGAGGATACTCGGTTGGCAGGTATCCCTGTAGCCCTCTCTGTCTGATAATAGGCACATCCTCTTCAAGGTAGGTGACTTTTCTCCTGAAATCCTCTCATTCAGGAATCCGAGGAGGGCGGATTGGGCCTCCTTCAATGACAAACTGAGGGTAAGATTGGATCCTCAGACCTATCAGGGATACTGCTGAGCTTGATCGAGCCGTGGTCCTCCTTGGCGGGGCGATCGTCTCCTGTTTTGAGGAGTGCTGTCCGCTGTCGGGATTGAGGCGCTGCAAGGGGTCGAGTTGGTGGAACTCTGAGCTCGCCAGTCTGCGGAGAAGGATAAGAGCTCTTTTCAGGAGGGAAAAATCCCAGAACAACTGGGACTGGGATCGATATCACGAGATGCTGACCAAATACAATCTCGCCGTCAGGAGGGCTAAAACTCCCTCCACTGTTGGAACAATTTTTGCAACAATGTGGAGAGCATGAGAGAGACCTCTAGGCTCGACAAAATAATGGTAAGTGATAGATCCTTTGAGTTGGGCTCTCTTGAGGGGCCTGATGGGGTGATGGTCTATTATCCGCAGGAGGTATTAAGGCTCATGGCCAGCGTGCACTTTCCTGGTAGCTATTTGCTTCAGCAACCTGAAATCGGGGAGGACTCTCGGGCGGCTGGCCGGGCCTGCGCGACGCGTTGGGCTACGGCCGGTCGGGTTGTGACTCTCAGCAAAATCAGGTGGGCTGACAACTCTCTCAGTCCCTATAAGGCGCCGGGTCCGGATGATGTTAGGCCGGTGTGTCTTCAACAGGGTCTTGAAATACTATTCCCAGTTCTCTGTGGGTTGTTCAGAGCAAGTCTGGCTCTCGGACACATTCCCTCTCCCTGGTGTTCCTCGAGAATTGTTTTTATTCCTAAGCCCAGTAAGGATAGGTATACGGACCCTAAGTCCTTCCGACTCATCTCCCTGATGTCTTTCCTGTTGAAGACGCTGGAGAAATTAGTGTTAAGGCACGCTTGGGACACAGCCTTGCGGATATCGCCTATTCATTGCAACCAGTATGCCTAGATTCAAGGTAGGTCATGTGACTCTGCCTTGCATCACCTTGTGGGCAGGATAGAGAAGGCCATAGGCTGTACGGAGGTCGCAGTGGGTGCTTTTCTTGACATCCATGAGGCCTTTGACAACACTGCAACAGAGGCAGTTTTGCGTGCCGTTAGGGCGCAGGGCCTGGTTGAGGTGATCTGTAGGTGGATCGTGGCTCTCCTTCGAGGTAGGAGGGCTAAGCTTTCGCTTCACGGTGAGACGGTCGAGGTAAGGACGACCAGAGGCTGTCCTCAGTGGGGAGTTTTGTCCCCTCTGTTGTGGAACTTGGTTGTTGATGATCTCATCCGGAGCCTCAATGACAGCGGCGTTTTTTCCCAAGGGTACGCTGATGACATCGCTATCCTGGTGATAGGTAAGTTCAATAACACGGTCACAGACCTCATGAATTCTGCGTTGAGGGTGGTGGGCCATTGGTGTGGAGAGGTTGGCCTCTCCCGTCAACCCTTCAAATATTGTTGTGGTTCCCTTCACGAGGAGAAGGAACATTGCGGGGATCGGGCCGTTTAGGTTGCAGGGGTCCACCATTGTTCCTCAGGACCAGGTGAAGTATCTAGGGGTCATTCTGGACAGGACCCTTCAATGGGGGCCGCAGTTGCAAAGGGTCATTGATCAAGGCAAGTGGTCCCTATTTGCCTGCAGGCGGATGATAGGATCGACCTGGGGGCTCAAGCCCAAACTAATGCATTGGCTTTACGTTGCAGTAGTAAGACCGGCAATGACGTTCGGATCCATCGTTTGGTGGACGAAGCTGGAAGCTGGTGTGGCGATGCGGAGGCTTGTGGGCGTTCAAAGGCTCGCAGACCTACTCGTCACTGGAGCTCTCAGTAGCAGCCCTGGTGCCACTTTGGAGTGCCTCCTTGATCTTTTTCCCATAGACATTCATATCAAGATGGTAGCTAGAATGGGTGCGTACCGTCTCCAGTGTGAGAATCTCTGGGTGTTGCCGGGCGAACCACTTGGCCACACGAAGATCATTCAGGTGGTTCAGAGTGAGGTCTTGGACATGCCCTCTGATCATCTTCCCACAACTTTTTCCTTCAGCAGGTCGTTCCGGGTGCGCTTTCCCAGCAGGGATGACTGGAGCGAAGGTGTTTGTCCGCTCCATCCTGGTGACCGAGTGTGGCTCACAGATGGCTCCAAGTCTAGGAGCGGGTCGGGTGCTGGCATCCACGGGATGCAGGATGGTGTCAGTCTCGGGGTGCCAATGGGTTCTTTTCCCACTGTGTTCCAGACGAAGATTACCACCATCATGGAGTGTGCGGGGGAGATTCTGAGGAGGGGACAAGAGGACCTCTCTATCAGCATCTTTCCTGATAGCCAGGCTGCTCTGAGGGCGCTGGACTCTTGTGAGTTCAGGTCTAGGGTTATGTGGAATTGCTACAAAATAGTGTCTTGTGCTGGTAGACGCAACATGGTCACTCTTTGATGGGTGCCTGGTCACTCGGGGATTGTGGGTAATGAGGTGGCGGACAGGCTGGCTAACGTGGCTGCCTCCCTGGCTCCCACGGGCCCCCCTTTTTGTGGGATATCTCGTTCTTGTGCTTCGCAGGTGATCGGTGCTTGGGCTCAGGATTCTCACAGAAGGAGATGGGTAAAGCTCCCTCTCCACAGGGTCAGCAAGCTCAACCTCCAGGGACCATCCCAGCAGGTCACCAGAAAGCTCCTGGGTCTCAGCAGGCTGGACATTAAGCGAATCTTACGGGCCATGGTCACCTAAGGAAACACCTCTCTCGGATGGGCGTCTTCAATGGTGACCCTGCATGCAGGAAATGTGGGCAGTACGAGGAGACTACAGATCATCTGCTCTTTGACTGCGATGAGCTTAGGGAGGTAAGGGCTTCAACTCTGGGATCTATGGTCAGGGGTGGATACCTGCCTCCTGAGGAGCTTGTCGATAGGATGATGCAGTTCATCAGGCTCTTGAACCTGGAGGAGTACTGAAACCTTCTTATTTATTTTTTGGGGGTGCGCAATAAGCCCAGTGTGGCTGATGTGCCTTGGGACCTATGTCCGCCCCTTCTGATGATGATGATAGGGGAAATTCGCTAAAATAGTGGTTTGAATGACCTCACTCACCTACTTACCACTCACCCAATTCAAAAATAGACCCCCAGGAGTGCCCATAATAAACTGTGTGTGTTATAAACCTTTTTTTTGGGGGGGGTGCAAATAGTGGCAATTTTTGGTTGTCTAGGAGGGAGGGCAGTTTGATATATATACATCGCTTTAAACAAAATTAAATAATAATCATACTCCACTTGAGAGACTTGTATAATGTTATTTTTACTATTCAAACACCATGTTCATATACAAGATGGTAAAAAGCAAGCGGTTTCAGTCACTTGTCGATCACATCAGACACTTTTGGAATACAGGATTCTCAATGAGTGATGTCCGATTCAGTTAAAATGAAACTACACATTTACAATAAGACCTAATATACTCATGAAAAGGCTATTTGATCATGTGCTATATTTCTATTAAATACTGCAATTAAAATGAAACTACACATTTACAATAAGACCTAATATACTCATGAAAAGGCTATTTGATCATGTGCTATATTTCTATTAAATACTGCAGTTAAAATGAAACTACACATTTACAATAAGACCTAATATACTCATGAAAAGGCTATTTGATCATGTGCTATATTTCTATTAAATACTGCAGTTAAAATGAAACTACACATTTACAATAAGACCTAATATACTCATGAAAAAGCTATTTGATCATGTGCTATATTTCTATTAAATACTGCAGTTAAAATGAGACTACACATTTACAATAAGACCTAATATACTCATGAAAAGGCTATTTGATCATGTGCTATATTTCTATTAAATACTGCAGTTAAAATGAAACTACACATGTACAATAAGACCTAATATACTCATGAAAAGGCTATTTGATGATGTGCTATATTTCTATTAAATACTGCAGTTAAAATGAAAATACACATTTACAATAAGACCTAATATACTCATGAAAAGGCTATTTGATCATGTGCTATATTTCTATTAAATACTGCAAGTTGCAATGAATCAACTCGGTGCAATTGAGAGAAAAGACAAACCATTAGATACACTTTGCAGTGTCCCCACTGATATCTTAGCAAACATTTCCTTGTTGGGCCTATATCATACTACATTTACCCACACCCACTTCAAACATGAAATCAGAAAATTTATTTATTTATTTTTACAATGGTTACATAACACCAAATACATTGGAGTAATAGAATCACTTGATAGATGACTTGACAAGCTTGAAACTAACTTAAAATCAAAAATAAGTTGCAAGCATTAAAATTAAGAAACAAAAATATAAAATATTAAATCCATTATCTCCTGTTACACTTTTTTGTATTACAACCTAGTTTAAATAAATCTCAACACTGTAAAAACATTTTTTGTCATACTGTTTCAAAAACAGATGTTTTCAACACATGCGTTGAGATGCTAAAGTTGTTCTCTTTACTCCTAGGATTAACAGCTGACAACCTCGACCGAAAAGTTCATTTTGATGATGTTTTTCGTCGTAGGACTAAAAACATCATTGGATGACACTTTTCGGTAGAGGTTAAATATGAATTATTCAACTTGTCAACAATGAAAACGTGTGTAACAGCTGTTTGTTTAGCGTATCAATAAGATCAATATGGAAGCAAACTTTTAATTGTAAAAAATAAACAAAATCTAGTTTTTAAGAAATTATTAAATTAATATTGTTTTCAGGACCAAAAGTGGCTTTTTGATCCTCTCTCATTTTCCAGCCTCAGCCATTAAACTTGAGCTCGGATCGAAAAACGTCACTTTTGGTTCTAGTGATGAAATATACCATTATAATTAAAAATGGTTGCATTTTTCTGCAAACAATATGTCAGTTTTAGATTCGTTTATATAACCAGGAAGTTTGTTATACAATTTCTTCCCCATATAATATATAATGTTGCCTAAAGACTTGTATTATGGATTGGATAATGTAGTATATCATTATTTCAAAAGTTATATATGCAGTTAAATCCATTAACAAATTTATTAAAATGTTTTCATACAAAAACAAATGATCCATAGATATATACACATAGAACTAGTAATATATTACATATTATAAATAAACTTCAACAAGATGTTCTTGGCTTTACATTGGCGATAACTCTAATAATTTTTGATGTATATAAAATATTTTGTTTATGTTGAAAACCAAACAAATAACACTGGGAACTTCTAATAAGTAGATTTTGTAATTTGTGAAGTTCAACAAAATGACACCGGATAAAATGTTTCATGTTTAACAACTATTGAAGGATGTGGCAAAACTGTCATGCAAACAGCCATTGTTTTCGCATGTACACAAATCATTATGGTAGATGTAGGGTCTTACTCAGGGGAGGGGGGGGCCCCGGACTGGTATCTTATTTAGGACCACAATACCAAACTTCCAAAAGAACTCCAAACATAGGCCACATAGGTGCGCGCCCGCACCACACAGAATCTTACAAGCAAAAGGGAAAACCTGTTGTCTAAAACCACCAACTTTGATCCGGACGGAAACCAGGGCCCACACCACCAGGCCTGCCCAGGGGCCGGTGAAAGCTGAGTAAGGCCCTGGGGAGATATAGAATTTTAGAGTTGAATTTTGACCTCTAGACGATTGCAAGTAAACAGTAATATTATAAATAAAAAACTAATTATGAATTTTAATAATCAGATACTTGAAAACATACTTGTTTTTCCTTTCAAAAACCCGGGACTGGTACGTTTTTTCTCCATGTGTGCCCTGCTTCATTCTCATTGGTTTCTTTAATTTTGTTACGAAGGTCGTCATATTTCTTGTGCTTTTTAGTTGGGGTAGATTCATGCCTGACCCGCCACCCATCATTGTTTTTTCGATAGTGTTTTGGGCTGTTCTAGTTATTACTCCTACCCCACTGTCGGTGGTTGACTGATTTTTTGAAATACTCTGATTGCTGCATCTAGTGAGATGTAATTGTCTGAAATCATATTAATTCAAAAGATTATCAATATATTTTTATGAAAGTTTTTACATTGTCACTTTTAAACTTATAATATTGTTAACAGGATGTAAATAAATACCCCCCCATGTGGAAAACTTTTCTTGCCCAGTACTGGATTAGTACTGGTCCAGTACCGGGCCAGTACCGGCCAGTACCGGGCAGTTCTATGCCAGAACTGAAGATGATGGCCCAGTGGCTGGCCAGATCTGGGGATGTCTTATGAAGGAAGGTATGAAGTGAGAACACTGCATGAAGTATTTAACAAATATAATATACAAAAAATATAATTTAAACTTGTTTTTAATCATGAAATTTATGTTCCCGTCGCCACACCTGCTTCATTCTGAGTTTGACAGAACGTTGTTTAGTCATTCCTTAGCTCATGATTAGGGATGGACGGGTTCCGAAATTTTGGGAAATTTTCAGGAAAAAATACTCCCATTTTAGGGGCAGGATTTTTTTACCTCAGGATTATATCCTCAAAACGGTAATCTGTGGTGCAATCATCTTTTAATATTGTTAATAGATGGTTTAGTGATGGGCAGTTTGATTCTTCTTAGCAAACTGATTCATTTGAATCACTTGATTCAAAAGAATCAAAATTTGAACCGATTCATTTTGTTCGTTTTGATTCATATATCTGTCCTCGCCATATAATATAAACGAATCGATTGTTATAGATTATTTGGTCCTCCTGTTATGTTACAACTCCAATATGCGATTTACGAACCGATAGTCCAAGTGAATCAGTGAAATTTGACTATCGAACATCACAAATTATTATTGCGCAGCCGCGAACCCCGGATATTTCCCACTTATCAAAGAACCAATAAGCAAGCGTTTAGACGGATTAGCTAATACTCAAAGCTGTCTGAGTGAATACACGACAACAATTGGTTCACAAACACAAACCGATAGTCCAATTGAATCATCAGATAGGATATTGTAAAGAAAGAGAGGTCAAAACAAAATAAATTTTCAAGGAATTGTGGGATCTCACAAAACGTTTTCCGTGCATACGCAAACCAATGAGATTGGGTGTAGCGATCTCTCCTCTTGTCCTTGTCCTCCCACCCCCCCCCCCACCATTTCTCAACGGAAACACAATTGAATCGCAAACAACGATGGCCTACACCGATTCGCAAACGAATTGAACGAAACCGAGCAATATGGAACATGGCATATTTACCAGAGTTGATTCGCGACACGAACCGGTTCTTTTAAAAGTTTAATCATGATTCATTTGATTCACTCGATGATTCGTTCGCGAATCGCCCACCACTAGTCAACTCACTTCGCTCGAGATGCTGCGGGAGTTAAACATGTTTTTGATTCATTCGTGATACGCTATTGTTTTTTTACTCATAATACTCCCTGTGTTAAAATGTTCCATATACTCCCTATAGTTTGACATTTCGATAGTTCGACACCCTATTAGTCCACAAAGTGTCGAACTATCGAGGTTCTACTGAATTTGGTGGACCAAGGTTGGTTGTATAAAGTATATTAACATTATATTATACTCATATTATTATCTTAATACAAAAATTTAAAAGGATACACATGCAGTTATTATTATTTTAATATTAATTATCTTAATTATATATTAATATATATATTAAAATTATAGTTTTTATTATTATTATAATTAAATTAAATAGTAATATGCTGGCAGTTTATCATTTCACAAAAATAACATGGCAAGAAAATAGATAGCCTACATATAAATCAAATGAACCAAATTAATTTGTTCCAACTTTTATTACTTTTACCCCAGTGATGTGCATGAGTATGGATTCACTTAGAAAAATAAAACTAAAGTATTGTCCGAGTCTATTGGTAATTTGTATATCCCACTCCATCCTAGTGTTCTTATGAGTCAGAATGGCCGCGGGGGTTAAGGCGTGTGGACAGTAGGGAAAGAATCGCAGGTTTGAGACCCAATCGGGCATAATATTTTTGCAAATAAAGAATTATAATTTTTTATATACCGGTAAATAGTTATTTTAATTTTTGTTATATGATTTTTCTAATTGAATTATTCAATAAACCAGTAATACAAAATCCTTAAAAAAATTAATATTACAGGTTTATTAAACAATTCAATTAGAAAAATCATATTTAAAAATACCCCCGTCACAGCAAACCTGCATACTCAGCGAAATTCCAATGGAGAGGTAAATGTCTTAATATTACATAAAGCCACTTGCCAAGTTTCATACAAATATATTCACAAATAAGCGATATATACAATTTTAATTATTCTTCCTAAGAATATATTCACAAATAAGCGATATATACAATTTTAATTATTCTCCCTAAGAATAACATTGGGGCTGAGTACGCAGGTTTGCTGCATCAAGGAACACAAAAAATGGGGTTTTATGCTAATATCAATATAACTCAACCAGGTGAAGTCGTATACCGGTTTTTAATCATTTATGTTCATAATTAAGGGAGACAGAACATTTAATTATTCTCCATAAGAATAACATGGGGCTGAGTACGCATGTTTGCTGCTACGGGAGTCTTTGGCAAAAAATTGTTATTTGTCTTTGTCAAATATCAATAGACCAAAACGAGATGAAGCCGTATACCAAGTTTCGTCAGTATACTTTCATAAATAATAAGCAAGACATAACATTTTTCTTTTCCTCCATAAGAATAACATTAGGCAACGTACTGTGTTTAGCACTTTCAATATCTCGGTAACCAATTGACGTAGAGGAATGATCAAAATACCAAATTGAGTGTTTTTTTAAGCTGAATCCAATGGTAAAGTTAAAATTTGCCATTTTCAAAATGTATGTGTAAAAAATTCAAAAAACCTATTTTTGGAGTAAAAAACCCCCCAAAATACCCTTTCAGACAGATTGATCTGGCTAGTTTTCGAACTTAAAGTCATAAATGTTTCTTTACACGTTTATACCAAATTTAATCAAAATCGGGTCATTTTTACGAGAGTTATCGTGCTCACGGACACATATATATAATATATATATACAGTTTCGAATGAATGGTGTTTTTGGGGTCTGGGGACCTCAAAACGAAAAGTTATCATGGTCCCGGGCCTAGGTCTTACCATGCCGACTACGGTAATAGCTTCTTCCTATAGGGGAAATTCGCTAAAAATTAAAATAATTATTTAAATAAAAAATTATAATTCTGGCCCAATACTGGCCAGTTCTTACCAATTTTATAAGTATCCCAGAATCTGGGCCAGTACTGGCTCAGTAAAAATTTTTCCACATGGGCCCTCACAGCAAACCTGCGTACTCAGCGAATTTCAAATCATTATACTTTATATTTTTGCCCCCACCCCTCCCGATTTTATATTTTTTGCCCCTGCTCCGATTTTATATATTTGCTTCCCCCATTTTTATTTTTCCCCCACCCCAATTTTATATTTTGTTCCCCCTCCCTCTTCAATTTTATATTTTTATTTTATATTGTCACCCCCGATTTTTATTTGTGCGCCCCCCATCTCATATTTTTGCCCCCCCCCCGATTTTACATTTGTTTGCCCTTGCTTCAAATTTATATATTTGTTTCCCCCATTTTAATTTTTCCCCCACCCCCAATTTTATATTTTGCTCCCCCTCCATCTTAGATTTTATATTTTTTATGTTGTCCCCATTCCATTTTACAGTTTTGCCCCCCCCCCCGATTTCATATTTTTGCCCCCCCCCGATTTTATATTTTTGCTCCCCCCCCCTCTTCGACTTTATATTTTTATTTTATGTCCCACCTCCATTTTTGCCCCCCCCCCCCCGATTTTATGAATTACTCTCCTGCCAATTTCTATTTTTGCCCCCCCCCCGATTTTATATTTTGCTCCTCCCCGCCGATTTTATATTTATGCCCCCCTCCCCCCTCAACGATATTTTTTAATTTTGTTTACTTGAGTTCTTTTATTTCTAAAAGCGAATCCAAAGTGTTACGTGTACCGATTTGGAGTCGCAAACCACACGCCATTTACTACCCGACAGATTTCCTCGACTTAGCAACAGGACCCGAACTATCTGCCAGTATATTTCGTTAACTTTGATTTAATTGTACATTAAATGTGTAAAATGTAATTTTAATATTGTAAAATAATGTGGATTGTTATTTGATTTAGTTAATCTACCATTTATATACAACCCGTACGAAGGACGGGTACACAGCTCCTTTGTGGCTGTGCATGAGTATGAACCAAATTAATTTGCTCCAACTTTTATTACTTTTATTCCAGTGATGTATGAGATATATATGTGTATATATATATATATATATATATTAGGGATGAGTCGATACCAAAATTTATTGATTTATTTTAAATATATATATATATACATACATATATATATATATATATATATATATATATATATATGCAGTATTGAACAAATGATTTTTTTGGCATCTGGAGACCTCAAAACAAAAAGTTATCATGGTCCCTTGGCAAGGTCTTGCCATGCTGACTACGATAATATAGCTTCTTCCCTATAAGGGAAATTTGCTAAAAACGTCTTAACACTTCAAAATATATTTACTCTACACTGTACAAGCGGGTAAAGATTCTCTCATTGGGCCTGATGATGATTGGTGTGCCTAGTCATAACCGTTTACTGACTTGACTTGTATGTAACTACAGTGTAAGAGTAAATATATTTTAAAGTGTTATAAGACTATTTTTGTTTACATTCCGTAACTATAACAACAGGTACCATGCTAATAAAGAAGTTGTTTAAAATTGGTAAAAATTATAAAAAATACTTAAATTTACTAACATTTTTAATATATACATTTTTGTTAGGCTCAGTTGAAGGTTGAATGAAACTCATTAAGAATATTGTTAAAGTAGTCTGTCATTTTGTCTAATATGTAGTGCGTTTAGTGTCCCCAACATACATACAAAATTTCATACAAATCGGCCGATAACTAATCGAAGTCACTTTTTAAACTTCAAACTATTGCATGTAGCGCTCAGGTCTATCCACTGATCTGGGTTTTTGTTGTATTAACATAAGTTATAAGACACCATGATCCCACATACCAAATTTTAAATCGATATCCTAAATAATAACGGAGATATTAAGCATCGCGCAAAGGTCAACAGTTAAGTCCCGCTTAAAACACACTCCACAGGAATGAAAGTTACGTCATCATAAGTACACTAAACAGTTCTCTGTAATTTTCTCTTAAAAATGTTATTTTTCTATATCTCTTACCCTTTCCGAAATATAAGCGATTAAAGTTGTTTATTTTTAATATCAAAATTCAATCGTTGAGAGTCCAGAAAGAGAACCGTTCCGTACCAGGGACTTGTTCTTTTAACAGTTCCCGTTCTTGGCTGATCCAAGATGTACTTTAAACCCATCAGACTATAATAACATAAAGTGATAACAATAAACATGACGCCAATCAGGGGGGTTTTGGGACTACCTAACAACGTCCTAATCCGGGACGACCTTACAACATCCTAATTGTTTGACTCATAAAGTCTGTGTCTGTGGTTGTTACCTCGCACTAAGCTCCACCCGTCGGGTAATATTATTGGTGGGCTTTACAAGTGCATGTTGGAGATAGATATAAGAGATATATGTCAGATTTTAGTGTATCCCAATTTGGGTCACACCCTATTTCCTATCATGAAGGTAGGCGGGAGAACTTTTACCTGAGTCTTCAGCATCAAAGTGTGAAGCTTGAAACACTTGTTTAACTTGGTCTTCCGTAGGGTGTTTAAGGTCTCTCACCTACAAATGTATAACAGCCATCGTCAACGTACATCACGCACGTCATCAGATCGGATCGCACCGTACAACGATTGCGGTTACCGAGCGTCGACGATGGTTACTTGTGTGAGTGTCGTAAGGACACACTTTATAACAAATTGTTTGACACACGTCCAGACGTTCATTGTTATTGATTAAACATATAATTATATTTACTATCATATAGGTATGAAATCCACACCACTATGCATGTATTGGGATATTTGGAATAATGCAAGTGTTGGAAGACCAATTATCCTCAGAATCAGGGGTTTAATCACATTTTTCTTTTAAGAAATCATTAAATTAACACAGGTTTTTTGGTAAATAATTGTCATAATTGGAGATAAAAGCTGAGAAAACACATGGCTCTTTTTCCCAATCTTTTCCAGGTAGCTGAAACTGATTAGTTGAAGCATATTGGGGTGGGTCTCATACCTATATGAACTGAACTGAAGTGTATTGGGCTACCTGGTCAACAATTATTTATACCCAGCAACTTATATTGAGTTTTTACAAAAGTTTCTTGAAAAATTATAATTTTTGTAAAATAATTTAGAATTTGTTTTGTTGTAATTCAGAAAATATTGGTCGACTCATGGCATCCGTCCGTCCGAGGTCTGTCTGAATAACCCCTGGGTCACTGTCGAATGATAATGGTGCTTCAGCTTTGAAAGAATCAGCCAGTCATAACACAAATTTAATCCAGGGCCCTCATGCCCGCCAATCAGTGTTATTATACTACTGGTCACACTAGGCTGGTTACCAACGCTAGTTACTAGCAGCTGGTAAAGCCAAAAGAAACAAACAAATCAAAATATTGCGAGCTACTAGCTGTACAAGCTACCATAAATATTTACGTTTAGAGTAAAACCAAAAATGTACAATCATTGGTATTGATTCAAATCAGATGATATTTAACTACCTTAAAATTATGCAAAAAACTTGATATACCCTGCTGTCTATGGTTTACTCCAAGGAGGTTTATTAATATTACTGGAGACAAAAAACAAGCAGCAAAATTGTGAGCCGCTGCCATGATTTTTTGGTGTTGAAAATAAACTAGTCACACAAATCGAACGAGTCAAAAAAGTAAATCAAAGCAACAATTATTCATAAAAATATTACTAATAGACCTCTTTGGTTTTCTCATGTTCATAATTATTAAGATGAACTAATTAGTAATAACACAGACGGTTATGCCGGTTTGCCTGGCTTGTAAGGCTCAAATTGGTATTAAATTCTCCTTATCCCTGTTTCTGGAAATATATGTGGCGCCTTTCGGAATGTGTAGTATTATAAAATGCAGCCTGCCACCAAGCTCGAGCCAGGCCATCCTTGGTAGAAAGACAACTATCATGGTTCTGAGCCTAAATACATTTTAATATCATGCCATCTTCGGTATTACAATTTTTACAAAGTAACCATTTCAATTGGTGGGTAAAAGAGTTATTTACGATGTGTTTGTCTGCCTATTTGAAAATATTAGTTATACAAATTACTAAACGCGATATCAATCTTATTCGATAATATCGTAAAATGATCAATCATTTAAGATATTTAAATGCACATATGTACAAGTAAATTTCTAGAAATAAAGGTGAAAAATCAAATTTGTTGACTGAAAGTCCTAAAATGTTATAAAACCGCTAGCAAAGTATGTAATAAAACATCTAGCAGATAACGTCTTAACATTATTATTTACAAACCTGTTGGTATATTGCTGAACAACATCAGGAAAAACATCTGATAGTTATCAGAAGATTATAATTACAAGTTGGTGACCTGTCGAAATTCGATGTATAAAATATTCAGGGCGAGTATTTGATGGTACACTTGTATTCGATACTAATTCACCTTGGTCCCGTTACATGCGCTACTATTTACCTTCATAACGTCAAAATGAGTATATTTGTTTGTAAACTAACTAATAAATAACAGATTCCTGCCAATACATTTTAGCCAGCTGATAGATTTTTTACATTTAACATTATCCGTAAACACTTAAATCCGGTCTGAATACAGTTAAATACGCGATTGTGACTCTATATGTGTTTGGGGGGCGGAGTTATCACTATAAATCATTTTTCTATCAGCGTGTCCCTACTTATTCGATTATGTATACATTGCAAATAAGTTCGTAGGGTAGTTCACGATTATCCATATAGATTGCAGCAATCCAGCATATGGAATTTTTCATCCTTTGTAAAAAAACCTGTTTAAGAAATCTAACAAAAAAAGACGGAGGCTACCGGCGAAACTATTAGGTTTAAAATTATGGCTGATATGTTATTTGAATGTCCTTGGCGTCTATATATGCCTTTTGGTTGGGGGTTTGGAAGACATCAACCTTCAGGGATTTGACCCCTGGGCTTTAAAAGTTCCAATGTTAATCTTATGGAAGAATATAAATAAATGCAATTTAACATTTAAGAACAGCTGTTGATACAAACAAACAGTAGGGAAGAAAGATCAGCCAACTTCTTGAAGAAAGTATGTTAAGAAAACTTCTGGAATGGCATCTCAATGTAAACTAATAAGACGGTATGAGCTGGAAATTCCCAAAATGGAAAAACAATTTGCTTGAATTTGAGCACCTTGATTTGCTGTTCAATATTAACTGTAAACAGCTTATTTTTGGATATATGTAATCAAATGAAAAATCCACGTGCCAAACTTGAAGGTGTTTTCTTTGCACACCCCGAACATGATAGAGCCACGATTCAACGTAATCACGCTTATTAGATCGTTTTATAGCGTTTACGGACATATTAAATCCAGTCGCCTGGTCTGAAGAAACCTTTGCCAATTGTTGGATTTGTTTTTCATGTATTGTTTCCAAAACAAACTTGACATTTGATGGGTTGAATGAAGCCCCTCATGGAGCCACGGAGAAATAACAGACCTACGAACATCAGCGCTATTTAATCTCAGCTCAAGGAGGAAAACAAAAAATTAATAATAAGGGATTCACTACTTATATGGTTATGTATAAATTGTAGATTGTGGCAATTAATACCGTAATAATTGTAACATATGAGAAAAGATATTATCTTCTTCTTTGGGTCAGCCTGAATCGACTTCAGTAATTACAATATATGTATCGTTGAAAGATACTGGACACTATGATTTTCTATAAGCCAGCTGATTCCATTTGGTACTTGTCTGTTCTTAGATACACAATATACGTGTTTTAATAATCAGCTGGTTGGATAAAGTTAAAATAGTTATAAAATAGGTTTTAAAAAGTATTTTTTCATTCTAAATGAAATTATTTCAAAAATGTAAGTAGACTGTGCAAATATAGGGGCTGATCTTTTATTTAAAATAAACCGTGGGTAAAACGGTTCAGTGGAAACCTCAAGTGAACTGACCAAAACAGTGCAAAGTTGAAATTTGACCCCATGTTAAATTGTCATAAGAAAACTTGCAATTTCATTTTTTAAATAGTTACTGACCAGGTGCCAAAATTTAAGGTAAAATATGCAAATATAGGGGTTATTCCCTTTCATTTGACACCACCCGCGTGTAAATCGGTTCAGTGGAAGTCTCACACGTTCTTCAGGAAGTTTTAATTTTGTGTTTTAACAAAAGTTTTCATTTGCCACTACTAGCAACTAGCATTGTGAGAGCACTCGAACCTCTCTGTTTTGTTACAGTTTTGCAACTGTTTGTGTGGTTAGACTAGCTGTTTTCCTGCTTTTAGCTAGCAGCTAACAACTAGCAGTAAAAACATCTGTATCTTTATTTCAACGACAACTGTCCTGGGGCCCAGGCCGGTGTCTTATTTAGGACACTGTCGTCTGCCAACAAGGGCCCACACCCACCAGGCCTACCCAGGGGCCCGTGAAATCTGAGTACGGCCCTGTTGAGGGCATTGCCTTCCGATGAGCTTCATCTGAAGCTTGAGTATGAACATCAAATGTTCAAAACAAATTTCTTAACAATTTCTAATACATTTTCTAAAAATTATCTTGTTTGCATCAATAACTCACACAATTTCCCCGCCATTAGGAGGGGGGGGGGCAGATGTCAGGAAACATCTGCAATAGATGCGTCAGATTGTACTTGAAGCTCTCAGCTTCTTTATTCAGGTTGTTTTTGAGTGCTTTCTACATTGACATCTGAAAAATATTGTTAGCGTTTAGTTTTTACAAATTTGAGGTAAAAAATGCAAAAACCCGAATTTTGTAAAATTTTGAAACCCCATAAACCCCCCTTCGAACTTATAAATGTTGCTTTACATGTTTGTGCCAAATTTCATCAAAATCGGAAGTTTTTTACTCAAGTAATCGGGTTAACGGACACATATATATATATATATATATATATATATATATATATATATATATATATATGAGCCTCCCAGTCTCACAAACCAAAACTCTGGAAACGATATATCGATGATATATTCATGATATGGACATATGGTTGTGATAAACTGGAAAACTTCTTACAGTCACTGAATACTTTTAGTAATCTAAAATTTATATGGACCATATCCATATCATCTGTTACGTTTCTAGATGTGAACGTGTATATAGATAAAGGAATTTAAAAACTAACATAAATGTGAAAAGTACAAACATGTTCCAATATCTACATTACGAAAGCTGTCATCCTTCATACATAAAAGTCTATCCCAAAAGGTCTGACAAAAAGAGCAATGAATTTATGTAGCGAGAGGAAACACATAGAAAATTATGTTGACAACCTATTAATAGCTTTCACTAAAAGAGCTTATCCACGGAAGCTTCTTAACTCTAAACTTACACTAGGACTATAAAAGTAAAGAATAAACCATCTTTTGAGAAAGAAGATCCAAAATTTATAACCACTTACCACCCTGGGTTATACAAACTTAATAACGTAATGTGAATAGCTTATAATGTATTACAGCAATCTTCTTCTACAAATATAATATTCAAAAAGACTCCTAGAATAATATTTCGAAGACCTGTATTAAAATAAATATTATAAAAACCAAAACTTCCTTCTAAAAACGAACAGATGAAAACAGAACAAAAGAATAAAGTAGAACCCTGCAAGAAACCAAGATGTCTCGATTGTAAAATGATGCCATGTTCATCGACATTCTCGAGTAGTATAACAAACATAACCCATTACAA
The DNA here is from genome assembly GCA_963675035.1 of Allygus modestus. Classification (NCBI taxonomy): domain Eukaryota; kingdom Metazoa; phylum Arthropoda; class Insecta; order Hemiptera; family Cicadellidae; genus Allygus; species Allygus modestus. The sequence continues at coordinate 377,388,956 of OY776111.1, read as the reverse complement.
AAAACATGTCCTGTGACTCATCAAACATCGTGTATCAAGTTAAATGCAGTAAGTGCCCTAAGGATTATATAGGATCAACCATAAACATATTGAGAACAAGAGTTACTGGTCAAAGGTATGCCTTCAATCATGGGAAGATGGAACAGCCACTGGTCAAACACACTGATCATCACAAGGAATCTTTTGAAGAACTATATACAATAGTACCAATTCGGCAATTAAGTAAAGACTCCACGACACAACAGCTGAGATATATGGAACAAGCTCCCCAGATGGTTTTAAAATCTAAGTTTCCCCATGGACTGAATTTGGGATAGATTGTGCCACAGATGTTATTTAATGGCCAATTTACATGTGATCTTTATTTATATTTATATTTTCGTTCTTTAATTTTGTTAGATGTTATAGTTTTGATTTATACTTATTATACTTTTATTTTATTTTATACCCTTGAAGAAGCGAAATGCGAAATATAATGTAATGTATTGAATTTTTCAGTTCCTTATTGAACTGTAGATATATATATACAGGGTGAGTTTTACTCGTTACATTAACTTCGTCAGAGAGTTCTACTCACAAAAAGGAACAAAAATTTCCTGTAGACCCATGTTCGATTCTCAACAGTTTGGCTATAATTGGGAATTTTGCATTTTTTATAAATTACTTGACTTGGCCTTATTAATTGAGCTATAAAATTGTAACCCGTTATTGTACCTAATTCCTCTTCACACCAACAGAAAAATCATTAAATTAGCAATAAATCTGAGGTTTTACAAAAGGATATGTTTGAAAACACCGGGTTGTAACGAAAATAAAGTAAAAAATACTCTTAAATAATCTTTTTATTGTAATTTCAAGGCCCCATTTTATCACCTAAAAGTTATGCTGTGTGATGTCAAGTTAAACGAAAAACTTCCTTGTTTAATAACCTTTAAAATGATGTGCTATTAATAAGGTGTTGTTCGTCAAAAATATGTATAACTACCTAAATAATTAATGGAAACCTTTACCATTTATTATTTCATTGATGTTAATGGATTTAAGTACATTTGGATGTTCAGCTAGTTATTAGAGTACAGTATTTGTATTAATAGAGTATTTTTTACTTTATTTCCGTTACAACCTGGTGTTTTCAAACGCAAACCCTTTTGTAAAAGCTCGGATTTATTGCAAATTTAATGCTTTTTCTGTTGATGTTAAGTGTAATTGGGTAAAATAACAGGTTACAATTTTATAGCTCAATAAGGCCAAGACAAGTAAGTTATAAACAATGCAAAATTTCCAATTACAGCCAAACGGTTGAGAAATCGGACATGGGTCAGTAGGAACATTTTTGTTCCTTTTAGTGAGTAGAACTCACTGGCGAAGTTAATATAGCAAGTAGAAAGTCACCCTGTATATAGATATACTACATACGTATAAATTTGAACGAATAGTGTTTTGGCATCTGGGGACTTCAAGACGAAAAGTTATCATGGTCTCAGGCTTACCATGAGACCATGCTTCTTCCCTATAGTGGAAATTCGCCAAAAACACTTCTTATAAGGACTTAAACTGCAGATTTCTGACTGGTTGAAAAGTTACACAAACGTGAAAAATAGTTAATTTTAAAAATAATATTATTAAAAATTGTGAAACAAGTTTAAGGTTTGTAAAACCTGTGTGAATACAAAAACTATACATCTTAAAAGTAGCTTTAAAATAAAAAAAATTATTCAGATCCGATCAATTTTGGCCGGCTTTAAGTGGCCCAGACACCGTTTTTGGCCGATATTATCTTAAATGTCGTCATTATCGGCCGTTATTACATGGTCCAGTCTCATTTTGGCCGACATTAAGTTTTCCGTAGTAGTTTACAGCCAATATTACGCGGTCCGGTCTTCATTTTCACACATTCATTTGTTTTTTTTAGGACCGATTCATGTTTCTCTGTCGTATTTTGCGGCCGTTACCAAGCGATTTGGGGGTCGAGATCGTCGGGAAATCCTCGCTTGAACTTTTCGAGTATTTTTCAAAACGTCTTAGAGTTTTTCAAATAAATTTTCAAGTTCACACCAGTACTAGTTAATAAATAATTCCATCTCAATCATAATTTAAAAATTAATTTATGAGGTAAAAATCGGGAAGCACAACTAATGTATAAATAACAATTTTTCATAACAAAATTTTTTTCTGAGTGAAAATGTTTTTTTAAGCAAAAAAGATATTAAGGGAGGCCCAAAGTGAGGCCCTTTCCCAGGCCGAGGCCCCGGCGGCCGCCGGTAGGGAAATACGGCCCTGCCCCTAGGGTGTTTTTCTATACATAAAATGCACATGGGAATGCCTCTATAGCAACTGAATTACTAGGCCTGCTATAAAATTTTCTTTGAAACCAATATTTTTCGAATAATAGTTTAAAATACTAATTTGTTTAGTTTATTGAGCATAATTGAATGGTGATATGTTAAGTTAATCTTATTTAAAGTATTTTGATTTTTGAAAAGCATAAACAGGATGCTGGGTTGTCCTTCAAGGGGTTGCCCTTCAAGGAGCAACTCACCTCTAGCAAGTTGGCGATTGTTCCTGTGGAGTTTCCTGACATCAGACTAACTGAGGATGATTGTCTTTTGTTAAGGGGCAAGCTCCTGACGGCTATCAGGTCGAATGGTGGCGCAGTGGGACCTCTTCAATTTCACAAGGTCTTCTCGGTGCAAGGAGCTCTCGTCGTTGTGTGTGGAAACGATGTAACTAATGCTTGGGTCAAACAGGTCTTCAATGATACGGAGTACCGCGAGGGGGCTAAGGTGACTGTGGGGGACTATAAGGATCTCTTACGCACTGTCAAGGTCCTCTTGCGGGTGGATGCCTTTGATCTTGCTTTGGACGTGAGTCAAAAGGAAACCCTCAACCTTATTGGTGAGCAAAACTCTGGAATTGACACTTCTGTGTGGAGAGTTGTCAGTTGCAGGAAGGAGGAGCATAGCCAGACCCTGGTTCTAGCGATAGATGAACCAAGCGCTCAGGTTCTGAAGGATAGAGGATGGCAGATCTTTCTAGGGTTATCGAGGGTATCTTTTAGGGTGCTTTCGTGGGCAAACAAGGCTCTCCCTGGTGATGATCAGCCTCCTACAGACGAACCTACAACACAGTAAGGCAGCTACGGCTGTTTTTACTGTGACCATGGCCAACAGGGCCGTGGATGTCGCACTGATCCAAGAACCGTGGATTAGGAATGGTAGAATTGCAGGTTTGGGCGCATCTGGTGGCCGAACTATTTGTGGCAGTTCTGCAAACACAAGAGCTAGCATTTGGGTCAGAAATGGGCTTGCTTGCTTTCCGGTTCTTGCACATTGTTCCAGGGATATCGCCACAGTGAGGATGGTGTGTGGGTCTTCTGGGAGACCAATCCTGCTGGCATCAGTGTACATGCCGGGTGACTCCGACTAGGTGCCGCCGGTGGAGTTGAGAAGGCTGGTGGACTTTGCGGCCTCATCAGGGATCGAGCTGTTGGTCGGCTGTGACTCAAACTCCCACAACTCTGTGTGGGGGTGTAAGGACACAAATGCTAGAGGTAGGGCACTTCTAGATTACATTGCATCCAGTGGGTTGATGGTTGCCAATATTGGTTCTGAACCAACTTTTCAGAGTCGCATTGGTCAGTCGGTCATAGACCTCACACTGGTTTCGGAGGGGCTACAGGAGAGGATACTGGGTTGGCAGGTATCCCTGGAGCCCTCTCTGTCTGATCACAGGCATATCCTCTTCAAGGTAGGTGACTGCTCTCCTGAATTTCTCTCATTCAGGGACCCAAGGAGGGCGGATTGGACCTCCTTCAATGAAAAACTGAGGGTAAGATTGGATCCTCAGACCCCTCGGATCAGGGATACTGCTGAGCTTGATCGTGTCGCGGTCCTCCTTGGCGGGGCGATTGTCTCCTCCTTTGAGGAGTGCTGTCCGCTGTCGGGATTTAGGCGCTGCAAGGGGTCGAGTTGGTGGAACTCTGAGCTTGCCAGTCTGCGGAGAAGGGTAAGAGCTCTTTTCAGGAGGGCAAAATCCCGGAACAGCTGGGACCGCGATCGATATCACGAGATGTTGACCAAATACAACCTCGCCGTCAGGAGGGCTAAAAGGCGGTCCTGGAACAGTTTTTGCAGCAATGTGGAGAGCATGAGGGAGACCTCTAGGCTCTACAAAATATTGGTGAGGGACAGATCCCTTGAGTTGGGCTCTCTTGAGGGGCCTGATGGGGTGATGGTCCATCATCCGCAGGAGGTGTTAAGGCTCATGGCCAGCGTGCACTTTCCTGGCAGCTATTTGCTTCAGCAACCTGAATTTGGGGAGGATTCTCGTGCGGCTGGCCGGGCCTGCGCTTCGCGTTGGGCTACGGCCGGTCGGGTGGTGACTCTCAGCAGAATCAGGTGGGCTGTCAATTCTCTCAGTCCCTTCAAGGCGCCGGGTCCGGATGGTGTTAGGCCGGTATGTCTTCAACAGGGTCTTGAAACAATACTCCCAGTTCTCTGTGGGTTGTTCAGAGCAAGTCTGGCTCTTGGACACATTCCATCTTCATGGTGTTCCTCGAGGATTGTTTTCATTCCTAAGCCCGGTAAGGATAGGTATACTGACCCAAAGTCCTTCCGACCCATCTCCCTGTCGTCTTTCCTTTTGAAGACTCTGGTGAAATTAGTGTTAAGGCACGCTTGGGACACAGCCTTGCGGACATCGCCTATTCATTCCAACCAGCATGCCTACATTCAAGGTAGGTCATGTGATTCTGCCCTGCATCAGCTTGTGGGTAGGATAGAGAAGGCCATAGGCTGCAAGGAGGTTGCAGTGGGTGCTTTTCTTGACATCCAGGGGGCCTTTGACAACACTGCAATAGAGGCAGTGTTGCGTGCCGTCAGGGCGCGGGGCCTAGGTGTGGTGATCTGTAGGTGGATCGAGGCTCTTCTTCGAGGTAGGAGGGCTAAGCTTTCGCTTCACGGTGAGACGGTCGAGGTAAGGACGACCAGAGGCTGTCCTCAGGGGGGGGTTTTGTCCCCCTTGTTGTGGAATTTGGTTGTTGATGATCTCATCCGGAATCTCAATGACAGCGGCGTTTTTGCCCAAGGGTACGCTGATGATATCGCTATCCTGGTGATAGGTAAGTTTAACAACACAGTCACAGACCTCATGAACTCTGCATTGAGGGTGGTGGGCCGTTGGTGTGGAGAGGTTGGTCTCTCCGTCAACCCTTTAAAGGTTGTTTTGGTTCCCTTCACGAGGAGAAGGAATATTGTGGGGATCGGGCCGTTCAGGCTGCAGGGATCCACCATTGTTCCTCAGGACCAAGTGAAGTATTTAGGAGTCATTCTGGACAGGACCCTTCAATGGGGGCCGCAGTTGCAAAGGGTCATTGATCGAGGCAAGTGGTCCCTATTCGCTTGCAGGCGGATGATAGGATCGACCTGGGGGCTTAGGCCCAAACTAATGCATTGGCTTTATGTTGCAGTAGTAAGACCGGCGATGACGTTCGGATCCATCGTTTGGTGGACGAAGCTGGAAGCTGGCGTGGCGATGCGGAGGCTTGCGGGCGTTCAAAGGCTTGCAGGCCTACTCGTCACTGGAGCTCTCAGTAGCAGCCCAGGTGCCACTTTGGAGTGTCTCCTTGATCTTTTGCCCATAGACATTCATATCAAGATGGTGGCTAGAATGGGTGCATACCGTCTCCAGTGTGAGAACCTCTGGGTGTTGCCGGGCGAACCACTTGGCCACACAAAGATCATTCAGGTGGTTCAGAGTGAGGTCTTGGACATGCCCTCTGATCATCTTCCCACAACTTTTTCCTTCAGCAGGTCGTTCCGGGTGCGCTTTCCCAGCAGGGACGACTGGAGCGAAGGTGCTTGTCCGCTCCCTCCTGGAGACCGAGTGTGGTTCACGGATGGTTCCAAGTCTAGGAGCGGGTCGGGTGCTGGCATCCACGGGGTGCAGGATGGTGTCAGTCTCGGGGTGCCAATGGGTTCTTTTCCTACTGTGTTCCAGACGGAGATTACCGCCATCATGGAGTGTGCGGGGGAGATTCTGAGGAGGGGTCAAGAGGGCCACTCTATCAGCATCTTTTCTGACAGCCAGGCTGCTCTGAGGGCGCTGGACTCTTTTGAGTTCAGGTCTAGGGTTGTCTGGGATTGTTACAAAACAGTGTCTTGTGCTGGAAGACGCAACATGGTCACTCTTTGTTGGGTGCCTGGTCACTCAGGGATCGTGGGTAATGAGGTGGCGGACAGGCTGGCTAACGCGGCTGCCTCCCTGGCTCCCATGGGCCCTCCCCCTTTTTGCGGGATATCTCGTTCCTGTGTTTCGCAGGTGATCGGCGCTTGGGCTCGGGATTGTCACAGAAGGAGATGGGCAAGGCTCCCTCTACATAGGGTCAGCAAGCTCAACCTCCAGGGACCTTCTCAGCAGGTCACAAGGAATCTCCTGGATCTCAGTAGGCTGGACATTAGGCGGATCACAGGTATGATTACGGGCCATGGTCACCTAAGGAAACACCTCTCTCGGATGGGTGTCTTCAATGGTGACACTGCATGCAGGAAATGTGGGCAGTACGAGGAGACTGCAGACCATCTGCTCTTCGATTGCGATGAGCTTAGGGAGGTAAGGGCTTCAACTCTGGGATCTATGGTCAGGGGTGGATACCTGCCTCCTGAGGAGCTCGTCGACAGGATGATGCAGTTCATCAGGCTCTTGAACCTGGAGGAGTACTGATACCTTCTCAGTTCTTTCTTTCTTTCTTTTCTGTCTTCCTTTCTTCTTTTCGGGGGTGCGCAATAAGCCCAGTGTGGCTGATGTGCCTTGGGACTTGGGTCCGCCCCTTTTGATGATGATGATGATGAAGCATAAACAGACATTTCAGACCTTTTTAGTTACCGGTAAGCTTTACAATTTTTTATGCCTAATTTTCCCAGAAATGTACATGATGTAATTTTATTAAAAACCTAAAGGGGAGCGCCTCCAAACTCCGAGGTTTCATAATTCCGAGGCCTTAAAAAATCAGCTAAATATTAAATTTATCATAACTCTGAGGTTTTATAGTTCCAAGGTATGTTTAGTTTAATATAATATTGCACTTTATCATAATTCTGAGGTTTCAAAACTCCGAGGTCTCTAAAAATCAACTAAATATCTAGAAAATCTTAACTCCAAGGTTTCACAGTTCCGTGGTACAGTTTGCACCACAAGTGAGCCCGCCGCGCTGTGGCCGTACGGCGCTAGAGCATTTAGCTTCGCTGCTGATGCAAAAATTTACTTATCGATTGTAGTTTAAATTAAAATCCATAAAAATACAAATTGTATCCAATCCGAGAATGCCTTAGTATTTGTCTGCAAACTGTAATTGTTCAGCCTTGGATGTGGCTTATACAGTACCAGAGAGAACAAAATACATGAATAGAGCCTTTAGAAATTCATAATTATAACACTAGGTACAAAAGAGATATTGTGACCTCACGCCATCAACACAAATTAGAATTTTATAAGAAAAAACAAACTTATGCAGGATATCTATTTTTTAGAAAATTGCCTTCCAAGCTTAAAGAATGAAAATAATACTAAATTGTTTAAAAACAAATTAAAAAGATTTTTAATAGAGAAGTCATTATATTCAATTGAGGAATACTTTAACTGATTATCTTTTAATGGGACCAACTTATTGTATTTTTGAATTCTGGTTTTGAATTTTCGACTCTGAAAAGTAGTTATAATATTTATGTTTGCATTTGAAATAGATAGGGCAGGCTAAGTCTTGACACTATTTATTATTGTATAACTGTGCATGTATTTTGTAAGATAAAGATGTTTTGATTTGATTATGACATTGCCTATGAAATTAGGCATTTTTGGACTTGGCAAAAACCTAAGAAAACTCAAAAGTTGTTCATAAATCCACAGGAAAATTTACCATTTAGCTTAATACGTAATGTTATTGATTGATAAAAACCATGTATATGTTTAAATAGCCAGTGTATTGTTTAAGCAGCAACACATATAAATGTTTTAAAGGCCTATTTTCCCAGAGGCATCTCATGCGTCTATCGCTTAGCGATGATCGCTGTGTGTCATTCGCAGCCCACTGCTTTGCATTGTTTCAGGTTAGTCTATTTTCCAAGAAGCGTCTATCGCTACAGCCGCCAGCGTCTGTAACTGAGCTGCTAGCGTTCATCGCGGAACACTGCTCCTAGAGCAGATGGAGACAGAGTTGGTCGCGTCTATTCGTGGAAGTTTTCAGTTCTTGACTGTTTCCAGTTTTTTCAAAGTTTTGTTTTTTACCCATTTTTAAAAGTTTGGTGGTATGTCCCAATCAAAGTGGTGTTTTAGTACTTTTTTTAATACTAAATGTTTTAGTTAGTACTAAATTTTAATGTATTAGTACAGTTTTTAGAGTCCCCCAACCGCAGATGTTGTCTTCTGTTGATGGGGAAGGCCCCATCGCCATCTTCAGCTAGCACCCCCTCTGACAACTGCATATTGACCGTTGATAACAACGAAGGTGGACTCGTTCGTGGATTGGGACTACCATTTTATAAGTCTTTTAAAATAAAAAACATATTTAAATTGATTACCTACCCAAATTAAGGTTACAGGTACAGTTAGTAATAACTATATAAAAAATACTTCTGCCATACTACTTAAATAACAGTAAAACTCAAAATAAATACCCAACGTGTTTTAAGCAAGTTCTGTATTACTTTTCAGCTTTATTTTGTGTTCAAATCAAATCAAATATTCTTTAAATATAATTCTAAGTTACCTATACGTAAGTTGTGTCATAATATCCATCCAAATGGTAAAAACTATGTTTCAATAAATATTTCTTAATAACTAATTTAAAACTTGGCACAGGCAACTCTTTCACTATATCTGGTATATGGTTGAAAAGTTTGATTGCATTAAATTTAAAACTAGCTTGAGTTACACTGTAAAAACATAAGTCATTTTTTAGCTTAAAGCGATTTCTAGTTTCATAACTATGAAAATCATTGTTGCAGGCAAAATGATTCAAGTTGTTCTTTACAAATATAAGGCACCGACAAATATAAATGCAAATTAATGGCATAATGGACAATCGTATAAAAATAGGCCTACAGTGAGTTCAAGGTGGAACACCCGATATCATTCTAACAGCTTTTTTTGTAAAACAAACAAAGAGTTGGCATAATTACAGTTAGCCCACAGAATGGCACCATATGTGAGATGACAGTGTACAAAACTGAAATAAACTGTGACTAGAACTTCAACCTAAACAGACATTTTCAATTTTGTTATCATAAACACTCCTTTTGACACATATTGGGGACACATATCATCCCCCCCCAACATATTGGGGGGGATATCAAGCGTTACGGTGTGTTACATGGGAGGGGGGGTTGAAATGATGAAAACATGCCTTACATAATATGTGTATGGCCCCCAAACAGACCAAGGCAGTGGACCTCCGCTTGGCTATGGTCTTGAACAGCATACAGGCCCGGAATTAATCAATGCAGCATTTTAGTAAATAAGCTACGCAAAATAGAAACTGAACCTTAAGGGGATTAGTGTACCCGTCGGTCAGCCCGGTATGGCCCCGTTCAGCCCAACTAGCTTATTTATTGTAGAAGCAACACTTATTAATTTCAAGGAAACCCACAAGTCGGGGCTATCACCCGACCGTAGCCGACACGTGACGTGGCAGTCGTTTTGTCCTGTACTTAGAAGGGATAGTCATCAGTACATGCCACAACAATAGATTCCTACCTGCGCCACCGATGGATATCTGGTTAATGTTAATGAATGCATTAAATGCATCTTAATATATAAAATCCAAGCCCTCACTCACTCATGATCTATAATCACTAATTTCCTGACTTCCCGGCATGCTAGAGTGGTGAAGTTTGGCACATTGATGCTTTAGGTCTAAAATGAAAAAGTTAAAGTTTTTCAACCGATTCAACAATAGGGCTTTGACCCACGGGGCTTCTCCTAAGTTACCATGTATTCCTTATGGACATTGGGATTTAAACAGCTGATCTTGATCCGTAGTAGTTACAGAGGCTAACCACAGAATGCAGCACATACAACTATCATATTTTACTTTTTAGTGACTTTCCTACGGAAAAGGGAACTATTAGCATGACTCCCACAGTAAAACTTAAGCCCGGGACCACCGTAGAAGTTCCAAACCTGACCCCCTGAACACGTTTTGGGGGGTCGTTAAAAACTATATATATAATATACAGGGTGTTTCAGGTAGGTGTCTGGGTTTGGTGTTTTTTGTTTGTTTTTTTTTTATCTGGGCTAAAACTTGATAACAGGGCCCCTTTGTAGATTATCCTCCTGATTGTTATGTCCATTATGTCCTAATTGATTTATCGGGCTTATATTCTATTACTTAGCACATTCCATATTCTTCAAAATGTCTAATCACTCATGTACTATAAAATCAATAGGATGAATATAATTGGAAATATCAGCTTATTAATTTTTGAACTAATGTTCCCAGTGGTCTCTGAATCAGTTCCCGCTTGCAGTAGTTCTCCGGACTAAGTGTCCTAGCCCTAGTAGGGTATTGCCAGTTTGATAACCCCCTGTGACAAAAAATATGGCCTACTATCCAGCATCATAAACCAAGTTGAGAAATGGAGTCATCCAGTGCCCAGACCAAATGTCCCATTGGCCTACTATCCAGCATCATAAACCAAGTTGAGAAATGGAGTCATCCAGTGCCCAGACCAAATGTCCCATTGGCCTACTATCCAGCATCATAAACCAAGTTGAGAAATGGAGTCATCCAGTGCCCAGACCAAATGTCCCATTGGCCTACTATCCAGCATCATAAACCAAGTTGAGAAATGGAGTCATCCAGTGCCCAGACCAAATGTCCCATTGGCCTACTATCCAGCATCATAAACCAAGTTGAGAAATGGAGTCATCCAGTGCCCAGACCAAATGTCCCATTGGCCTACTATCCAGCATCATAAACCAAGTTGAGAAATGGAGTCATCCAGTGCCCAGACCAAATGTCCCATTGCACGTTTTAGCTACCTCACTTGAGTGCAGGTCATCTTGATTTTTTGGTTTTGTGATATCTGGCTTGCTGACGTTGGTTATTTGGTCATCAAGCCATTTGCTTCATGTAAATTTGATAATTTAACTAAACTGCAAAAATGTTTACAACATTTTTATTGAGTTTTACTTTGAAACTAGCAAAAAAATTGCTCACAAAATGATAAACTAAGGAATTGAGACAATATTGAACGATTAGGTCGTCAAAATAAAAAATCAATAAAACTTTTTGGGAATTCTGAACATTGTATTTCAGCAATAACTTATGTCTAGACATATGAATAATAGTACTGGTAATTATACAGAGGTGACAACAGACTAGACACTATGTCTGAATCATGAGCTAGTGCAGGAGCTTGCAAACGACTGTTCTCAGTCTCTCCCCCTCACCAGTGTCAATACTCCTGACATTACTGCAAGCGGCTATTAGAAACAGTCTTGTATGTTTAAGCTCCACAATAGAGCTAATAGTCAAAATAGAGTGTAAATGATAACCAACTAAAGATTTTTATATATTAAAACTTGAATATAAATTTATATTTTTTAACCGACTAATTTAAAGATTTTTATATATTAAAACTTGTATATAAATTTATATTTTTTAATACAATCATTTTTAAATACAATTTAAACAACTACACACATTTGTACAAACATTTAACATAATACAAGCAGGTCACCTTAATCCAAACCCGCAGCAGTTTGAACTCCACGCTTCACTGAACTGACTTCTGCAGCCTTCTGTCGGTAGAATACACACATATTTGTAGATAATGTTACTATGTTATTCAAATTAATTCTTTGGAGTAAAATACTATACGGTACTACTTTTTTTACACTCTATATTGGTTTAAAATGTATAATTTCTTTATAGCATGAAACGTGTTGTTACTAATAAACAGGATGAATAAACTATGTCTACAAATATCTACAAATATACTTTGTAGTGTTGTGAGGGACGTAGTTTATTTATCCCTTTTAAAATATACTAATAAGGTAACTTTAAAAAAATTTTATTAAATTTAGTTTCAATCCACGTATCCTCTTAAGTAAATGAATGAGGATGTAAATGTATTAAAACATTTTGATAATCCAAACATCTAAAAAAACATTAAGATTAACTCGACTCACCTGTACAATCCATCCCACAGAGAATTTTAGCAAAAAAATCCAACAAAAAGTTATTCATGTGCTGTAATCTGCACTTTATGTTATGTTATGTTTTGGCTTATCCACTTTAGTTTTAAGGTCTTAACTTGAGTATTCAGTAGAGCAGTTTTGTACTGAGAAGCGCTCATGAATAATGGCATTTTAATTTGATTTTAGTTTATATAGAACCAACAGCATTTTGAGAGTTAAAATCACAAACTTCTTCAGTGATTCACCTTTACCGGTATCTCTTATTTATTTCCATAATTTAATATTGAAATTTAAAAAAAGCCCCCAAATTAAAAATTACAATTTCAATACACAAATTAAAATTGACCCTTTGTTCTCTAGCTTCACATTCTGGATGTATCCTGGACGTTACAAGCTGTAATATGGAAATATTATTTGTGATTCTACTGGTGTCATTTCTTTTGCAATAAACACCCCAAAGGGACTAATAAATAACCACAGGCATGATGTCAATATTTTAATAGAAAAGCCTTTTGCTTGTTTATGAGAGAGCACACTAAACATTTTTAGAAACAGCCTCCTGATTCCCTGTGCTTTTAAAGGACAGTAATAATAAATTCACAAAGTCCTGATTACATAATTATAAGTGATGTGCTTGAAACCTGGTGACCTTTTTAAAGGACATTTAATCCATAGATGTTGAGACCTGAGATCAAGTAAAAAAAATGTGTTGGACCTGATGTCCTTTTAGCGAATTTCCCCTATAGGGAAGAAGCTATTACCGTAGGTGGCATGGTAAGACTTAAACCCGAGACCATGATAACTTTTCGTTTTGAGGTCCCCAGATGCCAAAAACACTATTCGTTCAAATTTATATACACGTATATATATATATATATATATATATATATATATGTGTCCGTTACTGCGATAGAAACAACCGATTTTGATGAAATTTGGCTCAAATGTGGAGAGTAACATTTATGACTTTAAGTTCGAAAGCCAGATCGATCGCACTATGGGAAGGGGGTTTTATGTGGGTTTACAATTTTCCAAAAATCGGTTTTTTGTAAATTTGACCCCAAAATGTTAAAAACATTCCATTTTGGTTATAGCCATTTTATAGAGCTTAAAAAAACAAATAATTTAGTATTTTGAACCATTAAGTGGTTAAGTGGTTGCGGAGAAAATTTAAAAAAACGTGTCCCATGTTAATCTTATGGGAAAAAGGTTTTTAGATTTTTCTCAGATAGTTTTACTAAAAACTTCACATTTCTGTTTATTAATGTGTTTAGCTCAACAAAACAAACATTTTGGTGTTTTAATCGTTGTTCTACGTCCAACCGTTGCAGAGACATTCAAAGTGCTAAACACAGTACGTTGTCCAATGTTATCCTTATGGAGAATAAATAAAATTCTATATCTCGATTATTTATGAATGTATATTGATGAAACTTGGTATGTAGCTTTAACTAGTTGTGGTATATTGATATTAGCACAAAAAACAAATTTGTTGTTGATAGTCCCCGTAGCAGCAAACCTGCATACTCGGCCCCCATGTTATTCATATGGAGAATAAGTAAAGTTGTATATCTCCCTTAATTATGAACCTACATTAAGAGAACTTGGTATGTAGCTTCACCTGGTTCAGTTGTATTGATAATTGCAAAAAAACACATTACTTATCTTCCTCTTTGCAGCAAACCTGCGTCCTCAACCCTAATGTTATTCTTATGGAGAATAAATAAAATGCTATATATCACTTATTTAAGGATGTATTTTTGTGAAACTTGGTAAATAGCTCTATGTAGTAGTAAGTCACATATATATGCATTGGAAATTCGCTGAGTACGCAGGTTTGCTGCGACGGGGGTATTAAAAGTACCGATGCGAAAAAAAATCATAAGTTCAACACAGGGACATTTTGTGGCACAAGGTTGGTAGTAATACTTTATTTTCATCCTTAGCAGCATAGTTCATCAGTTGACTGCCAGATAGCAGCACCTTCTTTGTCTTGGTTGAGATGAAAACAACATGGCGTCCTTCAGGTCTCAATATACTGTTCCTTTTAAAAGGACATCAGGTCCCAACGTTAAAATATGGATGTCACATCCAGGCCTTGGTGATGGTTGAATACTTGTCCTGGTAAAAGGACCCCAGGTGATTCCTAGTTCAAAATTAAATTTTCATCTGGGAGTTAGGAGGATAATACTCATTCATATTATTTCCTTTGTTATCTTAATAAAGGTATTCACAAATTGAAACTTGGATTGGTTTGGATTTGAGACCATGAACTGAACACCTTTCTATAAACTTACAAAATACTGTATACTGATAAATCTTATGGCCTATCAGAATAAGTCATGCTTTAATTGTCACTTATTATTTAGTTTTTACAACAAAATGTTTTGGTAGGTACCTACTACAAAATTTTATGCATCTCCTGAAGAAGGTTTTCATCAAACAAATTTAGAAATATAAGAATATATGCAAGTTTTTGTTTAACTAACAACATTTATGTAATCATATAATGAAATAAAATTTCTCCACAAGCCTGGCAACTTTGAAAGTGAAGTCCTAAGAAAAAATACAGTATAAATGCCTGACGACATGGTACGATTACCTATTGTTAAAAAAAGCAAATTGGCTGGCCAGAATGACTGTCTGACTTGTGGCTTCACATAATTCATCACTAATCACTTAATCACTGTATAAGACGCTGACACAACTGGGGCGTATTTTAAGGTGAATAAATATGAATTAATGATGAGTGTAGAATGGGTCAGATGCCTTTTGTAGCATACTAGAAATCTGACTAAGACAGATCATTTTTAATAGCCCCATGACCAACGGAAGCTGGATCCAGTTTTTTATAACATTTTCTCCATTCTAATAAAAAATACTTGTAATGACTTATATACAGTAAACAAATTTAGGTGTACGGTATGTTTTTTTTTTTGTTTTTGTTTAATAACTAAAATAATACCTATATGAAATAAAAGTTGGGCAATTACCTTGAAATAATTGTGTGATATCCCAAATTGCAATGGCTTAATCTGAAAATAATATGACTTGTTTTTGGTCTAGTTATAAATCTTGTAATGCTCTTGAACAACAATATGTGGCAAGATTTAAGTTTGGATGTATCTTAATCTATCATGCCTTCTTAGTACATTTGATTCCCTTTGTCAGGAGGATTTCTAATGGCAACAAGTTATATTGGTAATAATAGACTATTTCAAACCTCACTCATGCGAGTCCATTTCTATAAAACTGGGAACTGATGTTTCGTTAGAATGAGTCAATAAGTGCCTTTTTAAATGTTCACTTCGAATAAATGATTTATCACAAATAGTACACTGGTGAGGGCGATCATTGATGTGGGTTTGCATGTGTCTTTTTAAGTGTCCACTTTCCTTATACGCTTTTTCACACAGTGAACACTGGTAGGGTCGCTCTCCTGTATGTGTTAACAAATGCCCCTTTAAGTGTGCACTTTGTTTGAATTTTTGGTTACAGAGGTGACACTCGTGTGGACGTTCTTTAGAATGAATCAACATGTGCCTGTTCAAATCTCCTTTTTGTGTAAATGACTTTTCACATACAGTACATTGATAAGGTCGACCGTCGGTATGCACCAATAAATGCAACTTTAACTGACCGACTTGAGCGAATGTTTGGTTGCAGAAAGTGCACTGGCGAGGGCGTTCATTAATATGCGTCGACAGATGTCTTTTCAAGTTACCACTCTGTGTAAATGATTTGTTGCACACATTACACTTATAAGGTCGTTCAGACGTATGAGTAAGCAAATGAACCTTCAGGTGACCATTTTTTGTAAACATTTTGCTGCAAATATGACATTGGTAACGTTTATATTCAATCTTAACTAAAGGATAGATTACAGGATCTTTCTCTCTTAATGTGAAATCCTCATTATAAACAAGTGAATCTTCACTGTGATCTGTTGACTGCCCTCTTAATGTGTCCTCCTCATTGCATATTGGTGATTGCTTTCCTGATGTGCTCTCCTCACTGTGGACGGGTGAACACTCTCTTAATGTATTCTCCTCACTGAGAACTGATGAATCTTCTCTTAATGTCTCCTCTTCATTGTAGACCGATGAATGTTTCTTTTCTGCCTTTTTCCTGCGAGTTAGTGAACGCTCTTTTATTACATTTTCCTCACTGTGATCAGATGTATCCTTTGTTAATGTGCTATCATTATCATGTACTTGAAAATGCTTTCTCAATGTGTTCTCTTCAGTGAATTCTTTATAACAAACTGAACATTTAAAGTTCATTATGTAGTCTTAAAACAACTCTTGTTTTACTATTCCTTTTGATAATTTGAAGTGCTTGAAAATGTATATAAGTGGTTGAAGTTGTCTTAATGAGTTACCTAAAACAATAAAAAACACACATCAAAACCTTAATTTTAAAAACAAAACATTTACAATTTTGCATGAGAAATATATTATGAATAAATTGTACATAATATATCTAAATTAATCTTGAATTTTTATACTTTTTCTATTGTTTGCCAAGTTTTTGATATGTTTAAACTGAAATGGGAAATTGTGTCTATTTACAGACAACTGTACTCAGAAAGCATTCAAACTATATTATAAGAATACTTTAAGACCGAGCCTAGAAATAACCAAGCTATATATAACTTTAGAAAAACTACAAACTGTCCTGATACACTGGGAAATTCACTCACTTGATATCTTGTTTGCTCCTGAAAGTCTTATAAAATAAAGGGCTATCTGTGAGGGTTTTATTTAAGTGCACCTTAGGGATTGAGAGGTGAATGTGTATAATTTGTGCTATTTTTTGTGATATCTCATTACAAAAACATTAAAGATGAAAATTACCTTTGAAAAGCTAAATTCTTGTATCTCAAAATTACAACTGATTCTAAAATTTTAATATACAACCCTCACTAAACTTATACTGAGCATTTAATGGGTCTTTCTTCAATGCAAACACTCCGATTTGCCTTCCTAAAAAACTCACTACATTCCAGGACTTATACTTTTATAAAACATGCACTGTATGTACAGAGTGTCCAGAAGAGTTATTTTGCTTCACTAAATTTTATCCTGTCTTTAATCAAATATAAAATATTACAGAAACGGTTCGGGAAAAAATAATGCGTTAACTATGTAAAGAAGCAGCTCGCGCAGCAGGAGGGGTGAAACGGTGGTAGGGGCACCAGGCGATGGAGGGGTACATGCTGCAGGGCGCTACTACTCTAGTTGTGTAATTTTGGACAGTTGAAATGCTGGCCGAAATTAGTGTTTAGAAGGTTTAAAGTTGTATAACAGTCAGGATGCAGATCCACATTAAATTTACATGCCATAGTAGGTAAAACCACGAAAGTAAAAAAATACACAGTGGTAGTAGTTAAATGTACTACTTATGCCGAATGTTTTCGAAACAGTAGATAGCAACCTGCTCTCACGAGATAATTGGCAATGAATGAGGCAGGTAGGTCGGCTGCTCCCTGGACATGCATGCGCAATAGCGCTCCCTCCATCCCACGCATCCATGCCGCCGCTTCTTAACATACCGGTACCTAACGCACTGCAGGAGCTTAGTAAATTCCTTTAACGTATTGGTTTCCTCAAACATTTTGTTTCAAAATGGCTGCGATTGAAAATAACAAATGTGCTTTTTATATTTACTAGTTTTAGGGAATTTCCCCTATAGGGAAGAAGCTATTACCGTAGGTGGCATGGTAAGACTTAAGCCCGAGACCATGATAACTTTTTGTTTTGAGGTTCCTAGATGCCAAAAACACTATTCGTTCAAATTTATATATATGTATCCGTTACCGCGGTAACTTTTGAAAGAAACGCCCGATTTTTATGAAATTTGACACAAATGTGGAGAGTAACAGTTATGACTTTAAGTTTGAAAACCAGATCGATCGGTCTATGGGAAGGGGGTTTTATGGGGGTTTGAAATTGTCAAATAATCAGTTTTTTGAACTTTTTACCCTAAACTTTTAAAAACTAGATTTCAGTTGTAGCCATTTTATAGAGCTTAAAAAACAAACAATTTAGTATTTTTAATCATTAGGCAATGTTAAGTGGTTGTGGAGAAAAGCCAAAAAACGCGTTCATATAATTTCCAATGTTAATCTTATGGGAATACGGTTTTTAGAGTTTCCTCAGATAATTTGACTAAAATTTCCACATTTCTTTCTACCAATAAGTTTAGCTCTACAAAACAATCATTTTGGTGTTTTAGCTGTTGTTTTACGTCCAACCGTTGCAGTGATATTCAAAGTGGTAAACACAGTACGTTGTCCAATGTTATCCTTATGGAGAATAAATAAAATTTTATATCTCGATTATTTATGTATGTATATTGATGAAACTTGGTATGTGGCTTCAACTAGTTGTGGTACATTGATATTTGCACAAAAAAAGGTTTTTGTTGATTTTTCCTGGTAGCACCAAACCTGCATACTCGACCCCATGTTATTCATATGGAGAGTAAGTAAAGTTTTTAATCTCCATTGTTGATAATCTCCATTTAATCTCCAACTGTCCCGTGGCCCAGGCCCATCAGGGGGGCCCGGGCTCGTCGGGGGGGCCCGGGTGGCTGGCCCGGCGTGTTAACACAATACCCAAAAGAGAAAACCTGTTGGACGGCAACAAGGGCCCACACTACCAGGCCTGCCCAGGGGCCCGTGAAAGCTGAGTACGGCCCTGGCTTTGTATTTATGATTAAATCGAAATTTGCCTCTGACTAGTACGAAATATAAAGCATTTTCTCCGACTTTCGGCATTTTTCCAACTTTTACCGTGTCTTTTTTCCCTAACTTTGTGGAAAGGATGATCTAAGTTACCGTAAAATCAGCTAAACCCGGACACTTTTGAAAGTTTTTTAGGTTAAAGTGCCTTTCAAACAACGATGACACAAATAAAAACCATACCATTGTAAAGTGTGTGTATCATTTACTATATCCCAGAACCTTTCTATGTGTTAGATGTTATTATAAAATAAATAAAAGTGTCCGGCTTAACCAACACAAACGATCTAATCCCGGACACTGACCTAAATATCATTATAACGCCTAAACTGACCTCTGCTGCTGTCCGTAGTCGGACAGTGTTTTGAAGTCTGCAGATGTCTTTGCACCAGTCAAAGGCTTACAAATGAAATTTTAAAAAAATGTCAACGGGTTGGGGATGAATGAAGAGTATTCTTACGTCTCGTTTTCAGCTGTTTATTCTTTGCAACTAAAATTAAACTAAACAAAGAACCATAGGGGGAAAAGGCGTTTAAAATACAGTTTGAAACAAAGAGTAATACTACTTATATGTATATATTTGTTCAACATGATGAGCGATAACATTTTCTTCCTGTGGGCTGAAAACTGTCTGCTTTCCATTGGGCCCATTGTATTTTCCACAGACATGACCATTGATCATGAGACATGATCATTGATCACGACATTAACTTTCCTCCTTTACTTCCTGCTCTAACATCTTGGCTCTCGATTTATTTTTATACACCTTGGAGACTGTACAATTGTTCATAAATTAAAAGCACAAATTTTAATAACAAACACAGATAGGTACCAAATCAGGGCTAAACACAACAATGTTGTTATTAGTTACGGCGGGAAATCTGCTTTTACGTCAGTAACAGCAGGTGCTAGTCGCAACAGCCAGCCCAACAGTCACGTCCAAGAATTATTATTTAAGTGTCCGGGATTACAATATGTAAATGTGGTATTTTTTAATATATGTTGTATATAGCTTTAAATAGCATGGTATTATGCGCTCTTAAATCTTGAATAAAAATATGCCTTCGTGAAAAAAATCGGGCAAACTTAACGAAAATTACATGTCTTAGTTAGACATACATTTTTTTTTTGTTTGAAAAGTCGTAAATTAGTAAACCTAAAAAAATAAAACAAAAAACTACTGTAAGCAGTTCTAACCTATACAGCTGTGTAGAGCGTATTCTGTTCTATACGAATGGATAACGATCAACTTCACAACTTTGCAGGTTAGTTTACATATATTACAAATATGTACACCGTATCCGGGAATACCCCTCCTGGGATTAGCAGGTTCTACAGTATGTTCAAAGAAAAAGATTCAAGGGTTGTTTTATGGTTGTTTAAGGGATGTTCAAGGGCAGTTTTCAAAGTTTGTCTATGTTTACAAAGCTAATAACGTAGGGCCTAGTATGTTTTAATAGCCACTGCATTAATGTTATCAATAAAACTTAACATAAAATAAATAAATAATAATTACTAGTGGCTTGAAGGGGTCATAGCCCCTAACCTTGCTCCAATACTCTGCCTTATCTGTTTTTTGTACTCTTTCATGCGGATGAAAATAAAACTATATACCTAAGTAGCCTAAGTTTTGAGTTTTTGACCCAATTATTACTTAGTGTTGTAAACAGGTATTATAATCACATTGATAAAATTGTAATACAATACAATCCCAATGTACAACTTATATACAACAGAAACATTACTGGTACATATTACAGCCAACTATTATTTTCACTGTGGTATGTAAAACTTAACTAATAATAATAAAATAAAATAAAATATGTACAAAAATATATAGGTACTGACGATGAGGGAATTAACTTTCACTACAGTACCTACTTACTAACTTTGAACTTGCTCCTTATTATAAAACTGAACGCAGTTTAAATTCATGTTAAATTTCAGCAACAACATGAATTTCATTGTTTATAGTTTTAACTGTGACTTGTTCCATCCTGAAATTGATTATAAGAGTGAACTCTCTCTACTAGTGCATTGTTACCAGTAAGAAAGTGTTCAGCTAAAAGGTTAAGGTTAGAACACGGTCTACTTGTTTTGCTTCAAAAAAGATCAACCAATGCTGGTCAACGAAATAGTTCCATGCTGTCCAAGCTATAAGTAATTGGGCCTATAAGTTACACGTCCACACGTCACACTCTCAGATTACCTATTCAACATATTGAAGAAAAAGATATTAGCTTTATAAATCAATGAATATTTTAATGTCAACCACTAAAGCGGGACATTTGGCTGTCCCTAAAGGAATCGTGGGGTCGCCCGGACAGACCTCGCTAAAGCGGGACTATCCCGCCGAAAACTGGACGTCTGGTCACCTTACTTAAGTCACATGTCAGTTTGTAAACAAAGTAGACCCCACATAATCACATGGTTTAAGTTAATATCTGCGTAAAAACAGACATTTTTATATTCCCATGCTTTTCTTATAGGAAATGTTTTACATTATTTCTCGTTTGCTGGTAGCTTTATAGAAATCCTGCCATTTCCTGAGTACCTGCGATCAAGACCTTTAATTTAAGCTGTCTCCCATTATCTTACAATTTGCCAAACTCCCACAATTTTGACTTAAAATTTTCATTTACAAAGAATTAGATATAAAGATTATTAATTATACTTATCATTTCTCGCTTGCTTAAGTTAACCCTCAGGCTTATAAGCTTAGGCTACCTATGTAATAATTTGTGTCCCAAGTTTTGCATCTCATATCACAGATCTCGGGTTTCATCCCAGATCAGCCATTCTGAATGAGTTTGTAAATTTTCTCGTCTCACTTGCAAAAGCCAGGATGGTTCCCATAGAGGGCCGGACCCTGCCAGGAAGGAGAAGATAGGCATAGGACTCAGGAATACCTGATTTAAAGATTTTGCCAACAAATAGTTTTTGTTGTAAATACATTGATAATCACAATCAGAGTAAATATTACTATTCATGTTATTATAAGCTAGTCATAACCCCCCAACTCAAACCTTAAAATAATAATAATATTAATTATAATATAATAATAAAATAATAGTGTTTTCCTGTAACCCCCAACAAATAAGTACATCTTAACTTAAAACAAACAATTAACATGGAATGGAGATGTTGCAGAACAATAATTTTACCTCTCCCTTTGCATTGACATTAGGCAATCATTTCATCAGGATCCTTTCAGTCCAGGCTAAAATTTAGTGATATGTAAAAGTTCAATAGTTCATAGCATAGCAATGTTTCCTAATATTGTATTTTAAGTTTTGTAACGATCATTGAAACAGTGCAACTCACTACACTTTAAAACGAAAGCTAAAATATTTAGTTCATGTAACATCACTGATAAAAGTTGACTATCATTATTTACGTAGGCCAATACGACAGATTAAACATAACATACTCCTTATTATTCTTATCTATGTCAATACCTTAATAACTTAAGTTTTAAGGTTATGGCTCTATTTTGCATAAAAGTTTTTTTCAGTATTGTATATTGTATTGGTCAAAATAATTTGTTAGTCAACGGCAGAGAGAGGGACCGGGAGAGAGCTTTTTTTCTCATTGGCTCTATGTAAATCTGGAGTCACTACTCTTGGTTAAAAAAGCGTACTGTTGTGAAAGCCAGTTTTTGCTCCTTTATGTTGGCAGTAATTTTGGTGTGACCATGTCAAAATCTCCCATTTGATTCAATGTAAAATTGGTGGTATTCAAAGTCTTTAAATATTAATATATTGTCTAATTTAAGTAAAACTTGATGTTAATCTAAACGTTATAATCTTTACACATATTTTAGATGGAATTGGATTGTTTATTACGAAGCAAAGTTATTATTTGAGTAAAATTAAAATACCCTTGTAATGTGGCTTTGGAAATTGTCTTGAAAAAAAGACCAAATTACAGCGTCTTATCACAAGTTGACACCACAACGGACCAAAATACGAAAAACGATGACACGCTTTTTGCGGCGGAACACACGAAGACTTTTGGATCAGTACAATGACGTCATCAAGATCCGATGTTGTCATATTTTAACATTCCTCTTGTCGTCGGCTTAACTGTTACCTATCTGTCAATTTCAATGATTATAATTAGACTTAAGGTTATGTTTTGTAATATAGTCTTAATATTTTATCAATTTTTAACAGTAACCCTGATTTTATATATTTGAGTAATGAAGAGATATAGGTCTTTTCATTTTTCAAACCAGAGAAAACAGGGTTAAACTTCTGAAGCTATAATAAATTTATATTATGTATAGAGGGTTAGACCCACTGAGCTCTATGTTATAACTGGAGTCACCACTCCTATGTTATAAAAGCGTGCCGCTGTGGCTTTGGTCGTTATGTTGGCAAATGTGTTTTACTGAAGCATTGTGAGAGTTTTTGATAGTTTGGTTGTTTGGTGGTATAGTCATTTTACTCCCCATTTAAATCATTGTAAATTTAGTGATTTTTCAAAACCGTTATCATTATTTTAAAGTGCATTACAAGTTAAAACCTATTGTTAAACTGAATTTTAGAATCTTGCGAAATGTTTTAATTAAAAAGTAACCAATCATCTTGAAACTAAGTCAAAGAAATGATTTAGGTAACATGAAAATAGTCTTGTTTCTAGGTTTAGGGTAGTTGACATTGAAAAACGGGCACTTGGGTGGTTATAATTTAATTATTTATTTGACTTACAAATCAACATAATAACATTAATAAATAATGGATTATTCCAATATTAAATTCAAATCCAATGTCAATGTAAACTGTTGACAATAAACACTACAGTAGATAACTTTAGGCGACTTTTAACTTTTAAATTTGACAGCGTCCACCCATCGAATTCTGATTGGTCCAGCTAACTCCAGAGTGGCATCCCACACAGCACAAGGTTGTCCCCAGGACATCCCAGTGGGATATGCAGGATATCCCAGGACCGTCCCTATCTCATCCCATGACATCCTCATGATAACCTCAGGATGTCCCCAGGACACAAAAATGTCCTCTCCCCACGACATCCTGGGGACATCCTTCAGGATGTCCCTTGGACCTAATCAGGACATGATAGTTAAAGCCATAGAACATCCCCAGGAAGTCCCACAGGATTATCTGGGGATATCCCTAGGACCACAAAAGGATATTGTATTTTGAAGCCCTAGGACATCCCCAGGATGTACCACAGGATAATACTGGGGACATCCCTCGGACCACAAAGGGATATTGTACTCTGAAGCCCTAGGACATCCCCAGGATGTCCCACAGGATTTACTGGAGACATGCCTTTGACATGCATTGAAAGGTGTCCCATTATTCTATCAGTATAAATCCCCTAACACCCCTCAGATATCCCTGCCTACCCCATGATAATTCTGCATGATGATTGCTGCTTAGGAAGCGCTACGGCTCCTATAGTAATAGGTAGTGTGTATCCTGAAGCCATATGGCCTCCTAAGGATGACAGCAGAATTATCATGGGGTAGGCAGGGATATCTGTGGGGTTAGGGGATTCATACTGATAGAATAATGGGAAACCTTTCAATATGGTCACACAATCTGATAGGAAGACAGTCCTAAAATAAATTACAAGGCAACTTTAAATTATCCTTTTATAAATAATACTATAATTATCCATTCCCAGCTTGCATATAGAAACACAAAGTTTTCACTTCATATTGATGTTGTTTTTTTAATCAGGTTGACTAGTGTATAAACGTTAAATACCTGTAATCCACCTTGTGATCCTAGGATATCTTTTTAATTGATGGCACGTTTTGTCAAAGGTAATTTTGTCATCTTCAGACCCATACAAAACTTTAAATTGTCATATCACAGTTCAAAAGAACAAATACTTGAAAATCATGTTTTACAACTTTATATTGTTACCCTTGTCACATTTTAAACTAACTTTTATCATTAGGTCTACTATCACATGATTTAAAATTGTAAAAGTGTCATAAATGTCCTGATTATAGGTACTTAATTGGATTAACACTGAAAATATATACATAACTTAGAATTTTTCATTATAATATATTCAAATATTAACAAAATAGTTGTTTTAACAAGTTTATAATAAAATGAATATATGCATGTGTAGGCCTAAACATTTCTCAGAACAAAAGTTCAATTAATAAATACAGATTTAAAAAATTGAAGGATGGATTCCAATTTATAATTGTTTGGTGATGTGATACAAACAATTAAGGATTTTTTTGAAATAATATAGTAATGAATTCAAACAAAATGGCAGTATAATTGTAGAAACAATAAGTTTATATAAACACACAGTAAGTAGTGGTAGTTGATTCAATTCCTTCTCTGTTTTCATCTTCATCATGGCCTCGTTTCCTGTAAATAAAAATCAAGCTAATACTGCATGTAGCCTTGGGTAACATTTTAACCAAAAATACCCCCGTCGCAGCAAACATGCATACTCAGTGAATTTCCAATGCATATATTAGTTGTAAGCATAATATTAAAAACAGAGTACCCTTTTTGGTTTTAACATAATATGTTTTATTAGACGACTAGTTTCAAACCTGAATCTTATGTTAAAATTAAACTTAGAATATGGGGGATTTTCTTAAATATAATATTTTGAAATTGTCTTGAGGTATATAATATGAAATTATTTCTTTTATCCTTTTTTTATATGACAAATTTTGTCGAAGATCGGATTTCTTTGATGTATGTTCATGGTGTTCAGCAAATTATTCGGGTTATTTTCGTAATTCATATATATATGAAAGTCTTCTTTTACATATAATTTATCTCTTTCTTTCTCGTATTCTAATATTGTTAAGTTGTCATTGATACTTTTGTAGCTGTGTCTTGTTTCAATTAATTGTTCAGCAAAGTTTGATTTCATTGTCGTTCTGTTTCCGGATTTTAGGGCTTGGTTGTGTTATTTAAATCTCGTATTAAAACTTCGACTGGTTTGCCCGATGTAGTAGTTTTCACAGTCGCTGCATTTAATCTGATAGACACCTGATTTGTTTAAATCTCTTACTTGGTTGTTTCTTTTATTTAGTATTCTGTTGTTCATGATTTCATGTTTCTATGATTTCTGTTGTCGATTTCTATAACCGATTCGTGGACAAATTCTCCGAAACCATACAACCATTAATGAAATTAACCTCAAAAACAACGAAATTCCTATGGACAGAGACAGAAACAGAAGTATTCAACAAAGTCAAAGATTTATTCATACAAACCACACTCAAACATCCAAATTATGACAAACCATTTTACCTCCAAACAGATTGTTCCATACAAGCCATTGGCGGACACTTATACCAAATTATGGACAACGGGGAAAAGGCAGCCATCACTTTTATCTCACGAACATCAAATACCCCCGTCGCAGCAAACCTGCGTACTCAGCGAATTTCCAATGAATAATATATGTCTTAATAACACATAAAGCCGCATACCAAGTTTCATAACAATATATTCACATATAAGCGATTTTAATTATTCTCCATAAGAATAACATTGGTAATGAGTACTTAGGTTTGCTGAAACAAGAAACACAAACAATTGGTTTTTATGCTAATATAAATATAATTTAACTAGGAGAAGCCACATACCAAGTTCCATCAATATGTAATCATAAATAAGCGCTTTATAACATTCTAGTTATTCTCCATAAGAATAACATGGGGGCTGAGAAAGCAGGTTTGCTGCAACAAGAAAAAAAAAGGGTTTTTATATAATTATCAATATAACTCAATCAAGTGAAGCTATATACCAAGTTTTATTAATTTATGTTCATAATTAAGGGAGTCATTACATTTTACTTTTCTCCATAAGAATAACATGGGGCTGAGTACGCAGGTTTGCTGCTACAGGAATAATCAACAAAAAATCAACGTTTTGTGCAAATACCAATATACCAGTTCTACGTGAAGCCACATACCAAATTTCATCAACATACATTCATAGATAATCGAGATATCAAATTGTATTTATTCTCCATAAGGATAACATTGGACAACGCACTGTGTTTAGCACTTTGAATATCTCTGCAACGGTTGGGCGTAGAATCACAATTTAAACACCAAAATGATTTTTTTATGGAAATGAACAGATTGGTAAAGGCAAATGTGAAGTTTACATTAAAATAAACTGAGGAAAAGCCAAAAACCTTTTTCCCATAAGATTAACATGGGAGATTTTATGAGTAGGTTTTTTGGATTTTCTCCGCAACCACATAACCTAGGTTAATAATTCAAAATACTATATTAATTGTTTTTTTAAGCATTATAACATGGACTAAACCAAAATTAAGTTTTTAAAAATTTTTGGGTGAAAAATGCAAAAAACTGATTTTTGGAAAATTTAAAACCCCCATAAACCCCCCTTCCCATAGTCCGATTTTTCTGGATTTCGAACTTAAAGTCATGAATGTCATTTTACACGTTTGAGCCAAATTTCATCAAAATCGGACATTTTTTACTCGAGTTATCGTGTTAACGGACACACACACACACACACACACACACACACACACACACACACACACACACACACACACATATATATATATATATATATATACACATATATAAATTTGAACAAATAGTGTTTTGGCATCTGGGGACCTCAAAACAAAAAGTTATCATGGTCTCGGGCTTAAGTCTTACCATGAGACCTACGGTAATAGCTTCTTCCCTATAGGGGAAATTCGCTAAAAGATATATATATATACAGTGGCGGATTTAAGCAGTTGCCGCCTAAGGGCTATTAGAAAATTTGCCGCCCTCCCCCCCCCAACTATAACTATTTCACTATAGCCACTGTCACTATTTGTCCTTTTCGCCGCCCAAGTTTACCCACATGTTATATATCTTGTTTGGTTATCTTATGACAGTACAGTAGAACTTTGATAGTTCGACACTCTGTATACTTCGACAAGGGCTGTGGGGCTGTGACGAGATGACATGACAGTAGCGGCGACGCTAGTGTCCTTGCCGGGTTCGCCAGTCATCGTGGGAGCCCGCTTATTGTTTTCGCGAACGTGTGCTACCGCCCTTTCTATAAATAACATATCCTTCCTACCCCCTACTCCGTCCTATCCACCCTCTTCCCCGCCTTTCCCAGTAAGTTGGTCCCACAGTCTACTATACAGTAGTAGTAGACAGTAGTATACAGTAGTACTATACTGTATAGTAGACTGTGGTTGGTCCAGTCAGTTCGCTCGAGACACTGCGGGAGGGAGTAAACGTGTTTTTGATTCTTTCGTGATCCAGTAAGTTGGTCAAGTCAGTTCGCTCGAGACACTGCGGGAGTAAACGTGTTTTTGATTCTTTCGTGATACACTATTGTTTTTCTGCTCATAATACTCCCTGTGTTAAATTGTTCATATACTCCCTATAGTTCGACATTTCGATAGTTCGACACCCCTGTAGTCCACAAAGTGTCGAACTATCGAGGTTCTACTGTATCTAAAGAAGTTACGAATTAACCGAATGAATGAGTTTAATAAATTTCTGTTATTTCCTAGTTGAACAAAAAACAGTAAAATAATGTATAATTGACTTGATTCACACTAACCACAGTTTAATATTCAATAGGCCTATAGCCTACTCAAAGACAATCAGCCTTAGAGACAAATGTTGTTGTTAACAGCAGTGAAGCAGTGCTACTTTTAATAACGAGAAAATCCTTCAACAAAGGCCGAAAATCTATAATAAAGATTCATCGAAACATCAATTAATTTTTACACCAACGCATTGACTACTGAAAATTATAATAAATAAGATATGATGACACTGTAGCCTAAAATTCGGACCATTCGCCTGGAAATTCTGACTATTTTAACCCTATTAGCACTTTTCAATACAGTTTTTCAGCCATTTTGTATTTTATACTTTTATACAAAGAATTGTTTATATGTTTTAGACGATCAAAATATAAAATTAATTGATGTAGGCCTAATCTTAATAAAACTCTACACATTTTCAAGCACTTCTTCTACTTTTACCTCCATGATGTTGTAGATCAAATTAATTAAAATATAATACCTACAGGAGTCACTACTCTCTATTAAGTTACCGTCAAAAAGCGTGCCTCATATTTGGTATTTTGTCCTGTTGTGGTGTCAACTTGTTGGTGGGACGGTGTCATTCGATGTACAAGGCGGCTTGTTTTCAACACTACCTATTTCCAAAGCCATATTAAAAGGGTATTTTCATTTAACTCAAATCATACCTTTGCTTCGAGATAAACAATAAATTTACATATAAAATATGTCTTAAGATTATAAACTTAAGTTTAACATCATGATTCGCCTAAAATGCGACAAGATATTAATTTAAAGACTTCAAATATCACAGTTTATCATTTAATGAAATGGGAGATTTTGACACCGTCCCAACTAAAAAAAATTATATAGAGGTCTCTCCTGGAGTAAAAAACTGCAGCCTACATGCTGACCACCATTTTGACCCTCTGTCAACTATGCTTCCATGGCAACAACCAATCAAATACTCTCTTCACAAATTATGTTAGTCTTTATTTGTCTTTGGTCAGATGTTTTGTTAAAAAAAATACCTCCAGAATGAACGATTATGTGTGGTAGCCTTTGATGGTAATTATAAGACGGCTGAAATAACTTTATTCTTTGTTGCATTGAGTTTGAAAATGAATCGACAATATCATTGTAGTATACATTTTGTTATTGTCATCTCAAATTCTATTTATGCAACATTTCTCAGCCGTGTGCCTTAGTCATTATTGATATTGTGTAAAAAATAATTTTAATTCTATGCGATATTTGTCACATTTGTACGGGTAAACTTAGAAGTCCGTGAGTTGAACGTAGTCACAGTGGAGCACGCCTGATATAGTTCGTGGCTTGCCGCCCTTTCTCTGTAGCGTAATCGTCTTGTCACTAGTACGGATGAATGAAAAATGCATTATGACTTTTTTGAGGAACTGCAGTGTGAGGGACTGTAGCGTAATACATTAGTCTCTGATTAGGGCCTACTACCTTTTACCTTTAAAAGGGCGGCACACCGTCATTGTCATACGTTTTCGTCAACATGATCACCGTTTCAACATTTCTTTTGTAAACAAACTATTAATTTTCTGTAAAATTGCCGCTCCTAAAAACTTGCCGCCCTGGGCTACAGCCCCTATAGCCCCCCCCTAAATCCGCCACTGTATATATATATATATATATATATATATATATATATATATATATATATATATACCCCCGTAGCAGCAAACCTGCATACTCAGCGAATTCCCAATGGAGATATAAATGGCTTAATACTTCATAAAGCCACTTAACAAGTTTCATAAAAATATATTCAAAAATAAGCGATATATACAATTTCAATTATTCTCCATAAGAATAACATTGGGGCTGAGTATGCAAGTTTGCTGCATCAAGGAACACAAAAAATGGGTTTTTATGCTGATATCAATATAACTCAACTAGGTGAAGCCATATACCAGTTTTTATTCATTTATGTTTATAATTAAGGGTGACATAGCATTTAGTTATTATCCATAAGAATAACATGGGGCTGAGTATGCAGGTTTGCTGCTACGGGTTCTTTTGGCAAAAAATTATTATTTTGAACAAATATCAATAGAACACAACCAGATAAAGCCGTATACCAAGTTTTGTCAGTATACGTACATAAATAGGCAAGATATAAAATTTTTCTTTTCCTCCATAAGAATAACATTAGACAACGTACTGTGTTTAGCAATTTCAATATCTCGGGAACCAATTGACGTAGAGGAATGATCAAAATACCAAATTGTGTGTTTTTTAAGCTGAATACAACGGTGAAAACTAAAATTTGACAATTTCAAAAATTATAAGTAAAAAATTCAAAAAAAACCATTTTTGGGGTACAAAACCCCCCCAAAATACCCCTTCGGATAGAGCGATCTGGCTGGTTTTCGAACTTAAAGTCATAAATGTTGCTTTACACGTTTATACCAAATTTCATCAAAATCGGATCATTTTTACGACAGTTATCGTGCTCACGGACACACACACACACACACACACACACACACACACACACACACACACACACACACACACACACATATATATATATATATACAGTATCGAACAAATGGTGTTTTTGGGGTCTGGGGACCTCAAAACGAAATGTTATCATGGTCCCGGGCCTAGGTCTTACCATGCCGACTACGGTAATAGCTTCTTCTCTATAGGGGAAATTCGCTAACACACGAAAAACAGTACTCTACTACAGAATTAGAATGTTTAGCTATAATTCACTGCTTACAAAAAGTTCGTCATATCATATTAGGAAACCATGTATACATACAAACCGATCATCACTCGCTCATTTTTCTCCGGACTTGCCGTTTATTAACGCCGAGGTTAACGAGATGGAATACCAATCTCCAAGAATACCATCACACAATTGAGTATTGTACTGGCAAAAGTAATATAGTAGCCGATACCCTAAGCCGAACCAAGTATACAGATGACCAAATTGATGAATCTCAACTTATTATTGCCAGATTCCAACCTAAAATCAACATCCGCTTCAAGAACATCTTAAAAAATATCTCTTTCCATCAACAACAAGATCCAAAATTAACCACTCTCATGGAAAATGCACCATACTATAACGAAATTGAAGAAATAGAACTACCTGCTCCTAAATATATAATCATTCACGAACACCTGTACAAAGTCACTCAATTAGGCTATAAACTGGTAGTACCTGACAATTTAATAACACCCCTCATAAAAGAGTGTCATGAATATTATATACATTGCGGTACCCAGAAATGATTAAGTTTACTCGAGGAAACATTTTAATTTAAAAACATGGCTAAAATAATCCGTAAATTCATATCACATTGTGATACATGCCAGCGTTGCAAACACCTAACCCATCCTAACCACAGCACCGCTATCGGACAGCAAAGTACCAAAATTGGCGACACAGTTTCCATTGATTTCTTAGGACCTTTATCAACCAGCCAAGGCAACACAAAGTATGTATTAATTGCAACAGACAAATTCTCAAAATTAACTAAGTTATATGCCACACAAAAAGCTAACACAAAAACTGTCATTGAAAAGTTATTTAACCACCTGCAGTAGGAAAACCACGGAAAATATTGTCCGACAATGCCACTCAATTTCGTAACAAACAGTACATAAACAAACTCACCCAAAACAACATTAAACCAATCTTTATACCAATTAGGCACCCTCAAATGAATATTTCTGAGAGATATATACAAAATGTAAAGAAAGCAATGCTTATATTATGTCATAATCATCAGCAGAATTGGAACAAACACCTTAATTGGATTGAAAACTGCCTTACCGAATTACCAAATGAAACGACTAAATTGACGCCTAACGAATTACAATTTGGTAAAAGTAATAAAAGATTCTGGGATAATTTATTGCCTAAATCACAGCCTAATCAAACCAATCTAAAGGAGAACATCATTGTAGCCAGAGGATGCAGTCGAAAATGGAGAAAAATGCCTTAAAATTCAACAACAAACATAAGCCAACTATTTTTGAAGTGCGAGAAGAAGTGCTCATCATGACCAACAAATTATCCAAATCAGTAGATAAAGTCACCAAGAAACCTTTTGAATTATATGTAGGACCATATATTGTGCATGAAAAGTTAGGGAAGAATGTATATAACCTAAAGAAACCATCCGATTCCAGTGTTATAGGCCCATTCCATACCAGCCTACTTCGAAGATATCTAACCCCTGTAAAGTCTAGTATAAGTAATTCCCATGTTATTCCAGTGTATTCCCATGTCTTGTTAGTTAAGATTTATTTGTTAAGTTTTGAATTGTTAATCCCTATTCCCGTTCCCTCATGATTTATTCTTCTATGTTATGTTATGTTTAGATTAAGTTTGTTAAATGTCAAATATTTAAGAATAGGTAAATGGACAGTACATTTTTTGCTTAGCTCATATCTGATAAACAATATTCGCAAAGGCAAAAAAAGGGCTTTATAACTGTATTTTATATGTGTTAGTAAACAAAAACATTAATACCATTTAGTATAGGTAATTTAGGCCCAGAGTAGAAGAGACAATGAACTAAAAACTTTAGCCTACTCAAATGCCCTTATAACATGCTATCAGAGAAAAAGGACTTGTACATATTAGACACATATTTTAGGTATAATTAGATTTAGATAAGTTTCATCTCTGTAATTTAAGTATTGTAAAAACATTTAACCTATGGTACTTACTCACTGTGAAATAATAATCCAAGTCTGACAAATCGACCTAACCCCACTAAAAGTAAGTTTGAAAAAGTGATAGATTTCATCAAATTGGCCCCGACACAGATATATTTGCGTGTTAGAAAAATATAATTTTGTACATAAACTTAGTGTTAACCACTCATATTGTATATATATAGTCTATAAACTTATTAATTTGAATGTAAAACTCTGAATTGTAAACATTAAGAAAATACGCAAAAACTCCCCAAAACGAAGACCGCCATGATTGTTAGTTCGTTGTGGATCCACCAGAGTTGTCTGCAGACCATTTGGAGAGACGTGACCGTCTGGTACTGAACTCTTGCGGCGAACGACGGAACTGCGTTAAGAATGTCATACATTTACAATTGTAAATTCAGATATTTGTTTTCTACCTTTTTTTAATTAAGTGTAAGGTTTTGAGTAAAAACTAATGATGTTATAAATTCCTAACAAATAATCTGAAACTTTTAGAAATGTGTACATAACAGGAATATATGGTTTAATTTAAGTTATACGTAATTTAATACAGATATTATTTGTTGTTTACCTCAATCAGCTGTTTGTAGGATGTTAGAATAAGATGCAATTATGAGTGATTTAAACTAAATTTGACTTATTTTATTAACTTTAACGATTGGAAATATTATTTTATTGTGTTTTCGATATAAATTTATCTTTTCCAAATTAAATTAAACAGAGAAATATTATTTTAAATTCAGTGAAGTGTGGACCAATAAAAACTAACTATTACCGCTGACAGCCCATTAAAAAATTACAGTGTTCAAATATTGTTGGGAAGAACTCTCATTGGAGGAAGCCCTTCTTCTCCAAATCTGGAACGAGGTGACGCTCTTGTTGTCTCGGTAGAGCCGAGGAAGACGGTCGAGCAAAATCCACGTTGCTCATTCCCAGGAGGGAATAATTGTATAAACATCAAGATTTTACTACTTGTGCGCGATAAGTAAGTTTTTTTATCCATTCCCCCAGCCCTAAAGCCCAGCAGCTTCCCATAAATAACTTTTTTATCGTATTTAGGCACATTTGAGGACTACATGGTGAGATCCTTCCTTTTCTCACGCTAACCCCCTTTCAGAATTTTACATATTTGAAGACTGATATTATATTGATATTCAGGGACATTTAATATCAATAATATTCCAAATTAACTTCAAGATCAAGAGATTTTAAAATTAATTGAAGAAGATTGATAGTGTTCTATTTGTTTGTTTTTTGAAGATTTTGAACTTTCTTCCAAAGTTAATTCTCTATTTAATTATCTGTTGTTCTAATTTAAGAATAAAATAAAAATGATTATATTATCGATTGAACCAGATGCTTATGAACCTTACGAATTTTAAACCCTGAGATAAAAAGAGAACTCAACTTGCTCAATATTGTACTTTTTGATCACTTTTTTCATCTAGATGTAAATTAATACTAATTGAATAAAACCAAGGTTATTTGTGATTTGTAAAAAAGAGAGTTTATTTATTTATTTATTATAATTATATTATAAATGGCGCACGAACGTGGAGGCTCTTTGTGATCGATAATCATCAAAGTTCAACTCATAATTGCATCAATTAGGTTAAGTAGGATAATTTAATGTTTAGTGTTGTAAAAATTTTTATATTATTAGTATTGTATTAATCTAGTTTCCCCACCCAATCCACCCCAGTAGGATACCCCCCTTAGGATTCCCCCCCATTTTATTTCCCCCACATGTATTTAACCTCCCTGCAAAATTCAAGCGTTTTTTAGTAAGATTTCCCTTAATGCAATCCCAATATAATTTGAGAAAAAAACCTAGGCGCAGCGTTAAAGCAATGGAAGGTGAAGAAAGTAACGAATTAGCTCGCACCATGGAAGAACTAACCCAATTAAAGACACTCGAAAACTATCAAACACCTAACACCAAAGTTACCACTCAAACTGAAACACACACACCACCTAATGAAGAAACTTTACTCGACGTAGCAACAGGAGGCCAAACAGTAAATCTACCTCAACCACCCCCAAATGAACACCATACCATGACAGGAAACACAGACACTAGTGCTACTATAAGTGCAACATCCACACCTAAAGACACAGAAGTTAAAACACCAAAAAAATCAACAAATCGACGTTGAGGCCCTCTTACAACAGGTGAAAATACAGTTCGCACAGCTACTACACACCGAACTCAGTACACAAATAGGCACGGTACACACTGAAGTCAGTGCAATAAAACAACAAAATACCTAACTTAACACTCAAATCAACGAGTTAGAAATAAATCTGACACAAAAAATGGCGGAGAGTCTAAGTTCACTCGAGTGTAAAATGGAAGATAAAATGGCCAAATTAGAAATGAAGACCATGACACAAAACACCCATCTAAAAAATGACATTCTCACACAAGTAAATCGCAATTTTGAAGAGCAGGACATAAACAATGAAACACGAATGCAGTCATTAGAAGAACAAATCCCCAACCTCATAAAATCTCAAACCGAACAGCTTCTAAACAACACTAGTATTAAATTATAAGAATACATAGATGAACAAATACACACGGTTAACCACCAATTGGACACTCACATAAAGAAACAAGAAAATTACAATGAGATAATTAACGAACATACAGCAGTCTTATCCAAACAAAACGCTAAGTTGAGTCAAATTGAGCGTGAAATAAACCAGATCAAAGAAACACCACAACACTTGCCTCAAAACCTAAACTTATCACAACTGCCAGAAATAATCATAAACTACGTTGGTGAAAATACAACTCGCCTAGCCACTAAAATACCTCACTTTCATCCAAAAACTAGAAATCCACCCGAATTCTTAGAACAATTCAACCGATACTATGAAAACTACTCTAAACGTAACACTCGTGATTGCCTAAGCTACCTAGAGCTAATCGAAAATTGTTTCGAAGGAACTGCCGCAATGTGGTACCAAATCATCAAAAATGACGTTAAAAGTATCGAAGACCTAAAGAATAAGTTTCTACGACAGTATTGGAGTTCAGAAACTCAACGTAGTTTACGACATAGGATTGAACTATACTATTTATAAAATTTTGTTGTTAATTTATTACATGTTTATTTTAGCAAAATTCCCCAATAGGGAAGAAGCTAATTACCTGTACTATTCATGATTAAACAGATTAGAGAATCAGAGGATAAAACATAGTTTTAATCAACTTAAAACTTGTACATATTTCAAGAATAATGCATTGCTAAACAAAAGTAAATATTATTACAGATGATTAAAAATAACAACAGGTGAATTCCAAATTTAAATATAGTACATTCTTCCCCACTATCAGTTCACCACGCGTAGTCTTGAAGGTAACTCGGAGGCTGTCTGTTTCTTTGAGGCCTACTTACAGAAACACCAACATCAGACTCTTCAGGTGAGTTGTTAGGTTGAGACTGAGTTTCGTTCGACTCACTTGCGACTATATCTTGCATTCGATTTTCTGTTTGAATATCTTGAAGGTGTGATTCAGCAGCAGGAGCCAGATTGCGGACATTTACAGAAGTTTCTCGACCGTCTGGTAAGCGGACATAAGCATATCCTGGGTTTGCATAATTAAGTTCTACTTGGCGTACCAATTGATCGTATTTGCTCGACCTCTCGAAGTTCTTTAACAATACAGACCCTGGAGCTGTTAACCATGTAGGCATTGAACACCCGATACCAGATTTCCTATTATGTTTAAACATTCTCTCATGTGGTATGCAATTAGTGCTAGTGCAAAGTAAAGACCTAATGGAATGTAATGCTTCTTGAATAACCGTTTCCCATCTAGTTACGGGCAGGTTCTGAGACTTTAAGGCAAGAGTTATGGTTTTCCAAATTATACCATTATATCTCTCACACTGTCCATTTCCTTGGGGGTTGTACGGAGTAGTATGACTTGTTGCAATTCCATGTGAATGCAAGAAAGATGTTACGTCTTTCGAGAGAAATGACGTGCCACGATCTGAATGGATATAAGATGGTATTCCAAAAATAGCAAATAGCTGTTTTAAGCTTTGAATTACTACTGATGATGTAATTTCAGAACATTGGAAGGCAAAAGGAAAGCGTGAAAACTCGTCAACAACAGTAAGGAGGTAACGGTTTCGAGTAGTTGATGGCAATGGACCTTTAAAGTCAATGTTTAAACGCTCAAAAGGAGCCGTTGCTTTAATTAACGTACCTTCAAATTTGCAAAATTTAAGCTTAAGTTGAGCACAAATAGAATAAGCGGCCGTCATCTTCCGTATTTCTTCCAAAGTACATGCAATGTTCTTGGATCGAACCCAATGATACATTCTCGTAACCCCAGGGTGACAGAGAGAGCGGTGAACTTCTTCAAGATTGAAAAAGATCCTCCTAACGCTGAGGTTACTCGAGAGAGGGCATCTGGGACTACATTTTCTTTTCCTGGTCGATATACGATATCATATTTAAAACATGAAAGTTCTAAACGCCAACTCTGAATCTTTTCATTTTTAATTTTTCCTCTGACTCTATTGTCAAACATAAACGACACAGACTTTTGGTCGGTTATTAAAGTGAATGGTCTGCCTATCAAATGATGCCTCCATTTTTTAAGAGACACTACAATACACCACACGAGTATACTTGGATGCAGTTGTTCAGATTTTGACAATGTGCGGGAGAAAAAGGCAACAGGTCTACCATTTTGTGAAAGAGAGGCTGCAATAGTTTTCTCTGAAGCATCTGTTTCTACCGTGAATGGAACACCTTCTTCTATGGGCATTTTTAGAGCCAAAGAAATATCGGTTTTGAGATCATCAAACGTTTTAACTGACTCTTCTGACAAGGGGAATTGTTTACTTTCAACTAACGGGCGTATTTTCTCAGAGAAACGAGGAATAAAGTTGGAATAGTGTGCAAACATACCCATAGCTCGACGAAGAGCTGCAGCATTCTCTGGGACTGGGAGATCAATCAATGGTTTAAGACGTTCAGGATCAGGCTGAATCTTGTGGTCGGATATGACATGACCTAGGAGACGAATAGATTGAGTAGAAAATACACATTTGTTCTTACTCAATGTTAAGTTGTACTTCTTGGCAGCTTTCATGAAGTTTTCTAAATGCATATCATGAGCTTCTTGAGTTTCTCCGCAAACAGTAATGTCGTCCAGATATGCGAAAGTATTCTTTAGATTCTCCTGTTTAATTATGAAGTCCATTACACGCTGAAATACAGCAACACCGTTCGTTACTCCAAAAGGTACTCGATTAAACTGGTAAAGTCCTCCACATGCTTCGAAAGCAGTAAATTGCTTATCTTCTTCAGCAATCGGGAGTTGATAGTAGGCACATTGAAGATCTATTGTGCTGAAGAATTTGTATCTAGAGACCTCGTTTACTATTTTATCGATTCTGGGTAACGGGTATGCATCCAGCATGGTGAAACGATTGATAGTTTTTGAGAATAATCAACTACCATGCGCTTCTTATGATTTTCGTTCTTCGTTACTAACACCTGTGCTCTCCAAGGTGAGACACTAGTTTCAATAACTCCCTCAGATAGCAGTTTCTGAATATCTGCGTCAATGAATTTTTCATCCTCAAGACTATGCCGACGAGATTTTATGGATATGGGTGCACAGTTGGGTGACAAGTTACTGAATAATCTAACAGGTTGAATACAGGCTGAGGCTAAACTACAAATCTTAAGTGATTTCTTGTTACCACCAAACAGTACTTCTAGGCTTTCGTAGTTTTTAAAAACATCATGACCTATTATGATATCTGTGCATAATTGATCAAGAACAAGGAGTTAAACATTACTATGGACATTTCCCAAAATTTTTAAATTAACTCTACAAAAGGATTTTATGTGGGATTGAAAAGAAGCAGATGCCATTGAAACATTTACATCAATAGGAAATTCTCTCAAGTTACACACCTGAATAATATTTTTACTTATGAAACTCTCAGAACTCCCAGTAATGAATACTAAAGCATTCATTTCCTCTCCATTCAGTTGTACTTTGATAATAGACTTTACTAGAGAGGACGGAACAGCAGCGTTG
Organism: Allygus modestus; assembly: GCA_963675035.1. Lineage (NCBI taxonomy): Eukaryota > Metazoa > Arthropoda > Insecta > Hemiptera > Cicadellidae > Allygus > Allygus modestus. The sequence continues at coordinate 377,349,687 of OY776111.1, read as the reverse complement.
AGACTATTAAGAAAAAGGTTGTTAGACAGAGAAGTACCGGTAGTATTATTATTCGCTCTTGGATTTGATTGGATGTTGCTTCTGCAAACTTTGGAAAAATGTCCAGTTTTTCCACACTTGTGACATACAACGTTCTTTGCAGGACACAATTCTCGGCGATGTCTGTTTGCCCCGCAAAAATAACATTTTTGAGTTTGGACTGCAGAAAGGGTCCCTTCAATTTTGTTTACTTTATTTTCAGGATTCTCTGTTTTGTCTTTGCTTGTACCGATAACAAGATTTACAGGATGAATTGCAGAATTTATAAACGATTCAGCATGTTTCTGAGCCATTTCAAGACTACGTGCTTGATTTAACGCATCTTCAAGTGAAAGTGTTTTATTCTCCAATAGCCTTTGACGAATCTCGCTTGACAGTATTCCACCAATAAACGCATCCCGAATATAGTCATCCCGGTTCTGTTCAGCATTGACTTGTTTGAATTTGCAATCTTTGCTTAGTTTAAATAAAGCTTGAATGTACTCATCAACAGTTTGGTTAGACTTCTGTTGTCTGGTAGCAAGTTTATGTCTCGCAAATACCTCGTTTGTCGGTTTGATGAATAGAGATGTTAAAGTACTTAAAGCATCTTCATAAGTTTTGCATAATGATATACATTCATAGATTCTTGGAGACACATAATTTATCAGGAGCTTAAGTTTACCTTCATCTGTGTTTGTCCATTTTAAAGTTTCTATTTCAGCAACAAAATTCTCAAATGTAGCAATCCAGTGTAGCCACAGTTGGGAACTTGCAGTATCATTAGGATCAGCATCAAATTTTGTTGGTTTCAGTAAGTTTTCCATTACACAGTACACTATTAAAACATAACTCAGAAGGATGTTCAGTTGATTAAATTGTACTATTCATGATTAAACAGATTAGAGAATCAAAGGATAAAACATAGTTTTAATCAACTTAAAACTTGTACATATTTCAAGAATAATGCATTGCTAAACAAAAGTAAATATTATTACAGATGATTAAAAATAACAACAGGTGAATTCCAAATTTAAATATAGTACATTACCGTAGGTCTCATGGTAAAACTTAAGCCCGAGACCATGATAACGTTTTGTTTTGAGGTCCCCAGATGCCAAAAAAACTATATACATATATATATATATATATATATATATATATATATATATATATATACATTTAGTTATACTTATTTTTTTATGTACAGGGTGATTGATATAAGTGTGCCAGCTGTTTTTATTTAAAAGTATAAGAGCTATTAAAAAATGTTAAATAGCAACTTCCCTGGATTTTTGGTTCTGTATAATTTTGTGACTTTGACATTTTGATTTTATCTGCCATTTTTCCAATATGGCGGTCAACTTTAGTTTTTCTTATGAAATGCCAATAATGTTATTATTGAATCAGGTATAAAATAAAATGTTAAAACGTTTTTATTTGTTGTGTTTTTTTACTAAACCTAACCATTTAGGTGATTTTAGCGAATTTCCCCTATAGGGAATAGTAGTCGACATGTGGTTAGACCTTGGCCCAGGACCATGATAACTTTTCGTTTTGAGGTCCCCAGACCCTAAACACACCATTCAGTCGAAACTGAATATGTATATATGTGTCCGTGGGTGCGATAACTCTCGTAAATATGGTCCGATTATGATGAAATTTAGTACAAATGTGTAAAGCAACATTTATGAACTTAAGTTCGAAAACCAGCCAGGTCGCTCCATCCAAAGGGGTATTTTGAAGGGGTTTTGTACCCCAAAACTGGGTTTTTTTAAGTTTGTACGTGTAATATTTTAAAAAGTCAAATTTTAGTTCTCACCATTGGATTCAGCTTTAAAAAACATACAATTTGGTGTTTTGATCATTTCTCTACGTCAACTGGTTACAGATATATTGAAAGTGCTAAACACAGTACGTTGTCCAATAATATTCTTATGGAGAATAAGAACGAATTTATATCTCGCTTATTTATGAACATATACTAACTAATTTGGTATTCGGTGTCATCTGGTTGTGGTCCATTGTTATTTGCACAAAAAAACAATTTTTACCAATGATTCCGGTAGCAGCAAACCTGCGTACTCATCCCCTGTGTTATTCTTATGGAGAATAAGTAAGATATAATTTCTCCCTCAATTATGAACATAAATTAATAAAACATGGTATGTGGCTTCACCTTGTTGAGTTATATTGATATTTGCGTAAAAACTCAATTTTTCTGTTCTTTGTTGCAGCAAACCTGCATACTCATCCCCCATGTTATTCTTATGGAGAATAATCAAAAGGGTATATATCGCTTATTTATAAATGTATATTGATGAAACTTGGTATGCGGCTTTACCTAGTTGAGTTATATTGATATTTGCATGAAAACCCATATTTTGTATTCCTTGTTGCAGCAAACCTGCTTACTCAGCCCCCATGTAATTCTTATGAAGAATAATTAAAATATTATATGTTGATTATTCAGGGACGGATCCAAGGAGTCACGTTGGGGGGGAAATACCGGGGGTGGGGGGATATGGAATACCCCTTAGGGGTGGGAGGTCCACCGCCGGAAATTTGTTAAAAATTCAATATCAATAATTTTATCGGCCGTAAAAAATAGTCAAACATATTTTATTGACCAACATGTGTGTTATCGGCCTAAATTTGACCTGTTATTTCGGATAAAAAATGACAATTTTACCGCATTTCATGGTAGCCATAACTTTTAGACCGAAAACGACAAGTGAACGTAGTTTATCGGCCAAAAATACCGCAATAGTTTATACTCAAACCGCAATTCAAAGGCCTAAGGCCAACACGCCAGCAGAAGTATCAAAGTATGTTATCGTCGAAAACGAAAATTTTAGCAAAACTAAGATCAAAATAAATTTCATCGACCGAGATACGGCAAATTTAAAAGACACCCGAGATACATCATATTATCGGCCTAAAATAGCAATATATTCTCATTTTGCCATCTAAAACGTCAATCGGGCCGCATTTTTAGCCTGAAAACTGTCAAACTGAGTTTATTGACAAATTTACCGACCAGGCGTGTGTTATCAGCCAAAATCGATAATTTTACCAGAAATTTCACAGCAATATTACTAGCCAAATCTACGACTACAAAGTTTGTTATCGGCCGAAAATTGAGTACAAACCATATTTTTTGCCGGGAATGTACTTAATCGTCAAAAACTGCAATTGGATCTCATTTTCTTGAGCCGGGTCGTGTCTTATATACAAAAAACGAAGCCCGAAACACATTTTATCGGGCAAAATCAGAAATTTTGCCGTGTTTTATCGGTAAAAACACATATTTTGCCGCAACTTGGTAGTAAAAAAAGACTGAATCTTTTAAGATTAATGGACTGGACCGCGTTTTATTGGCCTCAAACGGCAAGCGAGCCGCATATTATCAACAGAAATAGCAATATAACCTTGTTTTAGCGCCCAAAAAAGACAATTGACCAACAAACCCATACTGCGATTTGTAGGGCAAAAACATCAGTCCACAATAAAATTAAGGGGCGCATTTTACCAGCCGAAAAGACTGCCAGACTGTGTTTAACAGAAAAAAATACTGACTAAAAATTATTTGTTTAAACAAAATTGGTAATTTCACTTCATTCTATTTGCTGAAAACAACCGTTCCTCGCATTTTAAAGTTCGAAATCGACGGCCATAACGTGTTTATTGACCGAAAATGACGACCGAGTCTCAATATATGAAAAAATCACAATCTTACCGTGATTTAACATAAAAATTGGCAATCGTACCACAATTCCTCAGCGAAAAATAAAGCCGGATCCCGTTTTATAGGCCCGAATGAAAACCGGAACGTATTTTTACGAATACTATCGGCGATTCGACCCCATTCTAAAGCCAAAGAACGTCTATTTTTTCACGTCGGATGGATCAGACACAGGAATTTAGTTGCATTTAATGGCCCGAAATTACGCTCGGAAACGTTTCTTACTGGCTGAAAATTACAATCAAAACTTCTTTGTTTAAAATTCATTGTTGGTGATGCTGAGTTTATGTTGTTTAAGAGATTATTGCGGACATTTTCCATCACTGAAAAACTATAAACTGTTTTAACTAATCAGTGATGGAAACTGATTAGTAAAAACAGTTTATAGTTTTTCAGTGATGGAAAATGTCCGCAGTAGTCTCTTAAACAACAACCAAAACTTGTTTTATTGGCTGGAAACGACAACCAAGCCGTATGAACGAGAACGGCCGAAAAAGGCGTTTTAAACTAAATTAACAAATTTTCGCTTAAATTCTCGTATAATTATCCGATTTTCCTGGAATTTCCGGTCTGTGGACATCCTGTAGTAGTATTACAGGCATATAAGTCTGACTGACGATGCATCAATCAGAGGACAAATCGAGGTGATGCTGCCGGGCAGACGTACCGCTGGTGCGGGGGTGCGCGTGCAACTCCAACCTTTTGCCTTGGGGGGGGGGGAATTTCCCCCATTTCCCCCCGTGGATCCGCGCCTGTGCTTATTTATTGATAAATACTGAAGAAACTTGGTATGTGGCTCCATCTAGTTGAATTATATTTATATTTGCATAAAAACCAATTTGTTGTGTTCCTTGTTTCAGCAAACCTACGTACTCATTCCCAGTGTTATTCTTATAGAGAATAAAATTGTATAAATGGCTTTTTTGTGAATTTATTTTTATGAAACTTGGTATGCGGCTCAATGTGGTATTAAGACACATATCTTATGCATTGGAAATTCGCTAAGTACGCAGGTTTGCTGCGACCGGGTATTTATTGTTTTTAGCATTGAGTATCCCACCTTATATGTAACTCTGGAGGCTAAAGAACTAGATTTAGGAAAGAAACACCAAGAATAAAAACGTTTTAAAATTACATTTTATACCCTATTAAATGATAAAATTAGGGTAATTATATTTTCTAACATTTTCCCACCATTTTTCCAATATGGCAACCAATTTAACTTTTGTCATATGAAATTCCCATAATTTTAATAATTAATGGAGTAGAAAATGTAATTTAAAAACGTTTTTACTCTTGGTGTTTCTTTCTTTAACCTAGCTTTTTAGCCTCCAGAGCATAAGGCGAGATACTCAATGTTAAAAACAATAAAAATCACTTTAACGGTTAGGTTTAGTGAAAAAACACAAAAGAATAAAAACGTTTTAAAATTTTATTTTATACCTGATTCAATAATAAAACTATGGGCATTTCTTAAGAAAAACTAAAGTTGGCCGCCATATTAGAAAAATGGCGGATAAAATCAAAATTTCAAAATCACAAAATTATACAGAACCAAAAATCCAGGGAAGGTGCAATTTAACATTTTTTAATAGCTCTTATACTTTTAAATAAAAACAGCCGGCACACTTTTTAAATCAATCACCCTGTATACAGAGTGTCTGTTAAGTGTGTTCCCAAATTTTAAAAAATGGTTATTTAGGTCAAAATGAGTAAAAAATTTCCTATAAACATAGGTCCTCTAAACCTATAGTTTTCCGTCTACCTGTCTGTATGTGATTTGTACATAATTTAACATATCTTACAAACCTATTAAAGTATCAAGTTCAAACTTGGTACATGTATGTACTAAGTACCTGGGGGCCGAGCTTTGCTCGGGGGAAGGCCAGTCAGTTTGTTTAGATGACTTGGAGTAATATTTCACCACTTCCCCTTAGGGGTGTGCGAGTAGTGGTTTTTTTAATCGAGTCGAGTCGAGTAGTGCCAATTATTTTCGAGTTTCGAGTATTTTCGAGCGAGTATTTGCCATCAGTTGGTAATTTAAAATAGTGTAATGGGATTTGGATACCACCCTAGATTTGATAACCTAAACATGATTTCTAACTAATACATGAGTAGCAATACAAAGTTTTGGCCAGTACAATTAAACTGGATTACGTATTGACAAACAAAACAAGGTTTGACATTCGTTTCTGGCCAATGAAGAAGGGCCCAGTTGTCATTTGGCCAATTTCACCGGGTCCAGACACCACTTCCCCCATGAAAATGATTTTATCAGGCCTGATCAAAATTGATCAAATTTGATCAAGTAGTGAACAGGCCTGATCAAGTTTGTTCAGGCCCGATCAAACTTGATCAACTGTGTTGATCAGGCATGACCAAATTTCATCAGGCCTGATCAAATTTGTTCAGGCCCGATCAAACTTGATCAGGCATGACCACATTTTATCAGGCCTGATCAAGTTTGTTCAGGCCCGATCAAACTTGATCAACTGCCTTGATCAGGCATTATCAAATTTTATCAGGCCTGATCAAGTTCGTTCAGGTCTGGTCGACTTAATCAAGTGTCTTAATTGGATTAGGCCTGATATCAGACTAGGTCAAATGACTTGACCAGGCCTGACGAACTTTTAGACCATGATTAGGAACGTTATCCTGTCTCTATAAAATCAACAACAATCAGTGTTAAAACCCATTTCAGAGGGGCATATATAAGTTATATATACCTACACACCATATTCCAGTGCTGCATCCACATATAGGCTGCATGATTTGTGAGTCATTATATATAAGGCAATTATATAACTAAGACAAGATTGTCTTTTGTTCAACATAAGCTACTTTAATACTGGCGGGATTCTGCACTACCTGCTAGGAGTACGGCACAATTTCCTGCCAATGAGTACATTGAGTTAGGCGGATGATTTTTATATTAACGTGCAGCTGAAAAAAATAAAAAATATATGGAATTATTTTGGCATAAGTTGATTAACAATTTCACGTTCATAATTACAGAAAAAATCTAGTGTTATTAAAATCGTGGTCCCATATAGTTTCTCTTTTTCATAATCACTTCTCCTCTTCATAATTCAAGAAGTGCTTGTGGTGTAGTGGATAAGAGAACAGACTACCACGCTGGAGTCCCGGGTTCGAATCCCGACCGGGTCAGGTGTTGTTTCCCATGATTTTTTTAAAATTTGTTGTGTAATATTTTTAATGCATATTTAATATGTTTCAATGATAAAATATATTATATTTTGGGTTTTCAATTTATTTTTATAAATCAAACCTGATTATTGTCTGAACAAAAATGTCAGGTCTGATCAAGTCCCTGATCAAATTTGACCTGGAAAGGTCCCATAATCCATATAAATCTGATCAAGTTTGATCAAGCCTTGTTCAGGTTCTGATATTTTTTTGATCAAATCTGACATAGTTTTTTCATGTGGGTTATAATCAATACCAATATTAAATGACGAAATCGTTAGTTACGGCCGAAATTACACAGTCCGATCGTCATTTTCGGCCAATTTTACGTGATGCGTTCGCCTTTTGCGGCCGTTACTAAGCGTTTTTGGCCGGTCGCAATCGTTCGCTGTCGTCATTTTCGGCCGACTTTACGTGATACGATTGCCTTTTGTGGCCGTTACTACGCGTTTTGGCCGGTCGCAATCGTTCGCGGTCGTCATTTTCGGCCGATTTTACGTGATGCGATCGCCTTTTGGCAGTTACTACGCGTTTTGGCCGGTCGCAATCGTTCGCGGTCGTCATTTTCGGCCGATTTTACGTAATGCGATCGCCTTTTGGCAGTTACTACGCGTTTTGGCCGGTCGCAATCGTTCGCGGTCGTCATTTTAGGCAGATTTTACGTGATGCGATTGCCTTTTGCGGCCGTTACTACGCGTTTTGGGCGGTCGCAATCGTTAGCGATCGTCCGGAAATCGGCGGGAAATACTCGCTCGAACTTTCGAGTAGTTTTTTAAACTTCGAGTCGAGTTGGAGTATTAAAATACTCAGCCGAAAACTCGAAGTTTCGAGTACTCGCACACCCCTACTTCCCCTACTGATAATCAGATTTGTATAACTCATTTGCCTCTTTTATACATTTTAAAGGTCACTCCAGTTGTTATTTATAGCTCAATATCCCTTTGATTTATTTTACTACTCTATATATGTAATCTTCACTCAAATCTTTTAATCTCTGCTCACAGGAAACCACATGTTAATAATCATAAACAACATGAGTAGTACTTTGACAGTTCCCTGGTTGATTATGAACAGCTGTTCAATTCTTTTTTGAAACTCCATAAGCTCAATGTTATTTTTTTTAACTTTTCATTTTAGATTTTTTAAATTATTTGATTTTTCCTGGGGATGAGGCCTGTCTAGAACTTATTTTTATCCCAGAAATTAGTTATTCTGAACATTTTAAGGAAATCGTTGGAGCCGTTTTTGAGATCCAGTGTCGCAAGCAAGCAAGCAAACCTTACTCATATTAGAGTACAGGATAGGATAAGACTTATTTTGGTATGGAGTATCAAATTTCTACTTTGTACCATTTCAAAATGGCGGCCATGTTTTGTTTTCAAAGCTTAATATATCTTAAAAACCATGAAAAAACTCTTGTGTAATTTTATCTTAAAACAATATTATGAAGGTGTTAACTATACCATTTTAAATAAGTGAGGAATTGTAGTTTTTACAAGTTAAAACATGCTTTTTTCCCATTTCTGGACTAAAGCATCACGTTTTAACTTATAAAAATTATAATTTCTCAGTTATTTAAAATTGTATATTAAAAAAAACTTCATATTATTGTTTTTAGGACAAAATTACACAATATTTTTGATTCTTACAGTTTTTTTCATAAATATTACGGTTTTTAAGATATTAAGCTTTGAAAACAAAACATGGCTGCCATTTTGAAATGGTACAACATATCAATTTTATACTCCATACCAAAATAGGCATTATTAGTCATACATGTACCAAGTTTGAACTCGATACTTTAATAGGTTTGTAAGATATGTTAAATTATGTTAAAATCACATACAGATAGATAGACTGAAAACTATAGGTTTTAGGACCTATATGTTTACAGAAACTTTTTTATTCATTTTGACCTAAAAACCATATTTCAAAATTTGGGAACACACTTAACAGACACCCTGTATATATGTGTCTGTGAATGTGATAACTTGAGTAAATACCCCCGTAGCAGCAAACCTGCATACTTAGCGAATTTCCAATGCATATATATGTATCTTAGTACCACATAAAGCCACATACCAAGTTTCATCAATATACATTCACGGAATGTAATAAAAGACGAATGTAATTACAACACTTAAGAATATATTTACACTTATACTGATTCACATGCAGACGGTAAACATATATAAAAGATGGTTCAAGGCTATCGATTTCGACCAGTCACATCGGTCATCGTCAGGCCAATGAGAGAACTGACAGAATCAAAATGGCGTCCCTGCTTATATCCTATTGGTTACCGTAAGTTCCGGATACAGGTTCCTAAATGTGCCACCAGAGTCAAAGTTAACCTGTTCATTTATCAATTTATCTCTATCCTATACTTTTTTTTAAATATAAACAATCCTTCCCATGCATTCATTTCATTTCCTTTTTTACAATTCTTGAGGATGCTGAGGTTTTCTTCTATTTTCCCTATAGTGTGGCCATTTTCTAAAAGATGTTTCGCTACATTTGATCTTGCCGGTTTCCTGTTCTTCCAAGCTGATAAATGGTTCTTAAATCTTTTAACAAAATTAACAGTTTGACCAATTTAAAAGTGATCACAGTTGTTACAATCTTCTATCTTGGGATGTAGTATTTTGTTCATGGTGTTTTGCGTTCTGTAGGCTATATTAACTCCATATTTCTTGAATCGATTTGCGACCTTTTGAATCTTAGTTCCTGTGAAGCTGAAGGTTGCAAAATTACTTGATGTTTCCTTTCTTCCATCCAACGTTGTTGTTCTATGCAGTTTTTCTTGGTTCTTTATTTTCCTTTGGATTTTTGCTCAAATTTCGTCTATTATTGTCGGGTTGAATCCGCTGGCTCGAGCAATCGCCTTTATAGTTGTTATTTTTCTTCTTCTGTTATCTTCATTTAGAGGAATCTTGAAGGCTCTATACAACATCGATCTGAATGCAGAGGTCTTGTGGCTGGTGGGATGAATAGACTTGTTGATTGTAGTATCCGTCTGCGAAGGCTTCATGTATATGTCAAACTCTAGCTCATCATTTCTTTTATCTTGCCGTTCTCTTCGTACTCTCTAGTAAAGTTTATATATGTTTACCGTCTGTATGTGAATCAGTATAAGTGTAAATATATTCTTAAGTGTTGTAAGACCTCTTTTATTACATCCCGTAAGTAATAACAACAAGTAATATGCTAAACAAAAAGTTGTTTAATATACATTCATAAATAAACTATTTATGACATTTTAATTATTCTCTATAAGAATAACATGGCGGCTGAGTATGCAGGTTTGCTGGAACAAGGAAGAAAAAAAGGGTTTTAATACAAATATCAATATAACTCAACTAGGTAAAGCGACATACCAAGTTTTATTAATTTATGTTCATAATTAACGGAGATAACCCTTGACTTATTCTCCATAAGAATAATATGGGGGCTGAGTACGCAGGTTTGCTGCTACCAAAACTATCAACCAATAAATCTTTATCAACCAATAAAGCTTTTTGTGCAAATATCAATAGACCACAACGATATGAAGCAATACACCAAGTTTTGTCAGGCTAAGTTGATAAATAAGTGAGATATACAATTTTTCTTATTCACCATAAGGATAACATTGGAGAACGTACTGTGTTTAGTACTTTTAATATCTCTGTAACCAATTGACGTGGAACAAAGATCAAAACACCAAATTGTTTATTTTTTTAAGCTGAATTCAACTGTGAAAATTAAAATTTTATTTACTAAAACATCATATGTAAAAAACCCATTTTTGGGGTACAAAACCCTCCGAAATACCCATTTGGATGGAGCGATCTGGCTGGTTTTTGAACTTAAAGTCATAAATGTTACTTTACATGTTTGTACCAAATTTCATCAAAATTGGACCATTTTTATGAGAATTAACGCACCCACGGACACTAGGTCTTACCATGCCGACTACGGTAATAGCTTCTTCCCTTTAGAGGAAATTCGCTAAAATTTGGCTCAAATGTGTAAAGCGACATTCATGACTATAAGTTTGAAAACCAGAAAAATCGGACCTTGGGAAGGGGTGTTTATGGGGTTTGAAAATTTTCCCAAAATCAGTTTTTTGCATTTTTCACCCTAAAATTTTTAAAACACAACATTTTGGTTTTGACCATTTTATAGAGTTAAAACAAAAAACAAATAATACAGTATTTTGAATCATTAACCTAGGTTAAGTGGTTGCTGAGAAAATAAAAAAAAACCTGTTCATACATGTCAATCTTATGGCAGAATGGTTTTTAGCTTTTCCTCAGTTAATTTTACTGTAAATTTCACATTTGCTTTTACCAATCAGTTTAACTCTACAAAACAATTTATTTTGGTAATTAAATTGTGATTCTACGTCCAACCATTGCCGAGATATTCAAAGTGCTAAACACAGTACGTTGTCCAATTTTATCCTTATGGAGAATAATTCAAATTTGATATCTCGATTATTTATGAACGTATGTTGATGAAACTTGGTATGTAGCTTCACCTAGTACTGGTATATTGATATTTGCACAACAAACTGATTTTTTGTTGATTATCCCCATCCCCGTAGCATATTCTTGTAGCAAACCACCTGCATACTCAGCCATAATGTTAGTCTTATGGAGAATAAGTAAAGTTTTATATCTCCCTTAATTATGAACATAAATTATTAAAACTTGATACTGTCAGTTGCACGAGTGAAAAACCAACGGGACAGAAGCGCGGTAGCAAAGGAGTCTAGTGCGTATGCGCCAGCAGATAGCAGCACGGTGACCTACCTCAGTCAGCTAACAGTTCTCAATAGATGCAAGTCTATAACGTGCCGTCCCAAAAACATTAATATTCATCAATTCATTTTGAATCTTAGTTCAGTTTAGAATAGTGTAGTATAGTTTAGTATGTTTGTATATTATTATGAAGTAGATGTAGATATTCCGCCCGCCGGCGTGGTGTGGCGCGCAAGGAACAATACAAGCTGTCAAATGTATGCAGCCAGGCTAGTAGCGTGCAGCCTTCCACTCTCACTCCCAATCTCTCCCCCTCTTCATCGCTCCCTCCCCACCCCATGCGCGGGCTAGTTTTTCACTCATGCAACGCAATGTATGTAGCTTCACCTGGTTGAGTTATATTGGTCATTGCTTAAAAACACATTTCTTATATTTCTCGTTGCAGCATACCTGCGTTAACTCAGCCTTAATGTTATTCTTATGGAGAATAAAAAAATGCTATATATCACTTATTTATTCATGTATTTTTATGAAACTTGGTGAGTGGCTTTATGCGGTAGTGAGAAACATATGCATGCATTGGAAATTCGCTAAGTATGCAGGTTTGCTGCGACGGGGGTATTTATTTTGATGTTATGCTATGGTTTTGTTATGATAGCTTGTTATATCTATATTTGTGGTGATAATTTTGTAGATATACTGTTGACAAAGTTACCTGTTATACAATTAAATGTCTTTGCATATTGAAGTGCATATTGAGTGAAGTGCAGTGAATTATTATATGAGTAGCCTTCCACAAGTAAACAAGAAAACGTCATTAAATAATCTACAGTAATGAACTTGGACTGCCTGATATCCATATTGTATGTAAAATTTCTGCACAAGCTTTGGAAGCTCTTGGAATGTGAATGAAAAATGTAATTTGTTTTGAAATAAAGAGTTTGTCTATTGTCTACTGAGGGAAGGTATAGCTAAGCAACAAAGTTTTGCATAGAGAGTAACTTTTTACTTTTATAAACATCACAGACTTTTCTAAAGAAAGGTAAATTGATTCACAATCTTTTAACACAATGATTTTGATTTTTTTCTAAGAAGAAGGATTAAAAAAATTCAACGGGGCTCCTGTGTTACAACACAAGAGTGTCATTTGCCATCTGAGAAAAGTATTGACAAATGTCTTTCTATTCAAATAATCATCATTTATAATTTGAATAGGGATAAAATTTCAAGATGAAAGTAATACAATTTTCTGTTTTTATAAATGTTGTATTTACAAAAATAAAAATATCCACCAAAGATTAATCTTTAAAATATAAGAAACCACTTTGACTGGAATGAATATATAACAGTTATATTTTTAACAACATACAACAATATAAAACTTAACTAATCACAGAAGTTTTAACAGTTAATAAGCTTCTTAGAAACATGATCAAATCATATTAATAACAACAAAAACAAATTTATTAACCCTTCCTGAGCATTAAAAGACATACTACGAGTACATTTTATGTCATACTACTTTATTTTCCATAGAGAGCGTTTGAGAATATGTAAGTAAATATAATACAGGTGTGAAAAGTTGTTTGTTTTTTACATTAACTAAAAAGCCATTACTCTACTTTTAAAATTGTTTGAGCGTGTTTTATTCAAAACATTTTAATAAAAATAATATAGAAAAAATAACTTGTATTTTTTTTACCATGGGAGTTAAAATAATGTAATCAAACAAATATATTACAAATAAATTATTTAACCCCACCAAAAAATTAGAATTAGTTACACATAGTGAAGTAGGCCTTTGCCTCCCAGTTACCGCTCAGGACGGGTTAAACTGAATAGCTAACAATATAAGCATAACTGAATAAAATAAAAGCTCAAATAGGCTAAATATATATTTTGAAGATCAACATTATCATGGAATAAATATAACGTAAAAGTTGAAAATCAGCCAGTTTTTTTAATTATTGCCATGTGTCATGTGAGATTTAACATATTTAAACAAATTCCTTGACAGGTTGCAAATTACAGTAAATGAATCACTAATATACGAGGGTCATCCAGAAAGTAAAGAACGTTTGCTTGCTGCGTCTAGCACAGCTCCCCCATCACCGCCATTGCGTGTGCGGCAGTCCACTCACCTCTCCACCAAAGTCTGAGCCGAGTCTCGTTGCTGTGCGGTCACACATCTTATTTCTACAGCGATTCAAAATGGCGGCGGCAATCGAAAATCTCGCCAAATCTAAGAAGCAGTGTCAATCGGTCTCTGAGTAAAAAAATGTCCATACTGAAAAATTTTTATAAAAACACCAAAGAAAGTTAATGATGAAAGTGCAAAAAAACAAATCTTAAAATTGATGTAATGTGCTAAGATTTTAGCAGCTGTTTTCCTCCAATCTTCCCTCAAGTCTTTCTTTCAAATCGTCTTTTGCGAGCAATGACCTGCCACTCCGATCCTCGTCGTGCATAATGGATTTTATTTCATTAAACCTGTTGCACCATTTTTCCCCTGAAAACTCGACTTGAAGACTTGTTTGCACTTCCACCACCAATTCTATTTGGTGTTTTTCTAAAAAATTTCATTGGCTAGACACTTTTTAACTCAGAAACCGAATAAAACTGCTTGTCCCATATTTGGCGGGATTTTCGATTGCCGCCGCCATTTTGAATCGCTGTAGAAATAAGACGTGTGACCGCACAGCAATGAGACTCGGCTCAGACTTTGGGGGAGAGGTGACTGGACTGCCGCACACGCAATGGCGGTGATGGGGCAGCTGTGCTAGACGCAGCAAGCAACCGTTCTTTACTTTCTGGATGACCCTCGTATAATTTTATTTGGTTTACAGTTATATGAATTGCCAAAACAGAATCGGCACAGCACTGTCTCATCGTGGCCTACCTAACTGTCAGCATTCAGGTAGGCTGGAAGGCCTGGGCACAAGTCACATTAGTTCCCTTGGCCCATGACCTTTTGTCTAATCGTGGCCTACCCAACTGTCAGCATTCAGGTAGGCTGAAAGGCCTGGGCACAAGTCACATTAGTTCCCTTGGCCCATAACCACTTGTCTAATCGTGGCCTACCCAACTGTCAGCATTCAGGTAGGCTGGAAGGCCTGGGCACAAGTCACATTAGTTCCCTTGGCCCATAACCACTTGTCTAATCGTGGCCTACCCAACTGTCAGCATTCAGGTAGGCTGGAAGGCCTGGGCACAAGTCACATTAGTTCCCCTGGCCCATGAACACTTGTCTAATCGTGGCCTACCCAACTGTCAGCATCCAGGTAGGCTGGAAGGCCTGGGCACAAGTTACATTAGTTCCCTTGGCCCATGACCACTACCTTTATGCTGTTGCTCTACTTAATCAATGATATTTTATACAAAAGCTGAATTCAGCCAAAACTGATTACGACCAGTCACTATTTTTACTCACCAAACCATCTAGTCAAAATCAGTTTTGACTAGACAGAGCAAGTTTGAAAACATTCTCAACAACTAGTTTTGACTGATATATTTCACTCTATTACTAAGATTATAATCAGTTTTCACTTAAATATATTTATCATAACAGTTACAGGTTTACAGTTACTAGGTTTTATTGCAGAGGTTAAAACTAGTTTTTACCAAGCACAACTTATTGACAAGTCATTTATACCCTTTGGACTCTTAAGGAATAAAAAGTTACCAAGTTGTTCAATTTACAAAACTTCCTTTCCTAAAGGCACAGATCAGCCTCAAAATTCACTTTTTCCCTGTAAGTAAAACGTGGAGATCAATTTAATTTCAATAGCCGCTTAAACTGTTGTTCTCATGTTATTAAAACATCAGTTTTATATGTGTTGTGAGCTGAATAAAAACACAAAACATACTAAAATGGCAACATCAGTTTGGAAAAGTAATTATAATAGAACACCAAAGATTAAAAATTCACTAGTAGAGTTAAAAATGTAAAAATTTCTAAACATGTATTTTACGTATTCATGCACATTCTGAACATATGCAGATAATATAAACATCCGACAAATAATACACAATATGAATTTCATCATTCACCAAATGCAAGGTCAACAAACCAACGAATACACCCAAAAAACCTGAATGTGGGTGGCTCAAACAGTGCCGCATTACAGAATGTCGAACTTGAGAGCTTTTACTGTATTTAATATATCAAATTCCTAACTTTTAAAAGAATGTTCTATGGAAAAGTACACAATTAGCATGATAAGCTCAGCCAGAACACATCAGTTTCTAATTTGAACATATTTTGAGAGGTTGTTGACTACTTTAAATTTACAAATAAGAAAGGTCACACTCAAGCAATAACAGTTTTGTCCTATTTACTTCAAGTTTGGTAGGAACCTTCTTTTCCGATTATAGTTGGGCACATTTGTTAGAATAGTCAAAATTATTTTGATTGTTTATTAAATGTTTCCTTAGTTTTCGGTCCAAAAAAGTGGAATAGCCCCTTGTGTAAAATAAATGTACGTAAAAAATGGAATGGAATGGAATGTAGTAAACCTTAAATAATTGTCACCTCTGTTGCACCATCCTATCATAAATATTTTTTATAACGTTACTGGAAATGGAAATTGTATTAAAGGCAGTTTATAGTCTTAAAGTAATTTTAACATAGGAGACACTTTTTTACAACCCAAATCCACTTGCAATTACACCAAACCAAACCTTATTGCACATAGTGCAACTTAACATTGAATAATAAATAGAACTAGTTGCATCACATATAATAAGTTACGTTTTACCCAATGTTGTGTTTACACACAATGAATTTCAAGCCTCTTTTAAATATGAATTTTTGTAGACTTATTTTTTTCAAGTTTTATACTTGAGTTGTTCCGCAAAGCAGTTTTCTACTGAGAAGCACTCATCTAATTAGGGCATTTGATTTGATGGTATTTGCTTCAGTTTTGTATATCACTGTTTTAAAGGTTTTTATAAAAATATTGACTTGTGTCAAAAATTAGTGTGCATACAAAGTGTTAAGTCGTTTTATGCACATTAATCCTTTCAGCGCCAAGGGCTGATATAATCAACGTTTGAGTATGCCACCTAAAAACACTGCCATTTACAGTATGAGCAATTCTACCATTCTACCTATACAAGCTCTGTCAGCAATCTGCATCTGACATATCATGTGAACTACTAGACACAAACTAAACTAACTCGTCCAGCGAGTATGCCATAATACCACACGGTGCAATACAACTGATGGCCGATCAGGTTGGCTGAGCGGTCTAAGGCGCCATCTCCCCACCCATCGATAGCGCTTCGATAGAGGGTTTGAATCATGTCTCAGTCGGTGGTTTGTATGTGCAACTCACAGGGAGTTCACCTATCGGTGGCGGAGGTGAAGGGAAGGACCAACCTTAAGCAAAATGGGATTGGGTCTAGACTAATGAAAGGGATGGGTGAATTTTTGTGAGTTGCACTTCTGATCGGGTGTTTTGCTACTTTATACCTATACTTATTGTGAGTGTCCACCAGAAGCACGTTATTTACAATGTTAAGTGGTCAATATATATTTTTTTAAATCAACAAAACAACAGATTCAACCACTCCATTCATAAGCTTAGCACTAAAAGGGTTAATATGATTCGTACATTTTTGGAAACTTAAATATAATAAATCCTCATCACACATATTTAATTTAAAACAATCATAAAATCTCTACTCCACTCCACTTTGTCAAACTTAGATAAAACTAACATTTTAGTGTTTTTTTTTTTTTTTTGAATGATCCAAAACAAAATTAAACCTCTAAATATAAATGCAATAGTTATATAGACTATCAATTATCAATATTACTTGCCAAAGCAACCTGTGAAAGAGATAACCTACAAAGTTTTAATCACAGTTTTTATTTCCTGCGCCAACAAATCTGCCATTTCCTCTGGGTTATCTAAGACAAAAGCATGGCAGAACTGTTCGCCCAGAATATTTACATCAATATCTGGTTTTGCCTGTTTAAGAGTATCCATGAAAGAGAGAGGTGCCCACCCATCTTTCCTGGCAAAATAAACTTTGATTTTCGGACAGTGAGCTTCTAGGACCTGCAAAAACAAACAGTCCTCTCAGATAAACACAATATTTTAAATCTAATTCTAAAGTAATGATTGCTAAGTTGGGGGCCATAAATTAAGCCATTGGTTTAAGCCGATTTTCAGACCCCTCCCTCCTATTAATATTATCATATTATTTTAGTAAAATAAGTCACGACAACCACAAACATGGCCATTCCCCCCTCCCCCCAAATGAAAAACTCAGATTACACTATATATTTTTACAGTGTGTCCAGTTACAAAACATAAACCAGCACGAAAGGAAATGTTTGGGCGTTACATTATGTCAGATGAATTATTTTTAACCATTTCAATAAGATTGAAATTTCAATCCAGGCCGGCATTGGATTAGGTAATCTGTTATTACTTATCACTGAGTGATACACCTCATCTGCGCCACAAAGCCAGGCACAGGTAGGGGCATGAACCCCTAGCAAGTTTGGATTAGTGTAGTATAGAAAAACTCGCCGCACCTTTCTAATGGTACGAGGGAATTTCTCCTACAACACAAACCCTTTGAAAAAGCGAACCACCATATTCGTGCAACCCTATTAATACCACGGAATCCTAAAATTAAGTCAAGGGCAGTGTAAGTGTATCAATAGAAGGAAAAACTGCTAAAACTAATTGTAATGAAAATGTTCTCACCTCAGTGTCCAACTCTAGGATACTCTCCATCTCGTCCAGCGCCAGGTTGAAGATGCGTCGCAGTACGAACGGCAGAGTCAGGTGGCACGTGGCCTCCATACAATGCTTGTCTACATTGTGTTGGCGACTGATGTAGAACCACCCGCTGATGAGCAACACTCTGCATCGGTGCGGGAACATTGAGAATACCTGTCCAAATATGCGATAAATGTACTATCAGAATCAAGAACACCCCTGGTGTAACCATGTAGTTAAGTGGATGGCGAGACCTACATTTGTTCCATAAACATAGATGTTTCTTCCAGTCCATTTCCCTTTCTTATACAGTATACATATTGAGTTAAATGTGAATTTAATATATTTGTCATACATAAAAATACTTAAATAAATCTTCATAATAAAGTAGGGGGCCTATCAACAAATCAATGATTGAATTAAATAACCTGTAAGAATAAATCTATGAAACAAAATAGTTAACAACATAAAATATGTAGCCTACCATAAATAACAAAATACATAATTCTGCATTAAAGAAGGATAATTTGAGGGCTATTTATTTATCTATTTAGATAACCCAACAAGGCTATCTAATCTTTTGTTCCAACAAAGTCTATCTTTTGTGTACATGAGGATAAGAATGGAAAATTTTCCATAATTCCTCTTAGTCTGGTTATTTATTAAACAGCCTCAGTCCAGAAAAACAAAACTGATACAGACTCATTTGATTACTGATATTACTATTTTTACTGTTGTTTACATTTGGAGTTACTAATATTCCCAATTATTAATAATAATTGAATTGAAATATAGTAGAATAATTATATTCTACAAATGTTTCTGAACACTGGTTCCATCATCAGAGACATTACAAAAATCATTCCTCCGTTTTTGGAATAATACTTGTAAAAAATTAAAATATTAAAATCACAACACATATACAGTTACATATTTAAACATGAATTACTTGTTTTGTCAGCCAGCAATAAACACCAACTCATTATATACAGTGCAAAACAAGTAATTAATGTTTAAATGTGGATCCGTAGGCCCTATATGTGTTGTGATTTTAATATTTTAATTTTTTACAAGTATTTTTTAGATTTTGTTAGTTCTGTTTCTGTCTACTAACTTATATGTCGGACTGTTACGGTACATTTGCTTATACCCTAAATAACCATGTTTTAAGGTATCAGATTCAAGTGCCGATATATCAGTACTTGGAGCTCAAAAAAAAAAAAACCAAGAGAGTTTGTATAATTATATGTCAAAATACAGATATAATTCAAATGTAATTATTTTTAAATTTAGGTTAAAATATGGACCATGCATGTCTAGTCATTGTATTTGTTTTGAAATTCGTCGGCTTGTGTGCTCGCAGATCCCTTGGTCAGTTCCACTTAACTCCTACAGCTAAGCCAGGAGTATCAATTGTAACTCACCACTTCTGCTTGAGTTGTTAACCAATATACAGGCAGTAAACATTGTAAAAAGTTTACAGTAACAAGTATACTGTATTTCTTTTAAATAAATACTAGCCTCTATAATTTGAGTTTTATTTCAACTGACCTCTATAAATCAAAGTCTTGATAAATCAAACTTTCTTTAATCCTATAGCTATATTAATACGCTAGGGGGTTTTTCTTCACAGTCATAACTCGATAACAGCTAGACGGATTTTAACGTTTGAGGTGTGAGATGAAAGGTATTTTTACGTAGATTTGCCATTTTAAGAAAGGGCATCACTTAAATACAGTAAAGGGTTGAATTTTTTGGAACAGTGGCTATCCAACGGCGGAAGTCTAAACTACGTGTTGATTGAAAGTACGTTATCCGCATTTTTCTCAGATGTTATCATCTGTTTTAGTATCAGATGTTCGTTATGTTTGTTTATAGCTGAAATAACCTTTCGTTAGGTACAAACTTGCTCGGATATGAGCAACAGGACAACTAGTTCAAAATAAATAAGATGTTCCTTGGATTTTGAATTAGTGAGGTTCTACTGTAATTTATAAATGAGATTAAAAAAATAGATCTTGGAAACATTCACATGCCAAAACCTTTAACTTAATATAGAAATTATTGAAATCAGACCAGTAGTTTTCACTTATGGATTTACGAAAAGAATTTATTCAAATTTCAACATGGGCTGTTATATGTGCTAAAATATAATTCAAACAAGTAATTATTTCATGGACTCAAATGGAAGTCAAAAATTCGAAGTCATTTTTCATTGAAAAAAAAAACAGCTTTTAAAAAACGGGGAGTATTGATAACATAACCACTGGGTACAGGTAACACCTTCAATGTCATAGAAAATCAATTGAAATTGATCTAATAGGTTTTTCTAACGGATTTAAGTAAGGACTTTTGTTGAAATTTTAAAATGGGTTCTGATAGAAATTAAAAATTCCGCAATTTTGCGTTTAACCAGCTTATACCCTCAATTTAATACAAAACCCATTAAAATTGGTCCAGTGGGTTTTGCTAACAGATTTAAATACTAAATTTTGTTATAATTTTAATTTAGCCTCTAATGGGTTCTAATAGTTTAAAATAATTTACCACCGGGATAATGGGGCTTTAACAAAAGAAACTTGTAAATGAAATATTTACAGGCCAAGACCTTCAATTTAATACAACTACTTTTGAAATCAGTCCAGTAGTTATTTTACTGACAGATTTGACAGCAAAATTGTGTTGCAATTTTAACATGGGCTCTTATTATTAGTGAATTTCCTTTGGAAAGTAACTATTAGCATGACCCGCACGGTGAAACTTAAGCCCGGGACCACCATAGAAGTTCCTAACGTGACCCTCTGAACACGTTTTGGGGGGTCGTTCAAATTTTTTTATATATATGTGTGTGTGTGTGTTTGCACTCTAGCGGTCACATTTTTTATCCGATTAACTTAAAATTTGGTAGGGACGTTCCTTCCTGTAATCAGTTTGACAAGTTTGTTGGGCAAAACAATCGGAAAACTCTAAACCCCTTTTTAAGGGGATTAATCTTTCAAATTTCGAGTTTTTGGGCCCAAAAATGGTCAAAAAAGACCCGGATGTAAAATTAATGCATGTAAAAAGATGGGAATTAGTGAGGTGAATGTTTTAAGCCCTCTCTCGTCT
Source organism: Allygus modestus (assembly GCA_963675035.1). Classification (NCBI taxonomy): domain Eukaryota; kingdom Metazoa; phylum Arthropoda; class Insecta; order Hemiptera; family Cicadellidae; genus Allygus; species Allygus modestus. The sequence goes on along the minus strand of OY776111.1, from coordinate 377,328,127 downwards.
TTCTAGCATAAATATTTACCGAGTTATTAAAGAAAATGTGTTTCGACTAAACACAGTACGTTGTCTTATGGGGGTTTTACACTAGAAAAGCCTGTTATTTCTTTGTTAGAATACTTTTATCATCCCCAGCAACTCACGCCTACTTTCAAGCCTGCCTGGACCTTTTCCTAACATTATAATGCGCAAATTGTATTCCCAGCTTTGCAGGTAAATGAAACCAGGAGCATCAGAACAGCCAAAAATCAATGTTTTCAGATTTCAATAAAAATTGGAATACATGTATGTTTTTACACAGATTTTTGAGTTTTAAAAGCTTTTATGTGGAAATTCACTTCCCTCACGTTAGCGTGCTGCGTGCAAACTCATTTTAAACTTAAAATGATAGCGATGGCTCATCTACAGTTCAAGAGCTTTAATTTAGAACCAAAACTATTGTAATCTGTTGACTAGTAACCGCTGGCTGATAGTTCGAAACCAACCTTGCGTTGGGTTTTAAAGATATAGAAGATAGATTACAGGGTACGGTACTTGAAAGTTTAAAGAAATCTTATATTTATTACTTACCCAAGCAAAAAACAGTATCACAGACATAAAGTAGGCCAGAATCCCACTAAGAAATTTCCCATTGGGAGTTTGAGCAATTCGTTCCAATGTAGGCATCAGCAAGTAGCACTTCTCGACATGGTTCATAACCTGTTCGTCTTTGAGCAAATCTGAGACAACTTTCGCCCCAAGAGAATGTCCAATAAGGATGAGTTTTCTGTTGGCTGGGGCGAAATTCTTTATGAATGCCAACTTGTGAGCAACTTGTCCCGCTGTATCATACAACTTCGAGTCTCTTGGGCACATCAGCTTGGAGGATTTTGGTGGGACTTCATGACCTATTATTACAAATATAAATTTAGTAGACTATATGATTGTGCAAACTATTTAATAAGCTATATCTTAAGAAAAATACCCCCGTCGCAGCAAACCTGCGTACTCAGCAAATTTCCAATGCATAATATATGACTTAATACCATATAAAGCCGCATACCAAGTTTCATAAAAATATATTCATTCACAAATAAGCGATATATACAGTTTTAATTATTCTCCATTAGAATAACATTGGGGATGAGTACATAGGTTTGCTGAAACAAGGAACATAAACAATTGGTTTCTATGAAAATATCAATATAACTCAACTAGGTGAAGCCACATACCTAGTTTCATCAATATACATTCATAAATAAGCGATATATTCCATTTTGATTAATCTCCATAAGAATAACATGGGGGATGAGTACGCAGGTTTGCTACAAGGAACAAAAAAAGGGGTATTTAGGCAAATATCAATATAACTCACCTAGGTGAAGTCATATAAGAGTCATATAAGTGAGACATAGTATTTTAATTTTTATCCATAAGAATAACATGGGGGCTGAGTACACAGGTTTGCTGCTACGGGAACCTTTAACAAAAAATTTTTTTTGAGCAAACATCAATAGACCACAACCAGATGAAGCTGTATACCAAAGTTTCGTCAGTATACGTTCATAAAGAAGCGAGATATAATTTTTTTCTTATTCTCCATAAGAATAACATTAGACAACGTACTGTGTTTAGCACTTTCAATATCTCGGTAACCGATTGACATAGAGAAATGATCAAAATACCAAATTGTGTGTTTTTAAAGCTGAATTCAATGGTAAAAACTAAAATTTGACTATTTCAAAAATTATATGTAAATAGTTCAAAAAACCCATTTTTGGGGTACAAAACCCCACCCCGATATACCCCTTAAGGTAGAGCGATATCACTGGTTATCGAACTTAAAGTCGTAAATGTTGCTTTACACGTTTATACCAAATTTCATCAAAATTGGACCTTTTTTACAAGAGTTATTGCACCCACGGACACATATATATATATATATATATATATATATATATATATATATATATATATACAGTTTCGAACCAATGGTGTTTTTGGGGTCTGGGGACCTCAAAACGAAAAGTTATCATGGTCCCGGGCCTAGGTCTTACCATGCCGACTACGGTAATAGCTTCTTCCTTAGAGGGGGAATTCGCTAAAAAAACATATAGGCTCCATACATCAAAAGAATGGGAGTTATTGAGCAGGGGTGTAAACTATAGTAAATTTCAATTACTGCAACCGTCTGGACCAGGGCTGTGAAGTTAACTGAATAGACAGATAACCGAAGTGCAATAAACCAGTAAGGTAACAAAATTTCAATTCTGGGTTTGGAATAAAACATAAATAACAAGTTAAAATGGCCCAGTCGCAGCAAAACTGACTACTAAGCGAATTTCCAATGCATATATATGAACATTGTAGTAGTGTGTCTCACTACTACATAGAGCCACTTGCCAAGTTTCACAAAAATACATTCATAAATAAGTGATATACCGTATAGCATTTTATTTATTCTCAATACGAATAACATTAGGGCTGAGTACGCAGCAACTTGAAATATAAGAAATGTGTTTTTTTGCAGTTATCAATATAACTGAACCAGGTGAAGCTACATACGAAGTTTAACTCATTTAGGTTCATAACTTAAGGGAGATGTAAAACTTTACTTATTCTCCATATGAATAACATGGGGACCGAGAATGCAGGTTTGCTGCTACATGGCAGATCAACAAAAAACATTTATTTTGTGCAAATATCAATATACCACAACTAGTTGAAGCCACTATCAAGTTTCTGCAATATACTTTCATAAATAATCGAGATATCAAATTTTATTTATTCTCCATAAGGATAACATTGGACAATGTACTGTGTTTGGCACTAATAATATCACTGCAATGGTTGAACGTAGCACATCAATTAAAACACCAAAATGATTGTTATGTAGAGCTAAACTTATAGGTAAAAAGAAATGTGAAGTTTTTAGCGAATTTCCTCTATAGGGAAGAAGCTATTACCGTAGGTCTCATGGTAAGACTTAAGCCCGAGACAAATAGTGTTTTTCGCATCTGGGACCTCAAAACAAAAAGTTATCATGGTCTCGGGCTTAAGTCTTACCATGAGACCTAAAAGGAGGGTAATAGCTTCCCATCGATCTGGTTTTCAAACTTTAAGTCATAATTGTTACTCTCCACATTCATACCAAATTTCATCAAAATCTGGTGTTTCTTTCAAAAGTTATCGAGGTAACAGACACACATATACATTTATATGCATATATATAAATTTGAATGAATAGTGTTTTTGCCATCAATCAATCTATGATTTACTTGTCAAATAAATTACTGTAGGTTGGAGCATAGCTCCTGCAATATATGACATGTCACTTAATAAATATGACGACTCATATAACTTTCTAACAAAATAAGTCTTGAAAATCTTCTTTCAATCTGCTTCAAGCATAGTATTATAATTAACTAGCTGTTGCTCGCAGGCTTCGCCCCGCAAATGACAGTTAAAAATAGTATAAAAACTATGACAGTTAGTTGTGTGTGTGCTGCATTCTGTGATTAGCCCGTGGAACCATAAGCGTAACTTCAGTATTTTGATTGGGGGGGCAAACATAGTCATGATCGTGATTATTGTGACTTTTCATATATATTATAATAATATGTTTTCCAAATTATTGGGGGGGCAACTGCCCCCCCATGCCACCCCCGAATTACGCCTATGCGTGGAACTACTACAAATCAAGATCAACTGTTTGTATTTTTTTTTTTGGGGTCTCTGGCGGAGTCCTAAGGTCAGGTTACATGACTGATCAGTTACTTATCAACTATTAAATAGACTGTGATCAAAGTCTTCAATTTTATATAGAAATGCTTCTCTAAGAATATTAGTGAGGGAAGAGACAAATCTTTAAAAATTTTGTTCCATTTTAAAATTGTCTGGTATTAAACTAAATAATTTGATTCCCATATAATATGGGCCTTTTTCTAGCATTGTTAGACGATGGATAGGGAGTTGATGGTTTAATTTGAATCTTTTATTGGAGGCATGATTTGGTAGAGAATCATTAAAAATATGCATATTATTTTTTACAAACTTTAAAATTTCTAGAATATAAAGGGCAGGAACTGTTAAAATGTTGTATTCCTTGAAAAGGATTCTCTGAACTTTAAATTAAAAATGTAGCGGATCACTCTTTTTTCTAAGAGAAAAATTTAATTAATTTTTGAGGTGCCTCCCCAGAATATCACACTATACCTAATCAAAGAAACAAAGTAACCATAGAATACCATTAATGCTGTACTTCTGCCTGTTACCTCTGATATTCTTTTGATTGAAATATTGACTTACTTAATTTATCTCGAAGCATGTCTGTATGTGATTGCCAATTCATTTTATCACCTAGTTTTACTCCAAGAAATTTGTATGTACTTACCTATTCGAGATAGTACGAGTTTCTCCCAAGGGAAAGGAAATGCTGATAATCTCTTTGTTTTTATCATGGGATGTATGGAAATTGAATATGTGTGTTTTGAGCAGTTAAACTTTAATCCACTCGTATTGAACCACTTGTACATGTCTGTTATCGTTATTTCGGCTGAAGACTTTAGAGAAGATTGTTTTTTCTCAGTAGATACATAGGTTGTATCGTCAGCAAATAATATTAGTTTGGACTGAACGTTCTGTGGCAGATTTTTTATGAATATTAAGAATAATACAGGTCCCAGAATTGAACCCTGGGGTAGTTCCACAGAGTCTGGTCGCCAATATTCAGAATTATAAGTTTTATGTATGTGCAAGGTTTTTAATTTTGATGTCTGAATTTGTGGTATGATTATTATTTGAAATTTGGTTGAAACTTGTATCTATTGCATTGATATGAGAGGAAACCCTAAAAAAGATCCATTGCATAAGGATCTTGTAGTACAATTTGCATTGCTAACCTCTAGACTATTTTCACAACAATCACAGGACATGTGACTACATAGGCCTAGATCAGCACTTTGATTTTCACTATTGGTCTGCTTTATTTTACCAACATAATCACTCAATTTCACCACTTCATTGAAGTTGAGATGTCCAGGAACCACAGTAAGGCTGGTATGACTCGGGGAGAACAGATTACTGCACAGCATTGGTTGTTCCATTTGGGACTGATGTGGCAATACGGTGTGGCGTAACAGGGGTGATGGTGTTTCTTCTTGATTTAGAGTCTTGGTTGGAGGTTCTTGGTCTTGACTATCCTTAATAAGCTCTGAATCATTGTACTTTTTATTTTGATATTCTTCAGAAATGGCGGCTCTTAAACTATGCACAAAATCCTTACAAGTAAGGCCATTGTGCAGAATTATTCTGGAAGATTGGTAGTAAGTCACTATTGTTACAGCAGCCTTGGTCTTTTGTTGAAAGCTCACTATATTAGCTGCAAAGTGACCAAGGTATATTTCGTCTCGCACACAACCAATGGGTGGGCAAATCAGCTTGATGAGGAACCGTTTGTTGAAATCTTCTGCTAACTCTAAAAAGGCAGCATTATATATGTCATTTTTAGGTTTACTATTATATTGTGATTTTGTCACTAGACTGTAAACCTAAGGACCTTTATATGTTTTCTGAAAAGTCAGGTGCTCACTGCAGTAATCTGTATAATATGGTTTACCAAATCTTTCTCTAAATTTTATTGCCACTCCTGCCGTCATATTTTTTTCACATTCAAAGTCTGCCGATATATAGTGGGAGAAGGCAAGGTTTTCACAGCAACTGAAGTCACCAAAATTTTGCTTCATGTTTGATTCAACCAGTTTAATTTCTTTAGGGGACTGCTTTATATGACTTTTGAGAGTTATATGTATATTTTTAATGGTATTGCAAATTTCTTCACACAAGATACGTCTTCCTTCTTTACTGAGGTATTGGGTATGCTGAGTGAAGTGAGACTTTCTTAATCTTTTACAATCAACTACACTTATTTCTTTGGTCCTCAAATTGAAGTTTACCCTTCGGCAGGGCCGCCACATGGGGGGGCTACCAGGACTACTGGCCCCGGGCACGCAAATATGGTAAAATATTATCGACTTTTATCGCTTTAAATGGTAAATTTTTACAAGAAATTTGCTATTTATCGTTTATTGTAGGACCAATGAAAACAATCAATATCATGTATCATGTAACATTAGAATATGAAAAGTGATTATTTGGCAAGGTTTGCCGCTTTTTTTGTCTGTTGCACCCCTGAATAATCAATGCACTTTGCTACTGACTTCACTGGCGAGGATGTTGCAAGCGCGATGTCGCAGAGGGCCCAATATTCTCTCCTTTTTCCGCCAATGAGTCATACTCATGCACATGCACATACCATCGAAGAGAGAGCGACACCGCGACGCGTCGTCTTCACCCTACATCGCGCAAGCACTAGACTCACCCCCTGCGCAGTCTCCACACCACTCCTGACCTGTCACTACTTGTCAGTTTGTTTATTTCCACTAGTGCGTCAGTGTTGATTCTGTCATTTGAAAAAGAACGGGTGGTTGTGATCTTTTAACATATCGTGTGTGGTGATCTGTTATTTGTTTTATGTTTCGTTTATAATATATTATATGGATTATAACAGTAATTGTTCAAACATTAGAATGTCATATAAACATAAATCTGTAGCAACGAAGAGGAAAGAGAAGTCAGAGCGAGAAGATGAGACAAAACATCAACAAATTACAAAGTTTTTTAAAAGGCAGAAAGTAGATGAAAGGGATAGTTTGGCAGTTCCGTCACCCTCTGTTGACCGAATGTTGTATGCAGTGGAGATATTTAAAGTGATGTTAAAATTTGCTTGTCTGTCTGTCTGTTTATGAGCCATATTTTGTCCGCGATGGGTTACTGATGTATTTTTATTCATTTAAATTAATTTTACTTGTTAAAATAGGCAATGGTATGGCGCGTATATCAGTTGGGGCATTGGGGGTGGGGTCATTGAATGTTGTTTTGATAAGTTAGGGGAGGGGGCCCTGCAGTCAGAATGTGGCCCTGCAGTCAGAATGTGGCCCTGGGCCCGACCTTGAGATGTTGCGGCCCTGCCCCATGGGCAGCGGATTTACGGGGGTGCCAGGGGGTGTCTGGCACCCCCTGAATTTTGATGATTTAAAAAAATTTGAATCATATTTTTGTAACGTTTTTGTTCTGGATCAACAATTTTTTAGGACAATAAACTTTTTTAACAATTATGACGTAAGTCGCGTAATCGAAACATCTATTTAAAAGAAAATTAAACTATATTTAATTTTGAACACAATGCACGCGCGTGTGTGTGCGACGCGACGTTTCCGGTTTCCGGCGAGGGCGAGTACCGAATCTGCTCTCACGCGCTCTCTCCCTCTCCCTCCCCCTCCCCCTCTCATCCTTTACCTGTGGTCTGTGGTGACTTTATTTCTCGGAATATGATGCACATCCGCGAAATAGTTATTTTTATTTTTTTGTAATTCATTGGATTCTACAGGTGTAGCATCGTTCGTTACTCAGTGCTCAGTGGCCAGTACGGTTTGGTTATTAGTTCGTGCAGTGTGTAGTACTTTTATTTTAATAGTTGTTATTACAAGTAGTTAACTAGTGCATAATTTATAAGCGAAATATCATGAGTTTTAGTAAACGAGGCGGGGGGAGTGGCCGTGATATACAATCGTTTTTTTCAAAACCGAATGAGATAAAGAAAGTACAAAATCTTTCAAGTGCCTGTACACCAGTTCCGTCTACAAGTCAAGGTTCAACCTCAAAACACTTTAACCCGAATGATAACCTATCAGGTGAGCTTCAGCTTTATACGGATAGGCCTACTACACCTGTTGAAGAAATGATTTGGGAAGTCTTGCTTCCGGCCCATGCAGGCCTATTTTGCCGCAGTTTCCCGTAACAGAATTTTCTGATAAACCCCGTTTTTTCAATAGCAAGTATTATGACAGCTACGAATGGTTAGAAGATAGTACAAGGAAAGACGCCGTTTTTGCTTTCCATGCAGAATGTTCTCTTCTAAAACAAGCAGGAAAGAGGATACATATACTAAAAAGGGAATGAACAATTGGAGGAAAATAGCAGCAAAATTAGATAAGCATTCCGAGTGTGATACACATAAATTTAGCATGTCTAAATGGTTAAATTATAAATCGCCCTCTGAAAATGTTCTTGCGCAAGTATCTGAAGGCCATAAAAGGCAAATAATTGAAAAGAAGGAGTATTTAAAAAAATCATTGACATATTCCTCTATCTGGCTCGCCAAGGTTTAGTTTTAAGAGGCCATGACGAGTCTGTCAACTCGGAAAACAAAGGTAACTTTTTAGAACTTTGTGAATTATTCAGTAAATACGATTCCTCTTTTAAGTTGAAATATGAGCAATACTTCAATTTAACTGGTTCCAACACACAAAATGAAATAATCCGTATTATTTCTGAGGAAGTTCTGAGACAAATTGTGATAGAAGTTAATAAAGCTGAATTCTATGCTATTTTTGTTGACGAAGCAAGATCCCATAAAACTCAGCAACTTTGTATCTGTACTCGGTATTTTTTCCATAATGAAATTAAAGAAAGGCTAATTTCTATGAAAGATGTTTCACTCGCACGGGATGCTGACAGTCTGTCTCAAATTATTTTAGATTCTTTAAGTTATATGGGAATCTCAGCTATTTTGGTTGGACAGTCCTATGATGGAGCATCAGTAATGTCAGGAGTCAACATGGTATCCAAGCAATCGTCAAAAGGTCCCATCCACACGCCAATTATGTACACTGTATGGCGCATAAACTAAACTTAGTTTTAGTAGCTGCATGCAACAGTAACGATCTGTCTTGTAACTTTTTTTCTATAATGCAAGCTCTATTCAAATTTTTTTCTAGTCCTGATTCAAATGCTATGTTTATAGATTTGCAAAAGAAATTAAAAGTTGAAACCAATGACAAGAAAAAACACATTCGAACTGTTGTCAAACAATCTGATACGAGGTGGTCATGTAAGGCAACTGCTGTTTCTGTTGTTGAAGACCTTTTCAAGCCTATAGTAGAGGTTTTCAAAAATGTTGCCTTTGATTTGCGGCATGCGAGGGTGCCTGAAGCAAAAGGCATACTTGCTTCAATCTCAAGTTTAGAGTTCATTGTCTGCCTTTTGGTTTTCTCCGAAATTTTGACCCATGTGAATGTGCTGAGCACGGCCTTACAGAAAGAGAACAGCAGCATCGCTTCTTGCTCGTCATCCATTAAAGGAGCAATAAAGATTATGGAAAGCTGGAGAACCGAGGAGAAATGGAACCAGATTTGGAAGAAAGTAATTCAGTTTGCAAAAACAAACGACGTACCAACTCCATCTAAGGACAGTGATGATAGTGCATCCACAGCCACTGATGTAAGCCTGCCCGAAAGCTGTAAATGGCGTAGGGTACTGTCTAGCAGGCTTGACAGCTACGTTGTTATTACACCTGTTGAGCACAGACTCGCTGACAACATTCAAAGCACAAACTCCAATGGAAAAGGGTCGGTGGCATCAGATAAAGCATCAAGCTTAAGGACAAACTTTTACCATCCGGTTATGGACTTGCTGTTGAATGAGATGAGGAGAAAATTTTCAGAAGACAGCTTGAAACTGGCGACATCATCCGAACAGTTTTTGCGATTGAATATAGACAAAAGTATGTTCTTCATAGACACTTACGATATGGCAAATGTCAATATAAGAAGTTTGAAAGCAGAAATGAACTAGCTAAGCTAAGCTAAACTAAGCCTAGTTAAGCTTGTTGTGCAAGAAAAGGAGGACACTGACAATATGGTGATAAATTTGGAAACTTCATCATCGAAAAAACTTGTTCCTGTTTTAATCGAAACAATCAGTACTTCAACGTACCCTAACTTGTACAAAATGATGTGTGTTGCTTTTACCTTGCCTTCCAACAGTGCGACATGCGAAAGGACATTATCAGCAATGCGGAGAATAAACAACTGGCTGCGTTCGACAATGAACGAAGAACGTCTGGCGGACCTAATGGTGCTGTGCTCAGAAAGTGATATAGTAAAGGACATGGACTATGATAAACTTGCAGACTTGTACCTTTCAAAAGGTCGACGAATATAAGGTAAGCCTAATTGGTAAAGAGACATTAATAAGTATGAAGAATAAAAATACTTTTGTTATACAGTAATCACTATCTAACTCACAAACAAAACAATCTTTTGTTGTACTTTTTTCTTGTTAAAGTTTTCACAGTACTGTATCATTAAAATAATGTTACTTTTAATTTAATTTGTTATGACCATTTTTATATTCCTTAGTTCTTTCATACGGTGATTAATTATCAAATCAAATTGTGTTGAAGTTTAAAAATAGATTAACAAACGATCTTTTTTAAAAACAAATAAATGCTCTTTAAAGATTTTCAAAATGCTTTTCTAGCAGCGATTAAAATCAATATTCTAGGGCGGTTTTCATAATAAAATTCCGAAGTAGAAAGACAGTTTTCTCAACTGAAATGAGCTATATTAATAAAATGTTGGTTTTTTTTGGTTATAATAAATGAAACAGCTAGGGCCTACGTGGGCCTTAAAACGGACCATTTTAATAGGATTTTGGTGTTGGAATTTGAGCATACTTTAGGATAGCTGGCACACCCAAATATTTTGACCTAAATCCACCCATGCCATGCCCTTCGGATTGCCTTATTTATACTGTGTTGAGGCGGGAGGTCAAACCTGTGGAATAGCGGAACTATGACTATGAACTATGAGGTGGTCATGAGCTGCAAAGTGTTCAAAAATTGCTGGGATCTTGTCAGCCGGGTCAAAATTTTTTTGAACACTATTTGAGCCTGCAATAATGACCGTTACATCGTTTCCTTTCAGGTTTTCGATATTATCTTCCGTGTTCTTCATTACGCATCTGGGGACCTCAAAACAAAAAGTTATCATGGTCTCAGGCTTAAGTATTACCATGCCACCTACAGTTATAGCTTCTTCCCTATAGGGGAAATTCGCTAACATACAGTAAACATTTGTGTTTACAACATTAGTCTACAACAAGGGTTTGCACATAGCCCGCTGACGTGAGGGAACCAAATTTCCGCCTAAAAAACTTGTAAATTTGTTTATTCAATTTGCATTTTCTTTCATAAGTGAGGGCTTACAACTTTTGGCTTTTTACATCCAAGGACTTTTTTACACTTTTTGGCCCCAAAAGCACCAAATTTGAATTTTGCGGGGGGGTGGGGGATTACGCCGTAGGTTATTGAAGACTATGTTGAAATTTGAGCAAAATTAATTATGTAAATCTGTTAGCAAATCCCACTGGACTAATTTGAATGGGTTTTCTGGTTGTTTTGTCCTAAGAACTTATACAACTGGTTGTAGAAAGGAATGTCTTTATACAATTTTAAAACATAAATAAATAGAAATCTAGGTGGCGTTGTATGGTCACTCAATACTAGCTATCACAACCGACAAAGAGTGTATTGCCATAGGTGTGCACAGTAGCTCCACAGAGCTATTAGGGGTGAGGGGTGTCAAAATAAGGTGATTACAAGTTAGAGTACAATGTACACATAATAACTAATTTTAGTTTGATACATATATTAGAAATACAGAAGGCTCTCAAATATCTAGCTTACAGTAGCGGACATCCAGGCCAGATAGAAAAAAGCCTGTTATACTGGAGAAGTTCGTAAGTTATTGGGCCTACAAGTTTTCGTCTTTCTGACAAACAATAATTTGTTGTAATAATTATTATTATAATATATCTTTACGTTTATGTGCCAACACAAGTTAATAGTGGAAAAAATGTATACATACTCCATAATAAATTGCATACACCGTAATATATTATTGTAACTACATACTATTAAACATGTATTATTATTGTAAATTACACTTTAATTTAAAAAATCATGTTTCTCTAAAAAATACAGAAAATTTATTAAAGCAAAAGTAGTACTACACAGAGTTGGAAATTTAGTTTAAATAAACAAAATAATTTTTTTTAAACCAAGTCACAGGACCCAAACTGTATGCAGGCATTTCAGTTACAGACCAGAGGTCCCACGATAGCACACCCAAAGTCTACTATTGAACAATTTCTTATGAATGGACATTCGCCTCATTAGCCTATCGGTTACTGTATGAGATTTTGGTGCAGAGGCAACTGGTTCGCCCTCACATTGAACTTAAAATGTCACGAGCATACTCGAACAAAAGAAAGTACAAACCTGCATGAGAAGGTATCCAAACAGGAATTTCTAGCTGTTGATGTAGCGAGCTCAGGAAGTTATGATAAAATGGTGTCACCCCTGGATTTCCTGGGATAAAAATGATGAGAGAGCTTCCATCCCCTAGTGAGTCTTCAACCCATCCGCCCCAAGTCTGAACTCTCGTTGGCACTCGATTGACTTCAACCCATCCCTCACGGAAGGCCATTCTGCAACAGAACCACCATGATGTATAATCTCAAACATAACAAAATGTGCTTTCATGTTAGCCTTAAGGTAAAATGTATCGACTGTTTCATTACTCTAGTTCCTTGTGGTACTAATTTCTGTAATGGAGGAGGAACAGATTTTAAACATGAAATAATCCAACTATTAAGAATTAACAAACCTATGGTAAACATTACATCCTCATGGCTAACAAGAGTTTTCTTCTTTCTTGTATAAAGTACCTAGACCGTACTTGGGGGAGAGTAATAGGGTGGAGTCCTAAGGTTGGAAAAACATATCCATACTAACACCGTGGTATGGTCGAGGAATAAATCTGAGGGGCCGTTTTCAAGTCTTCTATATATCATATTTTCACCATAAATATATATGGCCACTTTTGAGGCCATTGGAACAGAGCCCTGAGACTTGAGGAGAAGGAAACGTATTACAAATATTGTTGGTCCCCCCTACAATGTAGCAGTGGTTTTGAAGAGCCTTTTTCGCAATCAGCTGGAGTACTAGGTCGTTAGTATAGATCTTTTCTCCATGAGAAGAACATGGCAACGATTTAGGCAGTGGGGCGGAGCCCTAAGTTTAGGGTTATAAAAAGGTATCCAATTATTGTATCAATGACAATAGGCTAAAATCACGCATAAAATCAGAAAGAATAACATGGCGTCTTTGCCAGGGGGCAGAGCCCTAAAGTTGTTGGGGGCGCGAAGCCCCAACATTGGATAGGTGGGCTTCATTCAAGAAATGTGGTTTTTTTAACAAAATTCAAATAACCATCATATGTCAAAACGGAGGTCTGGAAGAGATAGAAGAAGAAGCCAGTGGGGCAAAGCCGTGAGGTTGGAAAAAAGTATCCGAACCGAAGTCTTTTAGTTCCCCAACAACCTAGTATAACATTTGAGGACCTGGTATAACAACCAGGGGGCCTATTTTTGAAACGGGTGGGTCGTTCAGTCAACTCACTTAGCATTGTTTAAATTCAACACGTGAGATATGAATTGGCAATTATTTATCTGCCAAATCAAAAAGCCAAATGAAAACATTGACCAACATACAAATTTATAAACCTTCAGTTGCTTTAGCTAAATCAATTGGTATATTTTAAAACATTTACTTACTTTTTGAGCATTTTAATAATAAATCATAGATTATTTACATATTTTGTATAGGCAAGTAAATATAACCTAGTTAGACAGTTTACTATTGATTCCTTCTAACATAAAGAATAAGAAAGTTGTTTCTGGTCAACTCACTCATTTTCAGTCACCATCGTTTTGGCTGGTGAGTAGAAATGGTTGAGTACTGATTCAGTTTTACTGATTCAGTAAAAATATCATCTATAGTGAATCTACAAGTGTTGAATATAAATGTTCAATGAAAATACTAATATAAATTTGGTGTGGTTGGATGTAATGAACTGAATGGTTACCTAAATAATATCTGTACTTTTAACTGTTGATCTGAAAATACAAATAGTGGTTTGAGTGACTCACTCACCTACTCACCACCCCACAAGGATCTACTCTTGGACCTTTGTTTTTCTCAATTTATGTAAATGATTTGTCATCAATAGTAAAGAATTCTAAACTCATTATATTTGCAGATGATACTACTGCTATAATCACTAACCCTAATAAATATACTTTAAATCAATTATTACAAGAAGACTTGTCTTACATGGATGAGTGGTTTAAGGCTAATGGTCTTTTACTCAATAACAACAAAACAGACACTGTCGTTTTTCTTTCAAACTATAGTAACAGCGCTCTAGAACAGATTCATCGTTTTTGGATTCATCACTTAACTTGACTGAACATCCCAAATTTTTTGGCATAATTATTGATAACAAGTTGACTTGGTAACATCAAATTTCATCAGTTGCCACTAAATTATGCAGAGCATATTATATGATTTGTATTCTCTCTAAACTAGTAAACACAAATACACTTGTAACAGTTTATTACGCATATGTATATTCAAATTTAACTTATGGTGTTATTTTCTGGGGTAATTCAGTTAACTGTAGAAGATTATTTAGCTTGCAACAAAAATTATTAAAAAATCAATAATGTGCCTTTTTTATCATCAACCAAGCCCAGTTTTAAATCATTACATATTCTCACATTGCCAGGTATTTATATTTATAATACTATTCTATTTATGAAAAAACACAATCAAAATTTGACTTTTCTTTCTAGCTCACATTCTTATGACACCAAATATAAACATATCCTGGTATATCCCCAACACAAAACCTCATTTGAAAAATTACCGAACTACACTGGGATGCGCTTGATAAATAAATTACCCAATGAATTAAAAATTGAAATGTCTCTAAATAGTTTCAAAAATAAATTGTTTTTATTCAATTGAAGAATATTTAAACTGTTTATAAATTTGATTTATAATTTTTAAAAGTACCAAGTTAGAGTTTCTAGATGGTAATTAACTGTAGCAAAAATTGTATTATAATTAAATTTACCTTTACATGTCATATTGTTAATTTGAATTAGTATTTTGTATTTTTTTATATTAAGACCAAATTTATGTATTAGCGAATTTCCCCTATAGGGAAGAAGCTATTACCGTAGGTCTCATGGTAAGACTTAAGCCCGAGACCATGATAAATTTTTGTTTTGAGGTCCCCAGATGCCAAAAACACTATTCGTTCAAATTTATATATATGTATATATATATCTATATCTATATATATATATATATCTATATATGTGTCCGTTAACTCGATAACTTGAGTAAAAAACGTCTGATTTTGATGAAATTTGGCTCAAATGTGTAAAATGACATTCATGACTTTAAGTTCGAAAACCAGAAAAATCGGACCATGGGAAGGGGGGTTTATGGGGGTTATAAATTTTCCAAAAATCAGTTTTTTGCATTTTTTACGCTAAAATTTTTAAAAAACTTAATTTTTGTTTTGACCATGTTATAGAGCTTAAAAAACAAATAATTTAGTATTTTGAATTATTAACCTAGGTTAAGTGGTTGCGGAGAAAATCCAAAAAAACCTGCTCATAAAATCTCCCATGTTAATCTTGTGGGAAAAAGGTTTTTGGCTTTTCCTCAGTTTATTTTAATGTAAACTTCACATTTTCTTTTACCAATCTGTTCAGTTCCACAAAACAATCATTTTTGTGTTTAAATTGTGATTCTACGCCCAACCGTCGCAGAGATATTCGAAGTGCTAAACACAGTACGTTGTCCAATGTTATCCTTATGGAGAATAAATAAAATTTTATATCTCGATTATTTATTAATGTATGTTGATGAAACTTGGTATGTGGCTTCAAGTAGTACTGGTATATTGATATTTGCACAAAAAATGGATTTTTTGTTGATTATTCCCGTAGCAGCAAACCTCCGTACTCAGCCCCCATGTTATTCTTATGGAGAATAAGTAAAATGTACTGACTCCCTTAATTATGAACATCAATTAATAAAACTTCGTATGTAGCTTCACTTGGTTGAGTTATATTGATAATTATTTAAAACCCCATTTTTCTGTTCCTTGTTGCAGCAAACCTACTTTCTCCAGCCCCCATGTTATTCTTATGGAGAATAACTAGAATGTCATATATCGCTTATTTATGATTGAATATTGATGAAACTTAGTATGTGGCTTCGCCTAGTTAAATTCTATTTATATTTGCATAAAAACCAATTGTTTCTGTTCCTTGTTTCAGCAAACCTACATACTCATTACTAATGTTATTCTTATGGAGAATAATTTAAATCGCTTATATGTGAATATATTTTTATGAAACTTGGTTTGCGGCTTTATGTGGAATTCAGACAAATATTATGCATTGGAAATTCGCTGAGTCCGCAGGTTTGCTGCGACGGGGGTATTACTTACTTACCGTTACCTGTCATATAAATATGATGTTATGTGACTGACTGAACAAACAATAAACAATGATTTAGCTGTCAAATCAAAAAGCGAAATGAAAACACTGACCAATATACAAATTTATAAAACTTCTGTTGCTTTAGCAAAATCAATTGGTATATTTTTAAACATTTACTTACTTTTTGAGCATTTTAATAACAAATCATAAGTTATTCGTATGTATTTACACATTTTGTATTGGAAAGTAAACATAACCTAGTTAGGCAGTTTGCTATTGATTTCTACTGTCATTTCCTTTTAACATGAAGAAGATGGTTTCTTCTGGTGAATTCACCCATTTTCAGTCATCAGCGTTTTGCCTGGTGAGAATAAATGGTTAAGTTGGTGACTGATTCAGTAAAAATATCTATCTACAGTAAATCTATCAAAGTTAAATACGAACTTTCATTAAAAATACTAATACAAATTTTGTGTGGTTGGATGTAATTGGTTACCTAAATAATATCTGTACTTTTATCTGTTAATCTGAAAATTAAAAAATAGTGGTTTGAGTGACTCACACCTACTCACCACTCACCCAATTCAAAAATAGGCCCCCTGGTACTAAAGCAGATTTGAGAAGCCTTTTTCACAATAACTTGGTAGTACTCTTTTTTCTATAAGAATAAGGTAGCACAATGTTTTAGCCACTGGGGTGAAGCCCTAAGGTTTTGGGTAAGGTCATAAAAACCCACCCAAATATTGTGGATCAATGACAATTGGCTGGAATCACGCCAAAAAAATGAAAGAATAATGTGACAATTTTGCCGGTGAGCGGAGTCCTAAGGTTGGTGGACGGGGACGTATCCAACGTTGAGGCATCATTCAAGTCATGCGGCTTTGTTAAACCAATCTAAAGAACTATCAAACGTTCAAATTGGACATTGGGAAGTGATTGAAGAAGGCCAGTGGGGGGGAGCCCTGAGGTCGCAAAACAAATTATCCAAAGACTTTTAGTCCCCCAACAACGTGGTTACTTATGGTCTGGGAGCAGATTTGAAGAGCCATTATCAAGCGATTTAGGAAAACCCTTTTCTGCCATAAGAATAACGTGGTAGCTTTTGATGTCAATGGGGCACAACCCTGAGGTCTGGGGGAGAAACCAAACAAAAATATCTAAAACTGTTTGGTCCTCCACAACTTGGTATGGTCCGTGAGCAGTTTTGAGAAGCCATTTTCGAAATCACCTGAGACACACACAATTACTTTATTAGTATAGATTTATTAGACTAATCTGACTCATATTTACAGTCAGATTTAGGCACGGGCCCATTGGGCCCAAGACAAAGTAGGCAAACATCAATTTAAACTATTGCGTAATATCAACCTTAACTAGTTAAGATGGTTTTTTCTGGTCAATTCACCCATTTTCAGTCACCAGCGTCAATGGGTGGAGGACACTATCCACTATCTTGGTGTTTTTAACTAGTGTGGTTTTTCACACTTGTAGTAAGAAATTTGGCTGCTTTTTAAATTAAACATTTACAACAACATAGAAACGTAATATTTAGTACAAGCAGTTCTGTTAATAAATGTGTTAATAATTATAACATTCGCCTACACAAACTTTTGCTTATGGTATACTTCAAATGAAATTATGGATGCTATTGTCAAATGATAACCATGTCCAGCTTCTAACCTTTGCTCTACATTTGGAGGCATCCAAGGTTACGTATATTTTATTACAACATATTTATTTTCATTGATTTGATACCCCAATTATTGATTCGTAAATGTTTAAGTAAATTAAACTCCTTTACCACAGATCCAAATTTTGTTATAGGACATAACTAAATCTTTTAGAGGAGGTGTTTGGTACAGATAATTTCAAAACACGTGGTGCCTGGTTTGCACACGCACAGGCATGGTTTTCTCCTCCTTTACACGTCTTAGTAAATTAAAAATAAATAAATAAATAAATAATGACTTTATTGAGCAAGCGCTCATCAAAGTATAACTCTGGTTTACATGACAACTCTTGTCAACATTATACAAAGAAATACAACAACAAAAATGAAAATAACAATTAGATATCTAAATGGTCTTGTGCGTAATATATACAAACAAATATCAAATATACAATTCTTTTACATATTTTTTAAACCTAGAGTAACTAACATTCCTTAAACTAAGTGGCAAAGCATTGTATGTTTGTGGTCCAAAGTATCTAAATGCCCTTTTCCCGGTTTCTAATTTTGTTTTTGGCAGGTGCAACAGGCAATCCTGTCGAGTACTGCGCACATTGATTTGATGTCTAAACACTAGCTTTTTTCTTAGATATTCAGGTTTCCCAGTCTGCAGAACTTTGTGGACTAACTTGACAGTTTGAAAATCAGAGAGGTTCATTATTGATAAAACCCTAGCACTTAACCTGAACTCACTGATATGGTCGAATTTTTTCAAGTTGTAAATGAACCTCAGAGCTCTGTTCTGCAATCGGGTGAGAACTATCTCATTTTCCCATGTCTCATATTCACTTTACTGTACCAAGACTATCCACATTAGTTTGCCAAAACATAAGTTATCATTACTTTGGTCACTTTTTGCAATTGTTTGTGTTTAATCGTTTAATTAAACGTAAGAATGTTCAACAACAATCAAATATATTAGAGAAGGGGGAGGACCAACAGTTAGCAGGTCACATGTGATCCTTGATTTTTACAACTTATATTGGGAATAATAATTGTTATTCATAATATTTTATACTTTTTGTAGGGAAAAAACGGTATTTTATTTTTTGAGTGTCATCTTAAAGTAGGCCTTAAAAAAATTAGTTTGAGAGTTTGAGAAAACACTAACATTTTGATAGAATTCTCTAAGAAAAACAGGATAGAGATAAATAATATAGCTTATCAGAAGAAATAATGTGGTTAAGGATGAGAGCTACTTGAACTCTTGAACCATTCTTATCTCTACCTGACCCACTAAATTGCATAACTATTATCTAAGGGGTTTTTCTTCCCGTAAAGAAAAATTTATTTCCATATTCATACAAGCTAATTTTAAAACATTTACGAATAATAATAGTTTGATAATTTTATTTTGCATACAAAATATTATATAGGGCCAATGTATATATATATATATATATATATATAGGCTACCCAGTGTGTTAATTGTTAGCGAATTTCCCCTATAGGGAAGAAGCTATTACCGTAGGTCTCATGGTAAGATTTAAGCCCGAGACCATGAAAAAATTTTTTTTTTAGGTCCCCAGATGACTAAAACACGATTCGTTCAAATTTATATATATGTATATATATATCTATATATATATATATATATATATATCTATATATATATATATATATATATATCTATATATGTGTCCGTGAATGCGATAACTTGAGTAAAAAACGTCCGATTTCGATGAAATTTGGCTCAAATGTGTAAAGTGACATTCATGACTTTAAGTTCGAAAACCAGAAAAATCGGGCCATGGGAAGGGGGGTTTATGGGGGTTTTAAATTTTCCAAAAATAAGTTTTTTGCATTTTTTACCCTAAAATTTTTAAAACACTTAATTTTGGTTTAGACCATGTTATAGAGCTTAAAAAAACAAATAATATGGTATTTTGAATTATTAAGCTAGGTTAAGTGGTTGCGGAGAAAATCCAAAAAAACCTGCTCATAAAATCTCCTATGTTAATCTTATGGGAAAAAGGTTTTTGGCTTTTCCTAAGTTAATTTTGATGTAAACTTCACATTTGCTTTTACCAATCAATTCAGCTCCACAAAACAATCATTTTGGTGTTTAAATTGTGATTCTACGTCCAACCGTTGCAGAGATATTCAAAGTGCTAAACACAGTACGTTGTCCAATGTTATCCTTATGGAGAATAAATAAAATTTGATATCTCCATTATTAATGAATGTATATTGATGAAACTTGGCACGTGGGGTCACGTAGTACTGGTATATTGATATTTGCACAAAAAATTGATTTTTTGTTGATTATCCCCGTAGCAGCGAACCTGCGTACTCAGCCCCCATGTTATTCTTATGGAGAATAAGTAAAATGTAATGACTCCCTTAATTATGAACATAAATTAATACAACTTGCTATGTGGCTTCACCTTGTTGAGTTATAATGATATTTGCATAAAAACCCATTTTTTTAGTTCCTTGTTGCAGCAAACCTGCTTACTCATCTCCCATGTTATTCTTATGGAGAATAATTAAAATTGTATATATCGCTTATATATGAATATATTTTTATAAAACTTGGTATGCGGCTTTATATGGCATTAAGACATATATTATGCATTGGAAATTCGCTGAGTACGCAGGTTTGCTGCGACGGGGGTATTTTACACTTACCATTGGAATCTCATAAACCATAATAGTTACAAGGAAGGTTAAATGAGTACCTAGTAGTTTATAATTATAAACAAAATAAAATTTGATTTAGTTTATAATGACGCACTACTTTGCTCATTTAACCTTCCTTGTAACTATTCTGGTTTGCGAGATCCCAATGGTGAACATAAACAAATGAACACACTGTATATACCATCACATGTTAGATAGGTTAACTGAATATTTTTTCAGAACGTGTGTTAAATTTAACACAACTTTTTTATTTAAAAAATTTATGTAACATTATTTAACAGACACGGGAGTGCACAAAATCTTAGGGTTAAAATGTGTGAGTTACCACGTTGATCCGACCCCCCCCCCCCACATAATGCATAACCCTCCACCATCCTTAAGTGCATTATATAATTTGAGTATACCCCTTACTTGGCTTGCTGGCATAGTTAAATTTCAGAAAAAAATTAAACAACAGTACTGTACTATTATTTTACATTCTATTGGAACTGGAGAGAATGGCAGTAGGCCTATATAATGCTGAAAGTAAATAAATATCCTTACTATAAGATAAACAAGGAAAAGTTAGTAGTGTAGTTAATTGAAAACCAAATTCCACTGTAACTCCAAAAACTAATGAGAAAGTTAGTAGGAAAAACTCTCCAATTTATTTAACACCTAAAGATGTCAAGACATTTGCAAATGGCTCCATTTTCATAACATCTGAAAAGAGTATCTAGACAATTTTCGTAATCCGCAGATCCCACGTTACTGACCAAACAATCTTCAAGTGCTCTATCAGCAAATGCATTGCAATCTACTACAACTGCAAAGAAAATAGTAAAATACCCCCGTCGCAGCAAACCTGCGTACTCAGCGAATTTCCAATGAAGATATATGTTTCTCACTACCACTTAAAGGCACTTACCAAGTTTTATAAAAATAAATTAATAACTAAATGATCTATAGCATTTTATTTATTCTCCATAAGAATAACATAGGACTGAGTATGCAGGTTTGCTGCAACAAGGAGCACAAAATATGTGTTTTTATGCAATTATCAATTTAACTTAACCAGGTGAAGCTACATACTAAGTTTTATTAATTTATGTTAATAATTAAGGGAGATATAAAACTTTACTTATTCTCCATAAGAATAACATTAGGGCTGAGTATGCAGGTTAGCTGCTACGGGGACAACCAACAAAATATTTGTTTTTTGTTCAAATATCAATATACCAGTACAACATGAAGCCACATACCAAGTTTCATCAATATACATTCATAAATAATCGAGATATCAAATTTTATTTATTCTCCATAAGGATAACATTGGACAACGTACTGTGTTTAGTACTTTGAATATCTCTGCAACGGTTGGACGTAGAATCACAATTTAAACACCAAAATGATTGTTTTGTGGAGCTGAAGTGATTGGTAAAAGCAAATGTGAAGTTTAAAGTAAAACTAACTGAGGAAAAGCCAAAAACCTTTTTCCCATAAGATTAACATGGGAGATTTTATGAGCATGTTTTTTTGGATTTTTTCCGCAACCACTTAACCTAGGTTAATAATTCAAAATACCATATTATTTGTTTTTTTAAGCTCTATAACATGGTTAAAACCAAAATTAACTGTTTCAAAAATTTTAGGGTGAAAAATGCAAAAAACTGATTTTTGGAAAATTTAAAACCCCCATAAACCCCCCTTCCCATAGTCCGATTTTTCTGGTTTTCGAACTTAAAGTCATAAATGTCACTTTACACATTTGAGCCAAATTTCATCAAAATCGGACGTTTTTTACTCAAGTTATCGCATTCACGGACACATATATAGATATATATATATATATATATATATATATATATATATATAGATATATATATACATATATATAAATTTGAACGAATAGTGTTTTAGTCATCTTGGGACCTTAAAAAAAAAATTTGTCATGGTCTCGGGCTTAAGTCTTACCATGAGACCTACGGTAATAGCTTCTTCCCTATAGGGGAAATTCGCTAAAAAGGAAATCAACTTACCCAGACAAATCTTTATATCCTATATAATTCTCTAAGCGAAATCTTTAGTAAAAATTGTGGGAGTTTGGAAAATTGCAGAACGACGGGAGACGGCTCAAATTAAATGTCTTGATGCCAGGGAAAACGCGACGTTCCGTTGCAACGTGTCGCGAGCTTGAAACTGCCTGGCACGCCTCTATTCCCGAATGGACGACCTGGCTCTAAGTGCTAAAACGATTACCAAAGTTAACAGTGAAAGA
Source organism: Allygus modestus (assembly GCA_963675035.1). Taxonomy (NCBI): domain Eukaryota; kingdom Metazoa; phylum Arthropoda; class Insecta; order Hemiptera; family Cicadellidae; genus Allygus; species Allygus modestus. Next base: position 377,305,259 of record OY776111.1, on the reverse strand, counting down.
GCTATTCTTGAACTAGTCTTAAGGCCAGTGTTTAAGCAGCATATATGATTCTAGATATATACATAATTATCACACCAGCTATTTACATTGTAGGCCCTAAAGCTAAAATTGTTAACTCCACATAGGCCCCCTACTGGTAAAATGTGTTCATAATTTAAATATTTTCAGGATAAGGTAAGTTACCGTAAAAAAATGTATCTTTAAGAATAGTCCTAAATTTTTACTTGAAAACAAAACGCTTAAGTTAGGACTAGCCTAATTACAAATTTAAGAGACTTTTTAAGTGCCTCTATCTTTAAGATAGCCAACTTGATGGGGTGCGAATGACAACTTTATGATTCTAGAGTGTCCGTCCACTTAATGGTGAATTTCTAATGGAATGGTGAGCTATTACCAAGACCCGCAGAGTGAAACTAAAGCCTAACCCAAGCACCGTGACTCCCTAAAGACGTTGCTGGGATCGCACAAATTTGAATTTAAAAATATAAATATAGACTATTTATGTGTTTGCTCTCTAGCGGCCACATATTTTTTCTGGAATATACTTTATAATTATTAAAATAAGTCTGGTAAGTTAGGCTCCTTCCTTTTGGTAAACCATATGACGAATTCGTTAAGGATAAAATTGAAAAATTTAAATCCCCTAACTGGACTTTTAAAACCAATATTTTCAGAAAATGGGCCCAAACAGCTGGCCAATAATTTATGCACCAGAAAAATAATTAAGCTAATGAATGTAAAAAATATAACTAAAAGAACCCGAAATGATTACTCCTTTACCAGCTTTATAGCATAAATGTATCTCAAGATATTAACAAAAATGTAAATTGGCTATAAACATTACGGTACGGTAAATTGACTAATGAGGGTTTTAAGTTAGGCTACATTGTAAAAGCTGTTTTTATTAGGAATCAATGGTTTTGCGATCCTCAATACCCCCATTCCAACTTTTACACCTGGCTTCTCCTTCCTTCATCATGAACATCCTTTCGTTGCAGACAAAGAGAATCATTGCAGCTGCATCAGATTTGCAGGAAATAATTCATAAATTTTAGGGCCCATCCCATTTTTATAAAAAATTTGCTACTTTCATACTAAGTGTTTGCTTTGACACCTTTAGGCCCCATTTAATATTATGAGTTTTAAGTATGGAAATCCGCTCCCCTCACATCAGCGTGTTGCATGCAAACTCATATTTTGTCATTTTCACTTTCTGAAACTTTACAGTGTTTTATTTTAACATCTTCCTGGTTATATACTATTTATAGCAACTTTAAAAAAGTCTTAAGGGTGTTCACTTTCTAGGCTAGGAGTAGGGAAGCTTACCCATGGAAGTTAGTTGTCAAGGTTACCCTTCGAAACAACACAGACAACACTGATTTTAAAATCATTTATAAGCTAATTAGTACAGCTAAAGAATGTATTCAGGGGTGCAATAGCTCTAGAGCAAAGCACAATGTGTTTAACAAAATATTATAACCTGGATTGGATAAAATTTACTAAGAAAATAACATAAATTATATGAAGCTATCTGAATAAGACCTAACCTGAATGTTACGAAAGTACAAAATTAAAAAAAATAAACCAAAACCTTCGCGGGTTTTGTATGAGTCCACTTCCTTCAAATCACACACAAGAAATAATGTTCCTCACAATTACTAAAACAAATAAAATTCACTGTCACTGACAAATAACACCACTTAGTCGAACTTTGAATTAATTATTATTCGTTGTTTGTTTACTGGCATTACCAATGCCAATACCAACATGAACATTTACCAATTACCACCAGCTGACCAGCACACCACTCACTCGTACTCGACTCGTACAGGCAGACAGCTGTTTGTTTAGTCTCAATGTTGCCACACAATAAATGAAAAACTCCCTTTCTCGGAACAAAATTTGTAAACATATCACCATCTCCGTGATCCTCTTTATGAAGTCATGACCAATGAAATTAGTTTGGTGCAAACCTGTTACAGACATCAGCAGCGCTAGTGTCAACAAGGACGCCAACTCTTTTCAATATGATGGCATTGGTTCCCATCTCTCTCAGTCCTCAATTTTGCATCATTGAGATCATAGATTCTGTACTTAATTGTCTTTGCTAATCGCCTCGGCTTTTGATCATACAATGCTGCTCAAAAGACTTGTGCACGACAAGCAACCCGTTTAGTGGATTCTTGATGCAGAGCCTGTTTAAATAACAGAGGGTACAGGATAAAATATGGCAATTTAAAATACCATGATGAGGTCTCCTCACCCCGGCCAATAACAATAGCAAGGCTGATAGATAAAGAAAACTCAAGCAGGATGTCGACTTCGGTCTATATGGGGTTTAATTTACAAAATTTTAACCTCGAAAATCGGTACCCGCGGGATTTAGAGCTGAAGGGCTCCACCATAACATGGATTTTTACCGCCTAGTCTCCAGAAAATTTGCTGCTCCAAGTCGTCTTCAGATGGTTAGAGAATGATCCACTCTTCATTAGTGAAGAACTGGAGACGGCAGTTCCAGGACCGGATTTAGGATCGGTGGTCCCCTGGGCTCAACCTGAGGCCCCCCTTACCATCCACAACCCTTTTCAGTGTGTGGTTTTTGTGTGGTGTGAGCCCCTCCCACCAGCACAAATCGTTGGGCCAACGTTAGAAAATGTTCAGCGGAAATGGTAAACCAACGGTGGGCATGTCACGAGGCGCGAAGTTGGCCCATTGATGGATTAACCGACCATCCAACAATGCCAACCAATACGGTACCCAACAAAATTCCAACAGTTTATAATTTGTTATTTAAATGCTTATTTTAATTTTAAAAATCATGATTTATTTTATTTTATTGTTTAGCAACCTAATTATAGAAATTTTAAATACCCCCGTCGCAGCAAACCTGCGTACTTCGTTAATTTCCAATGCATAATATATGTCTTAATACCACATAAAACCGCATTTCATAAAAATATATTCACATATAAGCGATTTTAATTATTCTCCATAAGAATAACATTGGTAATAAGTACGCAGGTTTGCTGAAACAAGGAACACAAACAATTTTTTTTATGCAAATATAAATAGAATTTACCTAGGCGAAGCCACATACCAAGTTTCATCAGTATTCAATCATAAATAAGCGCTTAGTAACATTTTAGTTATTCTCCATAAGAATAACATGGGGGATGAGTAAGCAGGTTTGCTGCAACAAGGAACAAATACCCCCGTCGCAGCAAACCTAGGTACTCAGCGAATTTCCAATGCATAATATATGTCTTAATACCACGTAAAACCGCATACCAAGTTTCATAAAAATATATTCACATGTAAGCGATATAAACAATTTTAATTATTCTCCATAAGAATACAATTGGTTATGAGTATACGTAGGTTTGCTGAAACAAGGAACATAAACAATTGTTTTGTATGCAAATATAAATAGAATTTTACTAGGCGAAGCCACATACCAAGTTTCATCAATATTCAATCATAAATAAGCTCTATATTATAACATTTTAATTGTTCTCCATAAGAATAACATGGGGAGCTGATTAAACAGGTTTGCTGCAACAAGGTGAAAAATGGGTATTTATACAAATATCAATACAACTCAACAAGGTGAAGCCACATACCAAGTTTTATTAATTTATGTTCATAATTAAGGGAGTCATTACATTTGACTTTTTCTCTATAAGAATAACATGGGGGCTGAGGACGCAGGTTTGCTGCTACGGGGATAATCAACAAAAACTTTTTTGTAACACCAATATACCAACACTACGTGAAGCCACATATACCAAGTTTCATCAACATACATTCATAAATAATCGAGATATCAAATTTTATTTATTCTCCATAAGGATAACATTGGACAACCTACTGTCTTTACCATTTTGAGTATCTCTGCAACGGTTGGGCGTAGAATTACAATTTAAACACAAAATGATTGTTTTGTGGAACTCATACGATCTAACAACATGACGTCACAAAAATCGTCATTTGCAGAACACATTTTGCAAACAGATCATAACTATACAAATATTAATGAAAACCTGCAAATTTTGAAATAAGAAAAGAAAGGACAAAAAATGAATACCAAAGAAGAACTCCACGTTTATACACATTTCCAAAATGACAAAGTAAATTTACTCAACGCAGTACAAACAAATGCACGAAACCCACTATTTGACAAAATTAATGAAATTAAACGATCAAAGAAACAACTTCACCAACAATTGATTATAAGCTAAGAAAAGATACCATATGATAGTTACACTATTTTAATTCCATCTGATTATCTTTATTTATTTATATATTAGGTTAATGTAGACTACTTAAACTGTGAAGATGACTTGAAAGTCGAAACACGCGTCGTGTAAAATAAATACCCCGTCTCAGCAAACCTGCATACTCAGCGAATTTCCAATGGAGATATAAATGTCTTAATACTTCATAAAGCCACTTACCAAGTTTCATAGAAATATATTCACAAATAAGCGATATATACAATTTTAATTATTCTCCATAAGAATAACATTGGGGCTGAGTACACAGGTTTGCTGCAAAAAGTAACACAACAAATGGGGTTTTATATTAGTATCAATGTAGCTCAACTAGGTAAAGTCATATACCAGTTTTTATTCATTTAGGTTTATAATTAAGGGAGTCATAGTATTTAGTTATTATCCATAAGAATAACATCAGGCTGAGTGTGCAGGTTTGCTGCTACGGGAGCCTTTGGCAAAAAAATATTATTTTGAGCAAATATCAATAGACCACAACCAGATGAAGCCGTATACCAAGTTTCGTTAGTATACGTGTTCATAAATAGGCGAGATATAAAATTTTTCTTTTCCTCCATAAGAATAACATTAGACAACGTACTGTGTTTAGCACTTTCAATATCTCAGGAACCAATTGACGTAGAGGAATGATCAAAATACCAAATTGTGTGTTTTTTAAGCTGAACCCAATGGTGAAATTTACAATTTGAAAATTTCAAAAATTATATGTAAAAAATTCAAAAAACCCATTTTTGGGGTACAAAACCCCCCCAAAATACCCCTTTGGATTAAGCGATCTGGCTGGTTTTCGAACTTACCAGTCATATATACATGTTGCTTTACACGTTTTTACCAAATTTCATCAAAATCGGATCATTTTTACGAGAGTTATCGTGCCCAAAAACACCACTTGTTCGAAACTGTTCAAAACTTGATATGAGATATATATATGCATATGTATGTATATATGTATATATACATATATATATATATACATTATATATATATATATATATACAGTTTCGAACAAGTGGTGTTTTTGGGGTGTGGGGAACTCAAAACGAAAAGTTATCATGGTCCCGGGCCTAGGTCTTACCATGCAGACTACGGTAATAGCTTCTTCCCTATAGAGGAAATTCGCTAAAATGACAAAAGGGTACTCAAGGTTTACTCCTTTGTTTGTTATTAATATAATATTAGTAGCCCTAATTTGTGAATCAAACATATGTATAGAAATGGCTAACCACCCAAAAATAATTCACAAACTAAAGTAAATAAGCCTCAAAATAGCCAATATTAAAGAAGACATTTGTTTCAACAAAAGATGCTTGAATGAGAACATCACACCAAACTACGTGCAAATAAAAACAAAATGTAAATCTGTTGCAGCAAGTAAAACTATAGAAACTGCAAAGAAAATATGGGTCAAGGAAGAAGTAAATTGTGTTTATTATAAACTGTCTGTGTTAAATAGTACATTAAAGGATATCCAAGAAAATATAAATGCAAATTTCCATAGTGAATCCCTTGAAGAATTTATGAATTACATTGAGATCTGGATCAAACCCTTAATCAAAAAGAAAAAGGAAATTCTTGATAACAAAATACAACAACTTTTGACCCTACAAAAACTATAAATACAAATAAACAACCCAGATTTTTCTGAAAAATTCTTCCCAGCAGTTCAGAATTTAACGCAGACTGAATTTAATGCAGAAGAACATGAACTATTAGGTAAATTAATAAAATAATTAATTAATAATTAATGTTAACCTTGATTACTTACCATCAACTTTAGAAGATAAATTATTTGACCTTGAGACAGCATTAAGAGACGAAAATAAAGATACTCAAGAGGCAATCAGACACAACCTAGTCCATGAAATAAATAAAACTGGTACAAATTTTAAGAAAAAGAACATCATTATAAAAGCTAAACAAGAAATGAATCTAATTAAATCAATAGCAAATAAACTGAATGAAAGTAATGCTATTGTAACAAAAACAGATAAAAGTAACACAGCAGTTGTAATGAAAAGAGATGAATATAATTAAAAAATCACAACATTTATAGCAAATAACTTGTTTGAAAAATTAAATAAAGACCCGACCTCTGATTTCAATAAACAGATGAATAATACAATTTCAAAATGTAAATCTCTCCCTCTTAAGGTAAGAAACCAACTTAAGACGATTAAACCATCGGCTCCAAATTTAATAGGTCAGCCAAAAACACATAAAATAGATATTCCCATGAGACCAATTGTAAATTTCCGAAGGGCACCAACCTACAAATTATGTAAATATTTGAATAACAAAATAAAAAATAATATAGTCTATGAAAAGGAATTTAATGTCAACAATACTTATGAACTAATAGATAAGATCAAAGATGTAGAGATACCAAATAATACAATATTTATCTCGTTTGATGTGACAAATATGTATTCAAACATCCCTGTTTCCGAAACACTCACTATAATCAAAAAAGATTGAACTAAAAGCAACCGATTATCAAGTAATGAGATTAACGATATAATGAAACTGACAAAGATAACTGCAAATCAAAATTACTTTGAATATGACTCACAGTTCTTTCAACAGAACTGTGCACAACAGAAAGATAAAGCACTAAATTGGATTAGTTCTTATCTCTCAAATAGATCTCACAAAACAAAAATTGACTTTCTTGACCAAGATGACATCAGAAAATGTTCTTACTCAAACTCAAAAGCAGTATCCTTTGGGATTCCGCAAGGATCCGTATTAGGGCCTATCCTATTTCTTCTATACATCAACGACATCTCTGACTATCTACCCGGTGATATTCTTACAGCTTTCGCAGATGACACTTCAATTTTAAGCAAAAATCTCAATGTTTTAGAGCAGCAGACTTTTTTCAACCTTAACATACTCTCACAATATTTCTCAGGTATAAATCTTCATATCAATCCCAAAAAAACACTGTTCATACATTTCATGACCGACCAGAAAAGAAACCGTTTAACTAATGCAGGTACAACTTTTCCTTCGGTTGTACTTGATGAGATGATTATTGAGGAAGCTAAATCTGTCGACTATCTAGGAGTGAGGTTGGACGGTGGCCTAAGGTGGAATGAACATATGGATAAACTTGCCAAGCAACTCGCTTCAAATATTTTTGTTTTGAAAAATATTTCATCTTTGAACAACATTGCACTATCCAAAAGTCTGATTAGGTACTCTATTATATTTTGGGGCTTTTCCAGTAATATTAATTTAAATAGAATATGTGTACTCCAGAAAAGAGCGATAAGGTGCATTTTGAAACTTAAACCTACAGAATCATGTTTTGACCACTTCAAAGAACTGCAAATTTTGACAGTACCTAGTATCTACATGTTTGAAGTAATTAGTTATGTTAAAGAACACAACCTTGTTAAAGCTCATCAGCATTCTTACAGTACCAGAAATAGAAACATCAATCCTTCTGTGTCTCATAACTTAAAGCTTTTTGAGAAAAAGCCGGATTACATTGGTCTTAAGCTATTTAATCAACTTCCTCCTCACATAGCCCAGATTAGTAACTTGAAAAATTTAAATACGAGCTCAAAAAGTACCTCTTAGATCAATGTCTTTACCAACTCCCATCATACCTGACCTGACTTTCAAACCTATCAAGATGTTTTTTTTTTCTTTTACAACCCCCCCTCCATTTGCATCTCTGCCTATCATGAACATGACAGCATCATGAAGATGTACCTAACCTTCATGACAGCATCATGAAGATGAAACCTGTAGAAGCTGACTGGTCCTATGCCACATATGGTCAATCGGGACGACGTGGGATATGTATGTATGTATGTATGTAACAAAGAGATGGTTTAGCGATGGGGTCTCCCTTATCTGGTTTGTTAGCAAACATATATATATATATATATATATATATGCAATGCAGTACTTAGGGATAACAAAAATAATGGATAGTTGTAATCCTTTAAGAAATAAAATCTTATACTCGCACCGTTACGTAGACTACATATTATGGCTTTTTGAAGGAGATGAAACACCTGCAATTAACTTCTGACATATTTAAACTCGGTTTCCAACAATATAAAATTTACAATGGAAATTCAGAAGTCAAATATAAACTTTATGGACCTAACCATCTCTAATATAAATAATAAGCATTCATTCAAAATTTATAGGAAACAAACCCAAACATCACTTATAATACCAGTAAATTCAAATCATCCCTGGATCCATAAGATGTCGACCTTTCATTCAATGATCACCAGATTACTTAACATTCCAATGTCAGGAGAAAGTTATAACGAAGAGAATAACATATTGAAATACTCAGCAAAAATCAATGGGTATAAATCAGACTTAATCAAAATAAACGGTATCAGGAAACTTAGACATACTTTCTCCCTTTTAGCCCAACTTTAATGAATAAATGACTTTTTATTTACTAAATATGAAATACAAAGCACAGTCAAATGTACATAAAATCTTGTAAACAAGATGTTTTCAAAAATATCCACCCAAATCCCTGTTTTGGAGGCACTACAGAATACATTGCTACACACGTGGTTTTAAGAGGGAATTGCCCCCAATTCCCCCCCAGGGTTATTAAGGTATTTTTAAGGTTATTAAGAGGCAACATATTTCGAATTTCCTCTGTTGGGCAATACTAACTTGACAAGAATATCAAGTTTGAACGAAATTGATCAGTAAATAAGAGAGAAATAGTAATTGTTATATTCCCCATAAGATTAACATTGGACAACGTACCTACTGCGTTTACCGCAAAATGAAAATTCAAATTTTCTCTGCAACCAGTAATCGTAGAATAGTAATTAAAGATACTAAATTATTTCGTTTTTTGAGCTCCTTTTGATGGTGAATAGTAATACTTATTATATTTACGTTTTTTGTATGAAAAACCCAAAAACTGAATTTTTGATATTTTAAATCTTGTCATTTCTGAACCCAAATTTTTTCAGAAATGCGAGTGGTGTAATTTTGTTGGAAAACTAAAGTTCTACTAACTACTAAAGTTTAATTAAAATCGTTACAACCGTTTTTGAGAAATCTGGATTTTTCATGTTTTTTGGCGGTTTTTGGGGATACCCTGAAAAATCAAAAATTCAAAAAAATGAAAAAATGCCTGGAGATATCGTGGATTAGTACCTACCTATATACCAAATTTCATAAAAATTGGATCATTGGATAGGGCTCTAGCTCTGTACACATTCATACAGACAGACAGACAGATAGACACACAGTCATCACGTTCAAATAACTTTTTTGGGTTCAGGGAGCACCAAAACGAATATTTCCACTAACAACTCAAATTCGAAAATTTTGACGAAAACAATACTTTCTCCATATACTATGTATAAGGGGAGAAAGTAAAAATTATTGAAAATAAAAATAAAAATTATTAATCTAAAACTGAGTTTATGTGTGTACCTTATAGTTCCACAATAAACAAAGCAATCAGGAAAACATTCGATCCCTCAAAACATAAATTAGGTTACAAAACAAGAAATAACTCATTCCATCTAATCAACAAATTAATCAACAAAAGAAATCTTCAAAAGAATGAATTTGAAAAATCAGGTATTTATAAATTAACTTTTAGTGACTGTAGCAGTTATTATATCGGCCAAACACGGAGAAGTTTCAAATCCAGATATAATGAACACATACTGGCCATACGATCTAACAACATGACGTCACAAAAATCGTCTTTTGTAGAAAACATTTTGCAAACAGATCATAACTATACAAATATTAATGAAAACCTGCAAATTTTGGAATACGAAAAGAAAGGACAAAAAATTAATACCAAAGAAGAACTCCGCGTTTATACAAATTTCCAAAATGACAAAGTAAATTTACTCAACACAGTACAAATAACAAATGCACGAAACCCACTATTTGACAAAATTAATGAAATTAGACGATCAAAGAAACAACTTCACCAACGATTATAAGCTAAGAAAAAATAGCTCATGATAGTTACATTATTTTAATTCCATCTGATTAATTTATATATATGTATTTGAACGAATAGTGTTTTTAGCATCTCGGGACCTCAAAACAAAAAGTTATCATGATCTCGGGCTTAAGTCTTACCATGAGACCTACGGTAATAGCTTCTTCCCTACAGGGGATATTCGCTAAAAAGGAATTTAGTTGCAAAAATATCGAGTCACGGTCGGATCTCGAACCTACAACCTTTGAGTTACTGAACACACACCTTAACCCCCACGGCCAATCTGACTTACGAGAATCGAAGGATGGACTGAGATATAGAAAGTGCCAATTGTCTGTACCTGCACGACTTGTACTAGCCTACATACTATTATGTTTTATTCTTCTAAGATTGTATAGTACTCGTTTTATTCTTCTACGTGAATCTACTCGTGCAAAAATCACTGTAATAAAAGTAGGAACAAATTAATTTGATTTATGTATCTATGAAATATGAAAAACTACGAGCAAATTAATATATATTTAATATAATTATAATAATACAAATATAATGTTAATTTATACCCCATCAGCACAAATCTTGGGGCCAACGGCAACGTAGGCAAACGGTTGATGCGAGGTTGGCCCATTGATGGATTAATCAACTGTTATCCAACAATGCCAACCTATACCCATCAAAATGCTAACAGTTTATATATTTTATTTTAATGCTTATTTCAATTTTATAAAGCATGATTTCTCCAATTTTAATTGTTTGGTAAACCAATAATATATATATATATATATATATATATATATATATATATATATATGTATGTATATATATGTATATATATATATATATATATATATATACAAATATATGAATATATAAGTAGTGGGCTAGCTAATGATTGCGGGGGTTCGTTGGCCCATCCGCGTTAATGCCAACCGAAAATTTCCCTACCATATCCTACAATGCCGACGATGGCCCAACGTTGGCCCAACGATGTGTGCTGCTGGGGCTAGGCGCGCGCCTATGTAGCCTATGTTTAAATCCGGCCAAGGCAGTTTTCTCCCTTAAGTCCGTCAAAGTCTATGGGCCAGTGGGGATCCGTTATCACGTGGCCCGGTCATAATTTACGTCCGTCATCAACGTAAGAAGTTTTATATTTTAAGAGAAAAATTGCGCTGCTCTGTTGTCCATAGATTTCTTGTAAATATTTATGTTTAAGGTTTATAATTGTGTGTGGTTGGTGTGTGTATAAATAATTTAATTGATTAATGAGCAAACAATATATTCTGTTAACTTTCCCAGTTTCTTTTTGTTTCATTAGGGAAGTGAACTACTTGAATAGGTAATGTGCCAATGTTATTTGAACAAAGTTTGTCACGCTTTGTCTATACCATTAGTATCGTACTCAAGAAATCAACGCTATACTTTTATTGTTATATCTTTAGTACGACGGTCAATGCAAGAAGGGCATAACAAGTTGCTGCTGCTATAATAGGTTGTAGCCAAACTGCCACCCTTCTTTGGGCCCATCTGAAATAACCAAACTGCTACAATCATTAGTGAGGATTAGGAAGGGTCAACTTGCAAGATCGGAAATTTACCAAACCCTCCACACCCGCTCGGTCAGGTAGTCGGAGCTAGAATGGAAGAGAATGGAATGGAGAGTTATTCTTCGACCTCCTGCAATCATAAATTGCGTTTATAAAGGCTGTTATAATCAATTTAAGCTGACACAGAATAACGTTTTAAGCAAGGATCAGCAATACCATCATTAGTTAAAAATTTGTCGAAAACAGCAGTGTAAAACCATTGCCTATACACCTGTAGTAGACAGTATACGCAATGCTAAACTCGGTTATCCAAAAAACAGCACAATCTATTGAGTGCGGTCGGCAACAAGGGCTATCGAATATGCTTCCTCCTAGTAGATATTACGCGAGCTACTTGGAATTGCATAGGTAGACGAACAGACAGAGCACGCTTGATTGACGCTGGTGAAAGACGGTTATGGCAAGTTTTTAACAGTTATTTCAATAATATTTTTATTTCACGCAGCCTTTGTTATTTCAGCCTTACAGCCTTTGATAAATCGTATATTAAAACTTCCGAGTTGCGAGGAAAGCGAGACAGTTGCTTTATTAGCAAAATGAGATTTTAAAAACCCGACAAGGCCGAGCTGAGCGCGCCAAGCGGCATGAGCCAGGGTTACGTGGTTACGTCGGCCATTGAGTGCGATGGTGGTGATTTCTATCCAGTGCTGTCAGAACTACGTACAGAATCCCGCCTCTTTAGTTAACAGAAAGGCCCATAAGGCTTTCTGTATACTACAGGTGTAGTCATTGGTAAAACTGTACTACGAGTAATATAAATTACAAACATCTTTTAGCGAATTTCCCCTATAGGGAAGAAGCTATTACCGTAGTCGGCATGGTAAGACCTAGGCCCGGGACCATGATAACTTTTCGTTTTGAGGCCCCCAGGTGCCAAAAACACCATTCGTTCAAATTCATATATATGTATATAGGATGACCCTAGGCACGATAACTTTCGTAAAAATGGTCCGATCTTGATGAAATTTGGTATAAACGTATAATGCAGCATCTATTTTCATGAGTTCGATAACCAGATATTTCGCTCTATTTTAAGGGGATTTTAGGGGGATATTGTACACCAAAAATGTTTTTTTTGAGCTTTTTACTCATAATTTTTTGTAATCCCAAATTTTAGTTTACACTATTAAATTAAGCTTAAAAAACCAAATAATTTGGTATTTTGATCATACTCAACTCAATTACGTCAATTGGTTACCGAGAAGTTGAAAGTGCTAAACGCAGTACGTTGTCCAATGTTAATCTTATGGAGAATAAATACAATTTTATATCTCGCTTATTAATGAACATATTCTAATGAAACTTGGTATGTGGCTTCATGTGGTTGGGGTTTACTGATATTTGCATAAAAAAATCCATTTTTGTCCCCAAGGCAGCAAACCTGCGTACTCAGCAGCTATAATGTTATTCTTTTGGAGAATAAGAAACGTCTGATATCTTGCTTGCTTGTGAACGTAAATTGGTAAAACTTGGCGTGTTACCTTATCTAGTCGTGATCGATTGGTTTTTGCATAAAAATCCGATTTTTGTGATCCTTGATGCAGCAAACCTGCATCCTCAGTCATAATGTTTTTCTTATGGAGGAAAAATAAAAATTCATATCTCGCTAGTTCTTTTGAAATTCGCTTGAGTATGCAGGTTTGCTGCAACGGGGGTATTTAAAATTAATTTTATTCAGTTTAGTATAACTAAATAACTTATTGAAAAACATGATGTTATAAGAAAATTAATAATATTAATTATTATAAACGGTGCCATATTTTAAAAATCTTGTTATATGCCAAATCAACTAAATTAAAAATCAGTATAATAATATTAATTTTAAATTATTTTGGTTTAAAAGGTTAGTATTCAAATACAATTTTAATATCAACAATAATAAATTACAAGTTATTCAAAGACATAACAAATACACCCGTCGCATCAAACCTATGTACTCAGTGAATTTCCAATGCATATACATGTCTTAATACCACATAAAGCCGCGCTTACCAAGTTTGTTTGATATACTTTCACAAATAGAAGATATATACACTAACATTTTAATTATTCTCTATATGAAAAACATGGGGCTGATTGCACAGGTTTGCTGCAACGAGGATCACAAAATATGTGTTTTTACGCAAATATCAGTAAAACTCATCTAGGTGAAGCCACATACCAAGTTTCATCAATATACATTCATAAATAAGCGATATTTTCCATTTTAAATCCTCAATAAGAATAAATTGGGAGCTGAGTAATCAAGTTTGCTGTTACAAGGTACACAAAAAAGGGGTTTTATGCAACTTTATTTTATAACTCAACTAGGTGAAGATACATACCAAATATTATTAACTTATGTTTATAATTAACAGATACATAATGTTTTACTTATCCTCCAAAAGAATAACATGGGGGCTGAGTAGGCAGGTTTGCTGAAACGGGAAGTAAAAAAGGTAAAACTGTTGTTGTGCAAATAACAATAGACCACAACCAGATTGAGCTATGTACCAAGTTTTGCCGGTGTACTTTCATAAATAAGCAAGATATAAAATTATTCTTATTCCCCATAAGAATAACATTGGACAATGTACTGTGTTTACTACTTTCAATATCTCTGTAACTAGAGTTGATTTAGACGTAGAGCAATGACCAAAGCACCAAATTCTGTGTGTGTTTTGAACAAATCTGAATTCAATGGTGAAAACTAAAATTTGACTTTTGATAAGATTATATGTAAAAATTTAAACAACTCCACTTTTGGGGTACAAAATACCCCCCAAAATACTCCTTTGGGTAGGTCTATCTGTCTAGTTTTCGACCTGTTGAACGAATGGTGTTTTTGGCATCTGGGGACTTCAAAACAAAAAATAATCATGGTCCCGGGCCTAGGTCCTACCATGCCGACTACGGTAATACCTTCTTCCATATAGAGGACATTCGCTAAAATGTATATATAAATTGCATGATATTGAACGGTAACATATTATGAAAGCTGATACTGTATATTAAAAAAACTCCCTTTAAGTCTTTTCTCGGCAATCCACCGATCAAAAACATGTGCTTACCGGCCTGCAGTTTATTTTTTGTTCACTTCTTATATTTGCTAACTTAATTATATTTAAGATAATTAATTAATTAACATACATAATCAAATGACAACGTTATGAATTATTACAAAGTAAACTTAAAACCAGGTGTCTGCTTTTTAAACAACTAGTTTTAAAAAGGATTCCATATAACAAAGAGTGTTCCATATATCACACCATAGAACATCTATACATATGGAACGCCGAGTCAATGTAGTGCGGAGCGAGCCGGCTGCCGCGCTGCTACCCCCACCATTGTAGTCAGTGGTCGCAACGGCACAGAGCCATATAACCCTATACCATATAACTACATATATAGATACACCTGGAACGCTCACTCAATGCAAATTTCGCATCGAAAAGCGGCCCTCGGTTCTCTCGTTGTAGGTCTTTCGGTAACTCGGCAAAATGAGCGATTTCAACCGGAGCGCACAAACCCGATCCTCCATCGCGCAGTAAAGGAGGCTTTTTGTAATGGTTCTGTAAAGCGAAATAACTCAGGATTCTAACGGTATAAATAAGTTGGATATTATTTATAAATGGAAATAAAAATAATTAAATACCCCGTAGCATCAAACCTGCGTACTCAGCGAATTTCCAGTGCATATACTGTATATGTATATGTATCTAAATACTACATAAAGCCACATACCAAGTTTCATAAATTTACATTCATAAATAAACGATTTATGACATTTTAATTATTATCTATAAGAATAACTTGGCGACTATGTATGCAGGTTTGCTGAAAAAAGGGGAAAAAATGGGTTTTTATACAAATAGAAATATAACTCAACTAGGTAAAACCATACTAGGTTTTATTAATTTATGTTCATAATTAAGGGAGATAACATTTTACTTATTCTCCATAAGAATAATATGGGAGCTAAGTACGCAGGTTTGCTGCTACGGGAACTATAGGCAAAAAAATAAGTTTTTTTTCCATAAATATCAGTAGACGGCAACAATATCAAGCAATGGGACCGCGTCTAGGTGTCACCCCGACAACCTGTCACCCCGACAAACCGTCCCCTTTTAAAACAGGTTTTGAGGTGACGAGTTGACGCGCATCGTCCCCGACAACCCGTCTCCATTTGAAGGAGGTGACAGGTTGTCGGGGTGACACCTTGACGCGAGCGTGCGAGGTGACGGGTTGTCGTGTACGGAGGCGTCTAATCGTCACCTCCAAAGAGAGGAGGTGACACCTTGTCGGAGTTACACCTTGACGCGAGCGTGAGAGGTGGCGGTTTGACGTTGTTGCAACCGACAACTTGACACCACAGCAAATCGCCACCCCGATAGGCTCCTCCCTTTGAACTAAAATTACATATTTGCACACATAATCAATTCGTTTAACACTGCAATAGAGACAGCTTCTTAGACTTTATACTTGGTATGGCCCAACAAAACCGCTGATGATTTTTGTGGTGAATGGTTCTATCAGTGGTTTTAAACTATTTCAACTTTCTTAATAGAGGCGGCATAAAAAATTTATAATGCGTGAATTCTACTAAACTTATTTTTCAGCTCGCTTCAATGCTGTTTGTCATGTTTATAATAATTCTAAGGTAGGTAAAAAACTTTCGCAATACCGCAGAAGTAGTCATTATAGAAATGATTTTGCAATTTCGTCAAAACATCAGTTTCATGTGCAAGCTGCAGTTGGTTTATACGCATAAGGCAAGACAGTTTTCAAAGCGTACTCACGCGTACTCATTTGTATCTATATCATTGCATTTTTTCCGTTACTAGATGGGAACTGACGAAATGTTGTTGAGTTTGTCATTATGTATTGCTAGATTCAAAGTGATGTGATTGATTATCGTGAGAATTAGTAGGGTATATTGGACACTCCGAGGGCAGGAGGAGCAGGAGGAGCCCCCCCCCCCCCCGAGGTCTCGTCTGTGACACTTTGCGAATTTTTTTTTTCGCGAACTTTTTTGCAAACTTTTTTGCAAACTTTTTTTGCGAATTTTTTTTTTTTGCGAATTTTTTTTTTTTGCGAATATTAACCTAACCTAACCTAACCTAACCTAACCTAACCTAACCTAACCTAACCTAACCTAACCTAACGTAACCTAACCTAACGTAACCTAACCTAACGTAACCTAACCTAACCTAACCTAACCTAACCTAACCTAACCTAACCTAACCTAACCTAACCTAACCTAACCTAACGTAACGTAACCTAACCTAACCTAACCTAACCTAACGTAACCTAACCTAACCTAACCTAACCCATCCTAACCTAACCTCGGATCAGATTTCTGATTGCAGATTCTTGTTCGTCTAGTCGAGCCGAGAAATTTGAGTACCCACAAAGTACATTTGGACGATGTAGGGGAGGGGAGGGGGCGGGCTATATCGGTTACCATAAGTCGGATTTGAATTCTGATTGCAGATTCTTGTTCGTCTAGTCGAGCCGAGTCATTTGAGTACCCACATCGTACACTTTGGATGATGTTTACAAAAAAGGGGCCCGCACCACACTTTTGACCTTTTTTTTTGCATTTTTGGAATCTCCTCGTCAAGCCGAGTATTCTAAGTACCCACATGACATACTTTGGATAATTAATACAAGAGTTGATCAGGGTAACGCTACAACCAACAGAGCTAGCCCATCAGCGCTTGCGGTCAATTGAACTACTAGTGAATGCAAATTTTGAGGAGAATATAATTGCAATGCTTTGAACATATACTGCAAAGGGGGGTGTATCGATACACCCCCCTTCAAGTACTCTGCACCGAGGCAGACGTTCATACAAATAAGCGTCGTGTCCAGTCTACTGTCTGGGAATGCGGATGTTGTAATTTGATACCTCGACTGGAGGGTGCAGGTGTTCACACAAAAAACCGACAAGTCGAGACCTGTCTGGGAATGCGGATGTTGTAATTTGATACCTCGACGGGAAGACGGCTGACCCTTCTAGGAACCCATAATAGACCGCTCATATCGAGTTCCATTAGAGCAGGGTGGTCTTTACCCAAGACAGCGGTTGAGAGTTTTTGTCCCGACCTTCTCCGAAATCCATTAGTGGGGATAGTCACCCACATCACCAGCCCTCCTTCAGTTCAGTTCGAGAGTTCAGTGCGTGAAGACGTGTTAGTCCGATCCTGTTCCGTTCTACGCGATTTGTGTTAGTTGTTGATTGCCATCATTTGCGATTTGCGTAAAGCACCTTTGAACTATTTAAAACGTTCGTGTTGTGCTGTATTGTTTGTGATTATCAAAACTTATAATCCATATTAAAGATGAACGCCACACACGTTTGTACCATTTGTGGTTGTATTTTCGTGCGTAGAAACAATGTGGTGCAACACCACATCAGATTCCACGGCTTGAGACCACAACTACCACCACCAACACCAACGCAGCAAGGTACGTTTTTTGCGTTGCATTATTGTTTTAATCAGACCTAAATGTTAGTAATATAGGAATACGCTATGCAATATAACCGCAGAGTGATACAATTATTTTTATGTAACAGCTTTAACTATTTAGCGCGAATAGAGAAGTCTTTGTTTTTTAAATTTAAAATTACATGACTATATCAATATAATTTAATTTTAATAACTTAAGTTATTGCTCGCCCCATCAAGTCAAGTCATCAGAGTACCCATATTACATACTTTAAAAAAAGGTAGGTGTTAAACATTTCACAATCTATTCGTTTTGTGCGTTTCCAGATGGAGAAGCTGCATGTCGAGCCACATTCGTAGACCGGGGAGCTTTAGAGCGTCACATGGAAGCGAACCACCGAGTCATTCCACCCTGGCAGGTGATTGATGCTCCGCAGACGACTGCCTATGTCAATCAACACTCAGATGAAGGTGAGAATCCACATTAAAATAACTTTTTTCCCTTGAAACTAATTACCTTTTTTATAATTATTTTACTAGGTACATGAAGAAGAATGAGACCGTGACAACTGGTGTACTATTGATTTAATTGCTAGGGGGGAGATTTTCGCTCCCCCATACGTCAGGAATTGTTGAAGACTAGAACAAGAATGAGACCGTGACAGCTGGTGTACTATTGGTTTAATTGCTAGGGGGGAGATTTTCGCTCCCCCTAAAACATAATGCTTCTTTAGGGTTGGCGCAGCTCAATATTGCAGCTACATCCTTAGCTTTGAACCCCGAATCATGAATAGACAAACAGTACAAAAGATTACATTCCATGTTTGAAAATTGGTATTTTGATTTAACAAACTTAACTTTGAAATGTGATTCTCGAGAGAGGGGAATTTGCATCTTTAGTTATCCTAATTTGTTTTTATTTTTATTTTCAGATGAAGGTCCGGGTCCTGGCCACCACACCTGCCATGAATGCGGTCGCCGTTTCCGTCGTGAAAGAAACCTGCGTCGACATGTGGATTCTACCCACAGCAGAGTCCGCAGGTTCATATGCGACACATGCGGCGCCGAATTCAAGAGGGAAGACAACCTGCGTCGACACACCATGCAATTTCACGGTGATGGTCATGAACGAAGATTCCCTTGCGCATACTGCGGTCAGGAGTTCATCCAGCTGTTCAACAAGGACCATCATGAGCGGTTCACCTGCCCGATCATGAAGGACCTGATCCGGAACCGAGTGGCTATGATACAGGACGAACCCCAGCCAGGTCCGAGCACGGAGCCACAACCCGGTACGAGCACACACCCGCAACCCGATGATGTTGAGATGACTGGAGCAGGACAGTCAAGCCCCGTATTCTCACTCATTCAACGGGGTTTCCGCAACCGCCTCCTAACCTACCGTCTGCAGCGACCGATGGAGAATCTCGTCACAATCGGAGAAGTGATGGCGTTGTTGATTGTTAGCCTTACGGAGTTGCTTGAGAACACCTTGTCGAAACACCGCAGCATTAAGGTCAACTTGAAGCTGGAGTGTGAGTTCAAAAATGTGCACAACAACACCTGCCTGCGCAACTTCAAGACGAAGATGACTCCGTTGACGACGACCTCGGACCTGAACCAGTACATCACAACAGCTTTTGCGAAGCTTATCAGAGAGAAGGCTGAGTGTGATCATATCGGCTCCGGGTGGACATACCTTCGCGTTCGTGATTTGGAGGTCGGTATTAACGAATACACTCCTCTAGGTGAAGATGGACGAGCTTGGCTCCCACTGCCTACGTCTCTGGAGAACACCCAAGCAGTCGTCAACGTATTGAACACCGATGAGCGGTGTTTTATGTATGCAGTCCTGGGAAAGTTTGTTCAAGACCACCCCGATAGACCGGCATTGTACACCGACGACATCATCGCCCGATACGATTGGACCGGCCTTCAATTCCCCGTTGCTCTGAAGAGTATCAAGACGTTTGAGCGGACAAACAACATCAGCATCAACGTCTATGGTATTGATCACACGTGCGTGGGTCAGAAACCTGACGGACGACCAAAGTATCAGGACACCGTCTTCCCCTTGAAGATTTGTAGGCAGGAGCGCGAAGACCATTGCGACATTTTGTACGTGACAACGGACGGTGATAGTCACTACGCCTACATCAAAGACCTTGGTCGACTGATCCGTCCCCAACTCACAGCACATAAGGGCAGGATATTCATCTGTAAGCGGTGCTTCGCGCACTTTGATAACCGTCCGAACAAGCTCGGTCTGACGGGTGCACAGCGTCTGGAGGAGCATAGGCGATACTGCTCCGCTTCGGCCCCTATTCGCATGGATACGCCGAAAGAGACAGAAATCAAATTCAGCCATCCAGAGTTCACCCGACGCGAGCGTTTCACCATCTACGCGGACTTTGAGTGTGCTCTACTGCCGACCGCGGAGATGGATGAACAAGTCGACGAACCGCACGGAGGAGTAGCCACCCACATTCACATCCCATACGCCTTTGCGTACCAGATCATCGACTCGTACGGACTTGAGGAGTTTGAGCCTCGAGTCTACTTCGGGGATGATGCGTCAAAGACATTTATGGAGATGTTGAAAACTGATGTTGAGCGATTGTGGAACTTCCTGTACGAAGCAAGAAATCTGCGCCCTGTCCTGACCCCAGAGGAAACGATGCAGTACAACTCGACAGCGAATTGCTACCTCTGCGGATCGGCATTTTCAAGCGAAGACCCAAAGGTTCGTGATCACAACCACGCGCCGCCCTACGAGTTCCGTGGCGCTGCACACAGATCATGTAACCTACGCTACAGGGAGCAGAGAGTAGTCAACTGCTACTTCCACAACCTCTCCAACTACGACGCTCACTTCATAGTGCGGGAGTTGGCGGTCGACCCTGGTGATGTTGAGGTGTTGGCTCACACGGAAGAGCGGTACATCGCTTTCACGAAGCGGTTCCTGTTCGACCGAGCAGCGGCACCGGTTGGGATGCAAGGGCGTGGAAAAAGACAGCCAGGATTCAGAGTCAGGTTCCTCGACACCTACAGGTTCCTGGCTTTGAGCCTCGCCAGCCTCGCAGCCGCACTTCCACCAGCTCAACTCTTGGAGACGAGGAAGAGATTCCCCGAAGACCACCTCTTCGATCTAGTCCGTAGGAAAGGCGTGTTCCCGTACAACTTTGTAACGTCGAACGCCGTATTGGAAGATACTACGGAACTGCCTCTGCAGCGAGATTTCCACAACGACCTTACCCTGGAGGACATAACGGATGCAGACTACGAGCATGCTCGCAACGTGTGGGAAACCTTCGGTTGTAGGAACCTCAAGGACTACGCTGAGAAGTACCTGCGCTGTGACATTGCGCTGTTGACTGACGTCTTTGAACGCTTCAGGGACACGTCGATGGCTGAATACGAACTAGACCCTGCGCACTACTACACCCTGCCGTCATACGCCTGGGATGTTATGTTAAGGACCTGTCGAGTGGAGCTTGATACGATACAGGACTTTGATATGTACCTCTTCTTCGAGCAAGGCATCAGAGGAGGTATTTCCCAGGCGATCACCAGACACGCCAAGGCCAATCATGATGGATGTCGTCCTGAAGATCGACGACCTGAAGAGCCAACGAATCACCTGCTATACTTGGACGCCAACAACCTTTACGGTTGGGCCATGTCCCAGTGTCTTCCACAGGGAGACTTCCAATGGCTCAGCCGCGAGGAGATCGCGTCCCTGGACATTGCATCGTTGGACCCCGAAGGACCCACGGGCTATGTCTTGGAAGTTGACCTTCGCTACCCCGCCCACCTGCACGACCTTCACAAGGATCTCCCCTACTGCTGCGAGACCAAACGTCCGCCAGGAGGGAAATTCAAGAAGCTCGTTACGACTCTGGATGACAAGAAGAACTACATCTGTCATTACAGAATCCTGCAACAGGCGCTGGAAAACGGACTGGAGCTTGCGAACGTGCATCGCGTCATCTCGTTCCGACAGTCTCGGTGGTTAGAGAGCTACATCCTAATGAACACCGAACTGAGGAAGAAGGCCAAGACCAAGTTTGAGCAAGACTTTTTCAAGCTTATGAACAATGCGGTCTTTGGCAAGACGATCGAGAATGTTCGCAAGCGAATGAACGCTAAACTGGTGTGTACGCCGGAGATGTTCAGGAAGTACGTGGCCAAGTCAAACTTCCTGGACCGAACCTACTTCAACGATGACGTCGCCATTGTCCACATGTCGAAAGTCAATATCGTCCTGGACAAACCGCTCTACGTCGGAATGTGTGTCCTCGATCTGAGCAAGTGGCTCATGTACGACTTCCTTCGGAAGATGAAGAACCGCTACGGTGATCGTCTGAAGGTTGACTACATGGACACTGACAGTTTCGTGTTCGACATCCAGACTGAAGATGTTTATAAGGACATGATGGAGCATCTGGAAGATTTTGACACCAGTGCGTACCTCCGAAACCATCCCTGCTACAGCCCCGTCAACGCAAAAGTCATCGGAAAGTTTAAGGATGAAGCGAACGGTCTTCCGCTGCTCGAGTACCTCGGTCTTTGCTCGAAACTTTATTTCATGGACATTGTCGAGTTCGAGGAGAGGACTGAAGATGACGAGTTGCAGGTCATGACAGTGAAGCGCGCCAAGGGAGTCGCTAGAGGTGTTGTAAAACACAATCTAACCTCTGACGACTATCGGGAATGTCTTTTCAATGGCGTGTTGAAGAGAACCATCAACACTAGGTTCCAGTCCCGAAACCACCGCGTCTTCACAGTCCAAGTCGACAAGCTATCCTTGAGCTGTAACGATGACAAACGTTACATCCTTCCGGACGGAGTAAATACACTGCCTTGGGGACATATTGACGTTCCACCTCAGCCCGAAGACATCCCTAAAGACGATGAAGAGGCGGAGGATGAGGAGCGTTGAGTGGTTGTGTCATATTACCAAAGACCCTGACTTGTAAATTATTTTGAAAAATCTAGTCATTAGTTTGTATCGAGTCTCGTAAAACTTAGAAATGTGCTCCTTTGTTCTAGTCGTTAGTTTGAGTCGAGTCTCGTTTTTGCTAGTCAATCTCAATTGTTCAGGAGCACATACTCGATGTAAAATATCTATAAGGTGTGTAAATAAATAGCCAAATTGTTCGTATATACATTCGTCTTTTTTTTTTCTCCCCTCACATAGTCTTAAGATACTAAAGTAAACTACCAATTCAAATGTCTGACTACTTGCTAAAAGTGTAATTGCTAAAGGAGGCGAGGATATGAATGTTACTTTAGAATCATTGTATGATAGGTATGTCCAAAATTGGGTCAGACCTAGTGTTTTCACCAACACGCAAGGGGGGTGAAAGGGGGGTGTATCGATACACCCCCCTTTCACCAACACGAAAGGGGGGTGAAAGGGGGGTGTATCGATACACCCCCCTTTCACCCCCCTTTGCAGTATGTGTTCAAAGCATTAATTCATCTTTTACCTCAAAATTTGCATTCAATATCTGTTTTGCTCGTTCAATATGTGTCTGTCTGACTAATTGCTAAAAGTAATTACTAAAGGAGGCGAGGATGGGAAATAATAAGAATGTTTCTTTTTTATTCTGAGTACACAACTAGTTTATTGATAAAAAACAAATGCAAAATTTCAAAACTCAATTGGTATACATTTGTGCAAAGAGTCTTCTGATCAGTGCATCGTTGTGGCCGACAGAAGAGTGTTCAAAGAGCTGCACAAAGTCCTTCATCTTCATGCCGTAGTGGGTGCGGCAGTACAGGAATACAAGGCAGTATTGACCGCAGACCAGAGTGTTGTCACTTTGAAGGCGATGTTCGTTGTACAGGTAGCGACGAGCGTTGCGTCTCAGGAATCCTTGGTAGAATTGAAGATGTGGCGGTTGACCGTAGCTGTCAAAGAATTCAATTATTCCTCCTCCTTTGTTAAGGTAGAAAGCGACCCAGTGAGTGCCGTCTTCATTGTGTGGATCAGTGTTCACAATCATAGCAGTAGATGGTGAGATGTAATGGGGCAATTGATCCGCAGCGTAGACACCAACATTCTGTACGGGCAGTTTAGCCATACACTTTTGTATCTCTAAGGTATTCATTCTACTGTGTCGACGCCACAGTCAGTAGTAGGAGTAGTAGTGCTAGTAGCAAAACAAAAGCAGGAACTGGTATCACTCTCACCATCGTCAGCGTAATCATCAGCGTCAGCGATATTTGTACTTAGTTGTAACCAACTGCGTAATGTGATGCAATTGGCTAGAGCGCATCGTGTGTGAGCTGTTCTGTGGTGGCGACATCGCACTGCGTTTGTTGATAGTAGACTGTTGATTGACGACAGTGATCCGCAGCCAATATCGTTGATATCCATGACATTAGTAGTACAGTGATCCGTGATGAAATTGTATCGTACAAACTCTTTTTTCTCAGCACCTTTGACGTAGACAATCGGTCGTTTGGCGATACATGCACGTAACTTTTCCTCTAGCACATGATACCAGATATCACCTTGGTCCCATTCCAATCCGTGACAGTGTTTTGTGAGCCAATAGCTTTCACGCAATTTCTCTTGTGATAGGAAATCTCGACTGAATGGTGATTTGGCGATATGATGCATTAGCAGTGTTCCACTGACCAATTCCAAGACGCACACTTCCTTCAGAATGTAGTCATTTGCGTTGTCCTTGAAACATTGAAAATCTACAATAATTGGAGATGCGGAATTTTTACGCGGTACTCTGCATAAACGATCCATCTTGTGCGAGTGTTGGTTGTAGACTGAGGAGGAGGAGGACGATGACGCCGCTGCCGACGATCTAACCACCAAAGTCCGCAGACACGTTGCGATGACGATCGATTTCGATGACGTTGTCAAACTCTGCGTATACCAGACAGTTGACAGTCTCTGTGAGCCCCGTGTCGAAAGCAATCTCCATACGCACACTGCCGTTGCGCACTAGGTTCCAATGAGTCGTGTCGCTTGCTGACATATCAGGTGTTAGATCGAACGCCATCAGACAGTATCCATCGTCGTAATCGTCTCTATTTATGAGATTACCAGCATCGCTAAAGTGTATGCCGGAGCCTGAAAACAGACTGTGATACGCCATCACGTATTTTCCCTTGCCGGTTTCGTAGTGTGGTTGTAGCGGTTTGGACGGCACTTGTTCACCGTCCACGTACAGCGAGAAGTAGTTGGTTTTGAAATTTTGAAAGTTAAATGGATTCTTTTTTAAATCGCCATTATAAGCGGCGTTGGTGACCAGTCCGACAATGATTCGTTTCGGCACTTGACCTAGAAACACATTGTCCAAAGTTTTGCTCCTCACTCCAAACGGCAGTGTGAATGTTTTCAATTCCACTCTGGTGATTGGGTATTTAGCTGTGCCGGTCTGAAGCGTCTTGCTGTGCGCCAACAGTACAGTGGGGCTAACTTTACACCTTCGTATCCAGAGATTCGCATCAACAATGTGCACCTTGTAGTCACCATCATCCGACATAATGGAGAAGGAATCTTTTGATCGGATCAGTTTAAAACGCAGTTCCACACCGTTCAACAGGAACTTGTTCTGATTACACATGTCCACATGTAGGCGACCGAGCATATCGATTTCACGACTTTTATTTGTCATTTTTCGTCTCGCCTTTAGTCCATCGTTATCGTCCAGAGTATTGTCCATGTGGCCGGCATCGTCCGCGTTCCACAATCCACATGTTAAATGTGATTTCCTAGCATCATAGCCGTAATTCAGCAATGTTTCAATATACGCTCGATATGCATAAGTGTTGTTTTGTGGTGTGACCAGTTTCTGATTCATACTCATATCGACTTGACTGAATAACGTGTGCAGCCAATTGTTGACTGGGCCAATTTTGTTCGATTCATCGGCATCTGCGATTGCCGCTCCCGTCGACTTGACAATAGACGCTGTAACTTCCAACATTGTTTGCGAAAGATCGGTGTATTCTTCGCCGTTGCCGGGCACAACAAACTCGATGGGCGAATCATCAGTCAGTGTGGAGATTGGTTTGTACTGAATCCATTTGCCGCTCTCGATACTGGTCTGCGTCGGCGGTAGGGAGAATAAGTCCAATTCCGTCTTGACGCATTCACACGACTTTTGATGTAGAAACGACATTGCTAGCGTGTGTGTTAATTGAATATATCACGTACGGAAGTTCTCCTCACTGCTTTCCTCGTCTTCCTCGTCTTCTTCCTAACTGTCCTTCTCTTCTTGCCCTTCTTGGATGACGACGACGACCTTCCTCGAAGGAGTTTCGTCAAAGACTGCGGTGTGACACGACGGCCGCCGAACATGGCGCGCTTCGCGTTCCTCTTACGCGAGAGTCTCGCGTTAGTCTTTCGCGCAGGAGTAGCGCGTCGGTGTTTCGCGGTATTCTTTCGCGTTACGCGACGGTGTTTCGCGCGAGAGCCGCCGCCGCCACTTAGCACACGTTGAAGTTTGCCGTCCGCCCTGCGTTTTAGCGAGTCTGTAAACTGGCTGAAATGATCTCTAGCGGCTTCTTTGGGATCCCGCTGGTGCATGGCCATGTCGCCCAAGAATCCAACACCGGATTTCAACGCCTCTTTGGCCACAGCAGAGGCTCCCGACTTGAGTAGCGGTGTGATGGTGCGGAACATACCACCTAGGAAACTGCCAATTCCATGTCCGCGCTGGTAGGGTGCACCGCGAAATACCCTATCGATACTGCCGCCGGTCTGCTGCAATTGTTGGCGACGGTAGTAAGCCAAGTAGGGATCGTTTGTATTCATAATTGCTGAGCTACTCTTTTGAAATGAAGCTTCACGTACGACGTCCCAAAGAGGAATGACGCTTTTTTACTAGCGTGATCCCTTAGGTCAATATCGATCGTTTCAAATGTTCCTTTCATAACTGGCGCATAATGAGGACTGATGAAATGCACAGTCTTATGCGCGCCGTGTGTGTAGTTATCTCTGTCAATGTTGATAATCTTCAAAAGTGGCGCTGTAGTGTCACCAATCAGCTGCGGTTCAATCAGATCACAATACACGTACAAGTGTGTCGGCAGTCCCATAGTCAGATTTGGTGGCCATATCGCTGTGAGGTCATTTGTCAAAACGTTCTCGTACGGATCGAAACCCAACTGGAGAGACAGCGCTTCGGTGAAATGCACTTTGCTTATACCGTCCACCATTGTCGTGATCTTGACTCTGTCCTGCTCTTTGTCATACTCAAAGTACAAGTACTGGGTTACATCCTTCGCTTTATTGATCATTTTCAATAAATCGGTTATGTTCTTGTAATAACCGGGTTTCATCTTTAGCATAATGTGCTCGACACTGAGTGTGACGGGAATACTCGGCAGAACGAGTTTATAGTCGAGCCAAATACACGATTCATCGTCCACAGTCATAAAGGAACATGGATAATGCGCTTCGACCAAAGCCATCTCCCACTCGCCATCGCCTTCTAATCGAATTTGTCTCGGCAGATGTGTAGTGTACTTGGACACTGTGTTTTTTGGAAAATAATCCTTTGAGCTGTTGCTGGGCAATGTCAAATAGAACTGGTTGCTATTAGGCATTTTGCAAATCTTGCGCTCCTACCCAAGAATTGAACTCGTCTCCGTAACCTGCCCACTTGACGAAATAACGCTTACTGCGACCACGACCCTTAGCGTCTAGTATTTCAGCAATCTTGAACAGATGGTCGTTGTATATTGTCACTTTTTGTAATTCGTATTCGTAAAACTGACCAGTCACTTGTTCACCGTTGAGATCCGACAAAGTGTACATTGGCAGAGGCATCAATGTGTTTACACGACGCACCACAAACACTTCTTTACTCCAATTAGTCTCGTAACCTTTTGCGAATGTACCCTTCTCCTTAGATATGCGCACTGTGGTGCCAACTGTCAGTTTTGCCTTAACACGACGCGGTATCTTACCGAACATGCGACGCCATATCTGATGCAATATTCGCTTATTGTCAACAGTCACATCGACTGGTCGTATTCTGTTGCCTAGACTCTTGTGAGCGCTGTTGTTGTATGCACTAACCAGTTTGTCCAACGCATCTACATAACGATATGTGTTTTTGTAAGTCAAATATCGCCACATGCGTGTTTTCAAAGTGCGATTCACGCGTTCCACTACGGCCGCTTTAACATCTGGGTTTTGTGTAGTGACATAGATGATTCCGTATTGTTTGAATAACCTTTTCGTCTTGGCACCGGTGAATTCAGTACCTTTGTCAGTTTGTAAACAGCGAGGTGTGTCGGTCGCTTCGGCAAATATCTCCTCGAAAGCGTTGGCCACTTCAGCTCCTTCTTTCCGCCTCAACGTTCGCACATACAGGTGTTTGCTAAACACGTCTATTACAGTCAGTAGGTAGTTGACGCCGTCGTTGTGTTTACTAAGACCACGCATATCGTTCAAGTCCGCTTGCCACAATTCAAATGGACCATACACTATGTAAGGATTGCGCGGGAAACGCTTGCGTGCTGGTTTGTGCAATGTGTAAGTGTCCTGTGTTTGTAACCATTCAATCACTTTGCGTTTTGAAACTGGTTTTGCAGCTCGCGCTAAAGGAGCTACACCGCCATACGACGAAGGTTCGATGGGATTGTAATACAAACGCTCCATAATACTGAAAGCCTATCCTGTGTACGTTTCCCACTTGTCCAAATTTGACGACGGCTTGTTTCTAGTTAGAAGATCAAACTGCTCTGTCGGTGTAGATGTTACACGTTTTCCTCTAGCCGATCGTAGTCGATTTACTAGCGGTGTTCTCAGTATTGATTCAGTTGATGTGTCTTCCACGTCATCGTCTGATCCTTCTCCTCCTGTGAATGATGATCGATATTCGGCATTTATTTCCTTTAGTGCTCTTAGATTATTCATATAGTCCTTTGGCACGTTCATCGCTTTCAATGCCTTGAGCACTTCCCGCCATCCTGGCGGTATGTAATCACGCATACGCACCTTTACTATGCAATTTAAGATATCCACTAGATTTGAGTCTGGGATTTTTACACCGTTGATGTATACTGAATAGCCACTGTCCCAACTGATTAAGCTGCCGTCACGTTTCATGAAACGTAAAAGATTGCGGGCATCAGATCTGTAAGTTTTGGAAAACGTTTCCACAATCTCTTCCACTGGACCACCTTCCGCAGCGGGGTGCGATCGTTGACTATGTTCAATCCCACCCGTCTCCACGATTGGTATGCTAATCGGTTGGCGTCTATTCTCTGCAATATGCAAGAAGCGATGTAACGCTTGTTTGTACAATTTCCACTTTTCACTATCGTCCATACGTTTGTTATTCAATATTTGTTGCATCTCCGCGTCGAGGCTGTTTTCACTGGATAGATTAGTCGGTCTGTTATCCGTAGCATTTGATTGCAGTCGATCAATCAACTCTTGCGGCACAACTACCATCTTCTTTGCATGTTCCATATTTGCACTAATGACTAGCTACTTTTCTAAAGTGTAACTTCACGCACGACGTTCCAAAGTGGAATGGCAAATGATTACCAATGTTATCTCTTAAGTCAATTTCCACACTGTCAAAAGATCTATTCATAACAGGCACATAGTGCGGATCGATGAATGATGTTGATTTATGCAATCCGTATACATAAGTAGACGTGGATATATTGACAATTTTCAATAACGGTGCGACTGTATCGCCGACCATCTGCGGCTCGACTAAATCACAATACACGTACATGTGTGACGGTAAGCCAAGACGAATGTTGGGCGAACGGATGCTTTTGTTAACTGCATCACCTTCCAGCGTCAATTCATTCGGATCGAACCCCAATTGAAGCGCTAACGTTGGACTTAATGTAATTTTTCCAACATCAGTTCCCATCGATACTTCAATGAATTTGTTGTATGAGTTTTCAACGGTGAACTTTACACCAAAAGTAATCGCTAGTTCTTGTGAATTGATATGATCACACAATTCTTGAATATTTGCGTAATCACCAGTCTTCAATTTAATTCTGTGGTTTTGTTTTGGAGTAGCTGACACTACCGGCGTTACATCGGCAGTGCTGTCCATAACCCGCGCCAACGCTTCTATGTTCACTTTTGCTTCCTCTTGCGGTTGTATGCAAATGTCAATTGTTTCGTCATTACCGACAGATAGAAATGTCATTGGATAGTGCGCTTCCACAAGTGCAATTTCCCAGTCGCCAGCGTCCAGTTGAATAGCTCTCGGCAAATGTGTTATATAATTTGCAACTGTATTTTTCGGATAATACTGCATCGAACTGTTGCTGGGCAGTGTCAAATAGAACTGATTGTTGATGCCAGCCATTTTTATCTACTCAGTGCTGCTTGTAGTACTGCGCTCAAAAGTAATGGTATAAAGATTCCACCGCCTTTTTGTATGAGATACTTTCGTTTCTTTGACCAGCCTTCGCCGCGTTTCACCAATCTACGTAGCGTCGCCTTGTGTTTGCTTAGCTGACTTTTACTCTTCTTCGCCAGAGGAACGTTACCTCGCAACACGTTGTATGCGCACTCACACACTGAGCGAATGCGGCTCTTGTCACACACCTTTAACAGTGCCTTCCGCTCCTTGGGTGTTGCGTGTATGAAAGCCGTAAGCAGAGCTGCGTCCTTCCGCAAGCACGACATGATTACTACTGATGGCGAAATTACCTTTTCTTTGGCAAGTACACATAGTTGGTAGAATCGTCTGGAAATATGCAACTTCGTATTCGCATATTTTCGTCTGTTGATTGTTTCAAGTCTATCAGTAGGTAGCCGTGTGGATTCCTAGTAGCGTCAGCGTACGCCTCCTCGATGAATTTCGGGCTGTCTGGATATATTTGTCTGGCCAAGTACCTAATCTGAACTCTATCTCTAGGATTCTTAAAACACACAATGTAATGTGCATTCAGTGAGATGTCCCTCTGCCCGCGTCCTTGATGAAACAAATTTTGTGTAATGAAAAACACACTAATGTTGCGATGATGGCAACCTTTTGTGAAAAGATCCACCACACGGTTGTCGGCCTCACGCATCATATCGTCTATAATCACAAGTATCGGCTCGTTACCAGAAAAATCCTCCAAGTTTGGTAGACCTTCTATGTGGTTAATGTTGACATTTTTCGAGTCACCACCACCACCACCACCACCACTACCATAATGCCAGTTTATACTGGTAAATGGCGTGTCACACATTTCTGTAATGTGTTTTATAAACTTTGACACAAACTGAGACTTGCCACAACCCGAAGGCCCCGCCACAATGGCTGAGAACGGATGTTTCCACATCAAGCCCATGATTACTACTGAGCTACTAAACACCTCACAGTTACCATACTCACACTCTTAAACTTACTACCAAAGGACATTTTTGGGGTTAAGTGAAATAAATAACACAATGGTTATGTTCTGAACGTGACTATAAGTATTGACTACGAAAACTAATTTACAAAGGTATTAACAAAATCTTCAAGTCTTGCTTTACATAAACTCCAACGGTGTGAATCTGCTATTGGAACCCCTCGGGCTGCGCTTCACCAAGCGAAGGCGTTCTCCAAACCCGCTGTTGTAGCGCTCGATGTCGGTGTTGCTCAGGGCCTCGTTGAAGCGCCTAGGAAGGTAGACTCGCAGAAAGAAGTCATCCCCGACCTGCCCCTCCAGGATCACGATGATTGTCTCGCCAAAGGGTGTGGTGGCTCGCTCCATCGCAGTGATGAGATAGCCGCATTCCTTTCGGAGATCGGCTATCCTGGTGTAGAGCGGAGAGTCAGACTTGCAGTTGTTGAGGGTAGCTCTCAGGTCCGCGGTTGCTGCAGTGCCGTTCACGCCCGGAAACTCTAGCTTGAAAGTGCTGCTGCTCGACATCTCTAGTAGTAGTTGGAGTAGGTCTATGTGAGGTGGTGGTCTGGTGGCGAATGATGCTCAATCGGGCGGGGCCCCTCCTTATAAACCCTCGCCGCCATTTTCTTCTACGTGGGTGGTCCGAAGGGTCGGGCGCAGGTGTTCACACAAAAAACTGACGCGTCGAGACCTGTCTGGGAATGCGGATGCTCTAGTTGAATGCCGGCGCCACTCGTTGTTTCTTCCTCACAGCTCGCTTCTTAGGCATTGGCTGCGAAACTGCACTGCGTTGTGTAACAGTTTGAGTTAAGCCTGTAATTTTCGGTACTCCTGTTGATTTATAGATCCACATGTTTTCCACTTTATCAACTACTTGTTTGACATTTTGGTGCATATCACCATCTTTGTCCAAAAATAAACCGCACATGAACACCATATCTGTACCATCGTACATTTCCATTTTCAATAAAATTTGTCCTTTGTTTCCTGGGTTTTGAACTGCGAAAGTATTCCCATCGTCCATCCATGACACTATGGGAGAATCATCTGTTGGTTTTGGTACCCATCCTGGTTTCTTGGTTTCCACTTCGATGGGAGTTGGTCTCCTTCGTCTCTTGCAGGCAGTTGTCGGTTTTACAAATGACGACTGAGGTGATGTCAATGTCTGATCACTAGCATTATTGTTCATAACCTCAATCTCCTGAATAAACGATTTGATATAGTCGTCCGCAGAAGCGTAAGCGTCCATGTTAACGTCCTTACCGTGTGACTTCAACCGTACTACTGACTGGTGTTGCGTCTGCTCACCCTTGAAGTAAACTGTATGCACTCGCTGTCAGACAATATTTCTGTTTGGCGTTCGCTTTTATTCACCCGCTGAAGTCAACTGTTACGTTACGGTGACGATCGATCTCGATGACGTTGCCCAGTTCGGCGTACACTATACAGTTGACGGTCTCGGACAACGCTTTGGAGAATCCGATTTCGATACGTAGATTACCGTTGCGCAGGAGATTCCAGTGACTCGACTCAGCCGCGGACATGTCCGGTGTCAAGTCGAACGCCATAAGACAATTACCGTACGGATAGTCACCTCTCTTGATCTCATTACCTGCGTCGGAGAACTGGATTCCGGTGCCAGTGACCAATGTGTAATAAGAGAGTATATATGTCTCACTGTTCAATGTGTAAACGGGCTGTAACGGTTTGGCCGGTACTTGTTCACCGTCCACGTACAATGCGAGATAATTCATATCGTAGTGTTGAAAGTTGTAGGGATTCTTCTTGAAATCTCCGTTGAACGCAAGATTACTGACCAGTCCAATTATCACACGTTTCGGTAACTGACCGAGAAATGCGCTGTCTAAAGCTTTACTCATTATACCGGAGGGTAGTGTGAAGGATTTCACTTCTACACGCGTGATCGGATACTTGGCCGTGCCGGTCTCGAGAGTTTTGCTGTGCGCCAACAATACGCTCGGATTGATCTTACATCGACGTACGAAAAGACTAATCTCTTTAATTGTCACCTTGTAGGTAGTTAGCGTTTTGGACATTATACAAAACGAGTTTCTGGATCTGTTAAGTTGCAATCGCATCTCGACACCGTTCAACATGAATTTGTTCTGATTGCACAGATCGATGTGCAATCGACCGACCATATCGCAAACATCGCTTTCTTTCGTGTGATCGCGACGCTTTTTCAATCCCTCGTTCAATTCGTCACAATCGTCCATTAGTCCGGCCGAATCTTCAAAAAACAGCTCGCTAGTCAGGTGCGAATTCTTCGCACTACATCCGTAGTTCAATAGGTTTTCCAAGTAGGCACGGTAAGCGTACGTGTTGTTTTGTGGTGACACCAGTTTATGATTGAGATAGAGATCCACTTGACTGAATATCGAGTGGAGCCAATTGTTCACCGGGCCCACCTCTTTAGCAGGTTGCCCACCGTCCGCTTTAGTGTCGTCCTGTTTCACAATAGCGGCTTTCACGTGTAATAACGTTTGTGTCAGGTCCGTGTACTCGTCACCGTGACCGGGTATTACAAACTCTATTGGCGAATCGTCCGTCAGCGATGAGATCGGTTTGTATTGAACCCATTTACCGCTCTCGATGCTGGTCTGCGTAGGCGGTAACGAAAACAAGTCCAGTTCAGTCTTCACACATTCACACGATTTCTGATGAATAAACGACATTGTTATCGAATTAATGTAGACGTCCGTCTTCGAAGAAGTCTATCAAGAGACTGTGGCGTGTCGCGACCCGCGCACCGCTTAGGGGGAGATTTTTGCTCCCCCTAACACATAATGGCTTAGGGGGGAGATTTTCGCTCCCCCATACGTCAGGAATTGTTGAAGACTAGAACAAGAATGAGACCGTGACAACTGGTGTTCTGTTGATTTAATTACTAGGGGGAGATTTTCGCTCCCCCTAACACATAATGGGTTAGGGGGAGATTTTCGCTCCCCCATACGTCAGGAATTGTTGAAGCCTAAAACAAGAATGATACCGTGGGTGTTTGACAACTGGTGATTTATTGCTCGGAATTCGATACGGGCGGACTATAATGGGTTCCTGGAAGGGTCGCGTCGCCCTCCCGTCGGGGTATCAAATTACAGCATCCGCATTCCCAGACAGGTCTCGACTTGTCGGTTTTTTGTGTGAACACCTGCACCCTCCAGTCGAGGTATCAAATTACAACATCCGCATTCCCAGACAGGTCTCGACTTGTCGGTTTTTTGTGTGAACACCTGCACCCTCCAGTCGAGGTATCAAATTACAACATCCGCATTCCCAGACAGTAGACTGGACGCGTCAGTCGGTTGTGCGAACAGCTGCCTCGGTGCAGAGTACTTGAAGGGGGGTGTATCGATACACCCCCCTTTGCAGTATATGTTCAAAGCATTGCAATTATATTCTCCTCAAAATTTGCATTCACTGGTAGTTCAATTGACCGCAAGCGCTGATGGGCTAGCTCTGTTGGTTGTAGCGTTACCCTGTTCAACTCTTGTATTAATTATCCAAAGTATGTCATGTGGGTACTGAGAATACTCGGCTTGACGAGGAGATTCCAAAAATGCAAAAAAAAAAAGGTCAAAAGTGTGGTGCGGGCCCCTTTTTTGTAAACATCATCCAAAGTGTACGATGTGGGTACTCAAATGACTCGGCTCGACTAGACGAACAAGAATCTGCAATCAGAATTCAAATCCGACTTATGGTAACCGATATAGCCCGCCCCCCCCCCACATCGTCCAAATGTACCTTGTGGGTATGCAAATTTCTCAGCTTGACTAGACGAACAAGAATCTGCAATCAGAATTCAAATCCGACTTATGGTAACCGATATAGCCCCCCCCCCCTACATCGTCCAAATGTACCTTGTGGGTATGCAAATTTCTCGGCTTGACTAGACGAACAAGAATCTGCAATCAGAATTCAAATCCGACTTATGGTAACCGAGATAGCCCCCCCCCTACATCGTCCAAATGTACTTTGTGGGTATGCAAATTTCTCGGCTCGACTAGACGAACAAGAATCTGCAATCAGAATTCAAATCCGACTTATGGTAACCGATATAGCCCGCCCCCTCCCCTCCCCTACATCGTCCAAATGTACTTTGTGGGTACTCAAATTTCTCGGCTCGACTAGACGAACAAGAATCTGCAATCAGAAATCTGATCCGAGGTTAGGTTAGGATGGGTTAGGTTAGGTTAGGTTAGGTTACGTTAGGTTAGGTTAGGTTAGGTTAGGTTAGGTTACGTTAGGTTAGGTTAGGTTAGGTTAGGTTAGGTTAGGTTAGGTTAGGTTAGGTTAGGTTAGGTTAGGTTAGGTTACGTTAGGTTAGGTTACGTTAGGTTAGGTTACGTTAGGTTAGGTTAGGTTAGGTTAGGTTAGGTTAGGTTAGGTTAGGTTAGGTTAGGTTAGGTTAGGTTAGGTTAGGTTAGGTTAGGTTAATATTCGCAAAAAAAAAAAAATTCGCAAAAAAAAAAAAATTCGCAAAAAAAAAATTCGCAAAAAAAATTCGCAAAAAAAAAAATTCGCAAAGTGTCACAGACGAGACCTCGGGGGGGGGGCTCCTCCTGCCCCTCCTGGGGTCGGAGACTCCATTTTACCCTACTAGAATTTGATCAATCCCGCAAATCACACTTCGCTTAGAATTTACATATTATTTATTTTCTATGCCGCCTTCATGAGAAAAGTTGAATAGTTGAAACCACTGATATGAAAAAATGGTAGTGTCTAAAGAACCGTTCACTGCAAAAATCATCCCTCTAACCAATTAAATAGCTGTGCTGTCACAAAACAAAATGTGAGCACTATTTTTGGACCACCCGTTATACGATTAGGCCTACTAGCAGTTTCCCGTGGCTACGCATACGCTCAAACTGAGGTTATAAACCAGTTTCTTGTTGTTGACTTTAAGACGAAACCCCAAAGAATAAATTATAAGGTAAAACTGCAACATATATGTTTTATTACAGTTATTACTTATTTGGTTTTATCAGTTGGTATGTTAAAAAATTAAGACGCTATTATGAAGGTTTATTAAGATGGCTTATAAGGACTATGAAACGACTACCTATCATGAAGACTTTACAAGCTATTCTTTAAGATATAATTTTTTGGAGTTGAGATAAACTATGTTAGAGTAGTATTGCAATTACAAATTATAGATTATGAGTATCTGTTTTGACTCTTTGGTTCAATTATTGCAATCAACTGAGCATTTTAATATGTTCCGTTTTTAATTATTAGGCTTATTACTAGCCTACTTGTTTTAAAATTATTTGCAGATAGTAATAATAATTTTGTAGCTTGTTATTATTCAACTTTGACGTAACGTATCGAAAATAGTATTGATTTTATCTTTAAAATCACAGTAGTTTTGTTTGTATTTTATACATTTACGTATTTAAAAAAGGTTCATTATTCGCTCATATTACGAAGTAACATTATTAAAACTTCTACGCGGTAGGCCGGAAGACAACATTACAGTTTCATACTGCGAAGGGGTATTCATGTAACCAACCGAAAGGGTGGCAGGTGTTCAAAACATATTTGCGACCACCCTCGGCATTTCAAACCGGACCGGAAGGGATGTCCCAATCTTCGCGGGAATGTTGCTAGCAAAGTGTCTTCAACGTTTCCAAATTTCTTACGAAAGAAGTTTCATATTGATTGACACATGTTCAAGTATTTGGTATTTCAGTCAATGGTATTTCCTTCCGACAAAAGAGCAAAATTGTAGAATAACACTTTCCTTCCGACTAAAGAGCAAAAATGTAGAATAACACCTGGGTATTTAGACTCTAAAGGGTTTTCCAAAAGGACTGACATTGATGGGTTACGGTCAATGGTATTTCCTTCCGTTTAAAGAGTGCGATTAAACAATGAATTCTAGAAAAGGGCAATGGCACATTCACGCGTACCAACTTACATCCTTTGTAGAAATTCGACTTGTCCCGTACTGTGTGGTTCCGTGTGACGGAACTGACCCTCAATAAATTGAATGACATAAATTTGACAACAATAACAACAATATTATTTTACGTTATAAAGCTCTATTAAATAAAATATAATTCTAGTACAGTCACCCTCGAAGACCCTCGAGGACCCTCGAGGATATAAAAAATGGGTGATCTAAGAGTAAAATTTAGTATATCTTAACTAAATAATGCCACATAACAAGTCTGATTAAAAATATTGAGAAATAAGCGGGAGATAAAATTTATTTTTTAGTACTGTATCAAGGGATATAATTTAAATGTAAAAAACAAATCAAAATACCGAAGTACCATGTTATTTTCTTTATAATTTATTTTTCATGAACATCAGACAACTCAGTTCCTACGCGTAGGAACTGCGTAGCCAAGGTTCGTAGAGCTTTCAGACAAGGTGTGCTGACTCGATCTATTTAAGGTTTTCTGCTTTACCGGAAGAGACCTCGTAAAAACAGGTGGAAGGTCACGTGATCACCAATCCAATCTGCAGTGTTGCTGGAAACACGATATTTATCGTACGAGTACCATTTTTCTCACCGTTGTTAAAATCATACCCAAAAACACAAAGTGTTGACGGGTTGCCAAGTCCTAAAATTATATGATATCAAAATGTATTCCAAGTCAAAGATAGCACCTTTGATCTGACATTGTTTATCATCACAAATTACTTAAATATGTTGCAATAACAATGCTCGAAAGATTGTTGGTTATTTTCTATCTGTTCTTGGCCAGCAGATAATATTTTTTTATAATATTCAATCACAATTGTTAACTATACTTTATTTAGATTTTGCATCAGTGAATCTGCTGGCCATTATCGTGCTTCGTGTTAGTATAGCACGGGTCGTGTGGTGGACTTGGCGACGTGACACGACCGTGCCACTAGATGACATTGTTTATCTGCTTGCATATCTTTATCAGCTGTTATTTAATGAAACTAATATATCGTTTTGATTTATTCTGATTATTAACTTAAACTGCATATAAAAACAAAACCTAACAGTGAAAAGAAACGTGTTTTATTTCTTCCCAGGTTTACATTGATATTTTAAGTTAATGTTAATATTTAAGTTATTTACTTTTGAATGTTGAAATTATTTGACTTTATGAAACTCCGAACGTTTTTCAAAATCTACTTTACTGCTGTTACTTTTAGCGAATTTCCTCTATAGGGAAGAAGCTATTACCGTAGGTCTCATAGTAAGACTTAAGCCCGAGACCTTGATAACTTTTCATTTTGAGGTCCCCAGATGCCAAAAACACCATTCGTTCAAATTTGTATATATGTGTGTGTGTGTGTGTATATATACAGGGTGAATCTCGTAAGTTGTCCAGTATTTATTTCAGACAAACCGTTGGTCCTACGATGATGAAATAAAATTATTTCCCACTAAACCAACCCCAAGGAATAACGTAAAAATATTTTTAACGATTTTTAAATACAGGGTGTACCAGAAACTGAGGGTCACTAGTCCGAATCTACGAAATATCAAATACAAACGTATATCATGATATACATCAAATTAAAGCTCTTTTCAATCCAAACCATTTGGCGGAATCGGATTTTGATTATTATTGATTCATTTCAAAATGGCGGCTGTTTTTGTGAAAAAATTAGTATTTTTTTGAATACCCTGTATTTTTCATAAAAATGCAGATATCTTGATTCTGATTCAAATATCGCATTCCTTATGAGCAAGGCTTTATTTTGATATGCAACACTTCAATATTATCTCAAAAACAAAAAGTTTCAAAAATATCAGTTTTTGAAAATATGTACATAGCCAAAACTCAAAAATTTCAAATAGCACCACATGTCAAATAGCATATCATTTTAAAGGTATTGCAATTCTAAGAAACTTTCAAATTTAAACCTTATGCGTATCTATTTTGGTTTTCGAGTTATCAACAAAAACATGTTTTTCCACATTAAAACGCATGTTATTTGTTAAACATGGTGGTAATAGAACTATGGTCCAGCCTTTACCACCATGTTTAACAAATAACATGTGTTTTAATGTGGGAAAACATGTTTTTTGTTGATAACTCGAAAACCAAAATAGATACGCATAAGGTTTAAATTTGAAAGTTTCTTAGAATTGCAATACCTTTAAAATGATATGCTATTTGACATATGGTGCTATTTGAAATTTTTGAGTTTTGGCTATGTACATATTTTCAAAAACTGATATTTTTGAAACTTTTTGTTTTTGAGATAATATTGAAGTGTTGCATATCAAAATAAAGCTTAGCTCATAAGGAATGCGATATTTGAATCAGAATCAAGATATCTGCATTTTTTAGAAAAATACAGGGTATTCAAAAAAATACTAATTTTTTCACAAAAACAGCCGCCATTTTGAAATGAATCAATAATAATCAAAATCCGATTCCGCCAAATGGTTTGGATTGAAAAGAGCTTTAATTTGATGTATATCATGATATACGTTTGTATTTGATATTTCGTAGATTCGGACTAGTGACCCTCAGTTTCTGGTACACCCTGTATTTAAAAATCGTTAAAAATATTTTTACGTTATTCCTTGGGGTTGGTTTAGTGGGAAATAATTTTATTTCATCATCGTAGGACCAACGGTTTGTCTGAAATCAATACTGGACAACTTACGAGATTCACCCTGTATATATATATATATGTCCGTAAGCACGATAACTCTCGTAAAAAAGGTCCGATCTTAATGAAATTTGGTACAAATTTGTAAAGCACCATTTGTTTGAACGAGTTCGAAAACCAGACGAATCACACCATCCAAAGGGGGGTTTTGTACACCAAAAATGTTTTTTTGGGGTTTCCACATGTAATTTTTATTTAAATAAAATTTTAATTTTTGCCATTTAATTCAGCATAAAAAAACAAACAATTTGGTATGTCAATTGGTTCCTGAGATATTGAAAGTGCTAAACACAGTACGTTGTCTAATGTTATTCTTATGGAGAAAAATAAAAATTGTATATCTCGCTTAATTTATGAACATAAACTGACAAAATTTGGTATATGGCTTCATCTAGTTGGGGTTTATCGTTGTTTGCACAAAATAAAAAATTTGCACGTATGATTCCCGTAGCAGCAAACCTAGGTAATCGGTCCCCATGGTATTCTTATGGAGAATAATTAAAATGTTATATATCGCTTACTTATAAATGTATATGAATGAAACTTGGTATGCGACTTTACTTAGATGAGTTCTAATGATATTTGCATAAAGTCGCTAGGCTTTCTGAACATCGAGGTGGAAGATTCGATCAAAATTTACGAAACTTGTAATTATTTTCGCTACTTAAAACGTTTATTTCTCGATTATTATACCATTCTCAAAACAAACTGTCGTATACTTTGGTGTTTTTAACGTGTTAAAACGGAATTAGATGAAATTAGGGTTTTAAATTTCTTTTTTGGTGGGTTGAAAAATCGCCTCATTTTCCTTCGTGTTAATAGTTACTCACGTCGCGTCGTCGTTCGCTCGTCGTCTGCTGGTGGGCTTGGCGACGAGACACGACCGTGCCTCTAAATTAATGTAGTTTTAAATACGGTAGAAGATTAAACATGAATAATTTATAATTTTTAAAAGTTTATTATTTGTTTTAAGCATGGTAGCGCTGATAAGCCAAGTGGAGAAAGCCTATTTTTGCGTTATAAGAAGACGGAGACAGATGGAGCGGGGTGGCAGGTTGTCGGGGTGACACTTTGACGCGAGCGTGTGAGGTGACGGTTTGTCGTGAACGGCGTCGACAGATCGTCACCTGGGAGTAGAGAAGGTGATGGGTTGTCGGGGTGACACCTTGACGCAAGCGTGCGAGGTGACAGGTTGTCGTCTCTGCACACGACAAACAATCACCTCTAGAAAAGAGGTGACAACTTGACGGGGTGACACCTTGACGGCATCGATATATTTTTACGAGGTGACAGGTTGTCGCCTGTGGCCAAAATGCCGAGGTGACGGTTTGTCGGGGTGACACCTAGACGGATTCCCCAAGCAATATTTCGTCAGGATAAGTTGATAAATAAGCAAGATATAACATTTTTCTTATTCTCCATAAGAATAACATTGGACAACGTACTATGTAAAATTTGATTTACTAAAATATTATATGTAAACAAACTTAAAATAGCGCCGCCGCATAGCAAACCTTCGTACTCAGCGAATTTTCAATACATATATATATGTGTTTCACTACTACATAGAGCAACATACTAAGTGCCACAAAAATACATTCATAAATAAGTGATACATAGCATTTTATTTATTCTCCATAAGAATGACATTAGGGCTGAGTTCACAGGTTTGCTGCGACGAGGAAGATAAGAAATATGTTTTTTTGCAATTATCAAAATAACTCAACCAGGTGAAGCCGCATACCAAGTTTTATTAACTTAGGTTAACAATTAAGGGAGATATAAAACTTAACTTATTCTCCATAAGAACAACATGGGG
This sequence comes from Allygus modestus, assembly GCA_963675035.1. NCBI lineage: Eukaryota > Metazoa > Arthropoda > Insecta > Hemiptera > Cicadellidae > Allygus > Allygus modestus. Next base: position 377,263,170 of record OY776111.1, on the reverse strand, counting down.
CTGAGTATGCAAGGTTTGATGCTACGGGGAAAATCAACAAAAACACTTTTTTGTACAAATGTCAATACATACCACAACTAGTTGAAGCCACGTACAAAGTTTCATCAATATACCTTCATAACTAATCGAGATATCAAATTTTATTTATTCTTCATAACGATAACATTGGAAACGTACTGTGTTTTAGCACTTTGAATGCATCTGCAACGGTTGGACATAGAACAACAATTAAAACACCAAAATGATTGTTGTTTAGAGCTAAACTTATTGGTAAAAATAAATGTTAAGTTTTTAATAAAATTATCTGAGGAAAATCCAAAAACCTTTTTTCCCATAAGATTAACATAGGAAATTTTATGGACGCGTTTTTTGAATTTTTTCAGAACCACTTAACCTAGGTTAATGAATCAAAATAATAAATTATTTGTTTTTTTAAGCTCTATAAAATGGCTCTAACCAAAATTGAGGGTTTTTAGAATTTTAGGGGGAAAATGCAAAAAAAATGATTTTTGGACAGTTTAAAACCCCCTTCCCATAGTCCGAACGATCTGGTTTTTGAACTTAAAGTCATAAATGTTACTCTTCACATGTGTGCCGAATTTCACCAATATCGGACGTTACTTTCAAATGTTATCGAGCTAAAGGACACACATATATATAAATTTGAACGAATAGTGTTTTTGGCTTCTGGGGACCTCAAAACAAAAAGTTATCATGACCTCGGGCTTATAAGTCTTACCATGCCCTTTGGTAATAGGTTCTTCCCTTTAGGGGAAATTCGCTAAAACACATTTTCGGGGTACAAAGCCCCCCAAAAATACCCCTTTGGGTAAAGCGATCTGGCTGGTTTTCGAACTTAAAGTCATAAATGTGGCTTTACATGTTTGTACCAAATTTCATCAAAATCGGACCATTTTTACGAGTTATAGCACCCACGGGCAAACACACACACACACACACACACACACACACACACACACACACACACACACACATATATATATATAGTTTTGAACGAATGGTGTTTTTGGCATCTGGGTACCTCAAAACGAAAAGTTATCATGGTTCCGGGCCTAGGTCTTACTGTGCCGACTGCGGTAATAGCTTCTTTCCCATAGGGGAAATTCGCTAAAATATCGAGACACTACACAACTAGAAAATGGAAAAGTTACTAAACGTCAACTTTTTTATTTCTTGGTTAGAAACAAACTTCAAGCGACAAAGTTGTAGGTAATGAGTTGAATTAAAACTTTTATTTCAAACATTTTTTTAAAATTTGGGTTCGCTCAATATTAAGTTGTAAACGTGTTTCTGCGTCGTGCTTCAAATTTCGTGAAACCACGGTGATATCTCCGCCGCCGCCGCCGCCCAGAATAGTATCTCAACCATTTGAAAGAACTTCCGTTCTTGTATGGAATATTTTTGTACTTCCTTAGGCCATCCCTTAAACCGTGACCTTAAACCTTCGGAGTGGATTAACCACGATGAATGTTATTGTTACATCAACATGGTATCCTCCTGTGTAGCATTTAACTGCAGTATATAATAGCTTGAAAAAAGGGAGCGGCATTACAACAGTAGCGGTAAAAAAAACAAAATCTAACAAAGGTTAGGATGTCGGTGATTGGAGTGATTTACGTTCGTGTTTCCTTAAAAAATCTGTATTAAAAGAATTTATTGATTTTTGTTCGGCGATTTTCGACCCCTAAAACTATTATTTTATATACATCTTTTGTATCAATCGAAAGTTCTTACTCTCTAGATGTGCCTTTTGGAGTTTCCATACACTCTCGACCACGGGGCTTTGCCCCACGAGCTCTCAAAGTTCGTTTTTAGCCCATAAGATTAACATGGGGAATAATTTTATTTGAATTTCAGCTGTTAATACATTATGGACAGGATACTAGGTGTACGCTCATTCCTTGCGTATAAGGGGCACGGCAATAAATCATTGACTATACAGAACAAATAAGGTATTGAAGCTCAGTTTGTCTAAGTAGCCACTGTGATTATAATACCGAATATTTTATATGTTTAGGTCCAATTTCATTAAAAAAATCCAATATCCGAAAAGGTCCAATTTCATCCCGAAAAAAAAACAGTTATGGACTTATTCCCGTTTCAATGAGGCTAGCTCCTAACGCCCTTCAACATTTCCATGTTAATTATATACTTGCTAGACCGATTGAGCTTATATTTGGTAGAAAGAAAGCAGACAATGCACTATAGTCAGAAACAGGATGTATACTTTCCATCCTGTATGCCCTATGGGACTTATCTGCTCCATCGACCTTTACAATTTTAATATATTCATCACTGATGTTAGTTGTTACCTGAAACGATTGATCTTACATTTGTTAGGAGGATAGTTAATACATAAGAATAAAACCTTTGCCCTACTCCTGCTCCAAAAATGTTTTACCAAATGTTGGAACTATCAAATTTATGGGTTAATAAATGTGTTCTAATCAGACCTCTTCCATAGAAAAATATAGTATTGTATAGAAAGATGAGAAAGATAGTTAATACCCCCGTCGCAGCAAACCTGCATACTCAGCGAATTTCAAATGGAGATATAAATGTATTAATACTTCATAAAGTCACTTATCAAGTTTCACAAATAATCAATATGTATAATTTTAATTATTCCCCATAAGAATAACATTGGGGCTAAGTACGCAGGTTTGTTGCATCAAGGAACACAAAAAAGGATTGTTATGCTAACATCAATATAACTCAACTAGGTGAACTCATATACCAGTTTTTATTCATTTATGTTCATAATTAAGGGAGACATAACATTTAATTATCATCCATAAGAATAACATGGGGCTGAGTACGCAGGTTTGCTGCTACAAGAGCCTTTGACAATTTTTTTAGCAAATACCAATGCACCAAAACTAGATGAAGCCGTATACCAAGTTTCATCAGTATTCGTTCATAAATAAGCGAGATATAAAATTTTTCTTTTCCTCCATAAGAATAACATTGGACAACGTACTGTGTTTAGCACTTTCAATATCTCGGTAACCAATTGACGTAGATGAATGATAAAAATACCAAATTGTGTGTTTTTTTATGCTGAATATAATGGTAAAAACTAAAATTTGACTATTTCCAAAATTATATGTACAAAATTCAAAAAACCCATTTTTGGGGTACAAAACCCCCCAAAATTACCCTTTCCGATAAAGCGATCTGGCTGGTTTTCGAACTTAAAGTCATAAAATGTTGCTTTACACGTTTATACAAATTTCATCGAAATCGGATAATTTTTACGAGAGTTATCGTGCTCACGGACACGCACATATATATATATACATATATACACAGTTTCGAACGAATGGTGTTTTTGGGGTCTGGGGACCTCAAAACAAAAAGTTATCATGGTCCCGGGCCTAGGTCTTACCATGCCGACTACGGCAATAGCTTCTTCCCTATAGGGGAAATTCACTAAACAAACTAACATTGGGGTTATGGTTAAGATTTGTATATCAAAATAAAATAATCATAACAGCTGTTTAAAATCAACCATTAAATTGTAAAAATAACACTCACTTGGTAATGTATCATGTGATTTTTGTGAGAATAGTGATTTTTGTACATAATTTTAAATATACATGATTAGCTTATGTATAAATTGTGAGAACTATTCAAACTGAAGATTGAATATAAAACGGACATACCCAAAATGAAAAGAAACGAGTAATACACAATAAGCAAAGCAAATACGCTCGCCTTGGGGAGGAATCGAGAATATAAGTACTCGGCATTTTTAACTAACTGATTGGGTTTTCCAGCAAACCTCGGTTCCCCTGGTGCTTTAATAAGTGGAACTAACTTCTCAAACATTGTACTGTGATCGCGAGTGAAGCCGCGCCGGGCTGCTAGTAAATAATTATTCAACTTATTGTAATATAAATTACTTTGTATTAAACAAAATAACGTTCTAAACATTTTTTAAATAATCTAAAAAAAATTAAATCCAACAATTATAAACTTTTTTGACAGGTATTGACGACCGACGGCGCCGGTGCTCGCACAATACTCTTGCTTTGAACGCGTTTAATGAAGAAACTAAAACCATTATCCAAAAATGTTATAAATAAAAATTGTAGGTCAACTAATAATCTAACTGTTTTGCAGGGGAAGTTTGTTTCCAACCCAAAAATAAAAAAGTTACGCTTACTAACTTTCTTGGGTCACCTTATAAAAAATCCATAAGATGTATTAATTAGTATAAATTTAAACATTAAATACCCCCTCGCAGCAAACCTGCGTACTCAGCGAATTTCCAATGAATGTGGGTATGTCTTAATCCCACATTACGCCACTTACCAGGATTCTAGACTTTTTGAATTATCATTCTAATTTTAATTAATTTCACATTAAAATAAATCTCATAATTTACAACTTTTCATGTGTACTAGAAATTGTCGAGGTTGCTAAACCAAAGCGGGCGTTCACCTGTCAAGCGCCATTCAATCCTTTCCAGCTGACTATCGTCTGCAGTTGGTTGGGCTCAACGAGGTTAATATATCTAGAGGTCTCGTCTCGTGTAGAAAAAGTGTAGTCTATAATATGGCAATTTCGTCCCTCTGCCACTATTCTCCCATGGCAACCACATGGTAACCAATCAAATCCTCTCTTCACAGTTAAATGTTTGTCAGCTGACTATAATATAACTTGTTAAGAGAGGATTTTGTTGGTTACCTGATAAAAATGCCGGTCAGCTATGATACACTTTTTTACCCCAGGTGAGACCTCTAGATATATTAAGCTCGTTAGTTGGGCTAGTTTGTCACGATATGATAAATATGGATAATGAGCATGGTGTGGTATTGTTGGGTACTTATATATACTCTATAGGATTATTATTTAAAATGTGTATTTTTTTAGAAAATAGGCCTAAATAATCTAAACTTCAAACCAGTGCAAATCGCATACACTTTATTGTCCTAACCTAAAGAGAAACTAAAAGATATCGAGCAAGGAAAATAATTTGGCTATTTGGAGAATTAATTCTTTGGATAATCTACAAGTTATGTAAAAAAAGTAATGAATTAGGAAAACGCCTCCATGTTCAAAAAGTCAGACAGTGTGTTAAGAAGTCAGTGTGTGTTGTGAGTTTGATATAAATGCAGATGATTCTTTTAGAGATTGTCATACAGCGAGTGCGTTTAGACGATCAATAATATTATTATAATAATTATTATTTTGTGATTCATGTTAGCTTTTTCATTTTCCAAGGACCCTTTTTCTGTCAGTACTCTGCTAGTGTCAGACAGATGTGATTGAATTTAGTGTTTGTTCTCTCAGGTCATAAATACGGTTAAACTTCAACTTAAACAAACAAGTGAAGTGAGAATCACCTCATGTTCATACAAAGTTGCAGTTGCAGTATTGCTTGTACCATGCTGTCCCCTTGAACTGCAGCGTATCATCGCCCCCTCCCAAACCGGCTAACATTATTTCAGTATACTGGCGCCCTCATAGGACCTATTCCACCGCCCTTTTCACAACGTCAGTCCACCCCTGTGTATAAACCAAAATATAAACAAATAATCAAACCCAAAATCTTGCTGAACATCTCAAGTGCAGAACACCGGTTTTAGTTATCATCTTATCAAGGAAATGTTAGTGCTCATGAGATTAACAAGGGAAGTTTAGAGGCCTCTGGGACTGGGACAAAGCCCGAAAGGAATTTTAAAACGTGAATAGGCCTTTGGAGGATACTGGAAGAAATCATTGATGTTAGCTCTATCTTACTACCAAAATACCACCTCAATCGATCAATAAGTAAATAAGTCAATCAATAAGTATTTATTCGGCAATTCAATACAGTAGGTAGGTATGTAAGTATTGAACCTCGTATCTCGGTTTAGTAGTTGGAGTGTGATCGAGCCATAAACAAACAACCTCACAACTTTTCACCTTTATAATATTAGTATGATAAGATATGATATATTTAAATAAAATATTTACTATGGTTTTATATACTAGCATATACAAATATATTTTATATTTGTTATGTGATCTTATTAAATAAAAATACTATCAATCAACTGAAACCTACTGCAAAAGATGCATTTGGGGAATAATATACGGAAAAGCATCTGCAAGAACTGTACCCTTTAGTTTTGTTGCATCCTTCGTAGAAAAAAGAGGAGTGTCATGTATCACCAATTAGCCTAAATTATGCTTGCGAAACTAAGCGGAGCTGCTTTGTGTTTTTACAACGACTGAGTCCCTAATGTGTTGAGAGGAAATTCATCCGTTTTAGTAAAAAAACTTCTGTAAGTACACGTAATTTGAATAGTAGATAGATTTGAATAGTCTATATACACTAAATTATTTCCAGACGGATAGTAGTTTTTGACATTTGCCTTAAGAAAATCTATTATTAATTGATAGTTATTATCTTCTATTATTAATCAGAATCGATATAGTTTGGTTATAACTTTCTTCGATGAAGAAATAACAGCATGACCAGGCAGGTAATGTTTCTCGTAGAAATGGCGTCTAACAACAGCAATTAACGGAAATGTCAAATAAACAATTACAAGGCGATTTGCATCAGAAATTACACGGCTCGAGGTTATAAATGAAATCTACAGTTTTCCACTTAATCTGGAAACCCGAGGCAACAAATTGTTTACACTACACTACGAGGCACTTGGCTTCGCTGAACAATGCGGCGCGAAGTAAAAGCCCCGCGAAAGCGCGAGCGATCATTTTATTATACTCCGTAAAAAACGTCTTAACACATAGGCGGATAGACACCTTCAATATGTGAGGATAATAATATACTTGTTAAGAGCACGAGATGGACCAATCGGAGGCGAGATAGGCCTCGCCCTTCTGTCAACCTCGGCGGCCAATAGGGTGAAGGCGTCGCCCCCCGCTTCGAAGGGGCGGAGCCTAGCACGCCTTCCCCTCCGGTACCGGTCCTCAGTGTCGACACGATAGCTGAACCGAACAGAAGATGTTAGCGTGATTGTGAGTGGGAAGATTCTGTGTGAGATGGTGCGTGGACTTCGCCTACGATGTGCCGCTTGCCGAGGACTAATGTGAAAATGTTAGATGTTCGTTCGACTGTTAGCTGAAATTCGGGGTTTAGTGATTAATTTGAGACCTATCATGGAATTTTCGGATGGTGTGTTGTGCCGGTAAGTTTTAAAGAGTATTCTCAAGAGCCAGGAGTACTGAAAATACGCTTTTAGAATTTGTACGAATTACATTGGCTTAAGACTGATTTTACCACTAAGTGATGATTTAGGATCAAACGATTAAAACTTACGCAGTCCCAGAACATTTATTCAAAATTCCGTGGTTCCACCAAATCATGATGCCGTTGGCACCGACTCCTATAGCGGCGGTTCCTTCGAAACCTAAGATAGGGTTTTCAATAGACTCTATAGTCGGAGGCGGCACAAGAACTCAGTCCGCGTCGCCCAGAAGTGACGGTGAGAACAGCAACCAGTCGGTGTTGTCCGAGAGCCCCGTCGGGTCGCCGCACCAGGAGGATGGTCACCACCGGACGACGGTCCACTCGCCGCCCCATCACCCCGGGTCCTCGCCCTCGCCTAGTATATCACCCGCCGCATCGCCGACCTTGGACCCCGGCAGGACGTCCCCCGGGCCGCCGACGATAGTAAGACCCTCGGCGCTGCCTCCGGGCGCGCTTCCACCCTTCTCCAAGTCGTCACTCTACCACCTTCCGGATCACCTGGTCCATGGGCACCACCATCAGCTCGCCCTCGCCGCGGCCGCCGCCCAGCACTTCCAGGCCGCCGGTCTCGCCGCCGCCCTCGGCAACGGCTCCTTTCTACCCCCTGGCGGTCCTCAGGTGCCGCCCCCCAACGGCGCTCCGCAGTCCGGACCCCAGTTGCTGCCCCCGAGCCACCACCACCCCCAGCCACCTCGGGACACCTACCCTCTCTACCCCTGGCTGCTATCCAGGCACGGTGGCAGGATATTCCCTCACAGGTTTCCTGGAGGTTAGTGTTGCTTCCAATTATTCTAAAATAATTCTTCTGACAGTTACAAAACATTATGAACATAATATAGCTCTATAACTAACATGAATCTCTCTATAAGAGTCATCAGAACAGATTAAACTACATTGTGCCAAATACTTTCGCATATATATCAATACTATTATTAGGTATAGTTTGTAGTATACAAAACCGATACTCTAAACAACTCTGTAAGATGAATTTATTTTCCAAACAAATTCTAACACGTATTACAACTCGCCAAGACTCGATGATTTGGATTTCGGACATCAAAATTTGGCAGAGAATAGGCTAAGAAAGCATTTTGATTTGGGTGAAACAAAATATACATTAAGAAATAAGCCCAAAGGATCATTATGTCTTTTCTTACAAGTAAGGTAAACATGATCTATTACAATCCATTACAAATAGGCAAAAATTAAAATTAAATAAAAGTATTGTGTTTGTAGAGTATGCTTTAAATTATCGTCTTAAACTCGTTCAATGTATACAAATATATAAATTGTAAGACGATACAAAATTTCAATATCCTAAAAACATAAACTCCCAAGATGTATCACGAACTACAACAAAGCCTTGTAAAAGATTCAAATTTATAAATAAATGATTACAAAAGATTTCACCCGCAATATTTAAAACTTTCACATAGCCTAACCTTAATAAAATTCAATCATGTTATTATACTATAGGACAGTTGTCACCTTACAAACCTAGTTAATAGGTATATATTTAACTGTTTAAATTATTTAATTTCTACAGTTTGTAGTTTAATTATGTGTTCTCGTAGTTCCTATCTTTAAACGCAAGTCATCCTAAAAAATAACGCGTGTCTTTGGAGGTACGGGCAATTTCTTGGTTTTCCTTTGATGCTTTTTTTTGGTTTACATATTTTCAGCCAAAGTTATGGTGATATAACAACATTAGTATTTGTCACGTTCTATGTAAAATAAAGCTAAACAATAAAAAAACAGTGAAAAAAGTTCTTTACAAGAAGAAATTCATAATGAATTATAGATAATGTTAAATGCACCAACATATGTAAAATAGAGACAGGGACCCATACATTTTCATCTCAGATATACAAAACCTCTGTATATTCATATCCAGTCACACATAAATTCAAATAATAATTTATTTAAATTGAATTACTTATTGAAAAAATGTCTTATGTGTAAAAAACACATTTATCCACTTCATTGAATATAATAACGTTGAAAACATTTATGAAACATTAACTACTAATCTATACTATATAGTAGAGTGTCTTTATACAAGTAGGATTATTATCAATCTGTTCAAGAAAATAGACTAATAGTATGTAGGCCTTACTATAATTTCATAATGCAAGCTCTCTTATGGAACAAAATTACAGTTATGTTGCAATACTATTTTTGCCGGAATAAATTATTCAGTTTGTTTACTGTTTGACTGATTGGTTACAGTAGTGAACTAAACACGTGAATAATTTGAAGTTATATTATAAAAAATTTGCACACTTATTAAATAGTTGAGAAGTGTTGTTTTTTAGTCAAACATTGATTTTTATATCAATATATTAAGTATATCATAGTTTTAGGGTACCTTGTTCCACTTCTTAAAGCAACATAACATTAATCACGCCATTATGAATACCAAGGAAGGGTGAGATATAAATTGACAACTTGCAAGCCTTATTCATTCCGTGTTTTAAAATGATTTAAACTATTAAATAGCAATACAAATAGTTTCATGAAATGTTTTACACATTTTAATGTCAAATTAGAAGAATTAATGTTTACAGTCGTGTTTAAATAATACGGATAATATAGAAATATTTTTTTCATTAAAGAGGGTTACAACGTTTCTCTTTAATTCTCATTTTTGAAATTCATTACCTAATTTTTTTAAATTTAAATTTGTTACTTTGGTTAATACATATTTATAAATATTGCTTCTTTATGTGAAATCATTATAACTTTTGAAACTTAACTTTAAAAATAATCTTAACAATAGCAGTGCGACCGAATCCCAACAATCTGATAATTTATAAAATACTAAAGAATTATAAATTAATAATCGGGATATTTTATTATTTCTTTTAACACACTTCAAGATAAAATAAAAACCGTGTTTGTGGATAGGATGACAATGTATTAAGCTAACTTGTGCCGTTCAGTGCACAGCGACCGGCATATTCAGGATGCAATTGTTTCTCCAAGTTAAATATAATGTAATACAATTGTTTTCAACAAACGGAGAAGTGTTATACAGTATTTCCGAACAATTTACAAAAACATAGAACAATTGTCTATTAGTCGTCAAAGCAAACTGACATTTTCTTGAAAACAATTGTCTATATAGCCTATTCCCGCATTGTTGTCTGACTGTGGATGTGTATCATTGTGTCCAAGGATCATTCTGTCCAAAAATAAAATTATGATCATTGTGTCCAAAACTTCTGTGTATTCTATCCAAGACCAAATTATTGTTATAAACTATGCTGTTCATTGTGTCCAAAAGAGATACTTGGTCGTTACTGTATGTGCAAAAGTAAAGACAAAACAGAAAACATTGATGTTTAATATAATTTGTTCAGAACGAACTTGGACAGGATGAAAAGTTATTTTGATAGAATGCTCAGGTATTATTTAAGTATGTAAAAATTCAACATCGGTTCAATCTGTCCATGTTCATTCGCCATAAATCATATTAACTAACTATATTTGTTGTTTTGTCTTTTCTCTTGGACACAACGACCAAGAATCTCTTTTGGACCCAATGATCAGCATATTTTATAATAATTTTGTTTTGTACAGAATACACAGAAGATTTGGGCACAATTTTGGACAGAATGACCATTGGACCCAATGATACACCACCGACTGTGCAATGGGGTTTAAATTGGTCATAATGATAATTTAATTATCTGTTTGGGAATAATAGAGCTATTGGCTTAACTTCCTAATATTGAATTGCGTTTTAGGTTTATTATTCAGAGGGCGATATCTGATCTGTATAATTTTAAAACTACTATCAAGATTTATAATTTATTTAGCTATTATGATTTATCTAGAAATATAATAAATTCTGGTATCAATTTACAAATACAAATTTTCAGAAACTGGCATGTTTATATTTTTATATATTCAGTTATTAAATGCTTGGTCTCCAAAATCTTAATTTTTAATTAGGCCTACCGTTTATGTGACTCAAATCTACAACATCAATTTTGAGATATTTTACATCAAAATCATAAGTGGTCACCATTTTAGAATTTTAAGAGCTAAAATTTGGAATCGCAATTAAAAATTATAACTTATCAGTATATGTGCAAGTTTTCAAGCCAATAATTCCATTTAAGAATTAATTTGTTATGTTTGGTGATTCAAATAAAATTTATCACAGTTTATTATGCACAAAAGGTATTATGCATAAAAAAATTAGTAAACATAGGAAGAATGAAGCGATATAAATGGACCAATTGTTTATAATGTTACATAAAGAGGTTTTTAGTTCATGTCTTAATAACACATCCAAAGTTTGATAGTTACAAACACCCTATATATTTAAGCACCATGGTACTTTGCAGTAAAGAATAACATTTATTTATATAAGAATCCTTCAGAATGCGGACTCTAGATTAAGATGGAAACTGGTGGTTTATAGCAAAATTAAAAAGTTATCTGTTGTTTGCAGTTTTTTGTTTTACGCTTGCAATAATAATCTTTCTAGCTAAGTATTGTATTTCGAATTGGCAACAGAAATTATCTCATCTATTTTTATCTGTTTGCCTATTACCTTTTTTAGTTTATAATCAGTATATACATTCATATACAGTATGCAGTTATTTGCTTTAGAATTATGTTTAATTTTACAGCTTTTCCTAGGGTATAATATAGTTTTTATGGAGTACGAAAGTATTGACGCAGATGGAATATTGAACAACCGGCAAAGTTTATCAGAAATGTTTACAACATCGTCATTAAAAAATAACATTCCGCTGTAAATCGTATATTTAAAATAAAATAATTATATAATGATATTAAGACGAATGGTTACATATTTCCACAAATCGTTGGTTAAAAAACTAGTTATCATGGTCTCGGGCCTAGGTCTGGTAATAGCTTTTCCTCTAAAAATAACCTGCTGCGTTCGTACAATACACAATTGCATTATCTAATTAACCCAGTTTCATTATCAACCTCCCACAGTATTCTTCATAACGTTATTTATTGTTTTAAAATATTATTTAAGAACTATCCGGGACTTAATGATGTGTTAAAATGTCTGCAAGATTTGGCTTATGAGTCCACAATATCATTTTTTAGTACTGAAGTCCATAATGCGATATAAGGTATAGAAGGTGTCATAATATTTGTTATTACGTCAAATGCAAATGATAACTCTGACGGTCAGAGTGTGTCATCATATTTGTAATTTCGTTCAATGCGATAGACGGTCAGTGTGTGTCATCATTTGAATAATTTCGTCCAATGCGATAGACGGTCAGAGTGTGTCATCATTTATATAATTTTGTCCAATGCGATAGACGGTCAGAGTGTGTCATCATATTTGTAATTTCGTCCAATGATATAGACGGTCAGAGTGTATCATCATTTGTATAATTTTGTCCAATGCGATAGACGGTCAGAGTGTGTCATCATATTTGTTATTTCGTCCAATGATATAGACGGTCAGAGTGTATCATCATTTGTATAATTTTGTCCAATGCGATAGACGGTCAGAGTGTGTCATCATATTTGTTATTTCGTCCAATGCGATAGACGGTCAATGTGTGTCATCACATGTATAATTTCCAAAGAATATGTAATATAACACATTAAAACACTTAACAGGATTAAAAAAAAAATATATTTACAAACAAGCAATATTTAAAATATTAATTATTCTCCATAAGAATAACATTGGGGATGAGTGCGCAGGTTTGCTGCAACCAGGAACACAAAATAATGGGTTTTTATGCAAATATCAATAGAACTCATCTTAGTGAAGTCACATATCAAGTTTCATCCATATACATTCATAAATAAGCAATATATAACATTTTAATTATTTTCCATAAGAATAACATAGGAACCAAGTACCTAAGTTTGCTGCTTCGGGAACCATAGGCGAAAAATAGTTTTTTTGTGTGCAAACAACTATAAACCACAACCAGATGAAGCCATATACAAAATTTTGTCAGTTTATGTTCATAAATTAGTGAGATATACAATTTTTCTTTTTCTCCCTAAGAATAACATTAGACAACGTACTGTGTAAGGACTTTCAATATCTCAGAAACCAATTGACGTAGAGCAATGATCATAATACCATTTTTTTTTATACTGAATTCAATGGTAAAAATTAATATTGATTTAAATAAAAAATACATGTGGAAACCCCAAAAACCCCATTTTTGGGGTACAAAACCCCCCAATAAAACCCTTTCGGATGGTGCCATTCGTCTAGTTCAAATAAATTGTACTTCACACATTTGTACCAAATTTTATTAAGATCGGACCTTTTTTTACGAGTGTTATCGTGCTTACGGACACACACACACACACACACACACACACACACACACACACACACACACACACACACACACATATATATATATAAATAAATAAATATATATATATATATATATATTTGAACGAATGGTGTTTTCGGCATCTGGGGACCTCAAAATGAAAAGTTATCATGGTCTCGGGCTTAAGTCTTACCATGAGACCTACAGTAATAGCTTCTTCCCTATAGGGGAAATTTGCTAAAATCATGCGGATTGCTTATTTTTTATCAACTACATTTCTATAATGATCCTGCTGGTGTTTTTGATTTAAAGTTCCTATAATTCCCATAGTGAGCCAAAAAAAAATATTGTATTGTAACGTATATATGATGAATCTTTGAATTTTTAGAACACCTTTAGGAATAAAACTTTTTTCAGAGGATCATGCCAAAACATAATTCATTCAAATTGTAAATATGTATTTATATTATTAAGTAACTGAGTGCACTGATTTATAATGCAACATTCTCTGTATGAAAATGGGTATTCTGTAAGTAAATAATATATTATCGTCCGTGACCACGATAACTTTGCCCGATCGTGATGAAATTTGGTAAAAACCTGTAAAGCAACACTTATTGCTTTAAGTCCAAAAAGCAGACAGATTGTCCTATATGTGAATGGGGTTTTGAACCCCAGCAAAAAACATGTGTTTACATAGAATTTTATGAAATTACAATATTTAATTTTCACTTTAATGAATCCAGCTTAAAAAACTATTTAGTTGAATTTATTTATGTTGAATTATTGTTCTAAGACAATAGGTTACTGAGATATTGAAAGTGCTAAACGCATAGTAAACTATGTCCGATGGAGAAAAAGTACCACTTTATCCTTGTTTAGTAATGAAATCTCCATTGATTGTGGCCACTGAGACAGCAGAACTGCGTACTTAACCCTAATGTTATTCTTAAGAAGTGTAAGAACAAATTTATAACTTGCTTGGTCATGCAAATATATTGATCAAACTTGGAATGTGACTTCATCTGGTTGTAATACATTGATAAGGTATTTGCATAAAACTCCCTTTTTAGTTGTTTACGTTGCAGCATACCTGTGTACTCAGCCCTAATATTATTATTAATAAGCTACATGCAAACTTTGTAAACAATAAGGATTTTGGTTTTAAGATTCACCCCCACAAATTATACACTAAAACGCGCGTCTAGGTGTGCAGATGTGCAAACTGGGTTTAGATTTTCTTCTTAGGCTTCAGGGCACTGCCCCACGGGACTTCCAAGTCCCTATGTTATTCATATGAAGGAGAGTTTTATTTGTTTTATTCCACGGGTGTTTTCTCTTAACTCAATTCAATAAATAAACAGCTGTTATAAGAATTACAACTATAAGACTGTCATTCAAAGCGGGATGTTCATGCTGCGCATAGGCAATTCTAGTATTATATTTCGATAAACACTTGTTAAGTAGCTCCGTTTGGTAGTGAGGCACATCACACGGGTCAGGTTTTCTGCAACAGGGTATTTTAAATTATTTAAGGAATTATTGCGGGCAAATTCCAAACTAATAAGTGATAGAAAATGTCCGCATAATAATTCCTTAAATAACAAAACTCGCCACCGCTAACAATGAATTTTAAACGAAGAAGGGCATTTTCATTTTGAAACCGAGTTACCTTTAGCTAATTAATGCTTTTAGTTTGCACTGTATGAAATATGACATCTAAAATCACGATTGACATGACATTATTTCACATTTATTTATCTCTAATAGTTATATCACGGTCGTTTAACAAGTGATCAAAGGCTTGTATCATTTTAGCGAATTTCCCCTATAGGGAAGAAGCTATTACTGTAGGTCTCATGGTAAGACTTAAGCCCGAGACCATGATAACTTTTCATTTTGAGGTCCCCAGATGCCAAAAACACCATTCGTTCAAATTTTTATATATGTATATATATATATATATATATATATGTGTCCGTAAGCACGATAACTCTCGTAAAAAAGGTCCGATCTTAATGAAATTTGGTACAAATGTGTAAAGTACCATTTATTTGAACAAGTTCGAAAACCAGATGAATCGCACCATTCAAAGGGGGGTTTTTGGGGGGTTTTGTACCCCAAAAATGTGTTTTTTGGGGTTTTCACATGTAATTTTAATTTAAATCAAATTTTAATTTATACCATTGAATTCATCTTAAAAAAACAAACAATTTGGTATTTTGATCATTGCTCTACGTCAATTGGTTACCGAGATATTGAAAGTGCTAAACACAGTACGTTGTCTAATGTTATTCTTATGGAGAAAAAGAAAAATTGTATATCTCGCTTATTTATGAACATAAACTGGCAAAATTTGGTATATGGCTTGATCTGGTTATGGTTTATTGTTGTTTGCACAAAAAAACAAATTTTCGCCTATGGTTCCTGTAGCAGCAAACCTAGGTACTTGGTCCCCATGTTATTCTTATGGAAAATACTTAAAACGTTATATATCGCTTATTTATGAATGTATATGGATGAAACTTGGTATGTGACTTCACTAAGATGAGTTCTATTGATATTTGCATAAAAACCCATTATTTTGTGTGCCTTGTTGCAGCAAACCTGCGTACTCATCCCCAATGTTATTCTTATGGAGAATAATTAATATTTTAAATATCGCTTGTTTGTGAATACATTTCTTATGAATCCTGTTAAGTGTTATGTTATATATTCATTGGAAATTCGCTGAGTATGCAGGTTTGCTGCGACGGGTGTATTTCTATTTACACCCGCTCGACGTACTATTTTTGGAATGAGATCCAAAAGCTCAAAACTTTCCAATCAAGTAAAGAATATTAGATCTCGGTTGAGTATCGATTCCCCCGGCGCTATATAATAGCCCGTGTATCTCTAATTAGCGCGTGCTGTAGCTGTAGTGGTAGGTGTCGGTCGTGTCGAGTGTTGCCCCAGTGCGAGTAAGGGCACGCGAGACCCTACCTCGCCCAACTGTGTAATAATTTCCGGCACTGCTCCTAATCGCTACACTTACACGAAGGATGACTTGTACATAACGTTGGAGAACTTTATTTTTAGCGAATTTCCCCTAGGGAAGAAGCTATTACCGTAATCGGCATGGTAAGACCTAGGCCCGGGACCATGATAACTTTTCGTTTTGAGGTCCCCAGATGTCAAAAACACCATTCGTTCAATACTATATATATATATATATATAATATATATTTTATATATATATATTATATATGTGTCCGTAGGCACGATAACTTTCGTAAAAATGGTCCGATTTTGATTAAATTTAGTATAAACGTGTAAAGCAACATTTATGACTTTAAGTTCGAAAACCAGACCGATCGCTTTATCCGAAGGGGTATTTTAGGTGGGTTTTGTACCCTAAAAGTAGTTTTTTGAGTTTTCTACCTATAATATTTTAAGAAATCTAATTTTAGTTTACACCATTGGATTTGGCTTTAAAAAACGAAAAATTTGGTTTTTAGATCATTTCTCTAAGTCAATTTGTTACCGAAATATTGAAAGTACTAAACACAGTACGTTGTCTAATGTTATTCTAATCGAGGAAAAGACAAATTTTATGTCTCGTTTATTTATGAACGTATATTGACGAAACTTGGTATAAGGCTTCATCTGGTTGTGGTTTATTGATATTTGCTCAAAAAAACTATTATTTGCTAAAGGCTCCCGTAGCAGCAAACCTGCGTACTCAGCCCCATTTTATTCTTATGGAGAATAATTAAATGCTATGTCTCCCCTAATTATGAACATAATTGAATAAAAACTGGTATACGACTTCACCTAGCTGAGTTATATTGATATTAGCATAAAAACCCACTTTTTGTGGTCCTTTTTGCAGCAAACCTGCGTACTCAGCCCCAATGTTATTCTTATGGACAATAATAAAAATTGTATATACAGCTTATTTGTGAATATATTTTTATGAAACTTGGTAAGTGGCTTTATTTAGTATTAAGACATTTATATCTCCATTGGAAATCCGCTGAGTATGCAGGTTTGCTGCGACGGGGGTATTATGTTTAGACGTAGGACGACAGAGTAGGAATATCTTTATTCCTTCATATTACAGCCATCATATTATTTACATCACTATGTATTTCTCGCTACTCAAGTAATGATAGCTTGTACATCAGGTATAACTTATATTTGTACTTTTGTTTAATATAAGTTGAAATAAAAACAATAATTGAATTCGGTGTGATGAATCTTTAGACAAAGAGATTTTTTTGAGCTTTTAAGATTTAAATTAATGTAATTGCAATTTGTATACTACATTTGACTGATGAATGCCTAGAATAGAATCAACGTTTATTTACAACAAAAAAACGTCCACATACAATAACGGAAAATAAATTCTCAAGTGGATCCTATAATTGGTTTGAATGTGAGAACGCTCTCTTATTTATATTTAGTGTACTTTATTATATACAAATTCTTATAGACGTGCAAATATCAAACAGTTATCATTTGTTTGATAATACTAATAACAAAATCCTTTTACAAAAACATTTTTGAATTATCTACAAACACAAATAATAAAAGGTAAGTTAAGACGCTTTGAATTATAAATAAATTTGAAACAACGAAACTCTATTTTATATTAAATGTAGACATGGATGGGAGTGAAATATTGATTTTTGTTTTTGTGTTTTGTGAGCAGCTGATGATTAAAAGGTAGTCATTGTAGTACTCGGAACGGATACACTAGTAGTATGCGGCATGATAAGGGCCGATCTCAAACAGCCAGTCAAGGACTATACTGCGTAAACGTTAGCTGAGACTGAAGGGCCCTAATCGGAGACGGAATGATCCTATTGATGAAGTTTGCGATACAAATATGCGTTGAAATAAAACAAAACTGAAATGGCTGATTAAAGTGATTCAACTGCTCAGGGTACCTGCAGAACTACGTTAGCGGAGTTTCTTGTCCGTTAATTTCCAACAGTGCAAAATGACCACTTTTAAGACCAATAAATCATAAAATTAAAATTAAATCATTGCTCTATCCTATCATTCGTTTTTAAAATTCTAATCAATGCAGCGTACATTTTTTTATAATTTTCACCACCTTAACCACATGAAGGGGACAGACAATTTTAGATATGGGCCATAGCTAGGATAAAACTATCTCTAAACCATTAATGTTAAGGTACAATTGCCTAACTGAAAGTAATTTTGTTGGAGGATAACAGATTTTTTGTTATTGGTTTCATCGGCTATGCAAGAGTCTCGTAAGAAAAAAAAAATAAAGTGGGCTTACCTGGAAGTTTTTGGAAATCTAAACCATAAATGCATCCTTTCTCAAATAATTTTTTTTTAATTTGATGACTTCCATTAGAATCCGACCCCAACGGCCTTTAAATATTTAGTTTTAACTATCAAAAACATAAAAGGGTATGCATCTAAACAGGGATAACATTAGATTAAAATGTTTAAAATTATTTTCCCGCCATGAGGGCGAATAACTCTGTTTACATCTAAAATTGTTCCCCTTCATGTGGTCAAGGTGGTGAAAATTATAACAAATTTTACGCTGCATTGATTAGAATTTTAAAAACAAATGATAGCATAGAACAATGATTTAATTTTAATTTTAAGATTTATTAGTAATTTTTAAGAGTGTTAATTTTGCACTGTTGGAAATTAATCAGCTGTGTGCTGTGCGCTGTGTGCTAGCGAGATCCCCGGTCTATTGCGAAAAGTGCCAGGATCTCGTAGCGAGACTCTTACATTTTTGTACATAATAATATATATTCTCGCTTATACACTGGCTGCCATTTGTGACAAATGCCTCTCTACTAACCACTCTTTCGTTTAACCTAACTTTTCTCCTGTACTGTCTTTAGGGCCGGCTGAAAAGATATACTTTTATGCAAACAGCTGTTGTCAGTGGGAGGGAAATGTATAGTTATTGTGCCGCTTTGCAATTACGTTTGCGTTGTTGTTAGACCGTCTTATTGTTATATCTATCTATATTTATTTAATAGGCGAGCAGGTTTTTTGTGACAATCACTCCTCCTAAACTACTGAACTGATTTTCATGTTTTTGGTGTCATTGGAAAGAGCCTAACGTGAAGTTGTGCAGGAAACGTTTTTTATAGAGAAATAACTTGTGAGTGAGGCCCTGGGGCCCTTTAAAGTTGAGTTTTTTCCCATAAGCTTAACATTGGGAAATAACTATAAGTTTTAAGCAATCAGCTGGATAGAGTAAACACAGTTAATCAGCAGGCCATGTTGGCTTTCGAACGGTAACACAATATTTATAAATGATGATCGCGAGCGAAGCCGCAACCGGTTTACTAGTCAGGTTTTTATTAAAATGTAGTTCCTATTTTAGTTTTGTGCAGTTCTTATGAAGGTTAAGTGAAATTTCTAGTGTAAATATGGATGACTCTGGAATAAGAAAAGTGTTAGAAGTAAGTTGCTCGTCCCTCGACAATTCAATGAGTACAGCAGTCAATGGAAATTCTTCCCAAATTTCTCTTGATAATGGTATAAATGAAGGAACTACCAACCAACTAAAAGACAATGGAGAGTAGTTTCGGCTATTTAGGGTATGGTTTAAATAACGCTTTCATACCAAGTATTGCAATCCCTTCTGTCACTAATAATGATAGGCCTAGGCTTACTGTTGAAAGCCCTATAACCATTAGTAAAATTGACACTGCACGTACTTCTGAAATGTCTTCAAATAAAGAAAACCAAATGGATAACCTGATAATCAAACAAGAATTACAGAGTTTTTTTTGATAATACTGATAATGAAAATGCATCCAAAGAAAGTGATAATTAGAGATAGGCCTAACTATTGTTTGTGAAGAAGATAACGGATAGACGCAGACTTTTTTCACCATTGTAAAGAACCCCAGCAAGGTAGGATTGCTCAATTTATTTATAAATGTTTTCTTGTGTTTATCAACTTTTTATTTCCCACTTAAATTGCAATTTTACATTGATATCTTTGAAAAAAAGGTTTTGTTGCGTATCTTAGCAACAGTGTTGAAATATGCGTTATTGTAAGGTTATCGTTTTATTTTTTTATTCATAACCTATTGAAGTAAATTGATGTTATATACATGGGTTTTTATTTTTTTTTATGTACTTCAACATGAAACTAAAATAAAAAACCTAATTGTAAAACCTAAATATGGGTTTTTAGTGTAAACAGGTAGAAAAATATGACGTTAATTTTTTTTATTTATTGAAATTTATATGTAGGTACTAGAAACATACAATTTTGGTTTATTTTTGTCATTTTCAAATAGTACAAGTATTTAGAAGTAAAAAAAATATTAACACATGACGAAGGAATACAATTTATAACTTCAGATCGACCTACAGCATCGTATCGCAGTTCGTATCTTTATTGTTAAACCTTGGGCTTGCATCAACAACAGTTCTAATACGATATAGCCAATGATACTAATATGATCAATGTTGACAATCACAGTGCAGCATCTGTAGGCCGCGCAGTAGCCGCCATGGTCGCCAGCGAGGCAGCCTAGGCGCGAGGGGTTTCGCGGCTTTTTATCGCTTCTCGCGCCGTTTTTGTGCACCGTTTATGGAGGCCATTTGCCATTGCAGTCACCGCGCACAAAACCCCCGACTAGAAAAACGGCAAAGGCTCTTGTTATTGAAAGTTTGCCAGAGTCAATGGTAGTGTTGAAATAAACAGGACTACAATGATATAAAAAGTCTCTCACTCAATAAAAGATGTATGTGCACAAACTGCCGTTATGCTAGTTTTGACACAATTGATTGGCGTTTTACAGTAGCAATGAAGGAAAATGATATGAGGTTCAACTATTTCTGTGTTTGACTAAAATATGAGGTTTCGGTAGTTAGTTAACGTCAAAGTGCAGTCTCCAAAGAATTGACACTATTAAATTACTCAGTATAATCTTACTAAACTCAATATAAAATAACTAAACATTTAAGTATCTTATTTGAATGTAGACTATTTAATTTATTATAGTTATTGTTTTCTCTTAATGAGTAACAATGTTAGGAACGTGTTTTTTTATTGTTTGTTCTTTGAGATGCCCAAGGCGATTATTTTGTTTGTAATGCAGTTCTAAGGATTTTTTGAAACCCGGAGCATTTAGGACAGGTAAATTGGTAAATTTGAATACACTAAATATTTCAGATTACGTACTAAACAAAATCGATAATGATAATCAATATTTTTTTAAATGAAAATATGACAAGGAACGATCAGTAAATTATTTCCTTCCGTACAGCAATTTATTTTAAATTTTACTGCCTAATAGTCGTTGCATGTTTGCCTGTGGAGCGAGCGCCAGACGTGTACGGCAGAGCGCTGAAAGCGTGTGTTTTGTATGCGGTTTGTAGTCAGCGTTTACACTGGGGCTCGCCTTTCGAGTTATTGCCTTGTTTAACATTACCCGTTAATTTATTTATCACCTTATGAATAATCATTATATATCTTTATTACAGTAAGTAAATACAACATTTGGCGCAGCAGCTTTTCCCCGAGTCATTTGCATCTTAAGCACGCTCTATTGACGGGTTTAAAACCGAGTTAGGTTTTATATGCGGTTGCAAACGGTCTTTGGTGTAAAATGCTAATGTAAATGCATGTTCCTGTGTGAAAGCGGCAGTGCTGTCAAACAATGTAAATAATAATTATATTTACTGACGCGGTAATTTAAGCAAAGCGAGGGTTAGAAGTAAAGGTAATTTTATATGATGCGCTCTCATGTGTTGTTGTTATACTAAATGAATAAAAGACAATAATAAATGATTAAAAAAACGAATATAGCTTTAAAATTTCGATGAATTACTCTTATTAGTCGACTTCTCCTTAATCCTAAAGCTGCTCACTGATAGAAATTGTTATTATTTATTTCAACGTTACAAGATTGAAAATGTTTTGTTTGAAAAGTTAAATTAAAATTTGTAAATTTGCATTGTAAATAATACTGCAGAAAATTGATCCCAGAGGGATATTTTTCTTTTAAGACAAAACTATGCAGAATGCAATTTTAAAAAAGCGGCTATGTGTACAAACAATTATCATTGTAAAATGTTCTTAGCGGTTTAAAGTTGAAGCATTCGATGAGACGCAATAATTTACCTGATGCTCTTTCTAATAAAATCAAATTGCCTTAATAAATCTACGATATAGTTTATTTGGTAAAACCGAATCTCAGGCGCGTAACTAGACTATAAGTCTAGCTCATTTCGTAAAGTTTAGTTCTACTTATGGCAGTTCATTACATCATAATTGAAAATTAATACAAATTTTTAGTGACTTGTATAAATAATAATTCCCTCTACTTATTTTTCTAAATTTAGTTTGGCATACCGGTTGAACTGTGAAAAGGCGAATAAAGTTTCTGATGACAAAACTCGAAACATATAAAAATGAATCCATTGGTCACGCCATATCTTGAGAATGAGTGCATCAAATTGAATAATTTTTGTTGTTGTGTTCGTTAATGTCAGGACAAGGTTTTTATAAAAGAAAGTGTTTAATCCGACCTAAGGGCTCTGTCCCACTGGCCTTCAAAGTTCCCATTGATTTGATCAAAGTTCAGTTAGTTACACCAAACAGCTGTTAACAAGGATTATACATAAACATACTTGAAAGGCATAAACATATGTGCATTATGGAAATAACATATCTACTTGAATGGCAACTCAAACTCTTTTTTTGATGCCGAAGTTATATGAAAATAGGCGAGTGAGCGTAGCGAACGAGCTCATCTTGAAAATGAACGAGTATTTGACATAAAACAAATTCAATGACATTAGGACAAGACAACGTCTGACGGACCAGCTAGTTTTAGAATAAAATCAACTGCTATAACCTACTTAACAGGGAGAACTTAAACCATCTCACTCGAACGTACTTGTTTACCTAGAATGAAAAATAATCGATTGTTGGAAAATGATCGAGTATTCGATTATTTAAAAAATGATTGTTCGATTATTTAACAAATTATCGAGTATTCGATTATTTAAACAAAATATTGAGTATTCGATTATTTAAAAAATGATCAAGTATTATTAAAAAGCATTATTATTTGACCTGCACCATATGCAAATTATATAAATATCGGTTTTCCAAATTACCGATGTATAAAAAATAGTTATCTACAGTATATCAATCAATCCATTTGTTTTCAATCGTCTTGCATGCCAAGTCACATTTTCTGCCGTCTACTTCCATAGCGCGGTCGCGGCCCTGCACAATGCTTGTCGTTCGCGCAGAGTGTGAACTGTAGTGATGGGATAATCGAACTGAAAAAAATATCGAATGAAACGATGAAGATTATACCAATAATCGAATAATCATTCTGTTGATTTTAATAGAATGATTTTTTTCTTAAGTATCCTTATACCAGCTACGTCAAACGTATGCATATTAAAGCTGGTATTTAAACACTATTACACTTTAAATGTTTAATATTTTTCCTTCCCATGGGTAAAAATATTAATATTTTTGTTTGGTTTAGAGGCTTATATTAGTTTTAATAAGTTTTTATGATCATTTCGTATATCGTTTAAGGTTATCTAAAGTTTCTTATCAAACAATTTTTATAAGTTTAACTTTAACTTTTATTGGATGGAACAATTTTAAAATTGTATTTCTAACATTTTTACTTTGTTTTACAATAAACAGTCATAAAAAGTTGGTTAAGTTTTTATTTGAAGACAATAATCAATAATATTTTTAATAATTTAATACTTGATCATTTTTTTAAATAATCGAATACTCAATTTTTTTTAAATAATCGAACAATCGATTATTTTTCTTTCGATTATCCCATCAGTAGACCTACCTCTACCTAAGATCATCCGATCGGGAATAAGCCCGATCACACCCGTCCCGGTAATAGCCGCAATCCAGCTGGGCCTACAAGCAGTTTAGGGCTCATTCCTCATCTCAGCTGTAAAACAATCACCTGTTTGTGTTTATTGATCAGCTGACTATCAATTAACTTCGCCCACTCCCGTAATTTACACCCGGTTGTAAACGAGAAACTCGTATTAGGATTGCAATAGTGTTTATGGCAACTGGCAATTGGCACGGCCGCTTACATGAGATTATCATCATTCAATCCCTAGGAATAGTTTTGTCAGTGGGAATCTTCTATTAAGCCAATTTAACAAAGTTTTTACCATATCTACAATTTTTCATCGATGATTGTTTGTTAAGTAAAACAAATCACGAAACAGATTTTTAAATTTTGAATATTGATTTGAACTGTTTTAAATATCGAATTATTGAACTACAGAATAGGGAAAATGATTTAAGCTAATTTGTTGTCGCTGGTTGCGTAGAAATAGTCTTGTTTAAACAGTGTAATTTTTACAAGGTTTCAACGCTTTTAACTTGGGGCATTCTATATAGCCTATGATACATTGCTAGTATTAGGAGAGTCGAGTCTTACAACGTCCTTACACGCGTGTAGTAGCGAGTAGCGGTGGGCGCGAGTGACTCTCCTTTCCACCACCACGACCCAGGTGCCGTGTGGGCGCGCTGCCGGGGGCTGAAGCGCAAATCGCGCCCTCTCGCGGAATATACGGGCCCTCAGCCCCGGGACTCACTTTCGATTTAATTTTCTGTCGGATGTAAACTCACTTAACATGTCTCCACAAATATGGCCGTGGCTGCCGGCGGCGGCGGGAATTAGGAGTTGTAAGTGGCAGCTCTTAACTTTAAGATTTACATGGACCGCGGACTGTGAGGTTTGGTTTGATCAACATTATCTCGGATTAACTAATAGTGAACCGGTTTTAGTAAATTTGAATTTTCATCTTCGTATAGTTTTGATGGACATATTAAGCCTAAATTTCATTAAAAACAAGTGTGTCAGATAAACCAAAAGAAATAATGGTGTCTGAGTCTATCCTCTTGTTGTGTACTTTGTGTGAACAACTTTTCGATGTCTTGTTTCTACCTATCAACGCTCATTCTTTTTGATTAATAACTACCATAAAACTTTTCCCTCCAAAACCATCAGTCATCCCCATCCTAACATTAACCATCCAACAGTCACCTGGCAAATTAAATTAACGCGGGCAGCAAACGGTGTCCCAGATCTTCCTAATTAACAAGCGAGATAACATCTAATTAATTACAACCATTAATTATTAATTCTAGAGAAATGTTCGCAAACGCTTGTCCATAAGGCTTATCTCGCCATCAGATAAGCTGCGCTCCCCGTCTATGGGGCAATCAGCTGGAACAGTATTTGCGGTAATTTCTTTATCGGTTTTCCTCTTAATAACATAATTACTGCAGCGCCTGCCGTAATGGCCGCCGGTACAAATGAGGGCCGCTGTATGTCCGGGGAACACGTCAAAGGGTCGTTAATGTTCCCGGACGTCGACTTACGTCGTTAAGCCCCGGGTGCTCTGCGATGTCTTAATTAAAGCTAAACATTGGTTTGTAAACGTTTATTTGGATTTTAAAATAGCAGTTTGCAAGTATAAGCGTGACATTGAAGCAATTATTCTCAGTGTAACTACCTGGCCGGCAAATAATATGATGACCACGGAAATGCGAGCGGTTAAACAGTTGTGTGGAAGTTTTGCTGAGTTATTATTAACAAATAAATATTTCGGAATTTTCTTGAGTATCCAATACGATTTTTACAAAAGACCGGTCGAAATGGTATTATTGAAATGATCGGAGCATTAACTCCAAACATCTGCATTTATTATCGCGGATAATCGATTTTAAAAATGTTTAGAGGCACTTACTTTTTTAGAAATTTACATAGAGTCAGTTCACACCCATAATTTCGGTTGTAAACCCCACCTCTTCGACTTAAATATGTGCGAGGGTCTGAAAATTAAAAGGAGGCAAAAAAGGAACAGAATCGATTCGCAACACAAATATAAAAGCTCCCATCATTTCTTAAATCACCCGTGTTAATGAAGGGCAAATGATAGGCTCTCGAAGCAGCATCAGTTAGAAGTATCAATTATGGCGTCGACAAGATCCGCAACAAACAACAGCTGATATGATCTCCCGCCACCGCCAAATATACGGCTTTGTTGCCAAAGTAATAGGGCTGCCAACCCCGCGAAACAAAACATCGTTGATGTAGTGCTATATAAATGGGAGATTATGAATATTAAGTCGGTGTGAGACGGGTCGCCCGAGGTAACGCGAGCGGGAGACACTCGTCGTGACTAATGGTGGTCGGTAAGTGATTGCGCATGATAACGCGCATTGCGAGTTATGGTAATCGGTCAAGTATTGGGACTTGGCGCTAGCACACTGATAACATCTATGTTCTGAAAGGCGTTGAAACTGGGAATGGAGAAACGTCATTGTGTCATCCGGACATGAATCAAACTATTCATGAGGTTGTATCAATAAACTATTGTTTATTTATTCATTATCACACAAAAATACTGGTTCATATTTCCTATATTTTTGGTGGTTTGATTTCAACGAATCGGTTTACCAGAAGGCTCGAACAGTCCACCACCTAAACAGGAAGATCGATAACACATCCTCACTAATGCATAAACCTTAACAAATCAGCGGCACGGCTTTTCAATGCTTTTCAAGGCATACACCAGTATTGCCTCCACTATTTAGTATTACACTCAATGGTTCAAATTACTTAATTTTGTTCATTACGAGGAAACATGTTTTAAACATTTATGTGATCATAGGGACAATCGCGACGTTGATTGTTCTTGTGTTTTTGTCTTTCAGTTTTACTTACCTATGTTTTTTTATGTTGTCATCGTTTAAGCTGACATACGCTGTGAATATATTAAGCCAATGCTGACCAGTAATCGCATCGCTTTTATTTTACATTCATAATCTTACCGTTTTAAAATTTAGTTCCGGTACAGGGCCTAAGCCATAGAACTCACATAATAAACCTCTATACTAACTACAAATAAGCTAATTGTTTTAAAATAGGGGTTCCCATTAGCCATGCTATTTGAACAAAAAATTAGCGAATCCAGTTGCTTTAATTTAAGAAAATGGGTTTCTTCCCATCTAATATACGGTCATATTACTTATCTTGTGATGTATCTTTAAACAGCGGTTCTAGCCTGATTTTGTTGGTATCAACAGCATTGATTTCTATTCTTTCAAAAGATTGACATTGGAATTTTGAAAGCCCAGAGGGTGAAGCCCTGAAGGTGGGTGTTTTCCAAACCTCCAAAATACACATCTAGTCGATAAGTGCTTTCAGATATAACATACAAAATAATTTAATAAACAACAGACTCGCTAGTAGCTTACTCACAGAAGATTCGGCTTGTTATTTTAATAAATAGATCATTATTTACCGGTATAAAGTTGTATTGTGCCGACTTGAAAGTTTCTTTGTGATACTGTCTTCATTGGTTCATTTGCTGTAGCCGGTATATGAATGGGAACCTGAATAATTAGGTAGAGTCAGTAATTGAAAAAGGTTTCTATTTAATTATTTCCCCATATCTTCAGTAAAACTAATTTTTAAACCGAACAATGTTTGTATTCGTCCACTAAATATCAATGTCATCTGGAACATGACAACGATCGAGTCATAGCATGACGACGGTCATTTGCCGGCTTGTTAATTACCATTATGATAATTAGCAGCCTAACAGCGTCGTTACACGGCATTGTGCTCGGTGGCAATCGCCGTAAACTTCACCAAATTGGGCGTAAACGATTTATAATTGGCCGCTTTAAATAACAAACCGCCTACCTGGAGATGCCTACGAGTGGCTTCCACCTAGCGCTGCGACTGCGTGGGAACTGCAGCCACAACCGGCGCGACCGCTGATTCATTAATTAACTCATCTAACGCCCACTTTTGCTGTTTGATTAACAACACTGGTGGGTTCAAAATTAATTTCCGGAATCGAATAAACTTCGTGGCTAAATGACTTGTAGACAAAGCCGTTACAAGCGTTAGCCTATAAATTGTTGGTGTACAGGATTTCTTCAGCGTATTTTTTATGTTAGGTTCTTGTTTATATCCTTTGATCAAATTACGAAGGTTTCACTGTGATCCTTGGTAAACCCAACGTACACGTATTTCGTAGTTGGTTTAAATCCTAATTGGATGTCTTACCTGCATCTCTCATTGTAATAGCGAATTTTAACTATAAAGACACTATGAAGTAGGCTAGCTTGATATTTTTTTAGTTAATTGAGGCACAAACCAAAAAGGAGAAGTAAAACGGAGGCTCTAGCTAGGACTACTTGTTAACATAAATGTTTCAGAAGAGAATTATTTTTACTGATTTAATAAATTGTCCTTCTTGTGTTTATCATATTGTTAATCATACAGCAGTATTTATGCACATTTATCTCCTTCCTATTATATTAGACTTGAAATAACTATAGGTAGTGTTTTATATTTTGAAGGTTAAACCTTGTTTCATTTCATCCGCAAGGTGCAGTTTGTCTTCTTATAACTCACATCAATCCTCTTCACCAAAGTCCTCAAGACTTGGGAATCGCCTTACTCTTATTTTTTTTGCTAAAACCCCATCGAGAATTTCTTGTTTCAGTTATATTATGTTTATAGGTGTACTATGTCATTTAAATAGTTGGGTTTAACTTAGATTTTATCAGACCAAAATACAGGTTAGGTAAAATAGAAATCGATCAGTTTACTTGCATTTTGCATGGGTTCAGTACAAGAACGCGTCAGTCGCACTGGCACCTCGCCACAACTCCCGACATCCCCCAAGTACATTAGGCCCTACACGTTACTCCGACATCTGTTTAGATCTGCCGTCCATCGGACCGGTCTTAAGTTCCAATAAAATCAGCGAGGTCGAGTCCAGTCGCAGATGAGCCCCGAGCCTCGTAAACTACAGTCTTACCCGGCGTGTAAACAACCTCCAAACAGGTTCGTTATATTTATGCTAACGAGGGTCGCGCCGGCCCGAAATATTGGACATATTTACAAACAGATGGCCGTCTGTGGGAGCAAGAGAGGTGAGTATAATGAGAGAGGGACAAGAATGCTTGCGATAGCATCGTCGATAGAGACATTAGGCCTGAGGATCGCTAATTATGTGGCGTACATGGTTTGGGCCGGGGACAGTCAGCGCGGCCCAAATTCTTCGGCACTCCGGGTACAGTCCGCTGCCGCTGCTGCCTCACCACAGCCTCGGTCCCCGACACTGCCGAGGAGTAGGCTTGGAGTAAGTATTTTGATTCAAAATGCTATCGACGCAAATTAGATGTGTTTGTAATGAACCATTTACGTTACGAATTCGGTTAAAAACCAATTCAAAATACACTTTGGCAGCAAGTGAATAGTATTTAATAACAATATTGATTTTATTTCACGTGAACTAAATTAATTAATTTGTTATTTCAGTTTGAAAGTTCAAAGAATAGATTATGCCTGAATACTTAATTTTTTAATGTATTTGTCGTTTATCGTTGATTTAACTCCCCTGAAATAACTGTACAGCGCTTATTGTATAACTCCTGCCTAGTATTAAATGAACATTGTATTAACAATATTAGTTGGTACGTAGCCTACTACTGTGGAGGCCTACTATTAAGAAACAGATTGTAAAATCTATTACAAGTTGCAGAAAATGCTATTCAATATTGTTATTTTATTTTGTTAATGAATTTTAAGTAAATTATTGATTTTTGTAATAATTCTACCAACAAAATACATACATTTTAGTTCATATATTATATTACGATATCTAAGATATACTAAGCGTATTATTTTTATGAACTCAATCCACTTTTGTATTAAAACATATTTTTTTAAAGTAATGTTTTAAAGTAATTAAAAAATAACACGAGCCAATTTTCAATGGAGCCGTAATCGCCCACACGAAACAACGAAATAAGTTAACAAAAAGACGAATACCCACGAAAACAAAGGAAGCCTCGAACCAATTACTCCACGACGAGATAGACCATTCACGAATGTCGGGAGTCATAAACCATAACGAATCATCGACTCATTCATACCACACACTTGCGGCGCGGACTGTACAGCCGAGGTTTACCTTTACAATCAGATAACAAGAGACTCTTGTCGCCGCCTGTACCGGGCCAACCGAGCTGTAAAAACCGGGGAATTCGAGAGCACGCCGATTACCTGCATATACATTAACAAGTCGGAGTCGCCGCCACAAAAACACAACGATCCAGCTTTTCGGCGCTTTAGCTCGGCATTTCTCGAATATCTTCCAGAGGTCTCTGTTTGGACACAATTTATCGTCGGTCCCACGCCCGCCGCGGTAACGTGTTTATTTTTGCTTAATTTAAAGTGGCGATCGTCGCACTGCGATTTTTATTGACCCTGAGAAAATCTTGAGTCTTAATGAACGCGATTATCACCTCGTTATGAGATTTTTAAAGCTCGTTTGCGTTTTTTGTAACACCGCTTTTAATTGCTCGTCCGCGTGTTTTAATGGGAGTATAGTGATCTCGTTTAAACCCTAATTGGTGTTCAATCTATTTTTCGTTTTTTAGGGGCAGGTGAAAGTCGGCTGGTGTTCACGCCCTTGTTAAGGGCTTTTGAACAAATTAGCCGGCCCGAGAGGCCGGGCAGCAGTTAGTTATTTATGATGAAGTAAACACTCTACTCCATCCGTCATCGTTTTTATCTTCTCCCTTCTTATTACTTCGCTGTTGATTATCGTTCTTCAGTTTATTTCCGCGGCTAAAGTTTTTATATGACCGAGTGGAGCAAGCTCCTTGTATTATCCAAAGAAACTACTGGCCACTGGACCGCTCGCGCCCAGGAGGGATGGGCTGCCCGAGACCAAGATCTCGAGTTGAAGTACATGTAAACAGCGACGGAGAAAACGCGAGATGCACGCTTTACTTGGGTTAGATTACCGGATCAGGAAAATTTGTTATGACTAAATGACTTTCAAAATAAATTCTATAACTATTCATACTAACATTAAGTGAGCCAATTAATTTAATGAAGTGTACCAACTATGCTGTAAAAGCAAGAGACACTTTGAATGTCAGTATACTAACCTTGACGCTCACATTCTTAAATTGGATTTGGGGTCGCGGGAATTGATTTACAACCCTCTATCATTTATATCCGTGTTTCTTGATACATTCCACAGTTTTCAATAAACTTAACAATGCAGCAGGGAGTTTCTAAAATATTCCATCAGACTTCGGGAGTTGGTAAAATAAATAAACAATTTCATATTGACATGAGTTATATATCGCTTGGTTTTTCGAATGTCGGTCCGTATGTGTTTTCTTACAAATACCGTATTATTATAAATCCTGTTTGGTTCAAGGTGGGACCTTGAAATCCGGTAAACCGCGAGTCTTATTACTTAAAACAAGTATATTTAATGTATTTTCTAAAACTTTATACGTTTCAAGGGTGGCCTTTTAAAAACTTTGGCGTCAAATTTAAAGAAGTTTTTTTAATGACCGCCATCTTGAAACGGCTAAAGTTTGAATAATGGAATTAAATATACTTGTATTAAGTAGTAAGACACGCGATTGTGCCGGATTTTAAAATCCTACCTTGAACCAAACACGATTTATAAAAATATCAGTAAAAAACACATAGAGACTGTCAGAAAGCAAAACAATCAATTTAGGACCCATGTTTATGGGAACTTTTTTCTTTTCTTAACTTTTAAAGAGTAATCAGCTACCGAAGTGTGTTGGAGTATTTCAGGAAACTCTGAGCAGGAATATTAATGACGTTAGATGAATTTAACTTTGATTTTTTGTATAAAAACCTCGACGTTTACTCACTTGAGTTAGGTTTTAAGCAAAATAAATTTATTTATAACCCGGTGGCCTCGTATTAAAATTGTGTCAAAGTTTATTTTGATTTCAAGACAACAATTAATCATACGTGGATGTAATGTTGCTGTTAAACAAGTGTGACATTAAGTTTTGGTGTAAAAACCGCGATGATCACTTAATTGATTAAAAATGGAATTAACTTATTTCCTGGTAACCTTCGTATTCATGTTCTCTGAAAAATTCTTGAGTTTTTGATTATAAAATAAATTATTTACCAGCAATAATATAACTAGTATAGATTCCAAAACCCTTCGACGCTTTCATAATTTCATAAATGTTCAACAAAAAAATAAGGCGTAACCCCACAGCCTTTGTATTTGTATTTCTTGTTATGGGTTTTCATCCAATATTTAATAAAAATTAAAAAGTGTAATAAATAAATTTGTTTAAAAACTGAGCATAATTTCTAAAATACTTACAACAAACGCAGACCGTTTCTGATTGCTTCATAGTTTGATTTTCAGTGAAGAAAATATCTAACGATTAAAAATATTTCTGTCTTATGTGTGTTGGTGTATTACAGAAGTTTGACACCTAAATAAGTCATATAAGGTAACCAATAAACCAATCGAAACTACTTTAACTAAGCGAGCGTCGAGATTAGTTGAATTTATCTATGTGACGCTTAGTGCGACTTGAATTGAACGTTGTCCCGTTTTATTTTCGCCTTGATTATTATTTTAAAAATTGTGAAGTACAAGTCGTAGATCAATGAATTATCTACAACTTTTCAGATGTAAGTTTGTTATACTTAACAATAGTAATGTTTAAGCATAGTGACTTTTAGGTGTCACTAAGTAAAACGTTTTTTTATCCCTGTTACATGTCTTAAATTAATAATTATTACATACTCTAAACTTTGCCTAACTATAATATATTTATAATTTTGGATTCTGTAATAAGTTATGAATATAATAATTATAATGTTTCATTCTAATTCAAGAATTTCAGTGAGGTGCAGGAGCATGGAATCAACAGCACTGACACAGTATCTTACATAATCAATGCTTACAATGTTTAGTGTGGATCGTCTTACTTTGAATTAGCAAAACCGTCATCAACAAATCGTTATGTACACTTAGATACTCATATTAACTCAACGTTTTGTCAATTGAAGGTCAAGCTAGGTATTTCACATATTGCTAATATGGCTCGGTCTTCGGTCTACAACTCATACCTCACTAAAAGATAATTCTAAACTCTATTAGTTAAAAATTATGTCCTCGTATTTTGTATTATATATGAAAACACATATACAAATATTCCCACAAACCCGCTCACACCTTGCCAACCTGCTTACTCACCATTAAATAATTTATAAAAAAATATAACTATTGTCAGTCAACTGATAAGAGTGCCAGAGTAAGCTAAAAGACAAGAAATTCCATTGGCCGAGTCATCAGTTTAAAATGAGAATTATTACGCTTTGAAATGGATAAATAACCAGCAACGGCCCAGCAGGGATCTGAAGAATGCAAAAACCGTGGAGAGGAAAACATAAATAACATTAATTAGTGGACTAAGCATGTAGCTACACCTACTTGCTAAGAAGAACGGCTGTTTGAACAAAACAACAACAAAGCCAAATTACACGGGATTTATGGTATATTGAAGTCAAATTATATACGGGCGTAAATCATGCGTGCTAAATAACACTCTACGTGCGAAACCCTCGGTCCATAAAATATAAATCTGCAATTATACGAGGTATATGCAGATTAAATCGGCATTATTAGGGAGTGATGCATAGCGCTGAACGGCCAGACATGTAGGAACTATAACTCGCGACCTACGGACGGACCCCTGCCAGACATGGACGTCTCTATCCCGCGGTAGAGTAGGTGGCCGACTCGCCACCACCGTACACACAACAGTGCGATGGACGATGGACTGAAGAGTTGAGCGTAACTCGTGACCTACGGACGGACCCCTGCCAGACATGGACGTCTCTATCCCGCGGTAGAGTAGGTGGCCGACCCACCACCACCGTACACACAACAGAGCGATGGACTATGGACTGAAGAGTTGAGCGTAACTCGTGACCTACGGACGGACCTGTGCCAGACATGGACGTCTCTATCCCGCGGTAGAGTAGGTGGCCGACTCACCACCACCGTACACACAACAGTGCGATGGACGATGGACTGAAGAGTTGAGCGTAACTCGTGACCTGCGGACGGACCCCTGCCAGACATGGACGTCTCTATCCCGCGGTAGAGTAGGTGACCGACTCACCACCACCGTACACACAACAGTGCGATGGACGATGGACTGAAGAGTTGAGCGTAACTCGTGACCTACGGACGGACCCCTGCCAGACATGGACGTCTCTATCCCGCGGTAGAGTGGGTGGCCGACTCACCACCACCGTACACTCAACAGTGCGATGGACGATGGACTGAAGAGTTGAGCGTAACTCGTGACCTACGGACGGACCTCTGCCAGACATGGACGTCTCTATCCCGCGGTAGAGTAGGTGGCCGACTCACCACCACCGTACACACAACAGTGCGATGGACGATGGACTGAAGAGTTGAGCGTAACTCGCGACCTACGGACGGACCCCTGCCAGACATGGACGTCTCTATCCCGCGGTAGAGTATGTGGCCGACTCACCACCACCGTACATACAACAGTGCGATGGACGATGGACTGAAGAGTTGAGCGTAACTCGTGACCTACGGACGGACCTCTGCCAGACGTGGACGTCTCTATCCCGCGGTAGAGTAGGTGGCTGACTCACCCCCACCGTACACACAACAGTGCGATGGACTATAGACTGAAGAGTTAAGTATAACTCGTGACCTACGGACGGACCTCTGCCAGACGTGGACGTCTCTATCCCGCGGTAGAGTAGGTGGCCGACTCACCACCACCGTACACACAACAGTGCGATGGACTATGGACTGAAGAGTTGAGGGTAGCTCGTGACCTACGGAGGGACCTCTGCCAGACGTGGACGTCTCTATCCCGCGGTAGAGTAGGTGGCCGACTCACCCCACCGTACACACAACAGTGCGATGGACTATATACTGAAGAGTTGAGTATAACTCGTGACCTACGGACGGACCTCTGCCAGACGTGGACGTCTCTATCCCGCGGTAGAGTAGGTGGCCGACTCACCACCACCGTACACACAACAGTGCGATGGATTATGGACTGAAGAGTTGAGCGTAACTCGTGACCTACGGACGGACCTCTGACAGACGTGGACGTCTCTATCCCGCGGTAGAGTAGGTGGCCGACTCACCCCCACCGTACACACAACAGTGCGATGGACTATATACTGAAGAGTTGAGTATAACTCGTGACCTACGGACGGACCTCTGCCAGACGTGGACGTCTCTATCCCGCGGTAGAGTAGGTGGCCGACTCACCACCACCGTACACACAACAGTGCGATGGATTATGGACTGAAGAGTTGAGCGTAACTCGTGACCTACGGACGGACCACTGACAGACGTGGACGTCTCTATCCCGCGGTAGAGTGGGTGGCCGACTCACCCCCACCGTACACACAACAGTGCGATGGACTATAGACTGAAGAGTTAAGTATAACTCGTGACCTACGGACGGACCTCTGCCAGACGTGGACGTCTCTATCCCGCGGTAGAGTAGGTGGCCGACTCACCACCACCGTACACACAACAGTGCGATGGACTTTGGACTGAAGAGTTGTGGGTAACTCGTGACCTACGGAGTGACCTCTGCCAGTCGTGGACGTCTCTATCCCGCGGTAGAGTAGGTGACCGACTCACCACCACCGTGCACACAACAGTGCGATGGACGATGGACTGAAGAGTTGAGCGTAACTCGCGACCTACGGACGGACCCCTGCCAGACATGGACGTCTTTATCCCGCGGTAGAGTATGTGGCCGACTCACCACCACCGTACACACAACAGTGTGATGGACCATGGGCTGAAGAGTTGAGCTTAACTCGCGAACTGCGGACAGACCCCTGTCAGACGTGGATGTCTCTATCCTGCGGTAGAGTAGGAGGCCAGGAGGACGACACTATAATCACCATACATACAACAGTGCGATGGACCATGGACTGAAGAGTTGAGCGTAACTCGCGACCTGTGGACGGACCCCTGCCAGACGTAGGCGTCTCTATCCTGCGGTAGAGTAGGAGGCCAGGAGGACGACACTATAATCACCATACATACAACAGTGCGATGGACCATGGACTGAAGAGTTGAGCGTAACTCGCGACCTGTGGATGGATCTCTGCCAGACGTAGGCGTCTCTATCCTGTGGTAGAGTAGGAGGCCAGGAGGACGACACTATAATCACCATACATACAACAGTGCGATGGACCATGGACTGAAGAGTTGAGCGTAACTCGCGACCTGTGGACGGACCTCTGCCAGACGTAGGCGTCTCTATCCCGCGGTAGAGTAGGAGGCCAGGAGGACGACACTATCATCACCGTACACACAACAGTGTGATGGACCATGGGCTGAAGAGTTGAGCGTAACTCGCGAAATGCGGACGGACCCCTGCCAGACGTGGACGTCTCTATCCAGCGGTAGAGTAGGAGGCCAGGAGGACGACACCATCACCACCATACATACAACAGTGCGATGGACTATGGACTGAGGAATTGAACATAACTTGCGACCTACGGACGGATCTCTGCCAGACGAGGATGTCTCTATCCCGTGGTAGAGTTGGAGGCCAGGAGGCCGACACCATCATCACCGTACACACAACAGTGCGATGGACTATGGACTGATGAGTTGAGCGTAACTCTTGACCTACGGACGGACCCCTGCCAGACGTAGACGTCTATCCCGCGGTAGAGTAGGAGGCCAGGGGGCCGACACCGCCACCGTACACCCAACAGTGCGATGGGCTATGGTCTGAAGAGTTGAGCATAAATCGCGAACTGCGGACGGACCTCTGCCAGACGTAGACGTCTATCCCGCGGTAGAGTAGGAGGCTAGGAGGCCGACACCGCCACCGTACACACAACAGTGCGATGGGCTATGGTCTGAAGAGTTGAGCATAACTCGCGAACTGCGGACGGACCTCTGCCAGACGTAGACGTCTATCCCGCGGTAGAGTAGGAGGCTAGGAGGCCGACACCGCCACCGTACACACAACAGTGCGATGGGCTATGGTCTGAAGAGTTGAGCATAACTCGCGAACTGCGGACGGACCCCTGCCAGACGTGGACGTCTCTATCCCGCGATAGAGTAGGAGGTCAGGAGGCCGATACCATCATCACCGTACACACAGCAGTGCGATGGAGCATGGGGTCTGAGGAGTTGAGCTTTTAAACGTCATGAAGAAAACTGGAAACCAGTCCAAGTTCGTTAACATATCGTGTGAGTAGAGAGGCAAGGGTTGGACAATAGTATAGGCCAAAGAGGAAATTTGTATGGGTGGGATCGGGTGTCGGCGCAAAAACTGATCCCAATGTTATTCTTGTGGCGAAAACGTGCCGAAAGTGGCTTTATACCCGCATTATACCCGCTTTATACCCAGTGCATTCACCCGACTTATGTGGTTAAATAATTTTGTGTTTAAAACAATTTGCTCGATTTAAACTTTAAAGCCCTAGCCCGATCTTCGTTAATGCTAGCCAGGACACGGCTTGGGGAAATGAGTTCATAACAGCATTTTTGATATTTATATTTTATTTATTTAAGTATATTTCCAAGTTTGTTATAAAAGTTAAACTTTAGTAATTTAGAAATTATAACTATTTTTTTGTTTTTCTAACATCTTAGTATTTAATACACAATCAGGTTTATTGTAAGGGAGAAATCGAAGGAATTACCAAACCGATTTTAATGACTGATATGTTGGTCAAAATAGGTCGAGATGTTTGATGCGACGAAATCTTATATAATGCACATCCAAGCTTCAATCTAACTAACTAGACCTGCTAACCCCGGGTACATTAGGAAGATACAAACATAGATTTATATATAATCAACTGCTCATGGTCTCAAATACACCAGATACAAGCTACAACCTTATAAAGACCAATAGGGAAAAACCCTATAATAGTTTATAATATTTTATTTATTTTATATATGTATGTATTTGTATATGTGTATTTTATATACGAAGATATTATTGCGCTTTACGTTGGATACCTTAAAAATTTGTACGGAAGATTACCCAATTGATTACATTTATTACAACTTACAGTATATAGATAATTATGAAAGAAAATCAATCAATAAATTAAACATTTATACGGTACTATTACAATAATGAAGCAGCACATAATTAATTGGAAATGTTAAATTGGTTATGTAATTAAATTAGTAGTGGAATGACAACGTAATATGAACAATACGTGATGCGGAATTGTATAAATTCAGAAGCATTTGCTCGTGTTTTAGCATCAGAGCCTGTTAGTAAATATAAATAATATACTTACTTATGAGCTTTGTGATTAAATTTCGCGAAAGCCTATCACAGTGAGTAATTGAGATAAAATATTACATGAGTGTTCTATTATGAACCCTGTCAACAATCACGTCTAAACAACTAATATACATTCGGTTCAAAAACATCAATATTACTCTGTGTCAACTGTATTGTGTCAACTGTTTACATATATATATGTAAACAGTTGACACAATACTCCCTTTATGTTTTATACACTGCTGCCGAGAGCGCTGTCTGCGGCGCGGCGTTGCTGCGACCACTTGATGAATGTGCTAATGACAGTATCTTTTCTAATTGACACCAAGATGAGTCTCCCTCATTATTGACCATATTTTATTCATTAACCGGC
Source organism: Allygus modestus (assembly GCA_963675035.1). NCBI lineage: Eukaryota > Metazoa > Arthropoda > Insecta > Hemiptera > Cicadellidae > Allygus > Allygus modestus. Next base: position 377,224,063 of record OY776111.1, on the reverse strand, counting down.
TTATAAATGAGTCCGGTTGGATTAAATTGTTGTGTCGTTCGTTCGTTTAGCTCTAATTATAATAATTATACCTTTTGCGTAACAACCTTCATCAGTCTACGTCGGGAATTACTCTTGAGAAATTAACCGATACGTCAGACGCCGTGGATTAAATTTCCCCTTTCTTAGTATTGATTATATGTGATTGGTTTCTTGGGGATAAACTGTAACTAAATCGCTGATTAATAGTTAAGGGTCAACTAAAAGTATTGATTTACAGTTATGGGATAGTGAGAATCGAAACTATTATAATTATTTAAAACAGTAAGAAAGTGTCGTATCACTTAAAAAATATGAAATAGTTAGGATATTAAATGAAGTATTTTAAAATTTATTTGGATAGAAAGTAATTAAGATAATTGTACAGTGATATATTCAAGACGTATATTTATATTATGCTATGTAAATTGTAAATTTATATTGAAAATATAATAATTGGGATGCATCCATGGTCAATTAATACATTTTAAAATTGTTGGTCAACACAAGTTTGTCTTAAAATGTTTACCAAGATTTTGTACTATTTAAAAATCGACCGTTACATAAATAAAATATCTGAATTCCACATCAGAATATCAAGTATTATTGAGTCTGGTTTATTACTGGTGATTAAACACTGTTTGTATTACCTTAGTAAACTGCAGCATTGTTTCACATTTATTTCCCTCTTTTTCACTCATAACCCAGATAAAATTCCCCATAAACTTACATCAATATTGCAAAACCAATGTAAGCTACCACGCAAATATCACACGCTATTTTCTTAGATCCAGCACTCGTGTAGTTTTAGATATATCTTATGTAAATTAAAATTGGTTAAATTTGAATATATACACTCAAAAAACATTTTTAATATTCCTGCAAAAGTACCAATGCAGTTAAACGATAACAATTTATAAATAGTATCATATTGTATCTTTAAAAGAATACGACACATCGTTTCTACATTTTAAACTTAAATAACGCTCTGCTATAAACAAATTCACTGATTATTTCTCTGCAGTATAGTCATTTATTTTTTTTAGTTTTAAACACCCATTGAAGACGCGGATTGTTTGTGTGGTTCCGCGAAATATCTATAGAGTTCGAGGGATTTTGTTATGTATGTTTCGTCCGTGAGCATGTGTTTGAGTGGTAAACTTCTGACAAGGTTGTAAATCTAGCTGGGCATTGGAAATATACGTTTTCGCGCCAAAAACACAAATTGAGTGTTGACCCAAAAATAGGTCTTGAAAGTTATTTTAATGTCCCCTTAAACTTACCTAAAATGGATATTTCCACTTAACGTAGGTGGATTAAACGTCCTGGCATCTCTTGATTTGTTATCCTGTCCTGTTCAATTAAAATATGAAATTCCCCCTTGTTCCTCCAGCTGAGATAGAGAAGCCCTTCGGTGTGCCCAGCGCCCAGCGCCCAGATGTGCGAGCGTGCGCCCATCGCCTAGGCGGTGTCTAGGCCGTTGTCGCGCCCACGGGCCCCGCGCCTCGGGGACGTGGGTCTGGCTTGATTCACCGTTACAGTTTAGATCATATCGCACGACCAATCAAACGTCGCGACCGCGTGTCAATAAAACGCCCATCACGTCGGTAATCGCTGAGGCTTGTGGGTGGGAAATGACGCTGTTAATCCTGCTAGACAGTATGCGGTAGTTTTAGTTTGCAATTAGTTTCGGTGTCAGATTACACTGTTTTCAATTTATGTTTTGTTTAATGTATGCAATCAGGCTCGTGAAAACTGTCCTCAAATCTCATTAAAATGGTTACAACCCTTTTTGCATACACTTGTTACATAAACACACCCATGCTTGCATTACTTCTCTAAATATAGTTACACTTCGGGGCGGGGCAGTGCATGAACACAATTTCTAACATCTACTGTTCAAATCTACTAGGATCTAAAACCATGCTATCTACTGTTCAATCATTGATATTATGAGAGGTTTTTGTGTCTAAAATTTCCAGTCTCTATTAATTAAACAAACTAAATTGTATGTTTTCAATGTGTAATAATCTGCCCATTGACGAAAAACGTATTACCAAAACTCCTCTGACTACTTATGATATTAAGAAGAGAAGCTAACCAGTAATTAGTTGCAATAAAACCAATGGTTTAACGATATACATTTCTGGTAAAGTTATTTTAATATTATAGTATTTCGCAATCATCGCCTTTTCTGAAGCAGATTATCATTTCAAACGAGGCGAGCTATTTGATTTATCTCAATTAGAAATGGTTCATCTCGTATATTAACGACCTCCATATCTACACTTAAAGAAGCGCGAAGGAATTGGATGTGACAAAAGCTGATTATGCGTTTGAACGATGTGGAGGCGCCAATGGTTAAAGGTCAGTCTAAATTAGCAAACAAACAAGTAACAAATTGACCCATCACTCACCCACACGGCGTCCCATAACTCAACATTCGACGTCAGGCTTTAGAGCGAGACGATATAATTGTTGTACAAGACTCAATCAACTGTTGGGTGTTCATTGTTCAGAAAAGGAGGGGGGCATGTATTGTTGGAATAGGAGGGGGGCCATTGTTGACAGAAGGCCGAGAGGGAGGGAATACAACAATGGACCTAATTGTTTCCGACAAGTTCCCTAATTAATTGTCCTGCGGAGGTATAATTAACTCTATTAGCATGATGGCGATTTGGAATTAGTCACTATTTATCACCTGTAATTATACCCGCGATCGTGATGTCCTGGAGATAAGAGTGGACGCTCTATCCGCTTTCCTTTATGGCTCCACGGGCCCCGAATTTATTGCGGGTGGTTAAGGAACACCGTTTCCACCCAAATTACCCGTAAACACGCCAGCTTATTTATGACTTAATCTTCTCACTCGAGGGAACGCGTGATGTTTGCTTTGGACGCATGTTTGAACAGTACGAACGTCTTCCAACAAGAGAAACCGGATATTCGGGACATTTAGTGAAATTAAGGTGGATTTCATCATCATTAATTCTCGACGAAAAGAACAACTATGTAGACGTATTTGTTGATTATAATATAAAACCTCGTATTCCTTGCAGATTTCTATTATTGTTTGTGAAACATGAATGAGAAATTTTAAATATAATGCGGACGCAAGGAATAGCATACTTAGGAACAAACAGTTTATGTAGCTAGTTTTCAAAATGTAAGCCTAATATTCTTCCTCCTTACTTTATGCCTCAAGTGGAACTGAATGGTTATTTATATATTTTCCCTAAGACTAAGACTAGAAGTTTCTCGAGCAGCTCAGAGACGATTATTGGCAGTATCCCACGCCGGGTCATAGACTCGCACTCCAGGGGTCCGTGGCCATCGGTCACCTCCTAATCGTCCCCAGTTCTAATCGTTGTCGGAGCCCATCCATCTCTGTGTCGAGCCATTAGTCTTCTAGAGGTATCAGTCTCTGTTGGTATTTAGTCCTCTGCTCTTTCCCTAAGAGAGGTATTTTTATGGTCTTGAAAAATTAAAACAAACTCATTAGTACAAAATATCGCAACACATAGTTTTTAATAACAAAATTTTGTCCATTACAATCCATCGATAAAGCAGGTAAAATATGTTTTTTAATACAAACAGGTTCAGCGCAAACACAATGAAGTAACCGAAAAAGTCTTTCGGCAATAGAATGTGGGCTAGTCTGTGATTTTTAACTCTGTCAGAATGTGAAATTTTAACCATGTTGACTAAGAATATGATCCATTTATCACACTTCCCTTCCACGACTAACAATGTTGTTAATGTACAATGAACACTTCTACATAAGACGACTACCCTCCACGCTTCGATTGCTCTATCAATACTTGTCTGACCCTCCGGTGTCGATGGCTGGCGCTGCTATAGCTGCCAGGGCCCACCATCCCGCACTAATCGTCTCATTAGGTAATGCCTTGTCCTCTGGGCGAGGGTCCAATCTCTCAATCAGCCCACAGCCTCATCGATCATCTCTCCTCGTTTGTTTTATAAAACCTCGGACTCATCGTTTGGGTTCGCTTTTTGTGTGGGGTTAGCTTCATCGTTTGATCTATATTGTACCTGGCCGTTATTGAGCGATAATAACACGTTGATGATTAGTACATTTTAGAGACAGGCTTTAAAAGTGTTCAAACATTTGTATTCAGAATACAATTTTATTCATTGAGGTTTAAGGGTTGAGTTTCTTCTCAGATTTAATACAGCTTTAGTTTCCACAACGCAATGTTACAACACATCATTTATAGCGTTGTTTAGGCACGATTATATAAACGGGTTCTCGTGTATGCACACTAATTATTATTAGTGCTACATTCCGAAAAGTAAGAAATCATCTAAGTTTACATAACAGCAGAAATATATTTCTAGACAACTTGCTCGAGCTTTGTGCCCAAGGAAAATTGACTGTAGCGTATCCCGGAGTAGGCCTACCTCAAACGGAAGTCTTCGAAAAAAAAAACTTCTATTAACATTAAATTCGATATCATCATTTAAAGAGCATCAACATATTTAAACAAATTGCAAATATGCATAACTGTGTGAATATGCTAATGTTTTGTGTATTCATCACTTATAACTGTGTCGACGCTTTTTTGTAACCGTCTTGCGCTTATCAGTATATATTTCAATCCTCGGAACACTCAAATTCATAATTCCTGTCACAACAATCGGTCCGAGGGCGGGGGCCAACCATTACCACCCCTGTATACCATCTCTAGCGTATCGTATCTTCTTGGCCCCAATTTGTTGCCAGTCACCGCGAGTAAATTGTTTCCAACGGCCGCGTTATCAGGACACAGCCCTTACAAGCTTTAACAGTCAATTTGGATGTCGAGGGTTAATTTGGCCCTTATCAGCAGAGCATCTAGCCTGTGATGAAACCATTAGACTGAAATGTGAGAAGGTTGATAAGACACACGCGGGGGGTCGGGTTGAGGGGGTTGCTGGGAGGAGTGGGGAGTAACCCACAATTGTCGAGTGGGTGTCGACTACAAGTGATATTGGCTAGACACGCAAACTCGAGGGAGATAAAGGAGGCTAAGTAGTAGTCTCTAAAGGGGTTCCTCTACCCGCACTGATTCCACAGTGAGTAGGAGGGAATAAAGGTGGCTAAGTTGTAGCCTCTTAAAGTGGTTCCACCACCTTCGCTGATACCACAGTGAGTAGGAGGGAATAAAGGTGGCCAAGTTGTAGCCTCTTGAAGTGGTTCCACTACCTTCGCTGATACCACTGTGAGTAGGAGGGAATAAAGGTGGCTAAGTTGTAGCCTCTAAAGGGGTTCCACCACCTTCGCTGATACCACAGTGAGTAGGAGGGAATAAAGGTGGCCAAGTTGTAGCCTCTTGAAGTGGTTCCACTACCTTCGCTGATACCATTGTGAGTAGGAGGGAATAAAGGTGGCTTAGTTGTAGCCTCTTAAAGTGGTTCCACTACCTTCGCTGATACCACAGTGAGCAGGAGGGAATAAAGGTGGCCAAGTTGTAGCCTCTTAAATTGGTTCCACTACCTTCGCTGATACCACAGCGTGTATCAGTGTGTAGGAGGGAATAAAGGTGGCCAAGTTGTAGCCTCTTACGGTTTGGCTGTTTAGGTATGGCGTGTATCGGATTAGCCAACCCTTAGCTCTCGTATGCGCAGGGACGCACCGCCGAACAATGGCCACGTAGGCTACTAATAACAATAAAAAAGTCTTTTCGAGATGCTATACAATGTGTCAACCCAAAACTAAGCCTCTGTCGTGAAGATACGTTTAACCACCTCACTATATCAATACAGGAAGCCGATGTTAGTGGAGCTACTTGGAACCAGCGGTGACCAAGATATTCGGTACGTGACTGCACTACCAGGATAACCCGGTCCCAGGACCAGGACGGCTGGACAGCGCGGGGGCTACTGATAACAGTATCACTATCAGGCGCGTGACCGGACAACACAGATTGCCAATGTCATCGTCGCTCCATTAAAGCTGTTATCACTCCTTATCATAGCGGGGTTCCCATTATTTCGACAATACTGCCGCGTTTAGCGAGTCATGTGTGTCGTTGTAATGTGACCGAGTCTGCTCACGTAGCAACTTTGATATGCGTGTCGCCGGGTAAATTTAAATTTGTTATCACTTCCAGTTAGTAATTGTAATCATTTATACATTACTCCACCGATAGACTAATAGCTTGATGGTTTGTAGGTGTCCCAACCATTCTACATATATACCGAACCTAAACTTCATATAAATTACATTACCGTAATATTAATTTTCATTTGTCAAATTATAAATTTAATTTAATAATCTCTAACAAATATTTATATTTTGACTCTAGTCTAAGAGAAATTAAATACTCTCAAAAGCAAATTCCATTTATGTACTCTTCAGGTGTAACTGTTTGTAAATAACACTTCAAGCTCTGGATGCTGGAACCAGGACCGGCGAGAATAGCTAGTTTTAGGTACTCTCGCTGGCCCTGGCTGGAACTGAGACGTTTACAACAGTTTGGTAATAAATGTGTTCACATAAAACCAAGTCCTTAATCGATTATGCTAAGAATTCCAAAAATATTTCAAAGTGTGCATTCTGCATTGATTAAGGCTAGATTAATCGGAACTTCATAAAATTAGGGTCTACTAAATCCCACTAAAATGTATTAATTATTTTAATTTCATTATTAAAATAGAATCAATTTTTAGTTTATCTATTTTATACTTAGTCATAATAGGAGAGCGCCAAACAATGTTAAAGTACAATTTTCTTTGGAAGGGGAGGGTTTGATGATTGAATTACTTGCTCAATCTCCGTAAACAATTCAAGAAACATCTTATTATTAATCAAGAGTAACCTGGTAAAAATGAATTTATTTTAGCTTTTGAAATGGCAGTTAAATGAAGAAAAAAAAAACACTATTAGTCACTTTTAAAACAACCCTTGCTAAACATTTTTTGTAGTGAAATATTTTTACTCTTTCGTATAATTTTTAACCCGTATTCGTGTCAAATGTAACCTAAAACCATCAGTCAAGCTGTGATGGCATGATAGGCATATAGGCTTTCCAACAAATTATAGTTTAAACATAACAATTTGACACCAGAGATCAAAATCACTTTCTAAACAGACAGTTATAATTTGCTCGCAAGAGAAAAGGACCGAACGTCAGTCTATCCTTATATTACGATACCCCTCAGTTTTGACAGAAAGGTATCAAATTCGAGTGGGGGATTGACGTCGTAATGACTTAAACACAAGGACGACGCGTGATCCCACGGCTAACCGCAACTGTCCCTCTCACCCGCCGGGCCTCTCGCGGCGAAGCCATACACCTACCTTCTACGTGTAAGTGTGAACCCGATAAAATATGGGAGCTTCTTAGACAGACCTCAGTGTCTACTGGGAACACGTGTAGGATACTTATCAATTAATTGAGTAACTTTAATTACAAAAAAATATACAAGTTGAATCCCTTCTAATAAATTGAGACTTCAAAACATGTTCATTACTGGAGTAGGTTAAATTTTCTCTTTCATGAAAAAATAGAAGCATGACAAGAATAGTTTGAAAAACACAGTAACAGATGAACTCAACATATACGGAAGTAAAATAAATAATGAATTCGGAAGGAGATTTTGAAGCGAATTTAATAGACTAGTGTGTAAGACGTCTCTTTTTAAATATCGTAGATTGATTTTCTGGCTTACAGGTTATCTAATTTTTTTTATAAATTAAGGGAATACGGTAGTGTTTATTATCATAAGTTGTTTAATTTGAAATATTCTTATTTGATTTGGCTTTGTTGAGTTTACTGTGTTTAAAATGGGGATTATTGTTTGTTTTTTATATTTTATTTTATTGGAACACTTGCCGAAACCAGTTAAAAATACAAATTGAAGATATAAAATTAATGAAACATATTAACTTTCATTTAACGTAGAAATACTCTACATGACACTGAACTGAAATCATTGATTCGTTCTACCAGTACATACAGTGTATAGGGCTCCAAATTCAACAAAAAGATGTGAATGCATGATAATCCAGGCTAACTCAAAGTGGTAATATGTGGCCGGTAAAATGTGGTAATATTGACCTCATTGGACGACTGATCAACGCCACAGAAGATGTTTACACTTTACACTGTGCGGCTTGGTCGCGGCGTGGCTGCAGCCAATTTGTCCAGAGACGAGGACAGCACAATGCAGGAGTTATGCCGATATGCAAACCGCTGCCTGATTGCTCCAATTTGTTGCCCAAGAGCTGGGCAATGGCGATGGGCAATGGGCATTATGTCGGTGGCGCCGCACCTCCATCACTATGGGCACTAACTTGAGGGTTTATTGAGCACTTGCAGTGGGTGGTTGAGCGGGAAATTGTTTCCCTTGAACATCCTGAGTCAGGGTTAACGTTGTTCAGTTGGTTCGCCAAAAATATTTTCATTTTCATTCTACACCTTGGGGTAGAAGTGATATCCTCAGTGCCATGAACATAACTTCTTTAGCATATGATAAATCCTATACCTATGTAAGTTGTATTAGCAATCGCGTAAGTCATAGCTGCCTCCAGTCCTGAAAACTCCTAACGCAGTCTTGATTGCCACTCTATAATCATAATGTTCACGAATATTTTGTTGCTTTATTAATACGACTTAACAATCTTTTCAAAACACTTCAATTTTATGAGTTTTTCCTTGATTAGCGAATTTCCCCTATAGGGAAGAAGCTATTACCGTAGGTCTCATGGTAAGACTTAAGCCCGAGACCATGATAACTTTTTGTTTTGATGTCCCCAGATGTCCAAAACACTATTCGTTCAAATTTATATATATGTATATATATATATCTATATATATATATATATATATATATGTGTGTCCGTGAATGCGATAACTTGAGTAAAAAAGTCCGATTTCGATGAAATTTGGCTCAAATGTGTAAACTGACATTTATGACTTTAAGTTCGAAAACCAGAAAAATCGGACCATGGGAAGGGGGGTTTATGGGGGTTTTAAATTTTCCAAAAATCAGTTTTTTGCATTTTTTACCCTAAAATTTTAAAAACACTTAATTTTGGTTTAGACCATGTTATAGAGCTTAAAAAAACAAATAATATGGTATTTTGAATTATTAACCTAGGTTAAGTGGTTGCGGAAAAAATCCAAAAAACATGCTCATAAAATCTCCCATGTTAATCTTATGGGAAAAAGGTTTTTGGCTTTTCCTCAGTTAATTTTACTTTAAACTTCACATTTTCTTTTACCAATCACTTCAGCTCCACAAAACAATCATTTTGGTGTTTAAATTGTGATTCTACGTCAAACCGTTGCAGAGATATTCAAAGTGCTAAACACAGTACGTTGTCCAATGTTATCCTTATGGAGAATAAATAAAATTGGATATCTTGATTATTTATTAATGTATATTGATGAAATTTGGTATGTGGCTTCATGTTGTACTGGTATATTGATAATTGCACAAAAAATAAATGTTTTGTTAATTGTCCCCGTAGCAGCTAACCTGCATACTCAGCCCTAATGTTATTCTTATGGAGAATAAGTAAAGTTTTATATCTCCCTTAATTATGAACATAAATTAATAAAACATGGTAAGTAGCTTCACCTGGTTCAGTTATATTGATAATTGCATAAAAAATCATTTCTTATCTTCCTCGTTGCAGCAAACCTGCGTACTCAGTCCTAATGTTATTCTTATGGGGAATAAATAAAATGTAATAAATAACTTATTTATGAATGTATTTTTGTCAAAATTGGTGAGTGGCTTTATGTACTAGTGAGAAACATATCAATGCATTGGAAATTCGCTGAGTACGCAGGTTTGCTGCGACGGGGGGTATTTTGTATGTTATATTATATTTATCTTAATTTATAATTTACAATTATAGTTATTTACCTTATTTGCATTTATTGCCTACATCTAAGCAGAAAAAAATATTCTTTCTTTCCTTACGACCGAACCCTGATAAAATATGTAATAGACCACTGCATAAATAGCTTAAATCCTGCTTTTTGAGTACTTTTGACTGGTACATCCCCTGTAACTTGATATTCTTTGATAACATATTCCATATTTATTATACTTATATGATCCAAAACTGAACTGTTCATTAAAGCCGCTCAACTAATATGCTCAAATCGTTAAATGTTTCGTTGCAATAGTCTATGTAAAAAGATTGTTATTGTGTTGGTTTTGTAATGTCTTTTTGTACTCCCTGAAAATATGGGAGGATACGGATTGCTCCCTCCTTGGATGGCCGCGCGAGCGACATACGGATGGCTCCCCCTGCCAACCAGGTATGATTTTGACGAGTGATAACATACCCTTAGCCACACTGGAATGCTTGTCCATATTTCTGGACCTGAATGTACCTATCTAAACCAAATTCCGAATCAAAGTCGTAGTACTTAAAAATTAGTTATGTTTACATAAAATATAGTCGGTAATTACAATAAAGAATAATTTCTCCATGAGAATAACAACTATTTCAAGGATTCCCGTCGAGACTTTGCTGTTTTAAAACATGTAATAGCCAATAGCTAGCTAATTCTGGTCTCATTTAACATTGTAAATAATTTAAATTCATCAGGGTAAATTATTACGTAAGTAATAACGTCACGTAATATGCTTATCAAAAAGTTGTTTAAATTCATTAACATCTGCGATTATGGCAAGAGAACAATCACAAGTAAGATTGATATGAAATAATCATAAATTATATGAAATGATGCATGTAATTTTTAAGTGCCGTAGCATTAAGTACAGCCAGGGCAAAATTTGGGGTTGGTTATTTCACCACGACCAGGGGGGAACAATCCGTATGCTGTCGCTCGGTTAAATAAACCTGGTTTGGCAGTGGGAGCAATCCGTATGTCGCTGGATCTGCTGGCCAGGGGGGAACAATCCGTATGCTGTCGCTCGGTTAAATAAACCTGGTTTGGCAGTGGGAGCAATCCGTATGTCGCTGGATCTGCTGGCCAGGGGGGAACAATCCGTATGCTGTCGCTCGGTTAAATAAACCTGGTTTGGCAGGGGGAGCAATCCGTATGTCGCTGGATCTGCTGGCCAGGGGGAACAATCCGTATGCTGTCGCTCGGTTAAATAAACCTAGTTTGGCAGGGGGAGCAATCCGTATGTCGCTGGATCTGCTGGCCAGGGGGGAACAATCCGTATGCTGTCGCTCGGTTAAATAAACCTGGTTTGGCAGGGGGAGCAATCCGTATGTCGCTGGATCTGCTGGCCAGGGGGGAACAATCCGTATGCTGTCGCTCGGTTAAATAAACCTGGTTTGGCAGTGGGAGCAATCCGTATGTCGCTGGATCTGCTGGCCAGGGGGGAACAATCCGTATGCTGTCGCTCGGTTAAATAAACCTGGTTTGGCAGGGGGAGCAATCCGTATGTCGCTGGATCTGCTGGCCAGGGGGGAACAATCCGTATGCTGTCGCTCGGTTAAATAAACCTGGTTTGGCAGGGGGAGCAATCCGTATGTCGCTGGATCTGCTGGCCAGGGGGGAACAATCCGTATGCTGTCGCTCGGTTAAATAAACCTGGTTTGGCAGTGGGAGCAATCCGTATGTCGCTGGATCTGCTGGCCAGGGGGGAACAATCCGTATGCTGTCGCTCGGTTAAATAAACCTGGTTTGGCAGGGGGAGCAATCCGTATGTCGCTGGATCTGCTGGCCAGGGGGGGACAATCCGTATGCTGTCGCTCGGTTAAATAAACCTGGTTTGGCAGGGGGAGCAATCCGTATGTCGCTGGATCTGCTGGCCAGGGGGGAACAATCCGTATGCTGTCGCTCGGTTAAATAAACCTGGTTTGGCAGGGGGAGCAATCCATATGTCGCTGGATCTGCTGGCCAGGGGGGAACAATCCGTATGCTGTCGCTCGGTTAAATAAACCTGGTTTGGCAGGGGGAGCAATCTGTATTTCGCTGGATCTGCTGGCCAGGGGGGAACAATCCGTATGCTGTCACTCAGTTAAATAAACCTGGTTTGGCAGGGGAGCAATCCGTATGTCGCTGGATATGCTGGCCAGGGGGGAACAATCCGTATGCTGTCGCTCGGTTAAATAAACCTGGTTTGGCAGGGGGAGCAATCTGTATGTCGCTGGATCTGCTGGCCAGGGGGGGACAATCCGTATGCTGTCACTCAGTTAAATAAACCTGGTTTGGCAGGGGGAGCAATCCGTATGTCGCTGGATCTGCTGGCCAGGGGGGAACAATCCGTATGCTGTCGCTCGGTTAAATAAACCTGGTTTGGCAGGGGGAGCAATCTGTATGTCGCTGGATCTGCTGGCCAGGGGGGAACAATCCGTATGCTGTCACTCAGTTAAATAAACCTGGTTTGGCAGGGGGAGCAATCCGTATGTCGCTGGATATGCTGGCCAGGGGGGAACAATCCGTATGCTGTCGCTCGGTTAAATAAACCTGGTTTGGCAGGGGGAGCAATCCGTATGTCGCTGGATCTGCTGGCCAGGGGGGAACAATCCGTATGCTGTCGCTCGGTTAAATAAACCTGGTTTGGCAGGGGGAGCAATCCGTATGTCGCTGGATCTGCTGGCCAGGGGGGAGCAATCCGTATGTCGCTGGATCTGCTGGCCAGGGGGGAACAATCCGTATGCAGCCGAAAATATTACGTCAGTGACATCAATTCATTTATTAGAATAGGCCAAAACAATATTCCCCAATATAAAATTACTGCAAACATCATAGAAGAAAATTACATCACAAATATTTTATTATACGTCACTACTATTAGGGAATATCAATATTTGACTATTAGTCATTGCTCAGTTTATATTTACGTTTTCATGTTCCCAACATAATAAAGCCACTTCGGCCTAGCCCAGAATTCAATCAGTGCGCATCAGAAGCCATCCGCTAGATAGCAGCGCCAGCGGCAGCCGCGCTGATCCGGAACTACGTCACTCCTAACATTTCACTTCCGGTTATTATTTAGCCATTATTATGTTAATATGAGAGCGAGCTGTCCGAGCCCATCCATCATGCTAGTGGCGGCTTCCCATTAGTGTAATGCCACTTTAACTGAGGCACTAAGGACGATCGTCATGAGATTTTGATTAATGGCTTGTTAATAAAGCATGTGACATTTTAATGCGGTTTTAAACTAGGGAACTCATGCAAAAGTCTCATTTACCAACAAACAGTCGTAATACAGAGGTTTCTAAATTAATGTTATTTAGAGTTGGTCCGGCATGGTTTGTTGAATAACTGTTTCGTCATCAAAACAGTTTTGTAATAAATATTATTACCTATCGTCTCAGGGAAAAACAAGGGTTCGCTTTAAGGAAAAAACAACAACATATAAAATGATTCATATAACATGATTCTGTTAAACGGTGGTTTCATATTATCATTGACTATATCTATAGTCAATGATATTATACATGATGGTCTGACGTTTACATTCGGTATATTAGTGTCTGGTGTAGCACCTGGAATGTCAATACATTAAATTTAGACAACAATATAATTAAGGGCAACAAAATCCATAAATAGGTAGCCTATAGTTGTTTTAAAACAAAACAGATATTATTACGCACTTGCATCAGAGTTGGCTGTGGCTCAGTATTGGATATAGTGTCATCCATAACCATCATGGAAAAGGTATAACTACTGTACTCTCAATGATAAAAAATAGAATACACTGGTGTATCGTTAATTTGTATGTAACTGTGTTGTCAATGATACTAGTAGTAAGTAGCTGATTATACCTCTAATATGATGATCTTCGAAACATCCAATTTTTTAAATTAAAATGTAGTATAATCATTTTCCTTTCGAAGACGGGCAAAACCGGGCCCATATCATAAGCAGAGTATGATTGTATTTAAATACGATGGCGTTATTGAGAAATTTCTCAGTTGAGAACAACCGTATTCTCTTTAGAATTTTTTTGAGCATTTAGACTTTGCGAATTTGGATACACTTATGCTTGTAAAATAACACCATTTGTGATACACCAGCGTTTTAAACGAGATTGGTAAATGGTATGACTGGTTTAAATTTATACAATTACCTTTTTACGAAGTTTTATTTGCAAAATCTAGCAGTTTGTAAGACACGTCTAAAGGACATGTGTTTAAAAGATAATACATGTGAAACCATAAAAGAACTAAATATGTAGATCTACCGACCTCGTGGAAAACAACAAAACATGCGGTAAAGCGATAAAGGCAACACATTAGCAGCTAAAACACTAAAATACCGGACGAAAAACTGGAACAATAAAAAGCAACGAGTGTAACGCTAACATTAAAGCGGGATTGACAGGCGCACAAAGGCGAAGTGCGAGGCAATTACGGCACAGTATTGTATATGTACACAGTCGTGAGTGTGGACCAATGGGAGCGGGCCGCGCCGGGGGGCGGGGCCTCGGCACCACCGTGTATCATACGGCAGACCGGCTCTAGCACTATCACACTTGCACCTCCGCCGGATTGGTTTTCCATCAGGGAAGACGCGGAGAGGTGACTATATCGTGTCTAACTCGGAGGAATTTTCAATTTGGAGAATATTGTGCTCGGCCTCAAGGACGGGTTGAATAAGTTGATACAACACGTTTAACATGTTACGAGAAATGCAATATATAAGTTTAAATTTGAAAATGCATCTAGTTTTGAGTTACTGTAGTTTATAATGTGTTTATAATAGCCGTGTGTGGTGCTTTTCCCTGAAATATGGGAGTTTATAACTATTATTTACCGTTATCATTAATTCAGTCTAATCGTAATTCAATATATGTTGATTGTCATATGCTGAAATGGCCTGACATTATACCTGATAGCCTGATTTACATTGTACAATGCAATGTGGCACGACGGACGCCACGGCGCAGGCGGTAATATAATGGTTACTGAAAAAAAACCGTTATGAATACAAAACACTAAACAGGTCACAATTATACTTGGAAGAACTATGTTTGATGTTATGTAACTCATGTTCAAACACACACTACAAGAATTTGATTAAAATTGGGTCCTAAATTAATTTTCTGGAAATATTAATCAATAATCTTTATTTATTTTTGTTTTTAATTTGTTTAAATTTGCTTGTATGTGAAAAAAAAATATATATCAGTATTTTACCATCAAAGTTTTTCCTTTTGGTTCTTGACCAGCCAAACTGTGACCGTTGGCCAAAGAAATCGACAAAACTTAACTACTACTACTACTACTTACTTTTCTTTGTACTATAATGTTAAAGAAACTGATTGTATTTTATTGTATTATCCCGATCGTGATGTAAAACAATGAACGAAATAAATTTATATTTTACTTATCAAGTGAGGAAGTGATAATATAAATTATGATCCAATTTTACTGGGAACAAAAATTGTCATCAGAAGGAAACAAATTATCTGTTAACGCTTATCTGAAAATGATAGAATGTGGTGCAAATTATTCATATCCGTCTAGATACTACAACTAAATGACTACTACTTCCTTTGTAATAAATGGTATCAGAAAGCTGACACATACTTTCTTCCTTTTAACCCAACTTTAATTACTAAATTATTTGTTATTTACTAAATACGGATTTAATAATATCGAATGCACAGAAAAAAATAGTTTTCAGAAATAACCACCCAAATCGCGTTGTTTCAAGGCACTACAGAATCCTTTGCTAAACACAGTCGCTTTAAGAGGGGAAATACCCCCTCATCCCCCCCACTGTTAAGTGGCAACATATCTCGAGTATAGTCCGATGGTCAATGCTAACTTGACCTGCATATCAAGTTTTAACAAAATTTATCAGTAAATAAGAGATAATGGTAATTTTTGTATTCCCCATAATAATAACATAGGACAACGGGCTGCGTACACCGCTACATGAAAATTTAAATTTTTTCCGCAACCAGTAATCTTATAGAATAATAAAAAGTACTAAATTATTTATTTTTGTGAGCTCTTTTTAATGGTGGTAAGATATTTTTAACAACATTTATAGATGTTATAACAAATAAAAAAATAAACTGAATGTTGGAACATTTAAACGAGCTTTAATTTTTGAACCCAAATTTTCCCAGAAA
Source organism: Allygus modestus (assembly GCA_963675035.1). Classification (NCBI taxonomy): domain Eukaryota; kingdom Metazoa; phylum Arthropoda; class Insecta; order Hemiptera; family Cicadellidae; genus Allygus; species Allygus modestus. The sequence continues at coordinate 377,208,010 of OY776111.1, read as the reverse complement.
TGCGGGTGGTGTCATTTGGTTGGAAACCTTAAGCTCTGCAAACCACTTAAGTTTAATCAAAATCGTTTGAGCTGTTTTTGAGAAATTTGGATCTTTCATGTTTTGTAGCGTTTTTGGGAAGGATAATTACCCTTAAATTAAAAAAATTAAAAAAGCCTGGAGATATTGTGGATTACTACCTACATACGAAATTGCATCAAAATCGGACCACAGGTGCGGTATCCAGCTCTATACACTTCCGGACAGACACAGACAGACGGACAAACAAACAGACATCACTCCGAAAACCATTTTCTTTTTAGAATCAGGACCCCTTAAAATGAATATATCCACTAATAACCCAAATTAAATAAACGGTATCAGGAAACTGACACATACTTTCTCCCTTTTAGCCCAACTTTAATGAATAAATTACTTTTTATTTACTAAATATAGAATACAAAACATGGTCGAATGTACAGAAAATCTTATAAACAAGTTGTTTTAAAAAACATCCACCCAAATCCCTGCTTTGGAGGCACTACAGAATCCATTGCTACACTCGTGGTTTTAAGAGGGGAAATGCCCCCTATTCCCCCCCCCAGGGTTATTAAAGGGCAACATATTTCGAATTAACTCTGTTGGTCAATGCTAAATTGACAAGCATATCAAGTTTGAATGAAATTGATCAGTAAATAAGACAGAAATAGTAATTTTTGTATTCCCCATAAGAATAACATTGGACAACGTACTGCGTTTACCGCTAAATGAAAATTTAAATTTTCTCCGAAACCAGCAATCGTAGAATAGTAATTCAAAATACTAAATTATTTAGTTTTTAGAGCTCTTTTTAATGGTAAATAGTAATATTTTTTATAATTTATGTTTTTTTATGAAAAATCCAAAAAAACTGAATTTTGGATGTTTTAAGTCCTGTAATTTCTGAACCCGAATTTTTACAGGAATGCGGGTGGTGTCATTTTGTTGGAGAACTAAAGTTCTACAAACGACTAAAGTTTAATCAAAATCGTTAGAGCCGTTTTTGAGAAATTTTGATTTTTCATGTTTTTTGGGGGATAATTACCCTTAAAAATAAAAAATTCAAAAAAATGAAAAAAACACCTGGAGATATCGTGGATTAGTACCTACATACCAAATTTAATCAAAATCGGTCCATAGGTTAGGGCTGTAGCTCTGTACACATCCACACAGACACACACACACACACACACACACACACACACACACACACACACACACACACACACACACACACACACACACACACACACACACACACACACACACACACACACACACACACACACACACACACACACTCTCACACACACACACACACACACACACACACACACACACACACACACACACACACACACACACACACACACACACGCACACACACGCACACACACACACACACACACACACACAGATAGACATCACGTAAAAACCACTTTTTTGGGTTCAGGGAACACCAAAACGAATATTTCCACTAACAACTCAAATTCGAAAATTCTGACGAAAACAATACTTTCTCCATATACCACGTATAAGGGGGAGAAAGTAAAAATATGTAATACTTTTCCCACATACTATGTATATGGGGAAGAACGTAAAAACCATCTCGTAAAGCTATTGTTTCATTACAAATAGAACATTAGTCAAGCCGTATTAATTTGTATGTACATTGCTAGTTAAAATTTCTATCTTCTAAATGATAAACCTGTTCCACAGACAAAATGTCGATTGGATGTTTTTGTCGGGAAAATAATGTGTTTATCTTATACAAATATACCGTACATTCTTTGTTGATATTTATATTATCACTTACAAGTGATTAAAATTCTATGCATATGTTTGTCCACGGTACTACATGTACCTTTCGATAAGCGAGAGTGACTACTTAAGCCGCTAACTCTGCGTTCTTAGACGCTCTAGACGATCCAAAAGCCCGGTAGACTGCCAGTTTTAATTACCCGCCAAAACCATAATTATATTTCGATCAGCTGATGTGTTTCTAAGCACCGCAGTGGAGCGCCACGTATTGTTGCCATGCGATCACAGCCATCAACACAACTGGGCCGAGACACTCATGACAGCCTATTTCAACTGTTATATAGTAGTGTAATCTAGCAAACATCGTCACCGTAGAAGCATAGCCGCTATAGACGGCTGTGGTAGAAGTGGAGGTTTGCTCTGTAAATGTCGAACAAATGAAAAATAGGGTATCTAGAATCGTGATGTGACTACTTTATAATTGCTTTTCCCGCTTTTAGTGGGATAGACTTTGGGTGATGTAATCACTTACTTAATACATGTATTAAGTACATGCTTTATTAGCATCGAAACACATAATAGTGAAGGTTTGTTCGTACTCTTAGCGTTCAGTTAGTTCTACCTGATTATTTTTTTTAAAGGTATTCAACAAAATTTAGACTATTTTACCAATACAAATGGCATTGGCTTGATGCAATTTTAACATAAACTGTTATGCAATTTGTCAACGCAAATCATGAATTTGGTATTTATGTTGTAATTTTTCTATGTTTACGAAGAGGTGATATCCATCTTCTCAGCGCTCTACTAAATTCATTTTTTAATTTATTCAACAAATATAATTTAACTAATACAAATGGCATTGCATTGATATAATTTATGAAGTTTTTATGAAATTTCATTAAAATTTAACTAGTAAATGAATGGAGTGTGTTGTAATATTTCTTTCCAACGGAGAAGTAATGTCATCTTCTCTGTGGTTTCCTTGAAGAGGAAGGTAAGGTAAGATAAAGCATGGTAAATGCTAAAGTGTTTGTTGATTGCCTCGTTTCAGTTCAGAACGATATCCACTGATTGGGATTCAAATTAAGGAAAAATTGGTCGAGTAAAACGTTTGAATATTTTAATAAATAAAAACTTTTACTCCCGATCCCCAGCAGTCGTCTTACCCCTCGGCAAGCGCGACACCGTGTACGGCGTTGACGGCGATAGGCGCGTTATCTCGACGTCCTCAATGTGTTACATAACACTTGGCTTGATTGCTTCTAATACCAATAATTAGCCTTTCCGTTTACGACCCGTCATTAATTAATATTAATGTCTTCTCCTATCTAAATGTTCTGATATCGAGGCTCTATCACTCCCGGGACTTAACTAATGTTGTGGAATCACTCCACTTTGTCTACTGTACTATCTGGAATGGCCTACCGCTTGGTTGTAATACATTTCTGACACATTTACATTCCCTTAGACGATGAGATAATTGATAAGGCTTTGAGTCTTTGATAGTACCATCTACACGGCCAAAAGTTTCAAGCGTGCATTTTAGTATGAATATCGAAGCTTTATGTGGTCACCAGAATTGACAGTTATCTCAAATGAGGTTAGTTTATTGAATTGGCTTGATGTATGATTCATATATTTGAATATTTGAGAATACCCCCAGTACTCTAATACTGGGGGCCTTACATTCAATACTGTTAAATTATCGCAGGGGCCATCAGTAGGCTAATTGAAAGTCCTAAGCTAAAAGACTGTCAAACGGTGTGATTTAACCTAACCATTTTAGGTTTAAACGGATTTTCCAGTTTAAGTTATAAATTAACTAATTTACTTTTCACTACTGACAAAAGGGATTTCTATCATAACCACTGAGAGAAAAAATATCACATTTTACCAAACCGAGTTTTATGCACATTTTAAAATTATAAAAGTAACATCTTTCAAAAATGTTCTAAATACCCTTGTCCATCTCTGAAACGAGTTGGAATTGTAGTTTTGAAACTCTAATGCTTTGCCGGGGGCTATGCACATCTGCAACGACGATGTTAGAAAGTGGCTCCTTGTTCTTCTGATGTTCGAAAGTGAACAATCGGCTTAAGAGGGGGTTGGCGCAAACGTCCGTGGAGACAGATGAGGATGAAATCTCTTTAACCTCGGGTATATATCACTGACAGCATTTCACTTGTGATTACGCTCAGGATTTATGAAGCTCAACACGCCTCCGTCAGCGCAACACGACGCCTCTTAATTAGCGCAATAAGATCACAACGTGCCTCTAGCTTGATGTGAAGTGAGCGTAGGCCTGCGCCCGGCAACTACGGTGTTTAGCGTATATGTTCGACCATTTGGTAGTTTTGATTGGGTATTATATATTTAGTGATGTAATCAGATATTCAAACATTGTTAATATATTACTTAAGAAAATAAATAATATGCCAACGAATAACGGAATCTTTAAGAAATTTTACTTCGGACAAAATATGTTGCAACCTCAAGTGATCTTCGTATAGTCTTTTGCATTATGTTTTTTGTAGCCTTCTAAAAGTATCATTGTGTCATTCGCATTGTATCCATAAATTGAGCTTACCATGTAAACTATATATAAATAGTTATAAAATAATTCGTAAATTAAAGCTAAAAACATAAAATTAGTTAAATAAATTGTGGACTGATTAAGGGCCCTGTATATTTTAGATTATATTTATAGAAATGCCAGGAAGAAGAGTGCATTCAAGATTCAAAAATAATACGATTTCAAAGATATGCCCACTTAAAAAAATGGAACATCCCAAAAGTGTTTACAATACAGTAAAGTATGCTTTATTTTTCACCTTTCTATAATCATTACTGTTTCCCTCAGTATTGTTCCCTCACCGATTTTCTGTTTTCATTTTCAAAAAATCATAAAACCACATTGCTAAGGTAGTTAGTTTAATTAAATAAATAATGTTATTTGTTTTGATATTGATGGGAAGCGTCCACATACTGCAAGGATATAGTTAAGTTATGTGTGATTAATGTCTAAAAACATTTGAAATTTAGCAATCATCTTAAAACCTACTTTCAAACTCCCCACGCGTCTTTATAACGGTGTTTAGTCCATCTTAATACCTGATCAACCAATTAATTCGCAGCGAAGGCAGCTGGCACCCGAGTGGCTGGGTATAATAATACAGTGCACGTTTATCATTCGTACGAAAAAAAAACACATCTCAACATCAGGATAAAATACCGGCGATTAGTTTAAACTACCGGGAGAAATTGCAGAAAATAGTGGTGTTTAACCCCGAAATCTCTGTGTAATTAATCTCACACGGCATTGCGGTGACAGGTGATGGCTGGTGGGCCGTGGCCGCGGGTGACGGCGCTTGCCCAACGCAATGGCAACAAATCTACCTGCAAATGTTAGCCGGCAGTGACGCAAGGAACACATCACTCGGTGATGTTGCACTCCCCGTGTAGTAGCGACGGCCCGATATCACACCGCGTAATCGACGATCTCGGGGCGACACTTCCAGAGGCGCGGATCGAAATTTTCCCACAAGGAAATAATTAATTTGAAGGCCTTGGGGGGACTGGCACGCTGTTATTATCGGCCGATTTGAATGGACGTTCCTTCATGTCGACCTGCAATTACTGCAACAGCCATTACCGACTTAATTGCACCGCGAAACAAAGCTTTTTGCGACGGGTGTCCATCGCAACGTGGCGTGGACCTAGTGAGCGGCACCTTCTGGACACGTCACGACTCGACTGCGTTCTTCCAGAAGCTACGCCATCTTTAACCGTTTATAATATGGTCGTAACTGACGATTAAGCCCTAAGCTATACGACGAAATTTAAATATTCTTAGTACCATATATTTTGGTTGATCGTTAGTCCACCAGTAATTACCCCAGAGGAATTGAAAGAGAGGTTCATAAAACGACTACTGTCATGTAATGCGATTACTTAAAAATTAGCAATGTTAACTTTTGAGTTTATTATTTATTTATTGCTTGGTACAGCGTACTAATAGATCATAAAAATTTAAGTTAGAGAAACAAACGGTTTTTTATAATAACAGAATAGCCTATACATGACGAATGAAATAAGAAAACAAACATTTGGGCGATAAAAAACAGAGGCCCCAAAAAGGCGCACTCACCAGGATGAATTCAAACAAGTTTTCTTCGGTCAAAACCTACAAAACAGCCGAGTGAGCAAACAAGCGATGAAAAATCCACGAAATTGACCGGACGGAATATGAGAGGCCCAGAACAGGTGCCCTGGGATAGTCCATGGCGTGTTCATTGTTGATTGAATAAAGTGTCAGCCCGAGCTTGTTAGAGATTGTAAGTGATATTCTCGCTTCGTGGGATCCTAATAGGCTTCGGACCAAATTTGGGTCCGTCGATTCCGCGCCACTTGGGCTGTCAGCCGCGGCCGCTGCGCTGTAAATACGTCACTGCCATCGGATCCCCGGGCATAAATCAAATGTAAATAAATTGTGTGTTTATTATCGGCCGGAGGTGTTCCGCACTGGGCCTCTTCCATTCAACGCTAAGTGGTCGTCCTCCTCGTGGCGATCTTCGGGCTGCCCGACTATTGCCACTCTCAAATGTATTGCAAACCGATCATGGTCTCAAGGGGAAATTGAAGTAAACTGATAGCGTGGCCTCAGAATTCCGCGGAAAGATTTTCCTTCACCCCAGGAAAACTCAAATCTGTCTAGAAACTCACTTGAAAAATTACAAAATTAACACTTTGTTTATGGCGTGAAATCATCACAAAATAATCTTCATCAAAATATAATAGATCATGAAAAACAACCAGTAAAGTCATAGTAACACTCTCTTGGTAACGTCATCTATACGTGATTTAAATCTAAGCTAAGTTTGGCCTCCAAGTAATATATTATAACACACAGTTAAAGCTAGTATATTTTTAATAGTTATTACTGTTTAGGCTTTGTTGACTACCATCCAGGTCAAGTTTATTTTCCTGCTTGAAACCACAAACCTAACACGTACTGATGTCTTGTTCAAAATATCCTTGTTCAAATAAGTTAAAAATACACGACTAAATGCATCGAGCTGAACACGAGTGTTGTTACAAGCTAAACGGTGGATGTGAACACAACGAGCCCAGAATGCATCACAAATCAATTGCCCGTGGCTCGTCGGATGATGCACACGGCTCGCCGGCTCACATTATAGCCTATTATCCACTTGACAACAATACCGAGCGACCCGCCCTCTGACAGTGACGGGGGTTGTTTATTTTTTTATTGTTACCGATCCGAAGCATTTTTGAAAGGTATCGTTGCTGCCGTTTCACGCCTTTTTACCTTGTTGTGCGTGGGTGGCGTCTAATCCTTTGACAATTTAAGGATACAGCTTCTACCTGGGTTTTTGGAAAGGGTAATCCGTTTAGAAGGGGAGACTGTTTATATGTAGTTTCCTTGCCTATTTTACTTTGTGTTTTCAAACATAGTTCGGTACGGTTAATAGTTTCACTGATCGAGTTGATTGATTTGCCGTCTGATTCTTAAATAAACCTATACAATATATTGACAGCAAACATCTTGATCATTATTTTCTTCATAGCTTATTGTTATTTCCCCATACCTTTCTTAGTTAACGAAATACGATTTTTATTTAATTTTCCTTTTGTAAAATCGTAATTTTGGTTTATATTTTATCACAATAATTTCAGGATACATAGTATAATTTAGCAGCCGAACTCAATTTACCGAATAGGATTTACCAGAAACTCATAAATTTCTTTGTTTCTAGGGTAATAGCTACTTCAAAACTGTAGTTGCTTACAAAAAAATGTCAACACAGCAAAAATGTGTCATGGAAAACTATACGTACCCTTTTGAAATTATCGGTAGGCTACAAGACATATTTACTAGTCTAGAATCTTACTCTTACTCTTACCCTTAGGCCTACTTATTTGGTTACAAAAGTACTAGTTGGTTATAAACAAACTAGTTGGTCCTAAACCGTTTCCCTTCTGGTCCTAGGTCCTGCTCTTCCAGTATGCCTTCTCTTTGAGGTAAAATCTTCAAATAGACAAGTTAAATTATTTTTATAAACACAGCCCAATTGAATTATCATTGTATCATATAGTCTTAAACCCTTAACTCGAAACGGGTATTTACAATCTATGATCTACAGCGAATGGTACTGGACAATATACGCACGGACGCCGGACATTCGTTCATCTCCGGCACCAAATTACAGCTCAATTTACATATCGATTTGACGCGTCTGAAGCATCACCATAAAACGAATACATCCGGCGCTGCGTTGCGGTTAACAGAGTTATTAAATATATTTATTTAGCGAAGACCTCGCGACGTTTATGTCTCTCGCCCGCACGTCCGGCCGCTGCGGTTCGAGGTGTAAATCTTCTACAAAGATGGGGTGGGCCTTCATTGTGGTCCCGGATTTAATATGTTATCAGCCGGGATTGGAAACCGAGTGGGTTTTATTTTGCACCTCTTCAAGAGTTAAGTGGCGTGTAGGGAACAATTTATTGTAATTTGGTTTTATTAAATCCACGTAAATTATGTGTTTTAACCACGTGTTTTTTTCTCGTCTGATCATACTTATAATTGTAATATTATAAATGTGAAAGTATGGACGTTTGTGCGTAACTCTGAAGTTCCATCACGTGAAAACCACTGGATCGATTGAGCTGAAATTTTGCAGAGAGGTACTTGATAGTCCTGAGTAACATATAGGCATATTAAAGTTGTGAAAATCCTATAGGGCTATGCCCCACGGGGGTTCAAAGTTCCCATGTATTCCTTATGGACATTAATTTTTGTTTGAGCTGATGAAAATACAAACAGCTGATCTTGATTCGTAGTAGTTCCACAGGCTAACCACAGAATGCAGCACACAAAACTATCATAGTTTTTATAAATAATTCGTGGGGCGAAGCCTGGGGGTAACTGCTAGTACGACTATAAAAGCTAGAATGTAAACAGTATATCTTAGATATCATGTTATTTATATTATATAGACTACTTAAAGTAGCTTTAGGATTGACTATAGTGATACCTGTTAGAACTAGTGGAAATTAAAATGCAGTAGCGTCTCGCCCGGCCAATGACAATGTATACATAACCCTATAAGTAGGGACACGCTTATGGAAAAACGATTTTTACTGATAACTCCGCCCCTCAAACACAGATAGAGAGTCACAATCGCATATTTGACTCTATTTAAACCGGATTAAAGAGTTTACGGATAAAGTTAATTGTTGTAATTCAAACAGCTGGCTGAAATACATTTACAGTTATTAGTTTGTTTACAAACAAACATACTCATTTTGACGTTTTAAAGGTAAACAGTAGCGCGTGTGACGGGACCAAGGTGAATTAGCAGGGATAGTCAGCGCTATATTCTCCTCTGAACTTGGGGGGCAAAACTAAAAAAAAAAGAGTTCACACGCAACACGCTGACGTGAGGGAAGTGAATTTCCATATAAAAAATTTTAAAACTCAAAATCAGTATAAAAACCATATATTTATTCCAATCTTTATTGAAAACTGAAAATATTGATTTTTGGCTGTACATTGGCAGACAAGCTCCTGGTTTCGTTTACTTGCAATGCTGGGAATACAGTTTTGCAAATTATAAGTTTAGGAGAAGGTCCAGTCAGGCTTGAAAGTAGGGATGAGGTTACTGGGGTTGATAAAGTACACCAACAAATGAATAACAGGCATTTCTAATGTAAAACCCCTATAAGACAACGTAATGTGTTTAGTCGATACCCATTTTCTTTAATAACTCAGTAAATATTTATGCTAGAATGACGAGAGAGGGCTTACAACTTTTGCCTCACTAATTCCCATCTTTTTACATGCATTAATGTTACATCCGGGGCTTTTATGACCCTTTTTGGGCCCAAAACTCAAAATTTGAAAGACTAATCCCTAAAAAAGGGGTTTAGTGTTTTCCGATTCTTTTTCCCAGCGAACTTGTTCAACTGATTATAGAAAGGAACGTCCCTACCAAATTTGAAGTAAATCGGGCAAAAAATGCGACCACTAGAGTGCATACATACACACACACACACACACACACACACACACACACACACACACACACACACACACACACACACACACACACACACACACACACACATACATATATATATATATAACATTTTGAACGACCCCCCAAAACGTGTTCAGGGGGTCACATTAGGAACTTCTATGGTGGTCCCGGGCTTAAGTTTCATCGTGCGGGTCATGCTAGTTCACTTTTCCAAAGAAAGATTTACTAATAAAATGGGGTGTCCCTACTTATAGGGTTATGTATACATTGGCCAATGACGGGTTAGGTTTGACCGAACAAAACCATAGCAACCAAACACATGTGTCCTGCAGTGCCAGATTGCTTTTAGTTTACTGGTCACAATATTTGAGGCGTATACTTGGAGTAAATAAATGTTTGTTTTTTAGCGACTCATGGGAATTTTGGTAAATGCACAAATGTCAGTTAAAATATAAATTTTGTTTGTTTTGATTTAGATCTTTTCAATGTTTTATTAAAATATATAAGGTATTTAATGTGCATTTCTCAGTTTTTGGAAGCTTGGGATTCAATACTATGATTTTACCGTATGTAGCGTCGTCGTCTCCTGTTGCTTGACCATTTGGCAACATTGCACCACAAAAGCCTCAGATAGCTGTCACTAGGAACTACATACAGTCAATCATGAAGCTACTTTGAACTAACGTAAAAGAAAATTAAAAAATATAGGGGTTATAAATATAGGGGTTAGGGGTTATAAATACTACTCATAATTAACATGCCATATGTAACATACAATGATAAGTCTATCGTCAGGCAAACAATCTTGAAACACTTCGAATTTGTATTTTTCCGGTCAAGCTCCAGAGATATATTTCATATTAGGTATTTATGTTGTTGGACATTCATTTATTCTGTAGATCGTGTGGTTTGATCCTCACTCTCAAATTACAGTATCCAGCGCCGATATCGGCCCAGTGCGAAGGCCCCGCAATCTGCCGATCAACCTAGTCACAATATTTTCACACCGGTCGCGCGGCCAGAGCGCAGCACCATCCCGCCAAACAAGCTGTCACCGCGCTAATTGGCCCCTGGATAATTGTCCTAATTGGCTCCGTTTTGCTGCACTTGTCACCTTTTATTTGCAAACGTTTTCGTCCCTAATTAAAGATCATTCCGAGTCTACTCATTGCACCCTTTTTTCTTCCCTGTTCCGCCTCGCCGCTCGCGATTAGTTCTGACCTAACGCCTTCCCCTCTTTTATTTTCTTGTTCTCGTTTTCCTCTTGTCTATTACGCCTCGTATCCATTGTTTGCTGTTTAGAGTTGGTTTTTCTGTAGCGTTAATAATACAGTGTTTACATCACATCACGGCAGCGGTTTAGGACGGTGCTTGTGTTCTTTTCCTTGAACTTTGTAACAAACTTATCTAGTGTCCGTTTTAGTGAAGCTGTGTAATTTTAGACTAGTTTGTGAACCATTTGTTATTATAATATATAATCTCTTGTTATTTCTAAAATATGTAATCTTAAGACGAATTTGAGTTGTTTATCAGACACTTCATGGCCAATTGTTTTGAATTTGTTATTACATCAAAGCTTCAATTCCAATAGTAACCATCCCACACATATTATTTTACAAACTTGGTTTGAACAATTTGAATCCATCAGTTGACATATATATATATATATATATATATGTATATTGAGTATGAAAATAAGATTTACAGTGCTTCCCTCGGTGTTGCTGGCGACATAGTGTAAGACACCACAAGATCTCCGTCAGTCGTTCCACAATCTACAGCCTTGCGCCTTTCTTATCGTGTGCCTCTGAATGTTCCAGGCCCTGACATCCCCGGCTTCCTGCTGCAGCCGTTCCGCAAGCCCAAGAGGATCCGCACGGCGTTCAGCCCCAGCCAACTGCTCAAGCTGGAGCACGCCTTCGAGAAGAACCACTACGTGGTCGGGGCGGAGAGGAAACAGCTGGCGCAGTCGCTGTCCCTCACCGAAACTCAGGTGAGACTTGTTAAGGTGATAACCGCAGTTACTAGTAAACTGAAGATCCACAATGCTGAGGCGAGGTAGGTCAGAACCACTACGTGGTCGGGGCGGAGAGGAAGCAGCTGGTGCAGTCGCTGTCCCTCACCGAGACTCAGGTGAGACTTTTTAAGGTGATAACCGCAGTTACTAGTAAACTGAAGAGCCACAATGCTGAGGCGAGGTAGTTCAGAACCACTACGTGGTCGGGGCGGAGAGGAAGCAGCTGGTGCAGTCGCTGTCCCTCACCGAGACTCAGGTGAGACTTGTTAAGGTGATAACCGCAGTTACTAGTAAACTGAAGAGCCACAATGCTGAGGCGAGGTAGTTCAGAACCACTACGTGGTCGGGGCGGAGAGGAAGCAGCTGGTGCAGTCGCTGTCCCTCACCGAGACTCAGGTGAGACTTGTTAAGGTGATAACCGCAGTTACTAGTAAACTGAAGATCCACAATGCTGAGGCGAGGTAGGTCAGAACCACTACGTGGTCGGGGCGGAGAGGAAGCAGCTGGTGCAGTCGCTGTCCCTCACCGAGACTCAGGTGAGACTTGTTAAGGTGATAACCGCAGTTACTAGTAAACTGAAGAGCCACAATGCTGAGGCGAGGTAGTTCAGAACCACTACGTGGTCGGGGCGGAGAGGAAGCAGCTGGTGTAGTCGCTGTCCCTCACCGAGACTCAGGTGAGACTTGTTAAGGTGATAACCGCAGTTACTAGTAAACTGAAGAGCCACAATGCTGAGGCGAGGTAGTTCAGAACCACTACGTGGTCGGGGCGGAGAGGAAGCAGCTGGCGCAGTCGCTGTCCCTCACCGAGACTCAGGTGAGACTTGTTAAGGTGATAACCGCAGTTACTAGTAAACTGAAGAGCCACAATGCTGAGGCGAGGTAGGTCAGAACCACTACGTGGTCGGGGCGGAGAGGAAGCAGCTGGCGCAGTCGCTGTCCCTCACCGAGACTCAGGTGAGACTTGTTAAGGTGATAACCGCAGTTACTAGTAAACTGAAGATCCACAATGCTGAGGCGAGGTAGGTCAGAACCACTACGTGGTCGGGGCGGAGAGGAAGCAGCTGGCGCAGTCGCTGTCCCTCACCGAGACTCAGGTGAGACTTGTTAAGGTGATAACCGCAGTTACTAGTAAACTGAAGATCCACAATGCTGAGGTGAGGTAGTTCAGAACCACTACGTGATCGGGGCGGAGAGGAAGCAGCTGGCGCAGTCGCTGTCCCTCACCGAGACTCAGGTGAGACTTGTTAAGGTGATAACCGCAGTTACTAGTAAACTGAAGAGCCACAATGCTGAGGCGAGGTAGTTCAGAACCACTACGTGGTCGGGGCGGAGAGGAAGCAGCTGGCGCAGTCGCTGTCCCTCACCGAGACTCAGGTGAGACTTGTTAAGGTGATAACCGCAGTTACTAGTAAACTGAAGAGCCACAATGCTGAGGCGAGGTAGGTCAGAACCACTACGTGATCGGGGCGGAGAGGAAGCAGCTGGTGCAGTCGCTGTCCCTCACCGAAACTCAGGTGAGACTTGTTAAGGTGATAACCGCAGTTACTAGTAAACTGAAGAGCCACAATGCTGAGGCGAGGTAGGTCAGAACCACTACGTGGTCGGGGCGGAGAGGAAGCAGCTGGCGCAGTCGCTGTCCCTCACCGAAACTCATGTGAGACTTGTTAAGGTGATAACCGCAGTTACTAGTAAACTGAAGAGCCACAATGCTGAGGCGAGGTAGGTCAGAACCACTACGTGGTCGGGGCGGAGAGGAAGCAGCTGGCGCAGTCGCTGTCCCTCACCGAAACTCAGGTGAGACTTGTTAAGGTGATAACCGCAGTTACTTGTAAACTGAAGAGCCACAATGCTGAGGTGAGGTAGTTTAGAACCAACCTTAATCAGAAGGTCCTTATAGGGCTAACTCTAGAAAGCAAAAAAAAAAAAAAATTTAGAGATCTCCGCATCCTTCAAAACCGATATTTATTAGTTGATTAAAAATGGATTCTTGATAACTCATAACCTATCTTTGTCAAAAAATTGGGTTTCGCAATACGTAGACTTAAGGACATTTTAATTGAGATTTTTTCGGGACCGTCTCTGAACAACCTTCCACAAGTAAAATTTAATTGTTTAAAAATTCGTGATGTTTGATTCATTTATATATTTTTATGTTCATTTGTTGTAGTAATAAAATTACCACGTTTTTGTACTTCCCAAACGAAAGTAATATATTTAGTGAAAATAAACATGAATAATGACTATAGTACAATAAACAAGAATTGGCATTGAAGCTAGTGAGGTGGAATACGATTTTCTTCATCCGACGAATCAAAAACGTGTATCAAAATAAACGGGAAAATATAAATAAACATATGAAAATACATACTTTGGGCTAGTCGTGATTCAAACTCGGACCTAAGTTGTGTTGAAGTAAAGAAATTCAAACTAATTCAACAGGCATAACAATGTTTTTCGAAGTAGTTTGTCTCCAAGTATTATGCCATTAGTTAGGAGTTATACGTAAAAGCCCCTAACTCAACACACACTTTACAAGCGTTCATGAAAAGTAGCACATTATACATTACGGTTACATTATACTATGGAATTTCCTTGACTTGCATGCAAATAGAGCTAATAGGGAAATTTATAATTTACTATTAATTTACTGTTCCATATGTTTCATAATATTATATGGTATGCCGAGCGTCGTTCTGGTTCATACTTTATTAATTTTACAACCTTCATTGCACTACAATGATCTGTTCAAGTTCTAGTAATAATAATGAAACCACACTTTGTATTAACTAAAGCCTATACAATACAAACCTCTTACTTGGGCTACAGTCATAATTGTATATAATTAATTAGCGTTACTTTGTGTCTTGTTCACGGTAGCTGGGTCCCAAGTAACAACTCCACAATGCGTCTACAATAGACTGGGATGTCTTGATCACAGTCAATATGGGTTTATAAAAAAATACCAACCGTCTTAAGTGCTTTAAGTATTTATTTTCCTATATATTTCTACAAGATATAGAACTAGCTGGTACTTGCGACTTTCCCGTTTCTTCTTCGTTTCTTGATTCCCGTTCCTTTTCCCGTTGGTAACAATATTGACACCTAAAACAAAATCAATATTCCATAAGGTTAACACTGATTCAGGAATACACTTCATGACTTGAAGCCTTCCTAGCGTTGAGTTGAATTACATACAAATTTTCATCGAAATCGAATGAATAATATTGGAACGCGTAATAGACAAAGAAACATCTTTATATAGAGATGTAACAGAACTACAGATATTCTTACTACAAGTAACCTTCGATGAGTTAAATTTGTTGGGCCGATATAACTTAATACATATTATTGTTACAAGACATATAATAATAATCAATTTTCGTTACATATACACTCCCCCCTCCTGTCACGGTAGTATAGCTCTCGTATTCGTAGAAATGTCAAATTTGCCTTAATAACAAAAGAAAAATTGAAAAATACAATTATTGAATCAAACGAAAACTTTATATATTTTAAACCATGTCGGCTGTTGTCCCAAACATCAGTTGCTGTGTCGGGAGTGTTAACCAAACAGAAAATGTCACAGTCTCCCACTCCCCACTTCCTTTACTAAACGCTTCAGCTGTACTACCATATTTATGTCACCCCATTATAAATTATAAAATCGTTTAAAATAGCCATTTGCTAACTGCGCCACCATTGTCTCCCCTCCGCAACGCCTCGTAACGCGCTGCTCCCCGCGCAACGTGCAACTTGCACAATCACTGCCTCCCCTCGCCCCTGTGACTGCGACCCCATCAATTTCCAAATCATTAGAAGCAAAGTACGCATCTGCCGCTCACCCCATTGGTGCAAATTTGGCCGATTGTCATGGAAATGGAGCTAATTTCAGTGCTGCCGTCGCGTCGCGCCGGTCCGCTGGGCGCTCTCAATGTCAGAGGTGTAATGTTCCGACGCCATTACACTCCTGTGATTGATAACTCGATAAAAAATTACGGGTTAACGTTCAAACCGGCCGGTGCAAACTGAGGTGGACGGCGACAGGAGCCTACAATGGTGGTCCGAACTGGCAACTCTGAGAGCTCGGGTTGTATACTGTATTGTTACAAGATATGGTGTGAACATATCAATGTGATCCTTAAAGAATACAAAACTTCTGACCTATAACGATGCTTTTTTTAAATGTACAGCTCTTATTTATTGTGTTTTACATACTTCGCATTATAATATCAGAACTGATAACATAGTAAATATTTTCTAAATATTATACTAAGTAAGCTAAATTTTAAACTCCTAAATATACCAAAGTCCACTAAATATACAATATAATATACGATATCATGAAAAACATATCGAAATTATTAAATATGATATTTTTATATCATTCTGTTAATGTATAATGCCAAACCAACTATTTAATGGGCTTTTTACAAACATTTTCACTTGAAGTTTAAAGTTGTACCGTTTGTTTTCTTCATATTAACTATTTTTAAGAATTAGCCTACCCGACTTTTCTGGGTACCACAGCAGTTGTGTGCGCTGCATTCTTTTGTTTATGATACAGGGTGTATACAAACTCCCTGGACACACTTTGTGTATTTGTTCCTTAGGTCGAGACAATAATAAAACACATATAAACATATATAAACATGGGTCTAAAATGACTAGTTTTCTGTCTGTCGGTCTTTTGTGAATTTTTAAAAGTTTTAATATAACTCAGCCTCTATTTAAGATAGACAGTTTAAATTCGGATCCAATGTGTAACTTAAGACTTACAACAATTGTATGAAATTTGATTAATTTAACTGCATGGGTATCAAGATGGCGGTCATTTAAAGTTGTTTATGTCAAATTTCAACAGTAACAGTAAGTTTATCAAATTTTTCCAGTAGTAAAAGATGTAAAATTCTAAGCCGAACAAAACGACACCTTGTTTGCTGCAATCGGACAAGAAATAACTGAGCTATTAGCTTTTTACTTATTTTATTAGTCAACTTTTACACGGCAAAATGTAAAACGAGTTCGCACGCAGCACGCTGACGTGAGGGAAGTGAATTTCCACATAACAACTTTTAAAACTCAAAATCAGTGTAAAAACATGAAAACTGAAAACATAGATTTTTTGGCTGTTCTGATGCTCCGGGTTCATTTACCTGCAAAGCTGGGAATACAATTTTGCACATTATAATGTTAGGAGAAGGTCCAGTCAGGCTTTAAATTAGGCATGAGGTTGCTGGGGATGATAAAAGCACTCTAACAAAGGAGTAGCAGGCTTTTCTAGTGTAAAAACCCCATAAGACAACGTACTGTGTTTAGTCGAAACACATTTTCTTTAATAACTCGGTAAATATTTATTCTAGAATGACGAGAGAGGGCTTAAAACTTTCGCCTTACTAATTCCCATCTTTTTACATGCATTAACTTTACATTCGGGGCTTTTCTGGCCCTTTTTGGGCCCAGAAACTCTAAATTTGAAAGATTAATCCCCAAAAAAGGGGTTTGGAGTTTTCTGATTGTTTTGCCCAACGAACTTGTCCAACTGATTACAGAAAGGAACGTCCCTACCAAATTTGAAGTTAATCAGACAAAAAATGCGCCCGCTAGAGTGCAAACACACACACACACATATAAATATATATATATATAAAATTTTGAACGACCCCCCAAAACGTGTTCAGGGGGTCACGTTAGGAACTTCTATGGTGGTCTCGGGCTTAAGTTTCACCGTGCGAGTCATGCTAATAGTTCACTTTCCAAAGGAAATTCACTGATAAAAATGTATAATTTGTAAATAATACTAAAAATGTTATATTTATTTAGATAAAAAGCTAATAACTAAGTTATTTCTTGTCCGATTTTATCAAACAAGGTGTCGTTTTGTTTGTCTTACAATTGTACATATTTTATTACTGGCAACAGTTTTTTGTTAAACTTATGGTTTTAGTGAAATTTGACATCACAAATGTTATATGGCCGCCATCTTGAAATCGATGCAGTTACATTAATCAAATATGATACAACTGTTGTGAGTCTTACGTTTCACATTGGAGCCGAATTTAAAATTTCTATCTTAAATAGAAGCTGAGTTATATTAAAACATTTAAAAATCACAAACACACCGACAGACAGTAAACTAGGCATTTTAGACCCATGTTTATCTGGTGTTTTATTATTGTCTCGACCTAAGGAACAAATACATAAAGTGTGTCCAGGGAGTTTGTATACACTCTGTATTGAATAGCTTTATAATTCACCATCTGATCAAATCAAAAAGAATATACATAAGAATAAAATTACAACTATGAGTACTCGTGAAGGTAAAATCGAATTAAAACTCATTACCTTTCCTATTCAGGTCTTAATAAATCAGTGAACCAAACTTCGCCTCCCCAAAGAGGAGATAGGAAAGTCGGAGAATTATTGACAAGTCAATGAGGGGTTTGACTTTTATGCAATAAGATAAACTCATTAAATAAATTACTATGGCTCAGTGTTTAAATTTTACTTTTATAAATCTTGTTTATAAAAGTAACCATTGGCTTTCATAATAAACAAGAAGGAAACAAAAGCAAAGTAAACGAAATATACAAGATTTAAATATGTATGAAACTCTCTTTTTACCAAATAATATCCTTGTTATCGAAGGCGCGTCTTAAACAGCCACGTTCGATACATCGCCCCTACAAATGATCCACCGACACAACGCGACGTGACGTCTCTCTCGCTCTCGCTTTGCGCTATAGAAGGGGAGCAGCAAGTTTATGAAGGGCGCCGCCATTTTTGCCGAAACACACCCTCGGGATTGAAAAATAATATTGACACGAGCAGTGAGATGATCGGGACAATTTTGCGGGGATCACCGAGATATTATATAAGGTGTTTTGTGGGGGGAGGGCCTCAAGTCGGAGCGTTATTATAAACAATAATACCCGCGGAGTCGCCCTGCCTTGCCGCCATCTGCCGGTCCCCTGCAACTGACACCGACCGAATGCGAGACTATATTGCCAATATACTTTAATACTCGTCGTTTTAACACATTCTTATCCGCCTTCAAAATATTTGCTTGCAGAAAGTGAATTATGTGAATAATTTTAGTCTTTATTTGAAGGTACTGCATCACATTTATCCAATTACGATAGACCCTACGAATATTGAGAAAAAAATCAACAGCGCCACACACAGTTCCCTTAGTTATACTAAAAGAGAATTATCACGCATTTATTTTGTCTTAAATTATCTGTTCTGTAGAACTGAGAAATAAAAGTGACTTGAGTCGCTGAATTAGAGACCTTCTTGGAAAAATTGTACGAACCATTACATATACCAAAGAGAGTGAGTTAGATGATATATTTATTGGTCCAGTGTTCGGTGGTCCGGTGTTCCAATCGAAGATACTAGGAACAGTCTTATCTGTTTGTTGGGTATATCTCGTATACAAGATCTGGAAGAAGGTCGCTCGTTCAACGAAATTGTAGTGTATTATTGTTCGAAAGGATTTATGACGAACTATGTAACCAAATTCGCTTCCCAATAGCCATTTCTAGACTTTAGTTAAAGGGATCACGGTGTTGATTCCATTGCTTGTGGGTTGGGCACTGGGCAGCTTTCACTTATATTTTAGAAAATTCCCCCGATGGTAAAGGACACCTCTGTGTACAGGAGCGATTATCAACTCACTTATTGCTCGTGTGCTTACTTACATTCCTGTTTCTTTTTTTTATATGTCTCTGGTGTAGATATAAAAAAGTTTATTTGCAATATCTATAGCCCTTAAGGGTTTACGTTTAGTGTGCGAGAGCACTAAAAAACATTTGTGTTTTCATCATTAATATCGTTATTCTATTTACCAGCTAGGGCAATGTTTTCCTAAATTGACAGATAAAGAGTTACTCTCCACATCATCCATCAGTTTCCATGGCAACGTCAGTCGCTTCCGTATCCGCCGACGATCACTTTATTGTTGCATAGTTTGGCTCAACCCCGCTTCCGCCAGCGCCCTTCCCTCGCCTCCACATGGAAGATGGAAGTCTTTTGTATCTGGAATGTCGACACGAGACTTTATGGCCGCAGTTCCGGACGCGATCGTCCGTAACTTCTCCATCACCGTAAACATGTTGTTGATATCGCCATGTGATATATTAAACAACTGTAAGTTTCACTACTGTTTCGTTTTGGAACAATACTGTTTGTTGAAGAAATCGAAATCGGAGAGTTATATCTAGATAACCGACGAAGATTGTTTACAAGAGTTTAGATTTATCGGGTTTGTTCTATATTCAATACCGTTGTTTATGATTATGTTTATGTTTTACCAAACAATTAGAAAATAAGAAACTGAACAAGCCTTAATATAATAAGATACTATAATAGTAATGGAGGAGCAGTAAAACAGTTTTGAAAATAAAAATAAAATGACGATTGTCTGATTAAAGTATAAATAATTGTCATTGTTTCATATGCCCATTACCTAAATACGATAAAATTCGAATTAAAGATATGAACACAATTTTCGAAACCCCCAAATATTAAACAAAACAATACAAAGAAAAGAAAAGAAAACAAACAACAAACAACAAACAACAAAACAATATTAATTTACACCTTACAACATTAATGATAGCTATTATCATTGATTATACATCCTACGAAATCAATCCGTAGGATGCATAATCAATGCTATTATAGTTCATCAATTTGTTTTAAGTTTTTTATATCGCCTGAAATATATATATATATATATATACTTATTACCCAACCTATAGATCAGGTTGACTTTTTAACATACCTTAACCACAAAAGTCTGATTGTATAATTAGCATTCCATATTTTGGCTTAACTAACCCAATAATATTATAATTATAATTATAATATTTTAGTTATAACAAACTTATAACAGTTTTTATGCCCTTATTTTCATTATTAATGCCATCTGGTTGTGAATTCCGCCTTTAAGCTTAAGTAAGCATGTTAGGCCTCTAAAGAAAATCGTATTACGTGGAAACATTGTTAAGTATCCGCTGATCAATAACAAGTAATTACTCCCTTATCTATTTCTATAATGAGTCGATATCAGTTACAATGAAACTACAATGGTTCAGATTGTGAGATTCCAATAACTATAAAATCGTTTCATAAATGGCTCATTGACGTCATAGCCCCCAAATAAAACAGTTTTATTGCTTAGTTCTGATATAATGTCGCCATAAAAAAACAATTATCGAACAGTAATAAGCTAATTAAAATGTTAATTTCCATTGCAACTCTAATTAGCCTAAAGTGTGGTGACGTTCTGTTATCAGATGTAATGAACAGATAAGTATCGTATGATGTGCGTCATACCTTATTCCCGTAGTCGATTGATAAAGTATTGTTGTCTTATTACTCATCGTCTCAAAATATAAAACCGATTTATAATTGTTTTGGGTTAATTGACGTTTTTAATACCGGTCTTTTTCACAAAAATTGCTAATTAGTATCAAACACACGAATTAACAATGTATACAGGTATACCGACAAACTGTATTAGCATTAATGTCATTGCCGACGTTACTTCAAGTGTTGCAACACGATAAATACTCATTAAAACGTATAAGAAATTACTGCGAACCAAGGAGATCGTAATACGATCCATACAAGTTACAAGAGTATCAACTGGAAATAGAATATTAGCTCACTTGTGTAAACAAATCTCATTGGCACTGTATTATATCTAGCTTACTGCAAACAATTCAAATTTCCTTCGTACACGCTGTTTTATGTTGATTAAATAAACAAAAACTAAACAAAGTTCTGGTTAATTGATATGCAGTTTGAGAAATTAAAACATGCTGTACTCCAACTCTCCCATATACATATTTTAACGCATCTAGTCGAGTGTTGATTGTTCGCGTGCCATCGTCCACTCGAGGTTGATTATAATAATATTTAGTCAGGGTGGATCGGAGGGTAACTATCACAACGGGTGTACCCTCTATGTCGGTACTTGTACGCTCCAACTCTCCCCTGATAGCCTCGCCCGGGGTCGTTACTAGCTGGTCGCTCATTGGCCAAGGGTGGATATTAGCCTCCCCCTGGTCGACCAATCGTCAATGTCGCTTTTATAGGCCGTTTTGGATAATCGCGCCGACATTGACCCTGCTGATCGCCGCGAGGGTGAGGTGATGGCAGTTGTGCGACTGGTAATTGCAACGTTGGCCCTTTACTCTGCTGTAATGCGTGGTAAGAGTATTTGAGAAAGGTTTTCAAACCAATTTATGGGGAAATACGAAAATAACTATTAGTAGAGTATTGTAAACATCACTGTAATATAACATACAAAACAGTTGTGGGATTTTCTTAGGTGTTGTGTGTAATGAATTATACTGTTGATATAGAAAAAAACAGAAAGTTTACATATTTTAATCTATATACTGCAACGTGTGTAGATGTTTATAAAATGTAAACATTCCTTCTCTCTATTCCACAGGGTGAGTTTCTACTCGCAGCATTATCTTCGTCAGGGAGTTCTACTCACTTTCTGTGGACCCATGTCCGATTCTCAATAGTTTGGCTGTAATTGGGAATTTTGTATTTTTCAAACTTACTTCACCTGGACTCATTAACTGAGCTATACTATTGTAACCAGTTATTCTATCCAATTATACTTAACACCAATAGAAGAATTTTTAATAACCCTCAGGTTTTAAAAAATATATGTGTTTGAAAATACTACGTTGTAATAAAAATAAAGCAAATAATATGTATGGTTTATAATAATTTTTGTATTGCGATTTCAAGACCCCATTTTATCCCCTAAAAGTTATGCTGTGTGATGTCGAGTTAAACTAAAATCTTCCTTATTTAATAACCTTTAAAACGATGTTCTATTCAGAAGGTGTTGTTTGTCAGAAATACAGTATAGGCCTACTACCTACCTAGATAATTAATAAAAACCTTTTTGTATTAAGCCCTGTATTTTTTTCTTGAATAAAATGATGATATGATGCGTTCTTATTATTTAAATTCAAACACCATTAGTTTATAGTGAATTTCCTATGGAAAGTGAACTATTAGCATGACCCGCACGGTGAAACTTAAGCTCGGGACCACCATAGAAGTTCCTAACGTGACCCCCTGAACACGTTTTGGGGGGTCGTTCAAAATTTTATATATATTATGTGTATATATATCTTTAGACATGCTTTAGACATATATATATATATATATACATATATACTAACACATTAAAAAAGATAGATATAAATGATGAAAAAGAAGTTTTTTGCGAATTTTCGTTTATAATACAAACTTTTTCAAGCAATAAAGGAGAAAGAATCTTTGCACTCTAGCGGTCGCATTTTTTCCGATTTACTTCAAATTTGGTAGGGACGTTGCTTTCTATAATCAGTTGGACAAGGTCGTTGGGCAAAACAATCGGAAAACTCTAAACCCCTTTTCTGGCGATTAATCTTTCAAATTTCGATTTTTTGGGCCCAAAAAGGGTCAGAAAAGCCCCGGATGTAAAATTAACGCATGTAAAAAGATGGGAATTAATGAGGCGGAAGTTTTAAGCCCTCTCTCGTTATTCTAGCTTAAATATTTACGGAGTTATTAAAGTAAATGTGTATCGACTAGACACAGTACGTTGTCGTACGGGGGTTTTACATTAGAAAAACATGTTATTCATTTGTTGGTGTACTTTTCTCAACCCCAACAGCCTCACACCTACTTTCAAGCCTGACTGGATCCTCTCCTGACCTTATAATGTGCAAAATCGTATTCCCAGCATTGCAGGTAAATAAAACCAGGAGCATCAGAACAGCCAAAAAATCAATATTTTCAGATTTCAATAAAAATTGGAATAAATGCTTGTTTTTACACTGATTTTGAGTTTTAAAAGTTTTTTATGTGGAAATTCACTTCCCTCACGTCAGCGTGCTGCGTGCGAACTCGTTTGTGTGTGTAATTGGCTACCTTACACATACAATGCAACTGAAATCTGCATATTTAATTATTGCATTTTTAATATATAAATACGATAAGAGAAAAAATAATATAATTATTATGGAATAAAGGGAATGAGATATTAAACAAATATAAATCGGAGGACCAGGGTGAAAACACCCAAAAATGAAGGAAAGGAAGGATGGCAAGTTAAGAAAAGACGAATATTTATTTACAAGAAAAGGAGAATTGACAGGCACAAGCTAAAAAAAGCATACAAATGACTTCACCCTTCAATGTTCATTAAGCCAGTAGCATTCCATACTATTCTCTTACTAGTTCATAATGTACACTGTTATCCCCAACTCACCAGTTGTAACTGAGCCCGTAGGTGTGGGTGGGTAGTTATTTTCACATTCCATAATGTTAATTAACTGTCACTTCTATGTCCAACATCACTTTTCACTGAATTTACGTCTGTAAAATAAAATACTTGTGCCTCTAAAATAAGCTAAATTACTTTCATTGTGTTTTGGGAACTAAGAATAATAGAATAGAAATATAAACAAACAGTCAGGTGATAATAAAAACATATGAGAGATTAAGGAAATAAATAAGAACAGCTGATAAGAAAATACAGAAGGTTGAAACAAAATTAAGAATTCTTGGGGACAAGGGGGGGTTTTGCTCACTCTCTCGATGGTTAAAACTAAACATTCTGCCCGCCTTGAAGCGCGGTAGCTTCAACAGACTCTTCTTCAGTGAGAGGTAACGGAAACACTTTAGTTGCTGGTCGAGTGAGTGTTCCTGAAGCAGTCCGGAGCGTCACAACTCGCACTACGCCATCTTTCCCAGGGTGGACAGCTGTGATTCGAGCAAGTGGCCAGTTGAGAGGGCTTGAGTCTGTGTGCACTAGCACTAGATCTCCAACTTCAATATTCTTACCGCGGCGAATCCACTTTGTACGCTGCTGAAGCGTATGCAGATATTCTTTGCTCCATCGACGCCATATATGGAGATTAAGTTGTTGCACGAGGTGCCAATGTTTCTGAGGTATATGTGACTGATCAGGTTCAGCCAATGAGATGAGAGGGCCTCCTATTAAAAAGTGTCCCGGTGTCAAGGCTGACCAATCAGATGGGTCACTTGAAAGAGGTGTGAGTGGTCGGGAGTTCAGCATTGCTTCGATGCGAGTAGTAAGGGTGGTGAATTCCGGAAGGGTCAATATCGTGTTTCCCATGACACGTCGTAAGTGATGTTTTACACTTCTTATGGCTCTTTCCCATAAACCTCCATGATGTGGTGACACAGGGGGGTTGAAATGAAATCTTATTCCATGCGTAGCAATAAAGCGTTCAATGATAGATTGAGAATCGTTGTTTGTAAGTATTGATAGGATAGTTTTCCGCAAAGCAGAATCAGCACCAATAAAATTTGTTCCGCAATCAGAGTACAAATCAGTGACCGTTCCACGGCGGGACATGAACCGAGTCAGAGCAGCGAGAAAGGCATCAGTTGTGAGATCAGTTACGACTTCAATGTGAACTGCCTTCGTAACCATACATACAAACATGCAAATGTAAACTTTAACTTGTTTAGCAAATCGCAAGTTTAACATTTTTATGGTAAACGGTCCGCAGTAATCAATCCCGGTTGATAAGAATGGTTTTGCAGGAGTAACACGTGGAGAAGGTAAATCACCCATGAGGGGAAACTCGTTGGTAGGTCGAACCTTAAAACAGGTGATACATTTGTGAATGCGTGATCGGATTCGGCTTCGAGCACATAATATCCAGACGTGCGAGGAGATTAGTGATTGAACCAGCTGTGGTCCGGCGTGTAAGTATCGCACGTGGTAATAGTCAATCAGTAAATCAACAACATGATGACGTTTCGGGAGTAGAATAGGATGTTGTGCATCAAAAGAAAGTGAGGTGTTACTCAAACGTCCGCCGACACGAATCAATCCGATACTATCCAAAAATGGATTCAAACGTTGGATGCGTGTTGTACAATCTTGATGATTCTTGAGTAAAGAAATTTCTTCTGAAAATGAAGTTTGTTGAACTAAAGAAAATATCTTAACTTTAGCATAGCGAAGCTCATCGGTGGTAATGTAACCAATACGGTGATTAAGTGCATGACAATTGTGACAGAATCTTATTACCAAAGCCATTACACGAACTAATGTGTCCCAAGATGAAAATGTCGTTAACAAAGGCCATTCTGAGTCTTGGCTTGTGGTAAGGACAGTTAGCGGAATATCTTTAAGTTCGTGGGATGCATCGAGTTTGATTGGGGTGAAATTTGATTCTGGAAACTGACAAGGAGGTTTTGACAGCCAGTCTGGACCTGTCCACCATAACGGATGGTCAATAAGATGTGGAGGTAGAATACCTCGTGACGCACAGTCAGCGGGGTTTTGTTCAGAAGAAATATGTTTCCAAGATTCAACAGGAACAAGTTCTTGAATGGAAGCGACTCGGTTAGCGACATATGTTTTCAGTTTGAAAGATGGAGTGCGTAACCATGAGAGTACAATTGTGGAATCGCACCAAAGATAGATTTGGTTATTTGTCAGTTCGTTTGCGAAAATATTTCGACAGTGAGAAACAAGTTGCGCTAATAAGTGAGCTGCGCATAGTTCAAGCCGGGGTATAGATACACGCTTTAAAGGAGCAACACGGCTTTTCGCTATTATGGGATTAATATTAATACTGCGATCAGTAAGTTCACACCGAAAATACACTATGGCAGCGTATCCAGATTCCGAGGCGTCACAGAAGCCATGTAATTCCATCACGCAGGATGACGTTAGATTCAGTGATCGGGGAATAGAAATGCTTTTCAAGTCAGTTAGATTGTCAGTAATAAATTTCCACTGAGAGGCTAAATCTGGTGGTAGACGTTCATCCCAAGAGAGGCCTTTCGTCCATAACAGTTGCATGAAACATTTCATTAGCATTATGAAAGGAGTGAGGAAACCACATGGATCATAAATTTTGGCTATAGTGCTTAAAACTTGTCTCTTAGTAGGATGCTGCTCTGAAGACAATTGAAAGTTGTATGAGAATGAGTCAGTGGTAGGAGACCATTGAAGACCAAGCACAGTGAATTGGGGAGTTTGAGATTCTTGTAAGAAGGTTGGAGTTTCCAAATGGGAATCAGGAACGTTCTTAAGTAATAGTGGAGAATTTGAAACCCATTTGCGCAATTCAAAGCCTCCGCGCTCAAGTAAGGAAATAAGCTGGGTTTGGAGTTGTAATGCATCAGTTTCATTAGCAGCGCCCGTGATAATGTCATCGACATATGTGTGATGTTTAATAGCATAAGCTGCTTGTGGATAGTTGTAACCTTCGTCTTCAGCAAGTTGGTGTAATGTCTTAATGGCGAGGTAGGGAGAACTATTCATACCGTACGTGACAGTATTAAGTTGATAGGTGGTGAGAAGAGATTCAGGAGAGTCTCGCCATACTATCAATTGGAAATTGCGGTCATTAGGATTGATCAAAATCTGACGATACATTTGGCGGATGTCACAACAAAAGACAATATTATGTCGTCGAAAGTGCATAAGTAAATCACAAATGTTGATTTGCAACTTGCGTCCAGTAAGAAGGGTGTCGTTAAGAGACACGCCTGAGCTGCTTTTGCAACTAGCGTCAAATACAGTTCGGAGTTTTGTAGTGCTACTACTTTCTTTCAACACTCCATGATGAGGGAGAAAATAATGCGGTTTATTTTGTAAATCATTAGCGCAACCAGACATATGGCCGAGACTTAGGTATTCACCCATGAAATCATGATACAATTGTGAAAATCTAGGGTTAGCGATAAATTTACGCTCCATGGCCGCGAGTCAAGTTTCCGCTGCTTGTTTAGAACTACCAAGGACAGGGTGATCTTCTTTAAACGGTAAACAGACAACATAACGTCCGTTCTTATCTCGTGAGTGCGTTGTGGCAAAGTGATTATCACATAGATTATCTTCGAATGATTTAATAGAATGAATGGGGGGTTCTTCTTGTTTCCAAAACCGTTGAATAGATTCATGCAAATCTGCATCAGAAGCGGCATGTAGACAAACATTCAAGGAAAATGATGAGTGATTTGAGTTAGAAACAGTGGACAAACATGGAGCAGTACCCATTACTACATGTCCGAAACGTGTGCCAAGTATGACTGGCATGCGTGGACCCAGGGAGTGTTGTTCATTAGTGAACACATGCGGGAAAATGGATCCCCCAAGGACTACGTCAATACGACCAGGGACGTGGAAGTTTGGATCAGCTAAATTGTATGACTGAGTATGTTTCAAAACTGGAGGAGCGATTGGAACTCGAGGTAAATCCACAGTCAGTTTGTCTAGGATTAGGAATGAATGATGTTTAGCTATCAGCTCACCAGATGAAGTAGCTACATCAACATGGATTTGGCCTTTGTTGCGGGTGACATTTTGACTTATACCGGCAAGCTGGATATCAGATTTCTGTCGACGAATATTGAGAATATTAGCTGCTCGCTCAGAAATAAGGTCACACATACTCCCAGAGTCAAGGAGTGCTCGAAATATGTGTATATTTCCGTCTGGAGTTCTTAGTTGTAATAATAGCGTTCCCAGTAAAACTGTAACCTTAGAATCAGAATCCGAAGAAATTCTATGGGAAGTTAAAGTGGCAGAAACGTCCTTTTCCGATGAAGATTCTCGATTATGTGTAGTTCCAGGTTTGGCAACTACAGAGTTGATGAAGGACTTTGTCTGAGTCGCGGTAATACATGAATCACTATTAAAGTGAAGAAGTGTATGGTGTTTCTGATGACATATTCGACACGTAGACTGTGACTTACATTGTTTGACACTATGGGATCCCAGACAAGAAATACAATGTCGTTGGGACTTGACCAATTGATATCTTTCATGAGGAGTCTTGTTCTTGAATACTGGACAAGTATACACTTTGTGAGAAGTTTGATTGCAAACGAAACATGAAGTAGGTACATATGATGATTCAGTGACCATTACAGAAGCGGTTTTGCGAGAAGGGATCACTTTATGAGGAACCTGGTCTCGGTTACGAGACAATGATTGATTTGATTCAATAGAGCGGGATATCGAATGCAAAGTGGCATCTTCATTATGATTACATTCCGTAGTCAAAAAGTCTATAATCTCATTCACTAAAGGTAAAGTATGTTTCGAGGAATTTTCATCAGGGCGAAATTTCTCAAGACGTTTGCGGAGTTCCATGTCCATTTTTCGTAGCAAAACAGCTGCGAGTAGCGGGTTAGGATCATGGACAGGACAATTAAGAGCGGTTAAAGCTTGCGAGTTTTCAGTGAAAGTATTTACAAACTGCCTTAATGAAGGAATGTGAGTGACGGATATAGCGGGTAAGTCCAAAAGTTGGTTTAGGTGCAATGATTGCAGTCTACGAGTGTTGTGATAGCGGTCATGAAGGAGATTGTAAGCTATGGCGTAGTTTTCTGCGGTTAAAGTAAGACTTTTTACAAGGTTAAAAGGTTCGCCTTGGAGCACGCTCAACAAGTACTGGAATTTCATTACTTCCGAGATGTTAACATTATTATGTATTGTCGTTTCAAACAAGTTTATGAACGATGTCCAAGCGGCAAGTTCCCCGTTAAATTTAGGTAAGTCTAATTTAGGCAGTCGTAATTGCGATCCTGAATTCGTAACACAACTGTCACTGCGGATTTCAGAATTGATAGGCGGGTTGTTTGAGCTTGTGAGCGCTTCAATGAGACTCGAAATATCAACATGCAAGTCAAAAATTTCGTCTTGATCTTGCATGATGGTTTCATGTGATAGTTCTTTGTCGTCAAGCGTTAAAGCGCGATTGATGAGCGTCTTAAAATCGGATCTTTGAGACTCAATTTCTAACAAATAAGCGGCAAGTTTCTTATGTTGAACAACAGTCAACGGTTCAGTTTGAGATTGTAAAGCGTCGACAGCGGTTTTAATACTGTTAAAGCGGTTTTTAATTATCAAAGTCGTACGCTTGTATGTATCTGCTTTAAGATTGGTTGAATGAAGCGGTGCCATTATCAGGGGTAGAGAAACACGAAATAGAATAAAATATTATAATAAAAAGAAGTAGAATAGTTTGTCAGAATCACTTATTGATTATTTGTGAACATCCCAAGGTTCACAACTTATTACTAAGTTTGTAGGAATGCACAAACACTTGGCGTTGAACATCATAAACATCATAACTTTTCTGATGTTGTAACAGTGTAAGAGTCCACACCGATCGAGAGAGTGGCAGGGACAAGAAGTGGAAAGAAGAATTGAAGGATAGAAGTTCCATTCATTGACGGAAATAGGTTGAGGGTAAAAGAAAGGATTGAAGGGACTGAAATTAGTTCATCCATAGCGTGAGTTCTATGCGGCCCGTCGGGGACCAAACATATTATGGAATAAAGGGAATGAGATATTAAACAAATATAAATCGGAGGACCAGGGTGAAAACACCCAAAAATGAAGGAAAGGAAGGATGGCAAGTTAAGAAAAGACGAATATTTATTTACAAGAAAAGGAGAATTGACAGGCACAAGCTAAAAAAAGCATACAAATGACTTCACCCTTCAATGTTCATTAAGCCAGTAGCATTCCATACTATTCTCTTACTAGTTCATAATGTACACTGTTATCCCCAACTCACCAGTTGTAACTGAGCCCGTAGGTGTGGGTGGGTAGTTATTTTCACATTCCATAATGTTAATTAACTGTCACTTCTATGTCCAACATCACTTTTCACTGAATTTACGTCTGTAAAATAAAATACTTGTGCCTCTAAAAGAAGCTAAATTACTTTCATTGTGTTTTGGGAACTAAGAATAATAGAATAGAAATATAAACAAACAGTCAGGTGATAATAAAAACATATGAGAGATTAAGGAAATAAATAAGAACAGCTGATAAGAAAATACAGAAGGTTGAAACAAAATTAAGAATTCTTGGGGACAAGGGGGGGTTTTGCTCACTCTCTCGATGGTTAAAACTAAACAATAATGAATATTAATTTGTGAATAATAATAACTAACTAACCTGTCAGTAACATACATTTCTGTTTGTTTAACATGTCTGTGCCATGGATGATCATTACTTCGTTTAAGTGCTGCATTGTATACAGTATATCACAATATGCCAGAGGAGAAAGTCAGCAGGACTGAGCCGACGGCTGATTTCTCCTGACTTTAGCCCGCCTGCTTTATAGCCCTCTTAACCTTATGGTGACCAAGATCTCGCTACAGACTACAACATATACTACTCTGGAATGTTGCTTGTTTACGAGGCTTTTAAAATATATGTAAAGTTAACTTCGTACGAAATAATTTACCAGCCATCCACAGTCAAATAAATTAAGCAAAGCAATATGTGTAATGTGATCCAAAGTGTAAAAATAATCTGCTTCTTACAGTATATTGGTGAAGGATTGAGACTGAATTCGATCGAAGAATTCCAGGTAAGCTATACGTTTGGTGAGGTCACCTAACTAATGTGCTGCGTATAACACGACGATATTCTTATGCCAAAATAGGCATTTCGAGAACCAGCGTGTTCTCATCCTTGAATACGTGTCTTACAAGACATATGAACTTTAAAATATGTTAAGATTACAATATTTACTTTGCATTTAGAGACAATCAATGTCAGATTTTGCAGAGTGAAAATATTGGCCAATGTCAAAACGCGTACTTTACAATTCCCAGAAATGGATTGAAAAATTATTAAATTAACTAAAGAAAAATATCCTTTCCTACATTCTACTTTGTTCAGTATAATTTTCATTCGATGTAAAATTATATGTGATGCCGACGTGGGGAATACGACAATTATTATTATTGCTATTTTTACTAAGTATGTCTCAATATTTAATTGGAAAATAAAATCATTACGGAAACAAGTTTAGTTGCGGCGGATCCATGTCGCATTTACATGTTACCTGAAGCCCCAGCCCCAGAACTCACGACCTCGCCGCACGAGCCAACATTTTGCCGCAAATCGCCGCTTTCAATTACGTTATTGCGAACATTCGCTACTTTACGATATAATGGAGCGTCGGCGGTCGCCATCTTGAAAACCAATAACGACTTGGCTGACTTAGTGCATTGGGCAACGGCGAGGCGCTTGGATTTAGAGCTCCGAGCTCCTAACAGATTGCACTTTCCAAGCTCATCATCCAGGAGTTATAGAGTTCGTGAGAAAACGATATTTTAAAACGAGATATCTGCTTAAGTTCTACGCAATGAATCATTTCGCAGTTCGGTCAATTGCTGCAGTTGAACGCTTCATTAAAAAACGATTTTGTGTAGCGATTTAATGATTTCTATTGAAAAGAGAAAATAAAATATAGACTTGTTTCTATGTATTTGTATTATAACAAAATTGCATAGGGGTGCTGTGTAACTAACCTTTCATTAAGTGAAATGTATAGTAAGTACATGATAGTAAAATTCCCTACGCTACTCGTAATATAAGTAACTGGCTACCTGACGCTTCATATAGTTTACCGCAGTCGAGTACGAACGACAGCTATCCCGTATCAGCTATCTCATTTACGTTGTTAACATGAAGCGACATTACCAGACCTAGCCTAGTTTACGATACTCGGCCCGACGCCGATCGAGCTAGCTACAATCTATAAAACACCGGTTGAGATCTCCGATACCGAGTACAAATTCAACTTTAATAGCTTCACTCACCGAGGCTAAATGTTGTCTATTAATGGGGTCGTTAAAAAGCGTTAACAATTTCGTCGTTAAGTTAAATTGGCTCCCTCGCTGGCGAGGCGCGGCGCTCTCCATCCAATCAGTGAGCGTCTCCCGCTACCCAATCCAACTTTGTCGATCAACTCGATTAGCAATAATTGCAAAGTTCTTGCCCAACTTTGAGTGATTTACTCCCCTTCTCTCTTCCCATTTCTCCTCCTCCCGGTTTTGTTTGCGCTCGTAGCAAAGTTTAAGAGAGCTTTTAGAGTCAATATTTGCTTTTCTGCGCCCGTCCCTTTTAATTAAATATGTTCCTGATCCCTTTTTTGCCCCGGATCGCTTTCCTTTTAAAGGGTCCATGAGAGCTTTATGGTTGTTTATCAATGGGTGGATTATAATTAAGCGTCGAAAACTAAATTAAACTCTGCTTACAGAGAACGTCGTGTGTCACAAGTGCTTAATTAATTTATTATGCAAAGGGATTTTAGACCGAACCGATGTGTTATCAAAAATTGTTGTTAGTTTTTATTTGTATCAATAAGCTTTTCTTGATATTATATAAAAGTATTTCCTTTGGGTATATAGGATGAATGTACTATAGTCATTTTCAAAGGGATTTCAATTCTGTACTACTTTATATATGAACTCCAATCTTTTAGAAACAGTACCTATAGTTAACTAACCTGAGAGCTGCAAATTTGCACACAGCAGCTCGCAAACAGCAGATGTGTACCCCTTTTATTATTTTAAATGATTATTTATAAGTATAATAAATAGTAACAGGTGAACCCTTGCGAATTCGCACGAATATTAAATTGCAAATTTTGCTTTTATAAGTAATTGTATTCGGTTTTAAAACAAATCAATTGAAGATAAGTAAAGCAATAAAATCAAAATAAGTAAAAAATCTTACGTGAGAATAGCAAAACATGTTTATATTAATGAAATCTAAATGCATTGTTTACAAAACTCTTTAAAAACTACATTAGTTGTATGGATTTCATTATCGCTGTCAACAGATTGTTCGTTAGTTTCTGTTACACTTTTTGAAGTATAGAGAAAACTTTTATTTATATTGATACATGTACTATTGCTCATTTTCCTTGTCGTAATAATAACTAATAATAAAGTAGTTGTACGTTTGTATGTGTGTCCCGGGCGATTTCAAAAACGGGACCTCTATATAGCTGCTCCCGGGCCATACCACGTTGTAGAGGACCAACATATTTTAGATACGTGTTTTTTGTTTTTCCCTTAGACCTCATGGCTACGCCCCAGTGGCATCAAAAGCTGCCATGTTATTCTTATGGAGAAAAGGTTTTTCCTAAATTGCTTAAAAACGGCTCTTCAAATCGGCTCCCTTACCACACCACGTTGTTGAGGGACCAAAGGTCTTTGGATAATTTTTTCTCGACCTTAGGGCTCCGCCCCACTGGCTTCTTCTAAAACTTCCCGACATCCAATTTGGACGTGTGATTTTTTTTGTTTTGTTTTACAAAGCTGCATGTCTTGAATGATGCCCCAACTTTGGATATGTCCCCCACCCACTAACCTTAGGGCTCCGCACCCTGGAAATTGTTCATGTTATTCTTTCAGTTTTTTTTGCAGGATTTCAGCCAATTGTCATTGATACATAACATTTAATTCAGTTTTTTATGACCCCGACCTTAGGGCTCCACCCCAGTGGCTAAAACGTTGCTTCGACATTCTTATGGAGAAAAGATCTATATTAATAAATTAATACTCCAGCTGATTGCGAAAAAGGCTCATCAAAACTACTCACACACCATACTGCGTTGTAGGGGACCAACAATACTTGTAATACGTTTCCCTCTCCCCAAGACTCAGGGCTCTGTTCCAATGGCCTCGAAAGTGGCTATTTTATACTTAAGATGAAAATACGATATCTAAAAGGCTCGAAAACGGCTATTCAATTTTGCTCCTGGGCTATACCACGTTGTTATTTTATATGATTACGTTTTTCCAACCTTAGGAATCTGTCCCAGTGGCCTTAAAACATTGCTATGTTATGGTGAAAATATTTTTATTGGAGCGACGAAAGGCGCTGAGACTAGGTACTAATATAAGAAGATAGATAGATGTACTCTTGCTATACCTGCCTAAAATGTATTATTAGCTGGAATTCAAATAAAATTATTCTCCATGTTAGGGGCTTAATCGTATGGACAAAAAAAACTTTCGAGGCGGTATAAATTTATTATATTTATATAGATAGATGTATTCTAGCTGATTATATGTTCATAGTTTATTAACAGATGCAATTATTTTGGTGAAAAAACAAACGAAACATCTTTGGGAATGTTACAAATTTTCAGTTTTTTGCTATATTCTCGAGTTCTATGTCTTAAATTGAAAATCTAAAGCCTGCAGTTTGCACATCTGCACACCTAGACGCGCATTTCAGCGTATAATATGTGGGGGGTAAATCTTAAAACAAAAAGCCTTATTGTTTACAAAGTTTACATGTAGCGTATTAATCATATAGATTATTGTGCATTTAAAATATTATATTTTACCTTTTACAACACCTCATTGAATATCTATTCTTCTCAGTATTTCTATCTTCATCTTTAGGTAAAGATCAAATATTTCCGAATCCATTGTTATATTTATATTTTTGTTTAGCCTTCTACAATTAAAACAATCTGATATAATGTGATAAGTGGCAGTGGTTATCTAACGCAATGATTCATGTTCCAGGTGAAGGTGTGGTTCCAAAACCGGAGGACGAAACACAAGCGGATGCAACAAGAGGAAGAGGCGAAGGCTCAGCAGCAGGCGGCGGCGGCCAACAAGAACTCTCACCACGTGAACAAGTGGAAGCAGGAGACATCAGCGCATCAACAGCCTCAGCAGCAGCAGCAGCAGCAACAACAGCAGCAGTATCAGCAGCACATACAGAGGCACATGCGAGACTCAGCGGACGGCTGTTCCTCAGGCTCCGAGACCTAGGTGTGGACTGCTACAAGGCACGCGTCCGGTGCCGAACATACTGCTGTATAAACTGTATAGACATTGTACTGTGTTCCTTCGTACTTGATGCAATACTACCTTCGTCTGAGGCCTGCCTGCCCAGAGTGAGTTATGCGGCTCGGAACTCAAACCGTGTAAACATTTTAATACTCAAACGTTTAGTGCAGAAAATTGCTGCAGTATAGTTTTGTTGACGCTGTGATATTCATATGTTCGCCGTAATAAGGCAAAAGTTGCAAACAGTTTTATCGATTTGAAGTTTCGGTTAAAAATTGTACATTCATAAATTACTTTGACAATGTTAAGAGAGCAAAAATATGTATGTTTCTTTTATGGGCAACAGAGCAATTATAAAAAAAGACTACTAACCATTACAGGTTCCTAAATTATATATTTGTTATGACATAAAATTTAACCAAGTTTATAAAACTCGCAATGGTAAAACATTCAATAACTTAATAAAAATGTGTAAACATCCTTAGTTTTTTGTATTAAATCAGAATTTGCATCTGAATTTTTGATCGTTAAGGAATAATGGTTGCAACTGTATAACAACAATGTATATCGGTTGGTGCGAGCTAACAAAGGTACCGCATCTATACCGTGTACAAAATTTACTTGTGCGCCAGTATTTAACTATCAAGTTGTTAACTTTTGCCACAAACTATTTATATTTAATCAATATTGTGAAAGTGTTTTCATGTATAATGCCCGTGGTGAGTTCGTCCGAATGGATTGTAGGTAGTATTATTTAAAAATAACAACTTTTCTATGAAATATATTATGAAAGGATGAATAGTGTATTGTTAAACATATTTTAAAGTTCCTAATTGTATCGGCTAAAGTGTATAGAGAAGATGCTAGTTTAACTGTGCAACTATTGATTATCATTTTATACACATCAGCGTGAGGTAACGTAGTAAAGCAAATTGAGTTTGTTTGAATCACTATGCGACATTACTTTTAACTTAATGACTTTCCCTGATTATTTAACTTTACTGTAAGAGACGTTTGGGGCAAATTGTTTGAGTATAATATTGTTTAAACGTTAATTGGATATTGTGAGCAATTTTGAAACTAAATTACAGTAATGCTATTCTAATAGTTTGATCAATAATGAATTTTTAAACTTTCATCAGAAAATCATCGGGTATATATAATTTTCTCTTCAGATAATTTTTACATACAGAACAAGAAATTAAATAGAGTGAAATTCAATGTGGCAATGACCGTATTTTACCCATTTAGCTACGCAAGTCTTCCACTGGCTGCTATGCTTATTTAATTAACTAAGGTTTTCAATCGACAAAATGTCTACCTGGTTTAGATGAATTTTGTACATAGACTAACCTAGTCCGACGTATTGTATATTTGTAATTATGTGTATTTCTACGATGAAAGGATATTATTTATTGTAACTGCTACCGGTGTTAGGTTTAAGATACTGTACCAATTAAAAAAATACATAGCATCTAAAGATAAAAACTGATGTGTGGTCAAGTTGTCGATGATTACATTTAAAACACTCGTTTAAAATATATTAATTTTCTGGACACAATTATTTATACAATTTTAACGAGAGTTTCAAGACAATTACATGAAATTATTAGGTTCCTTAACAATCGTTGATTTATACAAACTAATCTTGATGTCTGATAGTTTAATTTTTTATTCTAAGAACCCTTTGTTGATTTATAGTTCCCGTTTGAAAAGGAAAAATATCCACCTTTTAATTTAAAATCTATAGCTGTATATCTTCTGCTAGTACGTGATACCTTGTGCCAAATGTAAGTGGATATAAATTGTAATTTATGAATTGTTTGTTTATCGGTAGTCTGATTATGACTGGCAAATCTTTGGATTCTAAAAGGACTTTGAATTTGTATTACTTGATCACTTAAATTATCAGCGAAATAAATCACTATATACACCTTTTTGTTTTGAAATATTTAAATTATCTTTAGTAAAGTTGTGACAACTGAACTGGCAATTCTCTGAAGCACTCCCATTATTACTTTGCCCAAAAAACAGTTAGTTTATAAAGAAGTCTGTCGCCTCTCTATATATTTTAATGACTTGGTAGCCCTGTGCTGCTAATTCAATATTTTAACGCAATACTGTGTGTTGCATTTGAAAATTGATTTTGTTTGTTGAAGATGCATGTGTATAGTGATATCGCTATACCGCAACCCCCGATAACGATCAGGCGTGACAAACGTATACTCAGAGTAGACATATACAATATACAAATTCGACACAGATGTCCTATATATATATAGTCATTTAATTAAAAATGTAATAGTAAATAAAATGTTCAACTGTTTTCAAATTCCATTTACACACTTAAAATTGTCAAATCAAAATTGAAAGAGTTACTGACATAATTTCATGTTTGTGAAAAAGCTCTTAAACATGGGATGTTATTTTTGTAAATACATGATGATCCTACTATGTGAACCTAATGTACAGCTTAACTTGTACAGTTTAGACTATCATGTAAGTGTATGTATATGTACAATTAATGTCGAACAATCCGTATGATATTGTTTTTTAAATGTAAATTAAAACCATCTATTCCTATCAACAGTTAGTTTTTATCATATTCCTTACTTCCTCGTGCACCGGTTTTTCATAATTACAACAAATGCATACTCATCTGTTGCTGATAAATTTTTAATAACAGTTAAAACTCCGTCGTGAACTTTAATGTCAACTATATTTCCCAGCCAAGTAAACCTGATTGGGAGAGCAGCAAACTGGCAGTTGATTCACATTTATTACATTTATCGACATGTAATATAATACGAAAACCATCTATATAGGTTATGTACTGCAGCCTACTACTATGGAAAACGACAGTCGGTAAGATAAACTCAAGTTTTTTGATTGCTTGTTTGTGTATGTAATATCTATAAAACAAGATCCGTTAAAGATTGAATAAATTAACATTACTTAAGAAAATAAATTGTAATGACAAAAACAAGATACAGACTAAGTCATAACTCGATACTAGTTTATACACTAAAGGATCTTACAGGGTGAGATACAGATGTAATACAATTTAATATCTTTTGAATGTTGCTGAAGCGATTGTGTAATGGATGCAGTTAGTGTATCTAGGCTAAACTTATATGTATACGTATATTTGCATTCAAAAATCCCTCAGGGCCCACCCCGTGCGTTTTTGAAGTTGTAATGCCAGTTTTTAAAAGTGCAAGTTGATGGTAATCATACCGCCTTAAGGCAACAGTAGAATAGTTTAGAATCTTCAAAACCTCCGGCATTTTATGGCTGCGAGATCCGTACCTAGTTAATGATAATTAGTGGTAAAATTTAAAAACATATTCCACATTTTAAAACTCCTGTGGTTTTGCACATAGCTAAAAATATTAACATTAGTAAATGAAATATGGTCGCTAAGTGATGATAGTATTGACTATCAAAACAGCTTTGTAAGGATAGCTCGCAGCTCTTTCTTTCACAATAAACTCAATATCCTTTAAGTACCAGAGAACCTGCGGACTCATTGAGGAGAGCATCTCTAATATGTAATATAATAGTGTTATAATTTACTACTAATTATCTAACTAAAAAGATAAAAAATAATTTAAGATTACATCTTTTATAAATGAGTGTAACTGTGAAATACATCCAACTTCTAATATGTACTAACAAAAACAAAGATTCAGAAAGACTTGGCTAACCCTAAAGTCGGTCTAGAGACTTTAGATGCTTATTGTAGATGGTTGGTTACGAGTTTGATTTGCCTATTGTTGGTACCGAGCAGAGCTTAAGTTTAGACTCTTACTCTGTGCCTTTATATTTATTAAGACATATAAGGTTTTCCTTATTTTTAAGTCAACGGCACTCGCCAATAAAAATAATCGAACTGAGCAGGTTTCATCTGTTCAAAAAAGGTTTTACGTCAACTTATTGATATATTAGTGAATTTCCCATATACGAAACAAACTATTACCATAGTCGGCATGGTAAGGCCTCGGCCCGGGACCATGATAACTTTTCGTTTTGAGGTACCCAGATGCCAAAAACACCATTCGTTCAAAACTGTATACATACATGCGGGTCCTTGGGTGCAATAACTCTCGTAAAAATGATCCGATTTTTATGAAATTTGGTACAAACATGTAAAGCAATATTTATGAAACTTGGTATATTGATTGCTTCATACCGTTGTGGTCTATTGATATTTGCACGAAAAAGATTTGTTTTCTGATAGTTCCCGTAGCAGCAAACCTACATGCTCAGCCCCCACCATATTCTTATGGAGAGTAATTGAAATGTTATCTCCCTTAATTATGAACAGAAATTAATACAATTTAGTATGTGGCTTCACCTATTTGAGTTATAAAAAATTTCATAAAAACCCATTTTTTGTGTACCTTGTTTCAGCAAACCTACATCCTCAGACGCCATGTTATTCTTATGGAGAATAATTACAATATCAAAAATAATTTACATTGATGAAACTTGGTATGTGTCTTTAAATGGTATTAAGATACATATTAAGGATCACACCAGGTTGTAACGAAAATAAAGTAAAAAATACTCTCAAATAATCTTTTTATTGCAATTTCAAGGCCCCATGAAATCACCTAAAGGTTATGCTGTGGGATGTCAAGTTAAACGAAAAACTTCTTTATTCTACCTTTAAAATGATATGCTATTGATAAGGTGTTATTAGTCAAAAACATAGTATATCTACCTAAATAATTAATAAAAACCTTGTTTACTGTTTATTCTTTCATAGAAATTAACAGATTTAAGTAGCTAGTTAACAAAGTTATTAGAGTATCTGTATTAACAGAGTATTTTTACTTTATTTCCGTTACAACCTGGTGTTTTCAAACAAATCCCTTTGTAAAACCTCAGATTTATTGAAAATTTAATGGTTTTTCTATTGGTATTAAATAGAATTGGGTAGAATAACGGGTTACAATTTTATAGCTCATTAATAAGGCAAAATTCCCAATTACAGCCAAACGGTTGAGAATCGGACATGGGTCTGTAGGAAGATATTTGTTCCTTTTAGTGAGTAGAACTCACTGGTGAAGTTAATATAGCAAGTAGAAAGTCACCCTGTATATGCATTGGAAATTCGCTGAGTACGCAGGTTTGCTGCTACGGGGGTATTTATTACTATTTACGATCAGATAAACGTATGTTCCCTAACTTAATACATAATCAAAAACGTATTCACATAACAACTAAACTTCTATCTATATCAATATCTATCTATTCTGTACTTATTTAATACGCTAGGATTTTATGTGTTTCTGGATTCCTCCTACAGTTTTAAACCGGGTTTGATGTTTTTAGTGTCATTGGAATGAGCTCGGTGGGAAGTTGTTTGTGGCCAAAGTTCACAAGGAAAAAACTTAAGGCCCTAGCTGTCCTTAAAGTTCGTAACTTGTCCATAAGATTAACATTGGGAAAGAATTGTTTTATATTGCTTGGTGAAACAGCTGAATGGAGTAAAGACCCAGCAAGAATACTAGTTCATACTGAGAAGGTAATGAAATATGTACATAATTTTGATTATGAATGTGAGCATTGATCATAGAGTGAGTTTATTACGTGTATCCCAGAGCGCAGCACATGAAACTTCATGTTAAACATTCTCCTACACATAAGCCAAGTACAACTAACTCATAATCACTCTATCTCACAAACCACAATGAAGATGAAGCTGAAATTTTGCATGGTGGTTCTTACGTTGTCAATGATGTGCAATACAGCTTGGTTTCGTGAAATTCCCTCACTGCTCTGTCCCACGGGTTGTAAAAGATCACATGTTATTCTTATGGACATAACATCTGTATTGGATCACAGCATGATTTAACAATAAGTACCTGGGGGCCGAGCTTTGCTCGGGGGAAGACCAGTCAGTTTGTTTAGATGACTTGGAGTAATATTTCACCACTTCCCCATACTGATAATCAGAATTGTACAACTAATTTGCCTCTTTTCTACATTTTTAAGGTCACTACAGTTGTTATTTATAGCTCAATGTCCCTTTAATTTATTTTACTACTCTATTTATGTAATCTTCACTCAAATCTTTTAATCTCTGCTCTCAGGAAACCACATGTTAATAATCATATACAACATGAGTATTACTTTGACATTTCCCTGGTTGATTATGAACAGCTGCTACAATTCTTTTGTTTTGAAACTCCATAAGCCCAATGTTAATTTTTTAACTTTTAATTTTAGTTTTTTACATTATTTGATTTTTCCTAGGGATAAGGCCTGTCTAGATCTTATTTTTATCCCAGAAATTAGTTATTTCGAGAAGGAAATCGTTGGAGCCGTTTTTGAGATCCGTGTCGCAAGCAACCAAACCTTACTCATATTAGAGTACTGTATAGGATAAAGATTTTTGGTTACAAATAATAAAACAGTGTATAGATTGGACATTTTATCTGTTTACCTATATATCTATACACATTTGTCAAATACCACTGAATCACTGACTAACTTAGTGATTACTGTGCATCGAAAACGATAATGCCAATGAAGTTGAAACATTTTGGTTGGTGCTTCGCCTTATGCTTGAGATGGTTTTGAAAAATCGTACAGGGCTCCCCCCTGCTGGACCTTTATCGTGATCTTATGGCCATTACTGGATCTTTTGAGCTGGAATTTGGTAGGGGCATACGGTAACTGATATATCAGAGTAAAACTAAGCCTATTGCCGTTCCAAAATCTTGAAGGGCTCTGCCCCCGACTTAATAATACAATTTTTAAAAGTTAAAAAAATGTTATCGCAGAGCTCTGCCTCTGTTCAAAGTTCCCATATTATTATTACGTTCATGCATTTATTTGACGATCAGATAGTAGCATAAACATTAATTTTTCTAAAAGTTACTATGTCAGAGAATAAAAAAGCCTATTCCAGTTCCGAAAATATTTTAGGGTTCTCCCCTCTGACAATAAGTGTCTTATCATTAGTTGTCAAACTTCTAATCTAGCTAGACACCTGATATTTGGCCCCCTAACTCTGTTGGTCTGAAATAGGAGAAGCAAAGGGTTTTGATACAGATTTTAACGTAGGGCTCTGCCTCACGGGTTGTCAAAGTTCCCATATTATTTTTATGGACGATGCATTTTTTATTATATTAAACAATGAAGATTTTGCTTGTTCAAAAAACCAATATGACAGGAACCTTTTCGCAATTTGCTTAGAGTTCCGCCCCCCTAACAACTGCCCTACTTACTCACCACTAATTCCCTGTCAGCTGATCTAGCCAGCAGGCTGAAATTTGGTACACTAATTCTTTAGGTCTAAAATATGAAGTGAAAGGTTTTTTGGGGATAAGTTACCGATTTGGCCTTAGGGCTCCACCCCACGGGTTGTCAAAGTACCCAGTTATTCTTATAGTCATTGAAATGGTAGCTTAAGGAGATGTTACTTATTCAAAACTATAATATACCAGAGTAAAACGTAAGTCTATTCCAGTTACACAAATATTTTAGGGCTCCACTCCTTGATATTTACGGGTTGCTGAAGGACGTGTCCGTCGTTATGTATGTTTCGGACTAACTTGAAGATTACTAAACCGATGAGCTGAAATTTCAGATGAAGGTAGTTAACGTGTAGTGGTAACGTGAGGGTTCTGGATAGGCTTCATAGGGATCTATGAAGGTAGATATTATTCTTATGGATTGTTGATTTAGGTATTATTATTGAATTGTGTATTTGTAAGTATTCTTAACATTAGTTAATGTCCTGTCCAAGTGTGGTGTAATGTAATTCTGTAGATAAATAAGTAAACTGTGTGTATTTTTAAATGGATTAACTCCAAAATATTATTTGACGAAAAAGTAAAGAGTAAAATAGCGTATAAGAGCTTTGACATAGAGGTAAAATGATTTAGTTTAGAACCTGTCATATAAATATGATGTCATGTAACTGACTGAATAAATAAATAAATATTTCCAACTTAACTTCGAAAGAAAATCTTATCATTTATAAGAATGGAAAGATACATTGTTTGTGTACTTTAAACCCCGACTATGTTATGCAAGCTTACTTCCTCCTTCAAAACGTTAAAAACTCCTTGCACATCATATTAGGACTCTGGTTATTGTGATAGGTTATATTTGTTTGCTCTGCTATGGTTTGGTAAAACCGCTGACTAATTAGGAAAGCGAAGTACACATATAGAATGATTGACAGTGGAAATCTTGTATGGAAAATGTTCTTTGAGTTCCAATATAGGCTAATGGTGAAGGCAGTAGTGACCACCTGATGTTGACCATACTTGATGTTCAATACTGTATGCGTGTGTGCATAAATTTACTTTATCCGCTTATGGCATAATTAATAAAAAGTAGGTATCGCATTACATTACGATAACATTTGTACATGTCGAGAAATTCTTTGTTGTTGTTTTTTAGCGAATTTCCCCTATAGGGAAGAAGCTATTACCGTAGGTCTCATGGTAAGACTTAAGCCCGAGACCATGATAACTTTTTGTTTTGAGGTCCCCAGATGCCAAAAACACTATTCGTTCAAATTTATATACATATTTATATATTTATATGTGTGTATATATATATATATATATATATACACACACGTATATATATAAATATGTGTGTGTGTGTGTGTGTGTGTGTGTGTGTGTGTGTGTGTGTGTGTGTGTCCGTTAACACGATAACTTGAGTAAAAAACGTCCGATTTCGATGAACTTTGGCTCAAATATGTAAAGTGACATTCATGACTTTAAGTTCGAAAACCAGAAAAATCGGACCATGGGGAGGGGGGTTTATGGGGGTTTTAAATTTTCCAAAAATCAGTTTTTTGCACTTTCCACCCTAAAATTTTTAAAACACTCAATTTTGGTTTTGAGCATTTTATAGAGCTTAAAAAAACAAATAATTTTGTATTTTAAATTATTAACCTATGTTAAGTGGTTGCGGAGAAAATCATCTTTATGCATCAACTTACTGCATCAACATTAATTCGTTGTAATAAATTTAGGTAATACTAGTGACCTGAAGGGCCATAGCCCCTAACCTTGCTCTAATACTTTGCCTCATCTGATTTTTTTACTATTTAAATGCTGGGGAAAATTCGTAAACATAGTAGACACGTAATCACATGTTTTAATGTAAACAAAGCAGACGTTTTTAAATCCTCATGCGTTTCTTATGGGGGATGTTTTGTTATTTATCGATTGCTGGTAACTTTTTAGAAATACTGCTATTTTCCGACTCCCTGGGATCGAGACCTTTAATTTGAGGTGTCTCCCATCATCCTGCAATTAGACTTAAAAGATTTCGCTTACAGAATTACATATGAAGATTTGGTAATGTATGTAATTTATTTCCAGTAGCTATGTAATTAAGGTCTAACCTGGCTAAATAAACGTCAGCATGCCCAAGATATT
Organism: Allygus modestus; assembly: GCA_963675035.1. Taxonomy (NCBI): domain Eukaryota; kingdom Metazoa; phylum Arthropoda; class Insecta; order Hemiptera; family Cicadellidae; genus Allygus; species Allygus modestus. The sequence continues at coordinate 377,163,087 of OY776111.1, read as the reverse complement.
GTAACTCAAGATCTTTTTATCATTCGTAAAATGTTGAAAACTTGACATCTTAAACAAAGGGTCTCAATACAATTTCCCATAACTAATTCTCCTTATAATGTTTGGATATCTTTCAAAAGTAAATTTATCTAGGATCTTAATTCTAGTTGAAAATGTTATACTCACATATTATAAATGAAGCTAACTAGGTAAATACACTTGACATCAAAATCATACACTTGAACACTTGAATACAATTGAACTTGATTTAAAATTATCTTTATTTTAGAAGATGATATTTTACTTTTATTTTGGGGGATTTAATTTTGTTATAATATACAATGACATTAAAATCTTCAGGAAAAATCTGCTCATATAAAATAATCAAAGCTGTTTGCGGGCAACCGAACCATTATATACAATATTACCGGTTTCAATCCTGTGGCTGGGCCTGCATTAGTAGAAAGGGAAAGCTTCATGAACTTTTAAAAGGATTTCCAATCCTGCTACATTATACATTTTATAGAAAAATCTCCCTTTGGAACAAAATATGCGGTACTCAAGGAAACGAGTCATATCTTTGGGGAAAATCGTACACAAAGTTATGAATGAACAGAGGTGTATCCAGAAAACGCGACGTTGCGTTGCTATACGATAGGAGTTCCTCAAGGATCTAATCTCATAGTAGTAGTTGTAGTCCGTTGTTATTTATGTTCATCAATGTATGTACTAAAATCTACGATGAAAAACTACTATTGCATTTTCGCCAACGTTATAAAATATCTATGCCAATATCAGGAAGTTCCTAAATCTGCATCCTGCAAAACAAAGCTTTAAAATGGGCAACGGCGAATTGTATGCCGATTAATGTAAAATAAAAATAGAATGGTGTCTGGTATGGAGTCCTCTTCGGTTCCAATCACTTTTCATACACGTAGGTATTTAAATTTAGGAGCATATTGAATCTAATTCTGTGATTTTCCATTCTTTTTAAGGTTTAACGATGACTTCTTACGGACATTTATTTCGTTTTCATCTGGAGTGAGTCACAATTCAATGAAACCGATACAGAGCTGGTACCTATTGGCAACGTTGGACCAACCCCTCGTTTTGATACTAATGAATTCAACAATAAAATGCTGCAAATCCACATTAGACTAAAAAATTAATTCAAGGGAACTCGCTACCTTGTTTACATTCAATGGAAAATTATCCCTGATGAAATATTAAATGAAAAACGAGGTTGACCTTTAAAATCTTTAATTTAAATTTTCTTTGTTTAAATAAGGTGGCAAAAATATGGGTTACATGGTGTTATGTGTCTGAAATGGTCAAAGATTGCACATGAGTTTATAAGTTTAATTTAAAATTTTATTACTGTACTAAAGTTGTAATTTTGACGGATTGACAGAAGTGTAAAATACTGGCATAAGCGAAAGAATCATAATACTATTTTTTTTATACTACAGTACATGAAAACTTATAAATATTTAGTCAAGGAATTTAAATATCTCCATTAGTTTAAAACTCCAAACTAATACTGCGTATATCAGCACCCAACCATGTATAAAGATCGATTGCGCTTTAAATCATACTATTCAAGGTGCATATAATAGTATTTCATATAGACATTTCACTGACAACA